>CM053788.1:466460308-467660308 GCA_028749045.1 Cupressus sempervirens | reverse complement strand
TTTAGTTGAATCCTACTGAAATGTAATGTTTGGTAGCTAAAGTGGATAACAGTTGGGTTGTGGCATTGAAGATTTTGTCACATAAAATTTGATAATATTATGAAAGTTAGTAGCACTTTTGCAATTAGAGACTTGCTTAAGATTACAAAGCCTACTAGTGTTGTGTATAGGGAATGTATTTTGGCTAAGCAGAAGAAAATATCAATCCTAGAAAGAACTTCACTACCATAGAGAAGTTGGAGATCATTCACACTGATCTGGGTGGTCCCTCTAGAACAAGAGGATTCTACTATGAAAGGTATTTTATGATTTTTGTAGATGATTTCATTAGAATGATGTGGGTATCATTTCTTAAAGAGAAATGTGAAGCTTTTAAGAAGTTTAAGATATTTAAGAATAGAGTTGAGAATGAATCTAGTTTAAGATAAAGTGTTTGAGATCTAATAGAGGATGAGAATTCACCTCTAGAGAGTTTAACATATTTTTTGAAGAGAATGGAATCAAAAGGAAGCTATCTGCACCTAGAACACATGAGAAAATTGAGATTGTTGAAAGAAGAAATAAATTATTAGTAGAAGAAACAAGAGCAACATTGTTTGAGAATGATGTTTCTATGACATTTTGGAGAGAAGCAATCAATACAACAATAAATAGACTATGGATAGAGTACATATCAGAAAAGGTATGAGTAAGACACCTTATGAACTATGGTTTGGTCATTCACCATTAGTTAAGTTTTTCAAAATATTTGGGAGCAAATGTTACATTAAACAAGATGATGACATCAGTAATTTTGATCCAAGAAGTGATGAAGGTATGTTTCTTGGTTATTCATTGAAAAGAAAGGCTTATAGATGTTTGAACTATACAACTAAGACAATAGTTGAATGCACAAATGTAAGGATTGATTAAAAGTTTGGAAATAAAGAAAAGATGGTAGATTATAATTCAGATGGAGAAGAAAATAATTATGGAATTGTTAGAGAAAATGCTGAATTTTTCTTGGAGACTAACAATGATTTGTAGAATGATGTGCTAACTATTTGAGAAAAGAGGAGAACAAAGATCTAAACTGAGAGAAGAGGTAAGATTTGAAATGTCAACTCCTACCCCTATCAAGAATTTGACAAGGAATCACCCTCCTGAATGGATAATTAGAAGCAAAGATAAAGGTGTGATGACAAGGAATGGAATAAATGAGTAGATATATCTAATATCTCAAGTTGAACCTAAGAGTGCAGATGAAGAAGTTAAAGATTATTATTGGATTCAAGAAATGAAGGAAGAATTGGATTGGATAGTGAAGAATGATACATAGGAGATAGTTCCTAGACCTAAAGACAAGAATGTGATAGGAACCAAATGGGTATTTAGAAACAAGATGAATGAGCAAGGTGAAGTTATGAGGAACAAGGTTAGGCTTGTATGCAAGGGATATTCATAGCAAGAAGGCATAGACTATGAAGAGACATATGCACCCATAGCCAGAATGAAAGTACTAAGGATGTTCCTAGCTTATGCAGTGAACAAGAAGTTCAAGGTTTATTAGATGGATGTTAAATCAACCTTTCTAAATGGAGAACTTGAAGAAGAGCTATATATTGAGCAGCCTAAAGGTTTTCATTTATCAAAAGACAAAGATATGGTATGCAGATTAAAGAAATATTTATATGGTCTAAAGCAAGCACCTAGAACCTAGTATGCAAGGTTGGATAGTTATTTGACAAAGCTTAGATTTGCTATAGGTACGACAGACAATAACTTGTATTTGAAATAAATTGAAAATAGTTTGCTGATTATTGTAATATTTGTTAATGAAATCATTTTTTGAGGTAATGATGATGCAGGTGATAAGTTTTTTAAAAAGATGAAGAATGAGTTTGAAATGAACATCACAGGAGAAATGAAGTTTTTCCTAGGATTGAAAATTGTATAGAATAGTGATGATATTTTCATTTCTCAAGCTAAGTACTTGAAAGATTCATTGAAAAGGTTTGGTTTGGAAAGTTATAAACATGTTGTTACACCTATGATAATTGGTCACAAGTTATCCAGCAAAGATGAGACACCTGTAGTAGAGAAAAAAAAGTAAAAATCCATGATTGGAGGTTTGCGATATTTGACTCACACCAGACTAGATATAACAAATGAAGTTGGTTTTGTAGCTAGATTTCAAGATGATCCTAAGGAATATCATTTTGTAGTAGTAAAGAGAATATTAAAATATCTAAAAAGGACATCTAATTATGGAATTTGATATGAAAAATTGAGTGATTTCACTCTATGTGCATATACTAATATAGATTGGGCAAGTAGTATGGATGATAGGAAGAGCACTAGTGGTGGAGAATTATTTCTTGGAGGAAGATTGGTTTCTTGGCTAAGAAAGAAGAAAGATTATATTTCACAGTGTATTGCTAAGGAAAAGTATGTTAGAGAAAAAAATAATTGTAATAAAATTATGTGGATGAAGCAGATGATGAAGGATATCAAAATTGAGTTTAAAGAACCTGTTATCATTTACTATGATAACACACATATAGTGAGTATGTTTAAGAATCTTGTATTTGATTCTAAGACTAAGCATATTTCTATTAAGTATCACATGCTAAGAGAGAAAGAAATAGAAAAGGATATTAGATTGGAGTATGTGAGTACTAAAGATCAAATTGTAGATATATTTACAAATCCTTTGCCTAAAGATACATTTGAGTACTTGAGAGGTATGTGGGGGGTTATGCCCCTACCTTATTTTGAGTAGATAATGTAGAGAGTGCACTAGTTTAGTGGTATAGGGCACTATTGTTAGCCTAGACTGAATGTTGATGCTTCTTCTATGGGGAAGTATCTATGATTATCTGAGTCACTAAGGACTCTTAGTATTTGGTATTGAATAGTGTCCTTGGAAATTCATGCTAGTTGGTGAACTAGTACAAAATATTATCAATTGGTGTGTTGTAACATTGATATTACAATCTTTAATATTGATGTCAATGGGGGAGAATATGCATGAAAACCATCTCCTAAGGTATGGGGGAAAACATCTCCTAAGTATAGGAGAGATATATCCTTAGAGAGATTTAGAAAGATTCATGTAAGAAAGTAGAAATATACATCTAAGTTATTATGAATTGTTTATTGTGTAGTAACCAATTGATGTCTAAGAAGAAGGAGTATGCACCTGTGTGCATCTATTTTGTTTGAGATTATTTTTAGCATGTGAACAACTGATGCTGGTTAGCAGCAACAATAAAATACTATTTGGTATTCTTGGAACTTAGATGTTTTTTCATCTATGTCACCATCAATGCCGAAGGGGGAGATTGCTAGCATGAATGTTCATGATACTACTTTGTAGGAGTATTCTAAGCATCAGAAAGTATTGACATGTTGCATTAATGACCATGTTTGACATTAATCTCAACAAGCATAGTTTCTGTAAAGACTGGCTGAGTAGCAGACAAAGATCTTGATGGTATGAACAATGGTTTGATTTTATAGTGATGCACAATTATGAACATGTTTGGCATAGTGTGCTAATGACGTGATCAAATGCATAGTATCTAAGTCAAAGATGTATAGAAGATGTAACTAATTTATAGAGAGTAGTTTAGAGGTAGAGTATTGGGAAACTAGTTCCTCATGTTTGTTGGCTATCATACATCTGAGATGTAATGAAGAGATGCATAGTTAGGTAGTGACAAAGGATAGTCAACTCTTATAGTGATGCATAGTTATGAACATGTTTGGCATAGTGTCCTGATGATGTGATCAAATGCACAGTGTCTGAGTCAAATATGTATAGAAGATGTAACCAATTTATAGAGAGCAGTTCAGAGATAGAGTATTGGGAAAGTAGTTCCTAATTTTTGTTGGCTATCATACATCTTAGATGTAATGAAGAGATGCATAGTCAGGTAGTGACAAAGGATAGTCAACTAATGATGTTAGTGAGTGTGCAAGCCCTAGTATCACACATGTGAATTTCTTATAGATGGTGAGCTGATAGTGCTATTGTAATTGTAATTAATTGGGAAAGCCTCAAGGTTGACTCAAAATTATTATGAAGATATGGTATAAAGGAAAGATGTTTTCCTTGTTTGTAATGTGTATCCATTGTTTCAAGAAGTGCGAAGTGTGAAAAAGAAGCATAGTTCTTACTAAATGCATGTGAGTGATCCAAGGGATTATTAGATGTAGGATTTTTGATCGATTAGAAGGAGCAGACATCCAGTTGATAGGACATAGAAAGAGGAAGGAACAACATAGTACAATTTTATTATTATATAAGAAATAACCAAAGATCATTTGGACAGTGGGTAGTGGGTCCAACTATCTTCTGCAACTCTTATCAAGGTTATCACAACTCCTAATAGGGATTCAAAGTCTCCTAATAGGGACTCACATGTACTGAATGTATTCATAAATGCTTAACATGCTCCATCCTCTAACAAGGAATATTTATATTAGTACATCATCTTGTGGATACCATCACCACCAAGTTTTTCCCTCTAATCAAGGGTTTCCCTAGTTAACATATCTAGTGTTATTGTGTATGAGTATCTTGTTGTCATTTTAGTTTATATTACTCATATGGTTGAGTTTTTTTAAGGTTGATAACTGTGATATTAGTTGGATAACTAATTCACCCCCCCCCCCCCCCCCCCGCCCCCCAACCCAAGTTATATCAGTGGACTATATATTCTAACACACCATTCATCTTTTTCAATTAAAAATTTTGATATGGGCTGATTTGGTATGTTGATTGCAAATTAGAGGTGGTAGTTTTGGAGGGGCATTTTTCAAGTTGAACAATATTGACTATGAGTTATATGTGGAATAATCCACTAAAGAGGGAGTGTTGTTTACAAGAACTTGATGTTCACCCAAATATATCATTAAACTCTAATGAGTGTTTTGTGTGGAGATGCCTATTAATTTCTACTATACGAGAGGATCATTTTGTAGTCAATTTTTTTTAATGGGTAGTGGCTTCTACAATTACAAATTATGGAGGGATGTCATTTGATTAGAAGAAACCATTCATGGGTTCATGATCATAGAATGGGAGACATGAAAGGATGCCAAATGATCTTCATACTAGTGATCCTATTCTATATATGCAATGGTTTGAGAAATAAGTAATGAAACTAAAAATTTTATTAGTTAACCTTGTGGTGGATCATATTGAAAATGCTAAGATTTTTGGAAATGAAGAAGACTCCCGCAAGAAGCTACCGATTTGTATGTGGTTGAATAAAGGGAAGAAACTTATATAAAATCCCATTTTTTAAGATTTGATTCCAACTAAAGAGCTCTATGCATAGGGAGTGAGGAACACAGTCAACACCAAAAGGATGGTTGGATAGGCTCAAAAACCCCCAACTATGTTGCAAAATTGGATCAACCAAATTTTTTATGTGAATGCAATTATTTCCACTCCACTAAATGCATGGCTTTTAATATGCATATGCCATCATTCAAAATCAAATCTCAATCTTTTATTCCAAAAAATTCCTACCACATGACCCTTCAACATAGTTCAATTGATTACAAATTCTAAGTGAATCCCATATGCATGCATTGCCAATCTGGAAAGTTGCTGATCTCAGTCTTGTTTGACCAATCTCCAAGGTTGTTTTGATCCTAATCATTGGATATATAGAGGCACACAATAATTTTGATCTATGAACCATTTGAAGTAATCATGAGCTTCTAAATTTAGTGAAATTTGAGCCCTACAAAATCTTTTTGTAAGTGGTTATTTTTTATTTAAATAGAGATGAGGATTTTCTTTTCTTTTCCTTTATCGTTCCAACACATATTATCACCATTGAGACACAAATTATGTAGTTGGGTGAGAAACAACATTGATGGTTTAGTATAGGGTTTATCCCATATTCTTCATGGGAGAGTAAAATGTTATAGTTCTATACCAAAGTACTCATTATGGAAGTGTCTTAAATGGGTGCTTTGTGGGCAAGTGAAACTTGCACATGGACCTGGTGTTGGGTTAATGCAGTGCTTGAAGAGAAATTTTGAACATGATTTTAGGTTATGAGGATGAAAACTAGCCAATGATAGTGGTGATGTGGTGGCACATGCAACTGTGAATAGAGAGGTGTCACATGGCATAGAATTCAATGTGCACCACTTTGCAAGGATAAATCTATAGTTTGTGATAAAGGTTGTGATGTTGTATTGAGTAGTTATGTATCACATCACGAGGTCTAATCTATGTTTAGAGTAGATGGTCATGAGGACATGAACATAGTTGTGTGCCAACTTTCAAGGTAAAGAGGTTGTTTGCAGGTATCAGTTACGAGGTTGTGACAAACCACTTGTGGTTATTCATGACTTCTCTATAGTCTATGAGCAGTACGGTTTAAGGATTATGAGGCAGCACTCAGCCTATACACATGGTAGATGTGCTAACTAGGATACAAGACTATAATGGTGCATATATAAGGCCCAATGAGGTGATGACACATGGTGCTCAATTGGAAGTTGACTCAGGTTTGACTTTCAAACTCTAAAGGGAAAAGGTAAATAATGAATAAAATACTTATCTCCTTCTCATGCTAGAGTTAAGCATGCACTTATAAAGAAGAAGTTTTAAATAAAAGGGCCCATGGACATGTTTTTTGATATAGTTCTTACTATAGGGCTACATGAAATATTTTCAACATTTTAAAAGCCTGTTCATTGCTAAAGACTTGTAACTTGAAATGCATGCCATCAGAGCCATTTTTTGTTCCGATATAGGACTATTATATACCATTCAAAAGATATCAGAGGAAGGAATCCATTTTTGCAATCTAATTGTGTGTAGGTCATGCTAGTCTAGAAATATTTGCATATTTGTCAAATATGGGCTTTCTCAACAAGTCTTCTTGTCTTCACCATGACAATTTCATTTTCAATTTTTGGGCAAACGGTCAAACAGGTTTTTCCCAAACTTGGTAAGGATGACCATAGGAGTGGTATTTTACTATTGAAACCATTTGGTGAATTGAACAATTTTAGGCTTGCTTTTTAACAACAATGATGAAAATCTAATTTTCAATTGGAGGAAGAAAGATGAGAGAGGCTTTGCAATAGAATTAGATGGAGTTTGAAGAGGAAATTTGGCACTTTGAGATCAGATCTAACCTCTTCCTCTTTCAATATCTTCTCATTCTTCCTTATTGCATAAGGTTGGTTCTAGCACTTTGAGCAAGTCTCTACTTGTGATTCCACCTATTCTCAGCATTTTTTCTCTAAATGAATAGAAAATAATGAAGTCATATTGATAAGTTCTCTTCTATTTTGTTTTTTTCATGAGTTACTTCATATATCTAAATGTATTTACTTCATAGAAATGAATAAAAAAGCATCAATCAAAATAGTTTTATTTTTATTTTTTTCTCCTATCTTTGAGGTTTTCAATCTTTTTTATTTGTGGATAAAGAACCCAAATCTTAATTGCAACATATTTAGGGATGTATGTCTTAGTATGTTTTGTTGTTAACTCAAAGAGTTAAGTAAATGCTTGATGTATTGTGATAGGGTTGCAGATATTATGGAAGGATTTTGATCAGTAGAAGATTCATAATAAAGGTTGATGTCTAATTTACAAAATAAATGGATAGATTTGAAGGATCTTGATGTATGTTGTAGTTTGAGTAACACCCAATGGATAGGGAATTGATATCTACTGGGAGATTATATAATTTTATTTTTTCATATTTGGGTTATGCTAAAATGAAATCAAATATCAAATATCCATTTCCCTTTGTATGTTGTAGAGCTGAAAGGATAACTCTCATTCATCTTGTGAATGCATAGGTTTCGTAACTTGCTACTTCGTACCTTTTTTGTTTCATAGGTATAGAAGAATTAGGGTTTGATATTCTTTGTCCAAATTCATATTTATGTTTTCCACTAATGTCATAAGTAAATCTGAAGTCTACCCCCATAGGTTTTACAAAGCCTAAAGAGAAGAAGGAGTATATCCTTATAGTTGACCCAAGTTTTTTTCATGTGCATCCATCATAGGAATTAGAAACCCTTAAATGAATTTTTTTTCATATTCTTGGTAGTTAAAATCACTATTAAATCAAGTGCCAACAAAATGATGACTCTTCTAGCAAAAGCTTGAGAAATTGATTGCAGATGTAGAGTTTTGATGTTTATTACATTACCTTATTTCCATTTTGTTTCTTAGCTTTGTGTTTTTTCCTTGTAATAATGACTTTGTACATCTATAATTAATTATACTTTTAAATTCATATGTGATTTTCCCACATGTTCATACCCATTGCAAAGTCTTTTTTCCCAAATATAGAGTCAAGATTCATGATGTTCCAGTCATGTCAAGAGTGTTAAATTCCAAAAATATCAAGAAATATATTATTATTTACATGTTGTAAAATTGAAAAAACTTTTCCCTTGCTTTAAGTTGATTCAATTCTTTATCATCAAGAGAAAGTGGTGACTCTAGTTATAAATCTCTTACCAGTTTATCTTATGAATGATTTTATGAGGTTCTAGTAGCAAGTAGAAGGAAAATCAGATTTTGATTATGTTCTTGGTGAAGGGTTGGAGAGAAGTTTCAATGACTCATGTTAAATGTGTGATGTTCTTGCAAGAGTGTCTATATTTCAAAGAGATCTAAATCTATTATTGTTTTCAGTATTGAAGAAGTTGCAACCATCATAAATTAAGGCAATTTCATTTTCATGAGTATTATTTTTCATGAAATTAATTATGCAAGACGTGTGTTCTCAATTAAGTGAATTGTAGTACTAAGTAAGAGAATTTTTTGATATGTTCTCACATTCTTCATTGGAATAAGTTTCAGCATTGTATGAGTAAAGTTTGGAGTATGTTTGAAGAGGAAGATAGTAGAGAAATATGTAGATCTATTGCAAATTATAAATCTGAAAGTTATCTTGGTAAATGAGTTTAAATTTGTGAAGTGTGGAAAATTTATGTCACCTAGTATGCAACATGTTAATGGTGTTTGTAGATCTGTCTCTACCAAAAGGTATTTGCCAGTTTGTTTTGACAACATCCATAGTTTCCTAGATTTTGTTTCATGTGATCTTAGAAATCATTTACCAAAGTTTAGTGGGAGCTATTTTGATTTAGCTAGTCATCATGTTCAAATAATTAGTGATTTGATGGGTGACTTTGAAATTGTTCATGAGGATGATTGTATGAAATTTTTTGTTCAACTTTTGGAAGATGATACGAGGGAACAGTTTTGTTTTTTACTAGCATTTTCTATGTCATATTGGAGTGATTTTCATTGAGCCATCATGGAGAAATTTGGAGAAAGAGTAAGAATATTTTATTCTTTTGATAAGTTTTTGAATATTCATATTAGGAATGGTGAACTTGTTCCTAAGTTTAATATCAGATTTATGATATCTTTGAATGAAATCTATGAGAATTGTAGACTTGATGATAAAGTGTGTTTGGTTTTTTACTTTGATGCATTTGGTGGGAAAATATGCTATCTATTAAGGGATAAAGAACCTAAGACATTATATCAGGCATTTATGATTGCAGCAGATATTGAAAATAACATATGGATTGACTAGAAGTAATTTTTCTAGAAATGTATGGCAGTCTGATGCATTTGAGAGTAAGGATGAATCTCATGTTGATCTTTCAGCTTCAAATCAATGTATAACTACCTCTATTGTAGCTTGTAATCATGTTGAAAATTAAAATAAGAATGTGTGTTTGGATAAGGTTTCATTATTATAGGATAGTGTTGATCGAAATGTTGATGAAAATACATGTGTTCATATTACTACAAAAGTGAATGATGTTTCAGACTATGTTAAGTGTGACTCAGATAATTATATGTTAGTTCACCAAGTGGGTGTTAATGAAAGGTTTCTTCATAATTTTTGTATCGATTATAATGTTGATAATGTTACTAATCAAGAAGTTGTAGCACATGTTTCATAGTCCAATGATAAAAATGTTATGAAACTTGTTATCCAAGTAAAATAAATGAAAATTATGGTGCTAATTCATCTTCATATGAGTGAGATAAAACATGGAAAGAAGAAAGTAATGATGAAAGTGAATGTTCCTCTATAAGTGAAGGTATGTGTTGTTCTTCCAAATCTACAAACTCTTTACAATGTTTGCATTGCACAAACTAGTTTGACTATGAAAACCTTGAGAAAAATGTGTCTCCAATGTATGAAGATAAGGAAGTGATAAGTCAATTTATTACTTATGAAGTTGAGAGTGAAGATCAAGATGAATAATTGGTAAGATATCTCACATTAAATTGTGAAGTTACATCATGTAGTGATAAATCTAAATATAATTGCCAGTCTTCTCCTACATATCATTTTGAAGAAAAAGATAATGAGGGTGTTGACATGAATGTTATATGCTTGATAAATGAAGTAGACAATGAGTTTAATGTAGTTCTAATTTTCCTTCATATGCTTAAATTTTCCATGATAGTGGGATAGGTAGTGAGTTTAAAGTGTTCAACAATGCTTTATATGATGAGGATATTGATACTGATCAACCCATTGATAAGGGTATGGAGTTATTAACCCACTTTTTGAGGAATACATTGATGGTTTAGATTTGATTGTTTCTAATATGAATGGTGATACATTATCACACTGCTGTAAAAAAATGAGATTGTTTTTCTTCTTAGATTGACATTGATATTAATGTGATGTTGCATTTTGTGAACTTGATGATGAAGTATTTAATGAAGTTATTGTTGTGGATCAACCAACACTTTTCCATAAGTTTCATGATGAATACTTTTATATGGTTGCTAATCCATTGTGTGAATGTGAAGATTCATCGGAACACATTGAGGTGGTTTCATATTTTGATGCTGATGATATTAGTGAGTACAAATCAGATTTTACACAATTGGTTACACAAGAATTTTTACATGCTTATGGAATGTTTGATTTCATTCATGAATTTGAGTATGAATCTTTTTATTTTCAATTGGGTAGCAAGCATGAATCATATTAGGAAAAAGAGTTTCAGATTGGTTTTGAAATTCATTAGCATGTTGATCCATTCTTTCATAGTGAGAAATATTTTGAGGTTATTTCTAGTTTGTCAATGCATTATGAAAGTGAAAATGAAGTGGGTGTTTTCTTTTTGCCTAATGGATTAATGGAAAGTGATTATCTTTTTGATGACACTAATGAAAATGACACTTTCAGCTTACTTCAGAAGGAAAGGAATAAGAATCAAATTTATGAAAAAGGTAAGAAGTTTTAATTAAAAAATTGTGGCTCGGGGCCATCATTTGTATAGTTGGAACTAGTATTTCTTACTTTCAATAAGAGTTGTTTAAGAGAGTTTATTAGAGTGGTTTGCTTCTTCTAAAGATATAAATTCTTGCCATACCTATAAGGGGTGTGCATCCTTAGAAAGAGAACTGTTGAGACTCAAACTTGCAAATGGATTTTGAATACCATATTTAGAAGCGTTGCTAAATGAGCCCTTTATAAGTGACTATTATGCTTATGGGTCAGGTTCTTTTTTTTTTAGTCATAGGATATGTTCCAAGCACTAATTGTCTTTCATTTAGCATGTTTATACACCTTGGGCCACTGGTTGGAAGTTTCAATTCAGTTGGTAAGGTGTTGTTTAGAGCACTTGTCATAATCTACATTTGCCTAAGTGTCAAACATAGATTAGAAGTCTAGTTTGCATTTGAATATCTTACACCTGGTTAAATGTCATGATTCTCCACTTTGGGAGTGTTTAGTGTCTATATCAAAAAGCCTATGTTTCAATTTTCAAGTCATTACAACATGTTTTTATAGGTCATGTGTATCCCCAAAGTTGGTTGTTCACTATATGTCATGTCGTTACACAATGAAAATTAATCTAGAAGCCCTATTTGACCTTGAATAAATTTTATCCAATTGACCCTATGGAAGAAATTGTCTTTCCATTGCATTCTAGGGCTCGGAGACATTCTATATTTCAAGTTTGAGTTCTTGGTGAATTTGTTTGACTAGTTTGCAAACATGATTCCAAATCCAATTTTTAAAGTTTCCCTATTGTTCACATTTGTAGATTGATTGGTAGGCTTGCTTGGATGTTATGACTTTGAAACCATGGTAGATATGCCTAAACCAATTGCACCACTCTGTTTGACATAGAAAATATTCCTATTGTGCTAATTGTTATATTTTCATGAATCCATTTGAGCACTTTTCAAGACCTATCTCATATGCAAAAAACTTTGTTTTATGATGCCACCTAGTTCTACAAATTTTAGTAGTCACCTTTGACAACTTACCAAGTATGCCCAGTTATTTGTCATGAAACACCCTCATAATCTCCATATTTAAGTTTACAAATGCCCTAAGTTGTAGATTCCCAAGAGATTGTTTGACTTGTTCTTGAGCTCAAAACCAAGTGTAATTATCTATTTCTAACATGTTCACTTGTAGGACAATTTGAGGTAGGAAACTTTGGCAGTTAATATCTTTTGACTAGAAATTTGTAACAAAATGAAATTTCACTATTGAAAGAATATGCACTAGACAACATGAGTGCAAAGTGTCAAGATCATATCAAGGGTCCTTGTCTATTTTTAAGACTAGTTTTAGAGACTCTCAACATAAAATTGACACTTTTCAAAGAAGGTTGAAAATGAGCTTGAATTCTTCAATAAGTGATCAAAATATTTTTTAATAAATACAAGGAATCAATCATATCATTTTTTATAGTTCAGTTGTTTGATTTCAAAAAAAAATTAGCTAGGATTACTATGGGCTGTGACTAATTTCTTCATATTGTTAAGGTGAAGTTTTGAGCATAAAAATGCTTTGTGAGAGTAAAATGATTTTGATTTATTAAAAGTATTATGATATAAGGGTGATGTTAATAGTAATTTTGTTCTTGAATTAGAAGGATGAAATCATTTTGATTAGGGGCATGGCATTTTTTATGCATATATTATCATTTTGAGATCAAATGGGTGTATATTCTTAAACATATGGTGAAAAATAAAGAAGGGAATTGAACACACCAAGGGATTCCTAAGGCTCACACTTCTTGAAACTGTTATATAAAAACCTTTCCCATGAGATAATGCTTTATGAGCTCTGCATATGTGAGCTAGAACCCAATTCAGGGGGTATTTTTATTCATTTGAAAGTCTCCCCTATTGAATATGCTTACCAATTTTCTCACCTAAAGTACAAGAGACAAATGGATTTTTCAAGAATCCTTACCCTATTACAAAGGATATGTGGGTAGAGATGGTAGAAGATGTCTGTATGGTTTTTCTATTACACACCTAAATGGCCATCATTAATCTCTGTCAATTTAAAATTTTTACATGGGTTGATCAAGTGTGTTGATTGAAAATTAGAGGCACTAGTATTGGTAGGGTGTTTTTCAAGTTGAACATTATTTACTATGAGTAATATGTGGAATAGTGTATTGAAGAGGAAGTGTTTTTTTTTAGGAACTCAGTCTCCACTTAAATTCACCATTCATAAACTCTAACGAGTATGATGTGTGGAGATGCTTGTTGATTTCTACTACACGAGAGGATCATTTTAGAGTCAATTTTATTAATTGATAGTGGCTTCTACAATTACAAATTATGAAGGAAATTCATTTGATTAGAAGAAATCATATATGGATTCTTGATTATAAAATGAGGATATGAAAGGATGCCAAATGACCTTCATACTAGGGATCCTATTCTATATATGTGAAGGTTTGAGAAATAAGTAATGAAATGGAACATTCTATTGGTCAACCTTATGGTGGATCGTCTTGAAATTGCTAATATTTTTGGAAATGAAGAAGACTCTCATGAGAAGCTACTGATTTTTATGTGGTCAAATGATTAAGGGTGCTCCCCTTAATACCATAAACCATAATAGAAAATAAAGAAGCAACAAAGAATGTGAGAACAAAATATGGACTTCCTATTATCATCACAAATGAGGAATTACATAATTCTCAATTATAATATGCTAACTGAAATGGGTGCCTTTATTATAGTAATCTACAAGATAGTGCTACAAATTATCACCCAAAGTTGTCCTAGACAATGTTTGGGCCTTTCTTAAATAGGCAATTTTATGCTGTCTGGGAAGGTTCTAGACATTGAAACTTAATACCTAGGGCTGATGGACCCTAACAATACATATAGAGTTGGCCAAATACATTTTTGACAATTATTTTAGATATTTCAGGTAGCCCAACTTTGAAAGGCCATAACTCGCGAACAATTGCTCTAATTGGCTATTATAACCACTTTTTGAAAACACCAGTTTCTAATTTGTAGACTTGAAATTGCATAAGAATCCTTCTATTGAGTTTTCACACCTCATCTGAGAACTCTAAGGCCTCCAATGGTGAACCTAAAGATTTTTCTACAAATATTTCCACTAAAAATCTGCAATAACTTTTGTAATACTTAAGATGGAGCAATGAGATTTTTGAGGCAGGCTTATAATTCTAAAATAAACCTTCATGTAGAAAATGAGAACATTCTGAGGTTGTATGAGAAACTTACTAAAACTAGAAAACTCCCATAAATAGTAACCACCCTGTCTACTAGTCCTTATTAAAATAGAAAAGATTGAAAATAAAATATTTTTGGGTGATGCAATATTTCTCTTACACCCAGGATGCTCCTGCATCAAAAACCTAGGCTAATTTGAGAAGTGACTTTTCTATGTCTTAGGTGTTCAAAGGAAAACCAAGATGGTGAACCTCCTCCTTGCTAACCATGATGAATCCTCTACTAGCCTCCCTTTCCATTTGACTAGGTATTATTCATAAGTTCTATTCCTTCTACCTTTTCCAACACATATGTCCAGTATATCCTCAATCTCCTTGGTAGTTGAACTAGCTATTGGAATACTCCAATACACTTTTGCAATGTCATCTCCATCACCTCCTTCATAATACTCTATCAAATCTAAAATATTAAATATTGGTGAAGTATTCAATTTGGTAGGTAACTCCTTTTCATAAGCATTTCTAGATTCATGCCTTTTCACTATCTTGCATGGTCCAAACTTCTTCATCTTCAACTTATTATATGTACCCACTAGAAAATGCTATTTTTCTCAAATCAGCCATGACTTCATATCCAATCTAAAATTCCTTATACCTTTTTTTCACATTTTCCTTAGCTTTATACTATGTATTCATCTTTATGATGTGTTTTCTCATCTCCTCATGGATGTTCTTCAAATGTTCAGCAAATTCTTCTTCTTTAGCATTACTTATCTCTTGTTTATCCAATTGTCGTAATTCAAAAGCATTTCTAGGAATACTCCCATATACCATCTATAATGGTGATTTACCAATGCTCATATTGATAGAATTATTATATGCAAATTTTTCTTGTGGTAAAATCATATCCCATCCTTTTGGCTTGTCTCCAACCAAATATCTCAACGAATTTTCCAAACTATGATTCACAACTTCTATCTATCCATCAGTCTATGGATGATGTGATGAACTAAACTTCAACTCTATCTTCAATTTCTTCCACAAAGTATGCCATAAATACCCAAAAAATTTGGTATCTCAATCTGAAACTATACTCTTTGGTAGACCATATAGTCTCACCACTTCTCTCAAAAATAATTCTACCACATGAACAACATCACTAGTCTCCTTGCAAGGAATAAAATGTGTCATCTTTGAAAACCTGTCAACCACAACAAAAATAGAATCATACCCTTGCTATGTCCTCAGTGATCCAATAAAAAAATCCATGCTGCCATTCTCCCATGGTTTCTCTAGTATAGGTAATGGTTGATACAACCCTATATTTTTCTTCACTCCTTTTGCCATCTGAAATAATCTACAACTCTATACAAACTTTTTCACATCTTTCTACAACTATGGCTTGTAATAATTCTTAGCAACCAAAGCTATGGTTTTATCTCTACCAAAATGTCCAGCCAATCCTCCATTATGCTTCTCCTTGATGAGATTGTCTCTCATTGAACTTGTAGGAATGCACAACTAGCTTCCTTTGAACAACATATTATCTTGGACCATGAAATCCAACCACTTTGTCCTATCAAGTGTAATAGGTTCTATATAAGCCTTCCATACTTCACCAAAATTAGGATCATTTGGATATATAGTACTGAGTTCCTTAAACCCAACCACCTCTATTTAAATTTCTATTACTAAAAGATGTCTTCTACTAAGAACATTTGCAACTCTGTTATACTTCCCACTCTTGTGTTTCAAAGAAAATGTATAACTTTATAAAAACTCAACCTACTTCAAATGCTTTTGGTTCAATTTTTCTTGACTATTTAAATATTGCAAAGCTTGATGATCCGTATACAAAAAAAAATCCTTAGGAAGAAGATAGTGTCTCCACTTCTTTAATGCTTGAACTATAGCATAAAATTCTTGATCATAAAAAATATTTTCTTTTGGCATCATTCAATTTCTCACTAAAGTAAGAAATAGGTCTACCTTCTTGGCTCATAACAACTCCTATTGTAGTACCACTAGCATCATAGTCTACTTGAAACACCTTGTTAAAATTAGGAAGTGTTAAAATAGGCTACTCGGTAACTTTCTATTTCAAAAAATTAAAACTCTTATCTACTCCTACAATCCACTTAAATTCTTTCCTATTAGGAGTCCACAAATACTGCTAAAACCTCTTATGAACTTTTTGTAAAAACTAGCTAGTCCATGAAAAGATCTTACTTCTATCAAACTAATTGGAGTAAGCCATTCAAGGATAGCCTTCACTTTCTATAGGTCCATTTTTAGACCTTCTACTGAGACTCCAAAATCCAGGTACACCAACTCCTTCTTTACAAAACTAGACTTCTTCAGGTTTATAAAAAAACTTTTCTTTCCTCAACTTATCAGATACCTTGTGAATATTAATCAAATGCTCCTCCAATGTCTTACTAAAGATGAATATATCATCTAGGTAAAAAATGAAAAGATTACCTAGAAACTCCTTATGTACCTCATTGATGAGCCTCATGAAAGTGCTTGGTGCATTGGTTAGCCCAAAAGGCATGACTTACCACTCATACATTCCTTCTTTTGTCTTGAAAGAAATCTTCCACTCATCACCTTCTCTGATAAAAATCTGATGGTATCCACTCTTTAGATCTATCTTTGTGAAGTACTCAACTCAACTCAAATAGTCCACAATATGATCCATAGCATGAGAATCTATACACATCCTCCATTCATCATTCTTCTTTGGTGCTAATATGGCTAGTATAGTAGATGGTCTCAAACTCTCTCAAATCAACCCTTTCTACAACAACTCATGAACTTGTCTATTCAACTCTTCACTTTTTGTTGGTGTCATTATGTGTGTTGCCTTGTTTGGAAAACTAGCTCCTAGAACTAAATCCATCTGGTGACTAATCTTCCTCATTGGGGGTAATCCATTAGGTATATTATCTGATATAATACCAAAAAACTCTCCCAACATATCCACAACTTTTGCAGGTACCTCATCTACTTCTTTAATATCTTTTGGGATTATAGAAAAACACATATGCTCACACTTCATACCTCTGAGAAACTCTTTTCCATTAATAAAACATATTCTGGTAGTACTACATACATTTTCTTCTTTATCCTTCAATGGCTTCAACTTATGTTCCACTCCATCCTTGGTTAGAGTGTAGGTATTTTCTTTCCCATTGTGTATATCATACCTGTCAAACTACCATAGCCTACCCAACAACATATGATATATGTCCATAGGTATGATATCACACAGTACCTCATCTTGGTAGCTTCCAATCTTGAACTTTACTGAGCATTGTCCATTGATCATGACCTTGTGGTCATCTTGCACCCAAGTAGTATGGTATGGATATAGGTGTTTCTATCTCTTCAGCTTCAACTTTATTACCATCATTTCTAACACCAGATTGTCAATGTTTCCACCATCAATGATCACATTACACCACTTATCTTCATATTTACACCTTGTGAAAAACAAGCTCCTTCTTTTCTTAGGTTCATTCTCACAACTCAACAAGACTCTTCTATTAACTAGGACCTCTCCACTTTCAACATCTTCAGAATGTGATGATCTACCATCTTCATCAACATGGGAAACTTTGGCCATGGCCTCCTATTGTTTGATTTGTCCTTTCTTGGCATTGGGTACATTCAAATTCTCTATAACCTTCTTCTCCATAGTGAAAACATTTCTCACAGAAGCCTCCTCTTCTATATCCCTATCCTTTGCCTATTCCTCTCTAATATCTATTTTTATGATCATAGAAATGGTTGGAATTGTTTCCCCTTTGGTTCTAACTACTACATCTAGCCTCATCCTTATCCTTTTGGTTATCATTATGGCCTCCATAAGATCATCCACCAGATCTTCCACTGTGACCTTTTCTACTATTCTTGTTATCAAAATTTTTGTTTAGCTTCTCCTCAACCCCTAGGGAAAATTGATATGACTCCTCAATACTGGTCACTCAAACAAGACTCATCCCATCCTAAATGCTTGGTCATAACCCATTAAGATAACAAGCAACTTTCTCCTTATCAGCTTTTGCATGGCCATTTCTAATGAGAACTTGTTAGAACTCTTCAAGATACTCTTGAATAGATTTTCTTTCTTGCTTCAACTCTTGCATTTTCTTCAATAGATCAAGCTCATAATCCATGGGAATGAACTATTTCATTTTAGATACCATCTGATCCCATCTAGTGATTTTGTCCTTTCCTCTTTTAATTTGATCCAACTGAATCTCCTACCACTAGATCTTTGCATGACCCTTTAGTTTGGTCTTCGCAAACTTGACCCTATCTAAATCTTCAATATCTTCATATTCAAAGTACTCTTCCAATTCATTGATCTAGTCGATCAATTCCTTTAGGTTGAGATTTCCCAAAAATTTGGGAACATCAAACTTAGATCTTTTTCCAATACTGGAAATGGCCTAAAAAGCTTCATCTCCTCTAGGTTAAGAACTTCCTCTACTATGTCTGGGTGTGTGTTTTCTTCTTCTTCTCTTTTATTCTCACTTTCATCATCTCCTATGGCAAGATTTATTCCTATATGAATCTATTCTTGCACCACTTTTATTTTCCTCTGGAGGGTTCTAAAATCCTTAGGTGTAACACCTTCAACTCTTCCACCATGCTCTCTTCATGGAGGCATTTTCATGCTTTCATTGAAACTCTAGTGTAAACTACCTCACAATTGGTGATCTATCTACATGCTCAGCCCAAACCACGATCCTAGTGTGGACTACCTCACACTCAATGATTTGTCCACACACTCAAGAACTCTAGATCTAATACCACTTAATGAAGGGTGTCCCCTTAATACCATAAAACATAATAGAAATTAAAGAAACAACAACAAATATAAGAACAAAATATGGACTTCTTATTATCTTCGCTAATGCATGAATACATAATTCTCAATTACAATATGCTAACCCAAATGGGTGCCTTCTCTACATGATAGTGTTGTGAACTATCAACCAGAGCTATCATAGACAATGTTCAAGCCTTTCTTAAATAAGAAATTTTATGCTACCCAAAAAGGTTCTAGACATTGAAACTTAATACCTAGGGCCAACGGACCCTAACAATACATATAGAGTTGGCCAAATACATCTTTGACAATTATTTTAGATATTTTGGGTAGCCCAACTTTGGAAACACCAACATTGATTTATAGACTTAGAACCACACAAGAACCCCTTTGTTGAGTTTTTGGACCTCAACTAGGCACTCTAAGGCCTCCAATGGTGAACCTGAATATTTTTCTACAAATATTTCCTTTGAAAATCCACAATAACTTCTCTAATACTTAAGCTAGAGCGATGAGATTTTAATGGTAGGCTTATAACTCTAAAATGAATCTTCATGTAGAAAATGAGAATATTCCAAGCTCGTATAAAAAAATTACTAAAAATAGCAAGCTCCCATAAATAGTAACCAACCTGTCTACTAGTCCTTATTAAAATATAAAATATTGAAAATAAAATATATTTGGGTGATGCAAGATTGCTCTTATACCCAAGATGCTCCTACATCATCAAATAAAAGGAAGCAACTTACATACAATCCTATTTTATAATATTTGATTCCATCTGGAGAGATACATGCGTAGGAAGTAAGGGACATGGTTGACACCAAAAGGATGGTCAAAGAGGCTCAACAACCCTCCACTATGTTGCAAAATTTGCCCAACCAAAGTTTTTATGTGCACAACTATTTACACAATCTAGTGAATGCATGGCTTTTACTATGTATATGTCAAAATTTTAAATCAAAACTTGATCCTTTATTCCATAAATTCATGTGGCATGACCCTTCAGCATGGTCCAATTGATTGCGACTTCTAAGAAGATCCCATATGCATGTATTACCAATTTAGCAAGTTGCTAATCTCAATTTTGTTTGACCAATTTCCAAGGATTTTTTGATCCTGATCATTGGAGATACAGAGGCACACAATACTTATGATTTATGATCCATTTGAAGTGATCATGATCTTTTGACTTAATGATATTTGAGCCCTATGACATCTTATAGCAAATGATTATTTTGGATTTAAATAAAGATGGGGATTTTCTTCACTTTTCCTTTATCGTGCCAACACATATTATCACTAGTGAGAAACAAATTATGTAGTTGGGGGAGAAAGGATATTGAAGGTTGGTATAGGGTTTATCACACATTATTCATGGGAGAGTAAAAATTTAATAGTTTTATACCAAAGTACTCATCATGGAATGTTATGTGGTCAAGTGGAACTCTCTCATGAACTTGGGGTTGGGTTAATGTGGTACCCAAACATAAATTTTAAATGAAATCATAGGTTATGATGAGGACAACTAGGTGACAACAATGGTGATGTGGTGGTCCATCAACTAGAAATAGAGAGGTGCCACATGGCACAAAATTCAATACACACAACTTTGCAAGAATAAATCCTTAATTTGTGATATATGTTGTGATGTTGCGTTGAGTTGTTACTATTGGTATCTCTAACTATTATTGTGTATTAGTGTTAACCACTTAGTCATTTACAAAGTACAATTAGATGGTCATCACTATATTCAAGCTACTCCACATAGGTCAAGTCATGTACATAAGCAAGTATGTATCAAGCTCTATAGGAGTTGAGTAAGTATGGCAACTGAGTATTTCAATATGAGCTAAGCTCATCACCGATCGAGAAAATTCCAAATATAAAAGTATCAAGTTACATAGTATGTGTTAAGCACAATACATGCCAAGCATTAGATGAGTAATACAGGCCGAACAAAAACAATGTCAAGCATCAGAAAATAGTAAAGACTAAGTAATGGAGCGTTTAAATAAAAGTCAAAAATAGAAAAGAATTTGAGGTAATACATTTTACAAGCTAACATGTAAGGAACATTTAAATATTTTATAGGTTATTATAGAACATTTAAATGACATGGATCACAAATCCCTATGTTGTGTGATCAATGATTCAGATGGAGAGGCTATTATGGAAGAATCTAGAAAACTATTTATGAAACTCTTTAAATAGAGATGATCTTACCCTAGATCACAAAGTGAGAGAGGTGTTGTGAGCAAGATAAAGAGTAAAGAAGTGTATGCATGTGAACAAGGAGTAAAGTGAAGCATTGAGATCAGATCAAAAGTTAGTGAAGGGTTCTATTATCATCTAACAGAGAAAATGACCTATTCATGGCAGTGAAGTGAAAGGAAAAGACAAGTTTATCAGATCAAAGGAGAGGATCAATTAGCAAGAAGAAGACTCAAAATCATCTTGTAGAGAAAACTAAGAGTCAGGTACAGAATTAGTTTTAACCAACTTGAATCAAGGTAAATCTCTTAATAGAGTGGTCTCAATAGATCTTTATCTCCTAAGAGAGTCCTTAATTTTTTATAAGTGTTAAACTCTCTAACAAGTTGAGACCCAGCAGTCTCTTAAGCCTTTAATAGGTAAGACTCCTCATAAGGTAGATCATATCTTATGATCAAACATTGTAACCTTAACTAGTTAACTTTATTACTACAGTAGTGAAGATGTGTGAGTGTCATCCCCATCCTAGTTTTACCTTCACCTTGGAGGGTTTGTAGGTTAAAAATATTGTGTTATGTGTTTCATTTGATCAAATTTATTTGGTACAACATATTTACATTACAAGTTCTACATACACAATTTTACTAATAGATGTGAGTGAACTGATGAAAATTTTAAGTGTTTATGGACTTGATTCACCACCCCATGCCACCCCCCCCCCCGTCAGTGTATTGTTTATCATGTTTATACCTCTATCAATAAACAATTGGTATCAAAGCATTGGTTCTCTAAAGGAAGCTTAATATATTGGACATTAGATCTTGGAGATGGAGGCTTTCAAACTAGACAAGGTTATTGACAATCAGATAATTGACATTGAACTTATACTACAAAAGCTTGAGAAGATAAGACAAGTGTTAGGGTTAAACCATGGACAGAAATAAAAATTACATGCAAATATAACCAATAATAGAAAATAATAGAACACACAGAAAAGAACACAAGACACCAAAATTTATCATGGTTCACCCAATCCTTGGGCTACGTCCACCAAACAACAAGTCAAATATTATTATAATCCAGTGATTATAACTTGATTACAATCTATAATCCCTTATAGCTCAATACTGCTACAAGAACCAATTTTTCATCACAACTATAAAATAATCCCTAACCCTAAGCTCTTTTATACAAGTATTTTACCAGTTTAGGGATATACTTAATAATTACATGTCGGCACAAAATCTTGATAAAATAGTACTTTCCTGATCAGTCACCACAATCTAATAATCTCCCACTTGGGGACTAATCAAGATCTACACTAAACAACAATCTCCCACTTGGAGACTAATCCTATAGCTATGTCACTACTCCATGAGGCTCCCACTGGATCAAACCACTTTGGACTCTATTGTTTTTTTATTCATGTTTAGCCTAGGAGACCAACTGAAGCTAAAGAGGAGTTTAGCTTCTCCCTTGTTACTATCTTTGTCAACATATCTATTGGATTTTCATTTGTATGTATCTTCTCCAGCTTTAACTATCCATCCTCCGCAACTGACCAAATGAAATGGTATTGCAATTGTATGTGTTTTGTCCTTGAATGTAGAGCTGAATTTTTTGCAAGATGAATAGAACTTTGATTATTTGTAAACAAATAACTATCCTTTTGAGGATGTCCTAATTATTCCAAGAAGAACTGAAGCCATATCATCTCCTTGGCTACCTCTGTAGCAGCTACATACTCTACCTCTATAGTGGATAAAGAATTAACCTTTTGTAACCTAGAAACCCAGCTTAAAGCTACCCCACCAATAGTAAAGACATAACCTATAGTACTCTACATGGTATCAATATCCGTTGCCAAATTTGAGTCAACATAGCCCTATAAATCAGTAGTAGAGCCCCCAAAGTGTAAACACTTATTGGATGTTCCCCTCAAATATTTGAGAATCCATTTGACTGCATTCCAATGCTCAATTCCTGGATGACTCATATACCTGCTAACGACTCCCACTACATGTGCAATATCTAGCCTAATAAATACATAGCATACATCAAGCTTCCTACAACTAGATCATAGGGTACCTTGGACATCTTATCCTCCTCTTCCTATGTCTTAGGACACATCTCCTTAGTCGACTTCAAATGACTAGGTAAAAGTGTGCTAACAACTTTAGCATTCTCCATAGAGAAATGTTGCAACACCTTCTCCACATAATCAGCCTAAGATAGCATCAATGTTTTGTTCTTCCTATCTCTGCAAATCTTCATACCAAGGATTTTTTTTGCTGCCCCCAAATCCTTCATAGCAAATGCATGTGCTAATTAGCATTTCAACCCCTTAATGTGATCCATGTTAGACCTAGCTACAAGCATATCATCAACATATAAACATAAAATAATGTAGTTGTCATCATCCAACCTCTTAAAATAAACACAATGATTTGAATGACACCTATTATAACCATGCTCATGCATAAAACTATCAAATTTTAGAAACCATTGCCGAGGTGCTTGCTTCAAGCCATATAAACTTTTCTTCAATTTGCACATTAAGTTCTCCTTACCTTTGACCACAAATCCCTATGGTTGAGCCATATATATCTCTTCATCCAAATCACCATAAAGGAACATTATTTTAACATCAAGCTACTCTAAATGCAAATCCTCAGTAGCCACAAGACTTAAAATAGTACAGATAGAAGTCATCGTAACCATAGGAGAAAATATCTCATCAAAATCAATTCCCTTTTTCTATGCAAATATTTTTACAACTAGCCCGTCTTTAAATATTTCTTATCTCCTTCCTCTTCTTTCAACTTATAAACCCACTTATTCTGTAAAGCTCTTTTACTTGCAAGCAACTTGCATAAATCCCATGTCTTATTCTTTAGCAAAGAGTCCATTTCATCTTTCATGGTAGACTCCCATTAAATCTTAGTATCCACCTACATAGCTTCATCATAACATTTAGGTTCACCAGTATTTGTTAATAAAATAGAATACAAAGAGGGAGAAAATATTTTTGGAGGTCTAATTTTCCTTTTTGATCGTATAATATGCACTAGTGTGTGTGGTATTTGTTTTTGTGGTTGTTGCACATCATGAGGAATGGTTGGATCATCATCTTGTGGAGTATCATCCAACATTACATAATCATCATCTTTCTTCTCATGTTGCTGCAATAGATTTTATTATGTAATGTTCCACCTAGGTGGACATGCAACATATAAAGATTTCCATGGAATATTCTTGATGAGTTGTATTGTAACATTGTGATAATATTTCATTTAATTATTTCATATTGGGAAAAAGAATTAAATACCCAATATTAAATGTGGGGTTAGTGGGTTAGGTAGTACATGGTTTTACACATGGTTTATGTAATACCACTTGGTGGTTCTGTGGGACTTGCTACTATATAAGCAGCCACAAAGGTAATTTTTGTATGAGTGAGAATGCTAAGAGTAGAGTGGTACAAGGCTTGATAGGTTAGCCAAGGGAGCATTTTTGAAGGTTGGAAGCATGACATGGGATGTGTGGATTCATGCTTGTTCACATGGATTGCTTGGTAGTGGCCCTGAACTCCAAAGAATTTATGAAGTATGTACAATACTTTTCTAATCAGTCACCACAATCTAACAACAAGATCTAAAGAATACCCTAAAAAGGAGAAAGGAAATTGTCATTTAGATAAAGCAATTTTCATATGAAGAGTGGATACTAAAGGATTATTTGAACCTATCAATCCAAATGACAAAGCATCTACTAATCTAATTGACAAGAACAAACTCTTGAATGAAGAAATAGGATGACTAAAAAGAGAACATGAAATCTTATCAATAAGACTATGTGAAGTGACTAAACAAAAGAAGAAATTTGAAGAAGATAGGACTATGGCTAAAGAAAAAAAAGGGTGATGGTACTAGACTTGAAGAAAGGATATCAGATGTGAAGGAAGCTCACAAACATGCAACTGGATATGATGAATCAAATAATGCTTGTAAATCAAGAATTGAATCACAAGGATTTGGAAATTACAAATCTCAAATCACAGAAGGACATACTAAAGAGTTAATTGAAAGAGAGAAAGAATCTATAGATAAATTAAACAAACCTAAAGAGGAAATGAATTACTTTGAAGAACTTATGAAGTCATCAAGTTGTTCTGATGGGTTAGAAAACTCATGCACTTAGAAAGGGGAATCATCCAAAAATGGAGAACTAAGGAATGCAAAGTCAAAGGACAAACCAACATGCTATCATTGTGGGAAACTTGGTCATACTGCAAACATTTTTTGAAGAAAACATGGTATGCAAAATTCTAAACCTAAGTTTACTGGTTACTATTTTTACTACAAGAAAAAAGGGCATCAAATACATGAGTGTAGGCCAAGATTGAGGAATACAATTGCTACACCTAAATTTGAAGGATATTTCTATAACTGTCAAAAATATGGACATGGAGCATATGAATGTGAATCATAGAAAAAACTCTGTTGAACAAATCAAAGGAAGAATTATGCACCTAACAATGCATGCTCCAAATGTCACAATTTTGGATATCAAAGCAAGAATTGTAGGACTCAAATACATTCGCCAAACTAGACAAAAGGGAAAGACAAAGGCAAAGTGGACATTGAAAAAATTAGGAATGAAATGAACTAGAAATGGAAAAGAAAAGAAGATAGAACTAGTGGAACTAATGGAGAATAGGTCAACCAATCCAATGGAGAAGGTGATCATGTCATCTCAAACTAAGCAAAAGAGGTATGTATGGTATTGTATACTTAATTGATATATCATAGATCAATTCCTTACATGAAAATGTGCCAAAAGTTTGTATCTTCATATGTGAAGATGCATAAGAATTTTTTTTTGAAAGGTTTCCTAGTGTTAGTAAAAGAAATCTATGTTAACCAAGCATTGCAACATAGATTGAGCACTATTGGCCAGTTTTGCCCCCCATTCATCCCATTATTGATAATTAATCTGAGAGATCTTCAATGGGTTGGATTCTTTGATATGGGTTAACATGCTCTTAAGTTGGGTTAACATCTCGTATTAACTTGGGTCCTTGATGTGCTGAGCTAGTTCAATTTCCTCATGTAAAGAGCTAGTTTAGTTCCTTCATGTGTCAAGTTGGCTCATTTTTCCTTCATGCGTTGAGCTACAAGTTAACACACATTTTCTATTGGTGTTAACATTTCATGTTATCCATAATCATTGTTGTCTCTTCAAATAAACATTCAAGAAATGTGCCAACCAACTGTTGCATGCCACATGGTAGATTCTTATTGTGCTAGGTTGATTTTGATTGGATGGTGGTCATATTTTCACATCATTTCTTGGGTCGCTTGTGAAGATATGATGGTCATTATATTGTGAAGCATCTTGTGGGTATTTTGAGTGCATCTCAGCTATCCATGGTTATAAAGGAAAATATGCATCTATGGTTAGGTTTTATTCACTTGTTGAGGATATTTCTGCAGCATCTTGGCCATCCATATTTGAATGAAGATCTACATTGATAGTTCACATCTTTGTGGGGCAAATCAAATTTTTTCCATGCGGCTCTATTCTATAATTATCGTGGTGGGTTAACTTGCATTTTATCCCATCCCATGTTTTCTTTGACAACAATGCAGATTTATTTGTTGCGGCCATGACACCTTACAAACATTGATCTTTAATGTTGAATGACATTCTTTGGCCTTTTTTATATGACATTTATGCATCTCTATACCTCATTAATGATTGTAATGATCAAATCTCATGGGATTTGATATCTTATGGCTAGATGCATTTGTTTTTTGCCCTTCCTATCACTTCTACAATAGATTGTATCTTATGATTAGATTTAGTTCTGATATTCATTCATTTCTACTCTCTACAACTTCAATCCATCTTGTGGGGTTTGAACTTTGAGTTAGATTTGATTTATGCCTAAACTCTATAAAGGAAAGTTGTAAATACTTTTTCTAGGTTCTTCTCTGTTGGTTATGTTTACTTGCAACAATCTTCTGCTTTGCAACTATATTCCTTACCTTCCATTAATGAAGTAGTTTTCCTTCCTTACCTCTTCTTTTCATTTGTCAAACATGCATGTATATTTCCTTTTGGTGGGTGTTTCTTTCTAGTTTTCAAGGTTTATATGTCATCTCAAAACTATTGATGGTTTTTGTATAAATGAAGATGTCTTTCCTTTTAGCACTTCAACCAGTTCCAAACCTGCATGTGGATTCTTGAAGATAGAATAGAGCCAAGACTAGTGTATTCTAGACTTTTCATTGATGTATTATGTATGCATGGATAGAGTCATAACCATCATTCTATCTCAGTGCGTCACCTCCCTTCCCTTTCTGCATTTTAATTTTAGTTCTCTTTCTCCCTTTTCCTCTCAAGTAGTAGTTTAGGTGCACCCTGATAGTAAGGAAACCAACCTTCTCTGGAGATTTAGCCTTAGAGCACAAGTCCCACACTTGGAGGTTATTTCTATGTTGCACAAGTCACTTGAGGGTCATACTTCAAGCAAGGGTGCAGATTTTTTGTGACAACATGCACAGACTGAGTAATATGGAATAGACTGAGTTGTAGTACAAAGACCTAGTTGAAAGGCATCAACATCGACTAAGATAGCTGGCTTCCGCCTACCTAAGTACACAACATTAATGAAGACCCTAAATAGATCAAAAGAAGGTATAGAACAAAATTTTAAGACACTATTACATACCTTGCATTTAAATTTTTGAGAGCATAGAAAAATTTGGTGATTTTAGGGACTAGAAAATATTTCAAGAGTGATTTAGCTGAAGAAGCTTGAATGAGTGAAGATATGAACTGTGTTGAGTATTTAGAGAAGAAAGAACCTCAAGCCTTAACTATGATCATGTTAGATTCATTAACCATTGTAATGTGCCAAAAGGTTAGTAGAATTCAACCGGTGAAGAATGATGCTTGTCCTTCACCAACTTTCATGCTATTCTAGATATTTGTACGAAGGAAGAATCAATGGATGTGCTATCCTTGATACCACCTAAAGTCACTATGGTCCATGATTTCAAAAGTTTTTATACGTGTAAAATTGGAGAAGCATGAGATTATGAAATTAGGGTAGCATATGAGAAGTTATGCAATGAAGGAATTTTGTAGGATGAATTCAAAGTTGTTGAAAGGAAAGGGTTAACTTGTGCCCTAGAATTCTAGAAGCATTTCAAGGTTGAATGGATTAAAGTTGTTCTGAGCAGAATCCATGACATGAAGTATTGGCACTAGTACATTTCCCCTTTTTTTTGACAAAATGTTTTGACCAAAGGCCATATTGGCCTATGATTTCTTTTTCTTTTTTTGTTTTTATGTTCAATTTGGTCAAAATTTTTACCAAATTAGGGTTTTTATGCCTAGGTTGGTCAAAATTTTGACCAAAATTGGTTCATAATGAAAAAAAAAAAATTGCAATTCCTCATTTGATTTGATGGAGTTTGTTGTTCAGCCTACGTGGGAGCCATTTCAAGTTAGTGCCCTGGACGTTGCCTTCATTTTTAGGTTACACATGTATCTATCTCTTTCCTTCAACTCTCATTATTCCATTTTACATCATCTGCATCAGTAAATGAATTTTGAGGACACCACTTGTTATATTTATAATCAATCCTCAGGTTAGCTAATTTTTGTAGTTTATAGTTTTCATAGCCGCATCGCTTCACGAGAGAAAAATATGAATTTTTTTATATCAAAATCTATATAGCATTTGTCTAATCCATTATAAAATCACCTCAAACATGCATTCATGCTGTTTGGTAGCCAAATCTTATAACACAACCCAAGCTATGGTGTGCTTTTCATCTTTCTTATGCATTTGAAACCTCTGGTTGATTCAAACCTTGACCCATTGACAATAAAAAAACCATTGAAACTTTGCAAATCAACAAAAACCTCATTCATAATTTGTAAAATTTAGACAATTTCTTAGGTATCTTGCCTCTCAATTTATTCTAGGACATGTCTTCTAGTTTTTCCTATTACTACCACATATTTTGTTTCATATTGTCATATTGTTACTCTAATATTTTCTTGTAGCATAGAAATTTCATAAATCTCTTTGGAAAAAGCATTGTGGTCTTTATCAAATGTGATTACCAAAGATTATATTTTTTAAAACTATGTGTTTAAAAATAGGTTCGTTCGCATAGGCAACATATAAAAGCTTGGTCATAAAATTGTGAGATGCAATTTTATATCTATACATTTATCATTTGAGATTCTAAATTAACCTTTAAATATATCTATACATTTATCATTTGATATTCTAAATTAACCTCTAAATATAATTAATTCACTCTATCAATTCAATCTTACTATTGAAAAAGTACAAAATTATTACTCTATTTCATTGAATAAATCCTATGCCACATTTTTAACCATGTCAATGAGTATTAAATTAAATACAAAGTCATTACGAGTTCTCCTTTTCTCTTATCCAATACAAATAATCATTACATAAAAGACCTTTGAAGACCTTTTTGTAAGATCAAATCTTACTAATAAAACATTGGAATATGAGTAAAACTTCATAAAATATCTGAAAATTTTGTGTGAGTGATCGATAATTGCAATGTGGAAGCCCAAAATGAATTTTAGTTTTGATCAATCAAAATAGTTTAAAGGCTAATTTGGAACTCATTTACCTCATCCGTTGTGTAAATTTGATAACATTGACTTGTATACATATTAATTTCAGACTTCAATGGAAATTTAATAGCAACATGGTGCTTCCTTGGCATCTTGCAAAAGATTTGATAGCTATTTAAATAATCAACTCAACCACAACTAATTCTATTCTAATACCATATTAGAAATATGGACAAAGGAGTATAAGAGCTACAATATTTAAAAACTAGATATATGTACTTAATTTTCAAACAAATACATCACACTTATATAGTTGTACACAACACTATTCCCTAGTTTTGTTTCTATGTCATGCTTATTATTAAGATTAAGGATATAGAAGTCAATCTATATTATGTAGTATGGGCTTGGAAAGAGCATAATAATCTCTTTAAAAATAAAGAGTTTGTGATTAAGGATTGGTGTATGTTTTCTTTTTTCATTATGCTTTTCACTCTTTGCACATTATTTTATTTTCATTTTTTGGCATAGGCATTGCTATTTTTTATTGTATTTTTATTGTATTTGACTCTTTTGCTAAGTACAAAAATGTGATTTCAAGGCTTGAGTTCTAGTTTTGTTTAATATTACTTCAATTTTCTTCACTTCCCAATATCAATTTTCAAAAATGATTTGGGTATTTTCTCTCATTCCTTATACCCTTATGGTTTTGAGAAAGATATTGTGTGAGTAGAGGTGTAATATTAGAAAGAATAGTAATAGAAGGTTGTTAAGAGTCAGAGCTTGGGTATGCATAATATTGTTAAGAGAATAGTTAAAGAAAATATTAATGATCAATTTTTTGTATTTTTTAACCACCCAAAATAGGTTTTTTTTAGAGAATCTAGAGAGTTAATGATCAATTTTATATTTTGGACCATCCAAAATAGTTTTATTTTTTAGAATTGAGAGAAGGGTTGGTTGAAGTACAAATGGTCACCATTGGTCAAGAATACACATTTTTTTCATTTTATAGGTAGGTATTTTGTAATGATCAGCTACATTTGCATGGCTCATCTTAGATCTGAGAGAGAATGGATGTATTTGGTTAGTTGTATTATGTGCTTGTTGCACATGTATGTGGAAGATGGTGATTCCTCACATAAAAGGTAAGAGTAGTTTGAATTGCTTTATATAATGTTATTATTACATGATTTTAGTAAGTGAGAATTATATATTATTGATACCTAAAAACTAGTATATCATAATGATTGTGTGATGTTATGGAGTCCAACAATAAAATGAGATAAATTTTAGTACCACATTGTACTAACTGCTAATGCTATATTATGAACTCTCTATTAAATTGAACTTAAAAGAATATGGTACTAATGTACCTCCTTTTATTATCATCAATGAAGTATATCATGGATGTAGTGTTGATTTAGTTCTAAATTGTCATTTGTTTCTCTCTGTTGAATAAGAACTTTTCATAGTGTAGAATATTATGGAATGTGAAGGAAATAGGTGTGAATTGTGATACATTTGGAAATATGTATATTCCTACAAATCCTTTTCTCACATCAAGTAAAAATTTTCAAATCATGATACATTCATGTGCATTACCATGTGCATTACCAAGATTGTTCCTTCTTTTTTCAGAATTGCACTTATCCATATTGTGGTAGAGAACCTTTAGCTTTGAGCATGTTGTAATTCTTATGTTTGAATGGTGATAGCTTTCTATTTCTCCAACTACTTTGTGTGGATCAAAAGTGTGCTTCATTTTTAACTAGTCTTTCATGATGAGCCAATCCTCCTCTTATACATTGCATAGGCCTTTGAATAATCTTTGTTACTTTCCTCTCTCCCTCATAAATAATGAGGCTAGATGAATCACTAATCAACTGTAAAACTACATGTTTATCCATTGTGACTTGCAAGAATCAACATATTGGAGGGATTCTACACTTGTCTATAGATAGATATAATTTCATATTTTAAAAAATTTAGTTCTAGAATTAATGATTAATAGAATTCAGCTCTAGATTTTATGTACATTTGGGAATGCTTTACAATCTCCACTTAGAGAAAAATACATGTTTTTCCATTTGTGTTGCCTGCTACAAGTCATTGGCTACACCTAATGTGACCTCAAGTTCACCAAATATGACTTCTACATTTTTACCACCAAGAGCCCCTACAATCCAAGAAAAGACTTGCTGATTGGTAATAATACTCAGGTCATCTCTAGGAAAAAACCATGTAAGACCATGTGCTTGTCCTTGAGGTACAAGAGTAACTTTTTGAACTATATCATGTCCAAGGGTCATCGTGTTGACCTTTTAATAATTACCAAAACAAGATTTAGTTACCTCTAAAACACACATTGATATCATATATTATTGAAAATTAGACTTCAAACTTGTGGTTCATACATATGTGAAGGGTCTACATAAAATAATACAATAAATTACCAATAGATATTTAGTTTTGTGTATTTATACATAAATTGCATTTCCAAATACATGGTAAACCAACAAACTTGTATTCTTTACATCATTCATTGATGTGTCCTCTATACCAACTAAAATCTTTTTTATTGCATCATCTATTTCCTTACTTGATATGTATTTTTCCTCGTCTTCCAACAAGAATTGATGCTTCATTCAAGAGGTTTGCAAGATCAGCACTAATGCAGAGTGCTCACACCAAAAGCTTGGTAGAACCCCAACTCCAATACTTAAGGTAACAACCTACAATACAACATTAACTTGTGAGCCTTTTATCTAAGAGATATTAAGATTATGTGAACCATTGCCAACTGCTCCAAATTCCATAACATTGAAATTCACTGAATGGACCTGATAATTTTTCTTCCTCATGTTGTAGTATGTTACTCTTCTTCCATGAGGATAAATTAAATGGATAGCTAGGCATGAATCCATAAATAGAAGAACCAAAATAGCTACAATTATAAACACATTTTGTAGAGTTCCTTCTTTGATTTAGAATGCAAGAATATCTTACAAGTCAAACTAGAAAACAAAGCTGAAGCCAATAATTAAGAGTATAGTAGACAAGAGCCCACAACACAATGATTAATTGTGAGCTTCTTATCTGGAAGGTCTTGGATTCAAGTTTACTCTAATTTAACAAATAATAATAAAGAAGAAATAGGTATTATACTACCAATCTATGATGTAACCAGGGTGAGAAGAAATAGATATTTCCTCTATATCACTAGTCAGCATTGCTATCACCAAAAAAATTACATAATCTTTATTGGTATATGAAAACCTAAAAAACTTCACAAGATGAGTTTTGGATCAACTCTCCTTGCCCCTCAACTCCTAATCCCTAGTTTGAGACTAATTAAGGCTAATACCACTAGTTGATTTAACATGTTCTCCTTGAGTGAGCTCAAGTACTCCTTGTGGGCACAATGATTTGTAGAAGACCACTATGTTGTAATGAAATCTCATGTGTACCATGATGACTATAAACTCATAACTATAGAAGACTAATTAAATACCCATGTGATGATATTGGTGAGTAAATCAATATTGTATTATGAGCATTGTATATTGTACAATTAACAAAGAACATCGTAAGAGGACAACTTTTCATTGATTATAATATGGGTGAATTTGATTGAGGTGACCAAATTTTTCTTTCAAACTTTATGTGTAAATATAAACATTAAGTACAACATGTCCAATACTTTTGTAGATATACACATTAATTAGACCAAAATTTTTATTTTTCTACTGATTGCTAAGAATTACTAATCTTTTTCATAGGGCAACATGGATACACCACAAGACACAAGTGGGGATGTACTAGCTCACACACGTTCAGTAAAGGTAAACCTTAATTATTGTAATTGTAAAAATTATATAGAACCAAATGTTGTATTTATTTATTTTTTCTTTATGGATTTGGATTTATTTTGATGGAATTTTACTGATATTGATGTCACAACTTGATGCTTATTGATAGGGAAAAGCCAAAATGATAGTAGATCAAATGTAATCTAAAACACAGACATCTTTTGTAGATGACATTACCCATAGTGTTGACACCATATTCATGGCCCATAAACTCATAAAAAAATATAACAATAAAATTCTTAACATTTTCCTCGACAGAAACAATATCAAGGAGACAGGGGCACTCAAAGAAGAGTTGATACTTAGATTTAATTCTTTGAAGGTAAAGCAATAATTGATATTAAGAAATAATAAAAGCTCAATAGATTTTTATATTTTATAGTATCTTATGGATCATGATCTAAAATATTATGTGTTCTTCTTACAGTATTTTGTAACACCTATGAGACTGACTAGTGAATAAGATGAGGCTTGTAGTACACAACTTTCATGTAAGTAACACTTTCTCTTTACAATATTATAACACTTAACTTTGATCTTTATCCATTGCAAATAAAAACAAACAATGTTACAAATGTCTTAGCTAAAAATGTAACTTGCTCCTTTGGATGTCCTTGAAATTCACAGTTTGATTTATGCTCAAGAGTCCATAAAAAAACTCCTATGAGAATAAAGAATGTAGTAGTTGTACACCACATTTCTACATCAAATATTTGCACTACTACAGTTATACAAAGATAACCCTATGATGCAGGAGCATCCAGAGGTATAAGGGCAATCCTGTGTCACCCAAAAAAATGTACTTAGACTTAGTTTCTGTTTCATGTCTTTACATTTTTGGATACCCATTTGGCTCAAATAAAGGTTCCAACTCTCATAGTTCAACTATCAGTGCATTTGAAAATCCCAAAAAAATAGGAGCATGCAATTTGGCCATCATTTTGGTGACCTAGAAGGTGTGACTTGGCCAGATGAATGTAATTGAGATTTAGAGCATTCCAGAAAAAGAATCAGGTCCAAAGGCCCCACGGTTTGAAAGTTATTGCAATTTTTCAAGTTTTGGAGACCTCCTAAGAATGCTTCAAAGTCAGGTTTGGGGCATTAAATGACCTTGAAAAGGGTTGAAAAATGGGGGACAAGTGAAGCTTGTCCATAGGGCTATAGAGCGCTTTGAGAGCTTTCCGAAAATGTAAACGGTTCGTCAATCGGAGCTACGGTTCAAAACTTATGCCTCCCGAAAGTTTGGCTACCGTTTCTGGATTCTTCTAGATTTGCACCGACTTCTAACACGGCTTCTGGAACCTTCTATTTTGTCAGTGGATGCCTACTAGCACTTTCTAGATTGTACTCCTAGTCCTTAACCCTTCGGGGTCTATTTAAGGAGATTTTTGGCATTGTAAAAGGCAGTTCGGATTGGAGCTTGAGAGGAAGTGCTAAAAGGAGAAATATTCTCCAGATTTATGCTATTGTAAGCTCGTAGGGCATGTTTTGAAGTTTATTTTCTCTGCACTGTTTGTACTAGCTTATTTTCTCAGTTAATATAATTCCCCCTTTCTATTGTGTCTATTCTATTGTTGGGTTGTGTCCCCATCACCCTAGTATGCATATGCAAATTAACTCTAGTGCACCAAAAAATGCAATGTGAGAATTATATATTTCCATCCATAGAAACCAATCACAACTACAACTGCCATCATTCCATATATATCATCTATTTATGTAACCACAATAAGAAGCTATCCATTTCTCCCATGGAAACCAATCATTCCATTGTTTGTTTTCATCAACATTATAACACTTAACTTTTATTTTTGGATGCTTCTAGCTAGTATACCATTTGATCTTTATCCATTGAAAATGTATTTACTAACAACATATTCTTTAGCTTGTGATGAAGTGTAGATGCCTCCTTCAATCATCACTATAATATTGTTGACTGCATTATCAACAATAAGGTGCTTGCAAACATCTAGGACTATACCAAGTACAACTGGTAAAACCTTTTTTTTCTATATTTTGTAATGTGATAATCATGCATTATTATTTTTGTTGGTTCAATTTTATACTCATGGACCTATTTTGTGCACTAAGAGATAGACCTTTAGTTGATAGAAAAAAAAAGGCTAGTACTACTAAAGCTAAACCATTTCCTAGAGTAGCTCATGTGACTAGTACCGGTTCATTTGCAGGGATATTGTTACTGAGCAAGAAAAATATGTTTTTGTTAAAATTAAAAAAGCTTCCAAGTTCTTTAAAATTATTATTATTTATAGTTTAATTGTATTTTATTTGTACATAACCCATTTTGGATTGATAATCCCATGATGTTTTTATAGGAAATGATGTTTTCTATCATCATCTTTTTGAAATGACATTAAAGCTATCTGGACCCACCATACATAAAAGGTGCATAGTTTCATATCATTGCTACAATATTATTCTTTTCTTCTAGTTATTGTACTATATTAAATTTATTGATCTAACAATTTTTTTTTTTTAAAGGTGGAATGAACAGGGTCCTAAATTTAAAAATCAGCTCATTACATCTTTTGAGGACCATTTTGGAAAAAAAAATTGGCAGTGCCCTGCTTCTCTAAAGAGCATCCAAACATATCAAGACTGTGAGGGACCAATTTATAAGGGGTCTAAAGGATAACCCAAAGTATGAGCATCCTCCTATGATTCTACCAATGGAGTGGAATGAAATAATAGAAGATGCAAAAAAGAAAAAGGCTATGTGGTAAAGAAAATGAACTAGGAAAGGGAAAAAGAAGGTATGTCATGATAGTATTAAGTAAAATGTAATCATGTACTAATTAGTGATCTTTGTAAATATATAATCTAACATGTTTCAAAACTTTCATAGATTGTAGGATGTGTCAATGGATACAAAAGCAGGACTAGAAAAGGTTGGCCAACACAAACTTGGCTCTGGTAGCTATATAAATCTTTAGTCTCAACTTGTAATTAGAAACAATAGAATTTCATAATAAAAAATTAATATAATGTTACAAACAATTTTGTTTAATCAAATCATATATGCAAAACTAATGATATTAAGAAAAAAATACAAGGCTCAGAGCCCTTGGATGAAGATACAAAAATTGCCTTCAAGGAAGGCTATAAAGTCATGGCTATATGCCTATGCCAAGAATCTGAAAGCCATACCCAATAATCTAGTGCACCAATTGAGACACAAGTAAATTGGTCAAATGAAAAGTAAATCAAATTGAATAGTTGAGAAATTTATTTTTTGGTGTTAGTTTCCAACATAAATTAACTACATAACATTTCACTCTAGCCTTCAAATCCTATCACAAAACCTATGCATGATGAAGGCCATGATATGCATCATAGTGGTGGAGGTATTAATTTTATATTGGAAATTAATTACACAAATATGAATACAATTTAACATCTTCAATTGTAATTTTATGTGTAACCCTTTTTTGAATATTTTAGAGTATGTTGAACATCATGGTGAAGGAGTGGAGAATGTTGGAAGTGTTCAGCATGTTGAGGTGATAGTGGATCAAAATTTTATTCTACATGATGTGGGATTTCTAGGTAAGAAAAATGCATGTTATGTTCTACAAGTTAATGAAATACTTGTAATAGTTAAAAAAAGAAAAAGAGTATGCCAATTTAACCTATTTACTTGTTATTCCAACAGAGCCCCTTTTAGTGTTGCAGCCTTGTGCTCCTCAAAATAAGAGGCATCATAATTTGACATTACATGCGCCACAAGAGGAGGGGAATGAGGAAGATAGTAATGCTCCTATTAGCCTTTACCTTACGAAAGCTAAGAAAAACAAAAAGAAGAAATGATTTTAAAAAAAAAATTCTTTGATCAACCTTGTCTAATAAACTTTGTTGGATAATGAAAGAGCATTGTTTTAAGTAATTATCTATGAATTTTGTGTATTAATATTTATTTTTATGTCATGTTAATAAATATTGTTATATGTTGATGAAGTCTTGATTAGTATTGCATATTAATGAATATAAATCATATTAATGAATGTTATGTGATTATGTTGATTGAATGTTATAGTTCATAAATGGATGAATGAATGAAGTATTTAATTAGATGATAATGGTGAATTTAGATTGATGTTAAGGGGAGAGGGGGTGAGGCCAGACGAGATTCCACCTTTACATGATTGGCCTTGTTAACTAGAGAATATTAAAGTATTCTCGAAACCAAGTGAAGCTCAAACTAACATACCTTCATTAATTAATCAATTTCATTCATTTTAGGTCTATAATGATGGAATAATACTTATGGTATAGGTATGAATATCTAGAGGAAGATTAGGAACTTGATCATCCAGCTCCAACAACTTTACCACTTGCCTCATTTTGGGTTTTGCAATTAGATCTGGTTGGGAGCATCACAACCCTATCCCTACTAATTATTCAATTTCAACCTTCTCAAACTCCCTATTTAACTTTTTATTTGCATCATCCAAAAAATTTCCTTGACCATAGAGATCCCATATGCACTCCACAAGCCTCATAGGATGCTCTTTCAAGATCACATCTATTGCCCTCTTTCCTGTAGCAATTTCCAAGGCCATAACCCCAAAACTATAAATATCTAATTTAGGGCTTATTCTTCTTGTCATCAAACACTCGAGAGCCAAGTAACTGAGGGTTCCAATTGAAATTTTAATCCAAGATTAATTATTGTGGTCCAACTTCTAGGCTAAACCAAACTATAGATTGGAAATACCCATATAACACTTTACACATTTGGCCATAGAACCTACAACAAATTTGACTATTGGAAATATAAGAGGACTAACTAAGAGGGGAGGGGTGAATTAGTTATTACAAAAATAAATGCTAGATCCATTAGAAGTTAGTACATAACATAAAATTCACTAAAAATACTAATGCTCAATAAATACATAGGCACTTGGTTCACACTAGTAAATGTTGTAACTCAACAAACAATGAAATAGCAACAGTAACTCAAAAAATGAAAATCTTAAGATATTATCAATGATTAACCTTATTTAAATTAGTTGCATACACATAAAATAAATGTAATGACCACAAGTGACATCAAACTCAATTTGGAAAAAACCACCAATTACAACTAGTTATTGATTTTCATTCTTCTGAAGTGAGCCCTTTTAGGAGCTAACCTTGTTAAAGGTTACAAAACACATTGTTAGGTGTGACCCTACTAGAGGATTTAATCACCCTATTAGGAGTGGCCTTGTTAGAGGTCTTTAGACACTTCAATCTAGAAAGTCCACCTTGTTAGAGGATTTACAAATAGTTGTTAAGACAACTGTGATAAGAGATTTAGATCACCTCTACAATGGTTAGAGAGTAACAATGAGATGAGCTGATTTCTGATGCAATTGAATTTCTAATTATAAATCTCAATTTTGGCTTGTATACTTGATCCTTTTTTATTGAATGTACCTTTGTAGCTCAACAAGGATATTTTTCTTATCCTTCTAATTCAATTCCTCAAAGAATTTTCAAATCTTCTATCACTTACTCACATTCAATTCTCAACTTGGCCTTATATTTATATCATACACATTGTCAATTTGGCTTGAATACAACTTTGAATATTTAATATTCATCTTCTCAATCAGCTAGAACCAACAAACAAATTAATTGAACCCAATAAACCAAAACAAGAAGATCCTTCATTAGTCAACCCTACTCGGTAGACACTAACTCAAAAACAATTTTCTTGTGTTAACCAAGTGAACTTGGTTAACACTAAATTTCCACAAAATTCTTTTGGTGACTGAATGAGCTTGGTTAACACTAGTTCTATCTAACTTTTCCTTCATTAACCAAGTGAGCTTGGTTAACACTCAACCTTTTGCTAACTTTTCTTTGTCACTCGAGTAAACTTGGTAGACACTATCTTCTAAACTAGGCAAATGTTGGAATGCTCAGTAAATATAGAAAACTATCTTCATCACCCAAGTGAACTCAACATACATTGAATGGCAATAATATGACATTTTGTGCAACATCAAAGACAATACACAATTAACCAATTGTTTTCAACACTGACAATGTATGATTCTATGCAATTCTTACTTATTTGAAAACATAAAAAACATTACAAAACTTTTAGATATTCATTTCCAAACATTTATCCATGATCTTGTAGCATATGATCTCCCTACAATGTTGTACTTTGTCAACTCTATGACAAAAAACCCAATTCTTTGCATTGGTTTTTCTTAGGTAATGAAAATTTATACATCTCAATATTTATAAAAACTAATTCTTTATATTATTTTTTCTCGAATAATGAAAATTTATAGAATTCAATCTATACATATACATATACTAAAAATAATTTCATATAACTAGCTAAATTTTGTATCCAAATAATGCAAAGAGCCATGACAAGATTTGTTGCATTCACAAACAACAATCTTACAAGCCTTGTAAAGAAAGTTGCAATGCTTAGGCCTATGGCATATCTAGATCATGTTACTTCTCCCCTATCAAGAACTGCAAAAAAAATCAACCTTGACCATGTACTTTTTTATAATTATTTGTTAACTATATTTCTATACTTTAATTCATATGTATAGTAGCTTTCTTTAATGCTCCCATTTATCTACAAATACAATACATCAAAGTAAGTTGCAAAATCATCTATTGAATATCAATATAAATTTATGAATATAATACAATACAAATTTATGAATATCAATATTTCATTTTACATTCTCTCCTTTATGCTGATTTAATCATTCTTTTAATCACATTTGGGATTTTCTATTTAATTTAGGGGAAGTAGTAGCTAGGGATTTGAGGCTATGGATTTGTAGATTCTTTCAGGAGTTGAAAAGATGTTGATCTTTGATTACTATTAGCATATAATAAGTTTTGATGTATATTTATAAATATTGAATATATGAATTAATAGTATCCATTTGAAGTGCACATTCACTAGGAAGGTATTGTAGAGATAGTATTGGGTCTGTACATCACATGGATGGACAATAGTGCTGTAGCACAAGAAATATCCTTCCAAGATTTTGTGTTGCTAATTATATTTTTAGTTCTCATTGACGTAATTCTTGTTAAATATTTCTCATCTTCCTTGACCTTATAGATTCACCTATTCCTTATTGTAGTCAGCAGAATTCAAGAAAATTATTGATGCTATCATATAGGATATGGCCTCCTATATTAATCTTTCCTATAATCATTCATACTATCTGTGATTCATGTAGAGGGGTTATGATTATAGTTATTGCATACTTGATCTCATCTAGTATTTTATGAAGCTCTGTCACCTTAGTAATAGTGATAAGAATTCTATAAAATATGCTTTTAGCTTGCCCAACAACTACAATTTCATGGGTAGAGTTTAGTTTTTTCACAATTCAAATTATTTAAGATTCAACTCATTTATCATGATAAATTCTTCTTAAGAAGGCCCTAACTTACTCAATAGACAAAACACAAAAACTCCCTAATTCTATATTAATATGATTCATCTCTGCAAATAGTGGCAAAGCCCATGACTATATGCAACTAAAGTCACCATCATTATTGCCTTTAGAAATGAAAGGAAAATTTGATATATTTCTTGTGCTTTTCCTTGTTGACCTTTCTAATTGTAACTCAAGCATTTTTTTTTCCCTTGCCCTCACCTCAAATATTCAATGTATTTTTCAACAATTATATTTCATAACTATTTTTGTGAATGTGAGGGAAATGTTGGTATGCATAATCTAAATGAATATGACAAGTTTCATTACTTTTTAGGGAAGCAAGGTGTAAAATACAATATCTTGAAACTTGTTATATTTAGAGGTAGAATGATGATTGTTTGTAGTGGATATGAACTCCCACCACATCCACATACTTTATGAATTTGATGAGAGTGGGATATAGTGGGGATATAAATATGAAACTATTTATGTACCACCCCAATTTGTTGAGGAAGGTAATATGACTTGCATTGGAGGGGATTATATTTGAATAAATGACCACAACCCTGAAGGCTATATTAGATATATCATTCATATTGATTTAGATAATGGGGAGGTTAATGAACTAGCAAGAGTATTTGATTATCATCACCTAAGTGAGCTCAACATACACTGACTAGAAATGATATGACATTTTGTGTAATATCAAAGACAATATACAATTAACCAATTATTTTCAATACTAACAACGTACAATTTTATGAAATTTCTACTTATTTGAAAACATAAAAAAACTTTACAAAACTTTTAGCCAAACATTTATCCATGAAAATGTTGTAACCATGGGCTTTTTGGGACTAGAATTGGGATGATCTTGTAGCCTATGATCTCCCTGCAGTGTTGTACTTTGTCAATTCTATGATAGCAAACCCAATTCTCTACATTGGTTTTTCTTAGGTGATAAAAATTTATACATCTCTCTCTCTCTCTCTCTCTCTCTCTCTCTCTGTATATATATATATATATATATATATATGTGTGTGTGTGTGTGTGTGTGTATGTATGTATGTATGTATGTATCTATGTATGTATGTATGTATATATATATATATATGTATGTATATATATGTATGTATATATATATATGTATGTATATGTATATATATGTATGTATATATATATATGTATGTATGTATATATATATATATGTATGTATATATATATGTATATATGTATGTATATATATATGTATATATGTATGTATATATATATATATATGTATGTATATATATATATATATATATATATATATATGTATGTATATATATATATATATGTATGTATGTATGTATGTATGTATGTATGTAAACTAATTCTTTATATTATTTTTCCTCAAATAATGAATTTTTATAGAATTCAATCTATTCATATACATATACAGAAAAGAATTTCATATAACTAGCTTAATGTTGTATCTAAATAATGTAGGTAGCCATGACAGGATTTGTAGGATTCACAAATAGAGATCTTGCAAGCCTTGTAAAGAAAGTTGAAATGCTTAGTCCTATTGCTTATCTATTTCTTCCCTATCAAGAAATGCAACAAAAATCAACCTTTATTAGGGGATTTTTTGTAATTTTTCATTAACTAAATTTCTATACTTTAATTCATATGTATACCAGCTTTTTTAATGCTCTCCATTTTCACCGATAGGTATACTTGGCTCTAGGCATCTACAAATAAACTACATCAATATAAGTTGCAGAATCATCTATTGAATACCAATATAAAATTATGAATATCAATATTGTATTTTACATTCTCTCTTTTATGCTAATTTAATCATTCTTTTAATCACATTTGGGATTTTACATTTATTTTAGGGGAAGTAGTAGCTAGAGATTTGAGGCTATGGATCTATAGATTCTTCCAAGAGTTAAAAAAATGTTGATCATTAATTACTGGTGAGCATATAATAAGTTTTGATATATATTTCTAAATATTTCATAAATGAATTAATAATATCTATTTGACGTACACATTCACTAGGAAGGTGTTGCAGAGATAGTATTGGATCTATACATCACATGGATGGACAATAGTGGTGTAGTGCAAGAACAATTGTTCCAAGATTTTGTGTTGCTAATTATATTTGTAGTTCTCATAAAAATAATGCTTGTTAAATATTTCTCATCTTCCTTGACCTTATAGATTCATCTATTACTTATTGTAGTCTAAGGAATTCAAGAAAATTATTAACACTATCACGTAGGATATGACCTCCTATATTAGTTTTTACTATACTCATTATTACTATATGTGGTTCTTGTAGAGCAGTTATGATTTTAGTTATTGCATACTTGATCTCATCCAATATTTTATGTAACTCTTCCACCTTAGTAATAGTGATAAGAATTCTATAAAATGTGATTTTAGCTTTCCAAACAACTAGAATTGCATGGGAAGAGTTTGATTTTTTCACAATTCAAATTATTGAAGATTCAAATAATTTATTGTGAGAAATTCTTCTTAGGAAAGCTCCACCTTACTCAATAGAAAAAAATCAAAACCCCCTAATTCTATATTAATATCATTTAGCTTTGCAAATAGTGGTGAAGCCCATGAATCTATGCAATTGGAGTCACTGTCATTGTTGTCTTTAGAAATAAAAGGAAAATTTGATAGATTTCTTGTGCTTTTCCTTAGTGACCTTTGTAATTATAACTTGAGCATTGTTTTCCCTTGCCCTTGCCTTAAATAGTCCATGCATTTTTCAACAATTACATTTCACAACTATTTTTGTGAATGTGAGGGAAATGTTGGTATGTAGAACTTGAATGAAAATGACAAGTTTCATTACTTTTCAGGTATCAACTCATGAATTGTTGGTACATCAATAAAGGGTTTTTTAAGACCTTAAGAACTCTTAGGTTTTTCCCATGTCCTAATTAGGTTTTGTTCATGCACTCTTCTCTCATTGCATTTCCATTATTTCCTAAACTAATAAAATCTAAGTGTTGCTAAAGGCACTCTTCTATTAGTAAATGTTTAAAATATTAGAGATTTATGTTAGATTTATCATGTTCAGATTGTAGTTGGATTTATTTTCTTTTAAATCATTTTTACTATCATAAATTATGTTGCTTATTTATTTTAGGCTAGTGCAATCTAATCTTTATTGTTATGTCAAAATAGATTCAAACTATCAGATTTTTTTATATTTTTGTTAGGAATAATAGAAAATTTACAGAAAATAATGCTATTTTTAGAATAGATGTAAAATTTTGTGCAATTTTTAGGTTATTATCTATGATAGAGAGGAGTCATGTCACAAAATATCAACATCAAGTGTTTTATAGACTAGCTAGTCTTTGTCTTCTTTTACTCTCTTTCACAATTCTCTTTTAATTTGTTGTTCCCTTGTTAATGTAAATCAATAATCAAGTTTGCATTGTAGGTTCTTGAGTATTGTATATTACTATAAAACTTGCAATGTCCAATTTTATAATGGATGATAGGGTATGAATATTATCTTTCATAAGCCAAAATTACATGATTTGAGATTGCCAAGTGAAATCCATTTCTTAAAAATAGTTATTAAGCCACAAAGCTTTCCATTTCATCACTTCAAATAGTCCATGAATTATTTTCCATTTCATCTTCAATGGTGGAACAAGTACATTGACTACTTGTGCTTCTTGTTCCTTGGCACCCATCTTGTCATATTCTTTACATGTAATACTAACTACAATATACCTAGATCAAAAATAGTAGTCACTATAGCATCATTTTTCATTTAAATGGTCTTGAACTGTTTAGATATCAAATCAATCTCCAAAATATCCATCCAAAATAACAATATCTTGGCTATTTTTTCTCCCACAAGAATGCCTATGGATATATCCTTTCACCTCCATAACATCACATTTGCCACTATTCAAACAAAATAATACATAAAACCATTAAAGTTGCATTATAGCTCTATTACTTTAATCAGCACAAGAATTTGAGTTTGGATACATCTAGTAGCTTGACTAGTATACATTTAGGATCATCTAATTTAGTAAAATCAACATTATTTCATAATTAATAGTCCCAATGATCAGTAAGTTAACAATTTTGATCTAAAACATGTATATGAAAAATAAAGATGGTATTTTTATCCAGATGTTTCAAACACAAAATGTCACCTAATCCTCCACCTAGAGCATCATGAATGCTTGGTCTGTTGAAGATCCAAGAAAAATCCCTATCAATAGCCCATGAATTAGAAAAGATTTTAGCCATTAAAGTACCTTCAAAAGCTCACTCTAAGACCTAGATCTATCACTACTTTAATCAGACTATGATCAAATTACTCCCCTAATCTTACATGTGACTGAAATAGAATAGAGGATGAATCTTCCTTGAGGATCAAGTAATTGTGATCAAGTGGGTAAATTGGGATCGAGATCTATGCATATATTATGCTCTATTCTTGAATGAAAGAGCAAAATTTTGGTTCATAAATCAATTCAAAATTGCAAATTTTTGACTTTGAACATTGTGATTTTTATCCTTTTTGATAGTTGAGGCTTTTAGTTTGCTTTTCTTTCTATTTCTTTTTTCTTTTTACTTTTTTAATATTTCTTGAAATTCTAACTTCCTTGAAATGGAAAATAAAGGATGAGGGAATAATGATAATGGAATTGGAAAGAAGAAAGCAAGGTTGGTAATATTCTAATCTGATGTATTTTCATGATATTTGTGGCCCATAGATAAAACATATTTTTAAGACTTGTTGGGAATCCATTAGTCATTATTAAGCCTAATAATCTACAAATACTTATCCCCTAACATAAATGAATGTTGGAAAAGGATTGAATGCATGCACCTTAAGTTTTAGGAAATAAGGAAAGATGACATAATGACTATTGTTGACTCTAATACTTGGCATGGCAATCATCCTTTTAAGGATTTGATGATCTTTTTTTATGAGACCATGTATCTGAAGACAATTCTGTGATATATCTAAGTTCATCCTCGAGAACATGTCCTTATGTCTGTTGTAAAGAACATGGATATACCTTCTATCAAAATGAGTTTGTCTCCAATACATTCACTTTTCTCCTATGTTGCAAGTCTCTTTTACTCATTAATAGATTCATTTTTAGATAACTTTGATGCAAATTATACATATGGATGCCATTCTTTAGCATACTTAAAATATTTTTTAAATTTTGAAACTTCTTTGTTACTGCCATTTTATTTCCAAAGCATAATTGCTACATACAATTTCATTTAATTTGGTGTAATTTATGTTTGAATTTTTCATGTTCTAAGCATGTTTTATGATAAAATAGAAGTCACTATTTCCAAATATAAACTTCCAAATGTCATTCTCACTACAATATTTATATAATTCTAATTGAATTCTCATACACTATCAACCTTGATAGGATTTCTATAGAGTCATCTATGTTTACATTCTTGAATAATCTAAAAATGGATCTCTAACAATGCTTATAACATTCACCACTATTCATTTATAATTCTAGAGTTGATATGGACTAAGTAATAGAAATGTTTGAAATTAAAAAAGATAAGATACATACCTTGAAATAGCACCAATTTGAAAATACCTATTTTCTAATGCCTATGCATAGTTTTTGGAAAAGCCAAAAAACTTTTATCCTTCTGAGGGTAGGTCGACCTTGACACAGTTGTTGGGGTACAATCTTATCTTGAGGCACAATTATGCCCCAAAAAATTGACCTTGACCTGCACTACTCCGATGAAAATTTCATTCATGGATCTCAAAAATTTTCCAAAAAGGGTATCCAAATATGTACTCCAATCTTCGAGACATCACCTGCATATATATAAAAATGAGGTTTTGGGTTGGCTATGTAAGATTTTTCCTTAGCAAAATCTCCATTTTGGTGAATTCCACCTCCACAAATAGCCAAATATAATAGAATGTATACGTGTATTGAATATGTAATGCCAAGATCTAATCTACTAGATTGAAACCCTAACATTAATATATATGAGAAAGCAATGCATAGACTTGAATAATATAAGAAAGAATACCAAGCCCCCAAGGCTAAAGTATTCCTACCAAACTCATAATCAATAATTGCTACCCCATCATTGTATCTTTGAATGCTTGAATATTGATAATGGTAGATCAAGGAAGATTGGATCTCTCTTGCTCCAAGTAAATGTTCACAATAGCATGGTCATAAGAATGCTTGATATCCAAAATAGCTTGATCTTCTATATTATTCTCTTGAAATATTTCATCTTCATAACATCATCTTGTTCTCTGGTTATCTCTCAATTTAGTTTTCTTTCTTCTTATTTTTAGATAGATGCAAATGAGAATCTTTATATATAGGCTTCAAGGTGGCGATCCTAGAGTAATGTGAGGACCCATAATTCAAATTTCACCTCAAATTATGGTCCAATCACAATAACCAACTAAGGAGGGAAAATAATTAAATGAATCTCGAATTAAACCCCTTCCACATTTGAATCTAAAATCTTAGCATTGATTTCAAGACCCTCCGAGATCGAAATGTGAAAAGGGGAATCAAATCTCAAAGAAGGTCAAGGATGACCTTGACCCGAACCTAGGTTAGGTATTATCTTAACCCTTCCCTAGGTTAGGGTCAACCTAATTGACCTTTTCCTAGGTTAGGGTTGACCTACAGGTCAAAACCCAACTACAGCAGAAAACAAAAAGTCCTAAGGATACCTAGAAGCCTAGAAATGATATCGGAATAGGACTAAATGCCAAGAATAGGCACAAAATCCTATAATGAATATGATGAAGGATATGATGACCTATTCCTATTTCCTACCCAAAAAATAGAACCATAGAGGAGGGAAATTAAGGAGAATCTTTGAGATCCTAACCCTAATTTCACCTAGAATCAAGGAATCAAGTGCAGAATGCATCCTAAATGCAACTATACCATAGTAAATGTACTAAAATAGGGTGCTAAACCTACCAATATGGAATTTATTCCTTTTAATATGATACATTTATCCCCCACTTTAGCTCAAATATGACACTATGTGAATATGCAAGCTAAAGTAAGAAAACATCATAGTAAATAAAAAGGATATAACCAAGTACTCGATGTAGAGATCTTGCAAAAAACCTATTAGAACCTACAACATGCAAGGTTAATGAAAATACATAAACCATTTAAATATTACTAAATGATAGTTGAGAAGTTCATAAATCCCCTTATGGTCCCCCTATTTTGGCTTTCTATTTTTGAAAGGTGAAACAAGGTGATAAGGATAATTCTAGACGTTGAATATGCAGTTTGTTGAAAAGATCTTCCTTAAACCAATTAGAAGGACTCATGACCTTCCTAAATTAATTCAAGGATTTATATATCTGAATCACATTTCCAATGCCATTGATGACACTAAAAATGGAGTTATCGAGCTCAAGTTATGATGAAAAGAGTGAATGTCTATCTAAATGCACAAGAGGAATCTGAGTTTACCATGAGTAAACCCTAAAATAAACCCAAATTTTACTTATAAACAATGAAATGGAATTCATACTTATTGATTCTTAACTTTTTTAGATTCAAAAATAGGAAGCAAGATTTTGAGGAGAGAAGAACTTTGAGCAACAAGCATGGAGCTATTGAGACAATGCCTAGCTACCAAACAGCCACTTCCTGAGGTTAGTTTATTGTTATTTGATTCTATACATTCCATATATGTGGTTTCTATAGGCAAGGTTGACCCTAGCCCTTAAGGGTTGACCCTATCTAAGAAATGCTGATATAGACTATCAAATTTCTAGTCATTCTAGGATGAGGTTGTCCTTGACCCAACAAGGTTGACACTGACTCAGAAAGGTCACCATTGACCTATTAAGGCTAACCTTGACCCAATGAGGTTGACCTTGACCTAAGTGAGGTCAATGTTGACCTAGTCAATTTTAGTTTATAGATTTGATGATACAGAACACTGACATGTTGTTTATCTGTACTTACAAGACATGGTTCATCTCTAAGAGAATCCCTTTGGAAAGTTACTTGTTACCATTGATAGTTCCTTTCTCCACCAAGGCTAAATTTTTAGATTTATGGTGAAAATATTAAATTGGTTGTATCTTTTCTTAGAATAAACCCTAGTTTTTACCTAAATCTAATGTGTTGATATTCCCAAATGTAGGGTTTGATTCTTTAAGATTTTCCCCTTTTAGGATTTTAAGCCCTAACCCTAGCCCTAAGCCATATAAGTGAGTGGGTTTTATTTTGTTTAAAGTGCATTATTTCTTATGATGTTATGAGGAAGGGTTAGCAGAGTACTCCAAGTGAGGGTTTTAGCATTTGTAATCTCATGATTGATGCTGTGTCATGATGTCGCAGATGAGAAATTAAGTCTTCCCAATCATACAATTTCCTTTGTATCATATGATTGTATAAAAATTTAAGTGTTGTGCATTGCACCTATCTTTGATATTATGACAAGAAGGTTTATCATGATGTCAAGAGAAGTGAAATGATCAGCTATGATCCTATGAAAAGGTGGATATCGATGGATCATAAGGGAAATGTTGAGGTATTGCAATGATACGATGTCCTACTATCATAAGATCATAAGGGAGATAAAGGAAAATAAAGGTGGTGTGCTATCAAATAGGTGTCCATTTCCTAATTGGATAGGACAAATATATGAGTGCTAGATGTATGTTTTGTCAGGATTAGTGGGACCAAAAAAAGGTTTTATAATGTGTTTTGAGTGGCAAATGATGGTCTTTGATCTTACGATGAACATTTCATCATGAGATCTCAAGGTTATAAAAAGTGTCTTCCAATGTTACAATTAGGGTGTGATCATAAGGTCGCACAAGAAAGATATTAAGCGACCGATGTTATGATATGAAAGATGTAAAGTTTTTTTGTGACATCATTGAAGCATGCAAGATCATTGGTAATATTATGAAAAGGTGAATATAATCGTGATCATATGATCGTAGGCTAAGAAGGGTTAATTTACGATGCTACAAATCTTCTTGCCTTATGATCATAGAAGGAGATAAAGTTGATACTAATGTTGTGACAACAAAGGAGTCATAAGATCATAAATGATTCTTCTAGTGTGTCTGACTAGTCAACAAGAGTTTTTTGAAGGGTGTTCGTAAGATTGGAAAACCAATTTTGTAATATTGTGATGTTATGAAAAGTCTTTTCATCTATCATTGTCATAATATCATAGGATATTGTTTTGATAGTAAAATAATTTCACTTCTTTAGGCTAAAATAACAAGATTCTTGACCAATAGGATTTGAATGCAGTACAAAAAGTACATAGTTGAATATTAATGGTGACACTCCATGGAGTTGATAGAATAGATTGATATCATATTTCAAGAATTCTAAAATCAATGCAAGGTGAACTTTGATTTACACATATTAACTTGTAATGATTTTCTCTTTTCATAATCACAATTTTCCATTTATAAAGAGAGAGAGAGAGAGAGAGAGAGAGAGAGAGAGAGAGAGAGAGAGAGAGAGAGAGAGAGAGAGAGAGAGAGAGAATTTGAGCATCTCCTAAATTTTTTGAGCATTCTAAATTGTTATTTCTGGAGCCTCCTAAGAATAGAGCAGTGTCCATATTGATGTATTTTATTGGCATATTTTCAAGATGTCTGACCAAGAAGTAGAGGAAATTTAGGCCTCAAACACAGAAATTTTAGAGACTTCAACCTTTAAGGGAGGCAAGACTAAATAGAAAAAACCTAGTAGATTTGTAGATGAATGGATAAGACTCTTCCCTAGTTCTTCAAATGAAAACTTTGTGGATGATCAAGCTTTCATTGACCCATACACCCAATGCAAAGATGCCATATGCCCCAGTGTTATGGGCTCTAAACTTTTCAAGTACTTTTATCATAACAAGGAGAAGAAAATTCCTATGTGCAACCCATGGAAGAAGAGCCTCACCAAGATAATTTTTCCAGAGATTTTTGTAGACATAGACTTAATGAAGGCCTTGGTTTGATGCTATAATCTAGCCACTAAGTCTTTCAATAGGAGGGATGGAACTATTCTTTGTACCTTGGACCGAGAGTCATTCATGGAGGCTTTTAGATTAGGTGGAGCTATGTGTCAGCCTATAGATTTAAAAGATTTACAGAGGAAATTTGAAGCAAATACTAAGGCTTACATTGGATCATCAATGTTGCGACACATTCCTATGGATTTGAAGAAAGTGGGTGAATACCCTAAGAAGGTTGAAAAAATGATGCCACTGGATAAATTCAAAAATCATTTTGTCAAAATTGTATATGGTGTCCACAAAATGGTGGGTAAAGATGGGTCTAATGTGGTCTATGGAGTAGAATTTATAATTGCAAGGGATGTACAGGACTCCTACCATGCTGGTGAATACAACTATGTTAGTCATATTTTGGATCTAATGAAAGAAAATATTGCTAGGGTTTAGGCTATAAATTTGTAAGACTTCATTCTCCCCTACTATTCATTACCGATGCACTTAATTCACTATAAGAATGTAGGGTATATCAATTCTAATTTCATCAATCAGACTTTTGACATAAATAGAGATTTGCTAGTGCAACTATGGATAGGGTATGGGATGATACTTACCACTTTTTTGATTATGTATCATTTTAAAATAATTTTAGTGTTGTGATAATGAGGATGTTAGATCCAAGATGCTTAGGGTTCCTAAAATTTTGAAAGACCTTTTAAGACTAGCCCTACTTCTTGAGGGAAAGAGATTGGATCATAACTAGGGAGATATCTTCTTATTTCCCACATTTTCTCTAATGAGAGTCTATGGTTGTCCCCAACCACCCCATATATTGCCCAAATTTATCCCTCCTAGGCTAGGAATAATTGAATTTATTTGACAATTGTTCATGGTAAATAGGGAGTATTTAGGATCCAAGGTGGATAGGGGAACCTTTTTGTGTAGATACTTTAGGATTGGTGATTTCACCATTGACAAAGAGACCCTAGACTCAATCCATTTCTATCTACACCATTAAAATTTCTACACTGGCCCCTACAAAATGTATGATCCTAATGTTTGGATGAGGGTTTCCCTTAAGGAAATGAAGAACTATGTATTGCCAAACACCAAGGAGATGCCCCATGAAGATATCATTCCAAATATAGTGTCAGAAGGTGAGGAAGCTAACAAGCTGGCAAAGCTTGATTATGCTCTAAGGGTAGGAAGTGAGTTGAAAAGAATTGATCCCAATTTGTAGGATTCTACATGGATATATCTTATCCCCAAAGGATTAGGAAGATGGTCATGGACCATACTAAGATTATGGCTAAATTGCCAAAGGGTCCAATAGGGGAAGAAGATAAGGTTTGTCATGATAGCCCTAAACCAGATGTGACCCTTGAAGTAGGAGAGGATGATGCACCTCAGGCATTATGGATGGAAAAGGGGAACAAGAGGAAAAATATTATTCACATCCCTCCTTGGGTCAGACAAAGGACCCTATAGATCTTGCCAGGAAATAGTCAATATTTTGCATACTTAAGACAGAATTATTTATAGAGCAGGGCTAATGCAACTAAAAACACCCTCACAGAATTGGAATTGGCCATAACAAGATTAGATGATAGAATCATCCAAGCTCAAAAATTCTTAGAAGATGGTGAATTCATTAAATCAAATTAATTTAAGAGTGTGTTATTTAAGATCAAACAAAGTGAGCTTGTTTTGAAGATGAAACTGGATGAATATGATGAGTAGAAGATGGAATTGATAGAAAAGTTGTAGATCTATGATGCTAAAAGTGAGGAAATGACTTTGGAGGAGGTCAAAGATCTAGTATAGAGGAGTGGCATGCTACTAGTGCCTAGATGGGATTTAGAGCAAGTATTCATGCTTGATTAGATCAAGAGGTAGGAAAATGTCATTTGTTATGAGGCACTTGGTGTAGATGAACTAAAGAGAGGTATTGGTTTCAACATTTATACCAAATCCATAGTAGTCTAGAGTATGGCCCCTGCTTCTCAAAGCACCGAATAGGGTAATATGATTGTATGGAATTTATAGGGCACCTCTGGCACAAAGATATCCAAGGCATTGAAACATTTTTCATTCATGAATGAGGCCAAGGTGGAAGAAATGGAAACAAGGTTAGCCAAGTCCATACATAATTACATTGATATTAGAAAGCTCTATGAAGATGAGCTTATAAGAAGCCATGTGTACAAAGAAAAGATTGTTGAGCTTGAGGCTAAGATCCAAGAACTTGAAAATGAGATTACATCTCTCAAGGAGAAACTTGCACAAGTAGAATAGAGGATGGTTCCAGCTCAAAGAGAAGAGGGATAGGAAATACCATCACTAGTTAGGGATGCTACTAAAGCCTCAATACAAACAAGGGATATAGAGGAGGGGGAGACATCACAACCAAGAAGAATGAGTATTGACACTCAATCAATTTAGCAAGAAGGAGATGTAAGGATAGAGATCCTTAGAAACATGATGAGCCATAGGGTTGAAGTTTTGAAGAACATATCACAAAAAGCTCATAATTTATATATTACTTTATAGAGTGCTGAGTAGTTTTGCAATGAAAAATTTTCATGGCTAGCACCTACTTTTAGTTTGTGGGGGCCATATGTTCAATTTTTGGATAGATTAATTGTATTGATTTCTAAAAAGCTAGATTTTCCAGATAAGATATTTACTATGAAGGAAAGCCTAGAGATGGTAAGAGAATTAACTAGTTTCTTTACTGGTAAACTATAGGTTATAGAAGGGAAACTAAAGATTCTATCTAATGGAGTGGAGCCCTATATACCATCAATTATGGATGCTACCAGTTCAATAAAAAATTGGCAATAGTGGTCAGCTTCTTTTCATAAAATTTTGACCCAAGAGGCTATAATAGAAACTTTTGAGGATATGTCTAATTCCCCATTTCATACTTTAATTGATTCTCTCTTTAAGGAAAAAATAAATTTTAATAAGTTTATTATTGAATCAAAAGCAATCATGGATGGCGGGTGGACTAAGGCCACTCAAGATTTACAAGAGGTGAAGAGTATAGAGTGGCCCACTAAGAGGGAAATTTATGTTTGGGAAGTAATAGGAGAAATAAAAGCTCTGCTAGCAAGAAGTAGCTAAGATATTTTGCAAACAAGATAGATAAAGTACAAGGAGAAGAAAAGACCAAAGGACTGATATAAATTTTTTTTGCCATGTTAACTACTTATCTTTTTTGATCGATATTTTGGGAGATTGTTTTGCACAATTTGTTGTTCCCATCTTCCAAAATTTTTTGTTTCCATTAAAATTTTGACATGTGTCCTCCTCTCATGTATAGATTGTTGCAATCCTATATATGGATTTCTAGGATGAGAAGTGGAGGTCAATTGTCTATAGGATTTTTCACATATGTTATGTATTATTTTGTAGTCTGTCCATGTGTTATGTGGTTATTTGAATGAGTTCATTGGTATGCATACTTGAATACAAAAAGGAAAACATTTTGGAACTAAAGGTTGTATCTATGTGTCATATTATGAGTTTTATTAGTAGCAATGAAATTTAAGTAAGAAGGATTTATCCTTAATTATCATTATCTTTGAGGTTTTGTCTCTTTTTCATATGTCTGTAAGCCTTGGGACTGAATGAGCAAGTTTTCTTTCAATTTAATACAATTCAAAAGATTATATATCTCTTACTAATTGCTGCTAATTTAAAGAATTGGGTAATTGCTTTCTGTAATTGATAAGGTTTAGGGTTTATGAAAAGGATGAGAATTAGAATGAAACTAAAAGTTTAATGTTGACACTCTTAATCAAAAATTGATTTTAAAAGGTCTAAGTTTGCTAATCTTTGACTCTATATCCCAACGGATAAGGCACTGGCCCATTTCAAAGTTCAAGGGTACAATGAATCATTCATGTAACTATAGAACATTTACACACAACAACAAATCAATTTATCTTTTATGTGTTGAAGAAATAAAAGTGCTGGTCATTTCTTATTTCTTGTTACTTTCTTTCAGATGTAATTGGCTAATGCAGTTGAGAAGTTTGTCAGCAAGTTATAGAAGAATATTGACAATTCTGCTATGAAGGAATAATCTTGCAAAGAAGAATATCAAGTTAATAGAATAAATCCATTAGGTTTGCCTACCTTGGTTTAGCAGAGCCTAAAGTGAGGTTGGTCTAGAAATAAGAGTTAACCCTGCTAAATATAGGATTTAACCCATCCCTAGGCTTGTTCATTTCTTTGTTTCCTAGTACCTAATTTAAATTCACCTAATATGTTCTTTACCAATTTGAACTCCAACAAAATGGTGACTATGTTAGGGAGTACTCTATACTTAGTTATTTGTTAAGGGGTTCTTATCAAGCAGTGTTTTAGGAACAAAATTTCTATGTTTTACTTCTTTGTTCTAGCTTTATTTCATATTTTCCCATCATAAGGTGGCAACTCAAGTCAAGGTTTTGTAGCTAGTGCTATAAAGTTTAGGAAAATCCTAAACCAAATGGCTAAGAAAAAGAAGAATACAACATGCCTTTACTAAGAAACATCATGAGATATTACTATTAGGTGAGTTACCTGTTGGCATAAAAAGGAACCAAAAAAAAAAGAAGTTTGATTTTAATTCTACATGGGTCCCTTGAAGCAATATGTCAGATCATTCACTATATCACCCTATGGTAGAAAAGGAATATCCTCCAAAAGTACTGAGTCATAAGAAGTTACACTATTGGGGGAAACATTTTCAACCTCATTAAGGGAGCCAAGGGTTTTTCATGATAAAAATATGTCATCTGTGGGGGATTTTCCTTGTAGACCAAACCAAGTAAACAAAATAAACCACAGTTGGGGTTTTAGGGAAAACTTGGATATGGGTTTTAGTCCTGGACAAGAACCATATGTAGCAAACCTTATAGATTTTGACCTAGTAGATTTTGAGGTTGCAACTATAGATCATGAGGAGCTATTTCTAGAGCTTGTTCTTCGTAGGAAGAAATTTGCAGATGAGGAAGCTAGACATATGTGCTTGGTAAAGGAAATTGAGAAAATTATTTTTAATACCATTATTGAAAGAGATAATCTACTTAGGAGAATTACTACCTTACAAGAGCAGAACAAGAGATTGGAAGAGAGGTCTTCTAATTTAAACTTCTACATCTTTGGAGATATGGATGTTCTAAAGTCTAATATTCAAAGGCAAGAACAATTTCTTAAAAAGAATGAGGCCATTGTTGTTACATAGGTTTAGCCTTACAAACCTTTGGAGACCATAGTGGAGGAGGTTAATAGGAAGGATTTGGATAAGGGAAAGAAAAAGGCTATTGGGTTAGAAATTAATGAGCCCCATCTTCCTATTAAACCCATTTCTTTTGTTATGTCAAAACTTGATTTAGATCTGGAGAAGGCAAGGAAAAAAAAGGAAGATCTAATGAAGGAACTTGAAAAGGTAGAAAATGAATCTCAGGCAGCTAAGGCTAGGAGAAAAATCTAGTTCATTAAGTCAAATTCTGCCCTAGTAGCTCAATCAGGCTAGCCTTCACAAGTTATTCCTGCCATATCTAGTGTTGGTCATTTTATAATAGGCCAAAGTTCCTCACAACTAGCCCCTAGTTCAACTTTTGTTACAACTAGCTAGATTCCCCTTGTTCAACTGATTCAACAAATTTAGTTTCCTTTTCAAAGTCAAATTATTGGAGCAAGTACTTCACGCATCCCAATTACCCAAAGGAAACCAATTTATATGGAGAAATATAGGAAGATGTCTTGCTTGGGTATCTCTAGTTTTCCTCATCCTATTTCAAATGACCTTAGGGAAAATGTTACAAAGTTTGCCAAAAATAATGCTATTACAAGTAAAGAGCACCTCAAAAATTTCATTCATATGTTGAATGACTATGAGGTGGAACATGAAGATGTAGTGATGAAACTCTTTGTTCATTCATTGATTGTGGATGCTAGAGATTAGTTCAGAAGGTTGTCTGATGATAGTATCAAACTATGGAATGATCTTGAAACATTATTCAAGGGGTAATATGGTGATAAGACTAATGCTGGTTTTATGCTAAATGACTTCAACAACATCAAGAAGAAACCAAATGAATCAACTTTTGACTTCAATATTAGATTTCAGAAGGGTATGTATAAGTTATTCCAAGTAATGAGATTAAATGAAGATGTGTGTCTTACTACTTACTTCAATGATTTTGATAGTAAGATGGCTTATGTCCTTAGAGATAAAGATCCAAAAACATTAAGGGATGCTTATACAATGGTTGTAAATATTGAAAATAATAGAAGAGCTGCTAGAAAACTTGGGAAAAGGGATTACCCTAAGTTGTTAAATCCTAGAAGTAAGAAAGATAATGAAAAGCTTGTTATAGGAAAGAAACCTAAGGATGATACAATGGGGTAGATTTTAAGTTTACTAAAGAAATTGAGTCATCCAAGTTACTAAGAAAATAAAAAAATGTTGTAGAGAAGGTTCCTTTTAATAACAATTTTAATAGGCAACCTCAAATGCAAAATTATCCTTATACTACTCAGTGGAATGATGGTAAGCTAGTTCCTAGGCCCACATAGGGGAATATGGACAAAGGGACACCAAAACCTTTGTAAAGAAACTCTATAAATGTGACTAAAGATGTCCCTTGGTGTCTTATTTGTCAGTCACCTCATTTCACTTGATTTTTGTGGTATGGCTCAATCTTTTGCTGCAAATCAACAAGTGCAAAATGATGAAGATGCAAAAAATGAAAATCAAGAGGATATTACATGTAATATGATCCATCTTTGTGACAATGATGGAGAATCAAATATTAAGGAATTTGAACATGATGTTACAAAACAAAGTGATCCATATCACACATATCACCAACAAGTGTTTTTTTATAGTGAATATCAAGATTAGAATGTTATATGTAACACTTTAGTTGCAACTGATCATATCAATTTGAGAAAACCTTCCAAGGAGGAAATTGATAGGATTATGTCAAGGTTAGTTGCAGAAGTCTAAAGTACTTACAATTTGAGAAATATAATTTTAAATGGTGCACATGTGGAGCCAATAGGCATTTTTATCAAGGATAATATTGCAAAGGTTACTCATGAAAATAAGAAGAATCTCCCTAAAACTTCTAAAGTTAAGGAAAACAAGTATAAGAAATGGGAACCCAAAAAGAGGGTACATTTCCAAGAATTTGAAGTCACAAAGTCCATTGCATTAGAGAAAGGATCAAAATTTGAGGTTGTTAAGCAAAAGGAATAATCTATTGTTCAAAATCTTGTGCTCACAAATATTAATGTTAAATCTACTACTTATGATCCAATTGATATGATTTTAATGCTATCACAAATCACTATCAAATTTCCTTTTTTAGAAATGTTTAGGATAAAGGAACACAAGAAAAAGGCTATATATTGGATAGGAGGGATACAAGATAATAATGTTGTCACACAAGAACTAGAAATTACACAATAGATCCCAGTTCTAGAAAAAGAAAAGGAAGAGAATGGGGTCATGTCTCAAATACCCCAAATGTACCTAGACAATTCATCAGTTGTATACGTGCAAGATATTGACCCTTTTTTCTTGAGTTTGATCATAAAAGACAGAACATTAAAAAAATTTATGATTGAATATGGTGCTTCAAATAATATAATGCCTTTTAAGGTTATGGAAGCTCTTGGTTTAGTAGTTGAAACTAGGAAAGGTAGGTGCAAGGCAATGGATGCTAGAGAGGTACCTATCATAGGTACTATTAATGCTTTACCATTTAGACTTGCTACATATCCTAATGAAGAATTAACTATGTCAATCCTTGTAGTGGATATTCCCCCTCACTATGGGATGTTGCTTTCAAGGAAGTGGAGTGCTGCAACAGGAGGTAGTATGCAATGTTATTTGTCATATGCTACTTTCCAAGTAGGGGAAAGGCTATCAAGGTCAATAAAGAGCCAAGAGTAACTTATATCTTTGAGGAAAATATTGACAAGGATACAACTTGTTTCATAGACACAAATGTGAATGCATTTAGAGCTGAATTGATCATCCAAGAAGTTGAAAAATTACCTGGACTAAATGAACAAGAGGTCACATGTTTCTTGGATTCTCAAAATTTGTGGAACATGTACTTTGATGGATCAAGTTCAAAGGAAGGATCAGGAGAAAGAATTGTTTTTGTCTCACCAGATAAAAATACATTTAGGTATTCCTTTTCTCTCAATTTTACTTGTACCAATAATGTTGCCAAATATGAGGCTTTGTTATTAGGATTGAAAGTTGTAGAACAACATGGAATCAAGAAAATACATGTTATTGGTGATTTTGAATTGATTATCTCTTAGGTTAGAGGGATATATGTGTCAAAAAATAAAAGATTGAAGCAATATAGGAATTTTTTTGGGGATATAATCGAATCTTTTGATACCTTTGGAATAATATGGAAAGATAGAAGTAATAATAAAATGACTAACCTATTGGCAAATGTGGCCATAAAGCCTAATGATATATCATTTTTTGGTGTATCTACTATAGAAGTGTAGAATAGGTCCTCAATCCCAGATAATATACATAGTTGGCAAGTTTTTTAGCATGACAAAGACATTCTAAATTTTCTACTCAATGAGGATAAGTATCATGGGTAGGAACTTGACTGTAGTGCTTGGGTAGAAACAGTTGATGGAAAAGAAAATATTTTTGTCCAAGAAATCCTAAAATTAAAAAATAACAAGGTACCTAAAGGTTTGGTTGTATTGGAAAGTGCTTTTGATAATCAAGATAGAGTGCATTCAAATGCACAAGATAACAAACCACAAGAATTAGAAGAAATCAATTTGGGCATAGTTGATTCCCTAAAGAAAGTATACATTGGTAAGACCTTAACCCCTAAGATTAGAATGTCTTTGATGGATTTGTTAAGAAAATTTAGACATGTTTTTGCATGGTCATATGATGACCTCAAAGCTTATAGGAAAGATTTTTTCCAGCATGTTATACCTCTTAAAGAAGATGTGAAATCTTTCAAATAGAAGCAAAGACCTATCAATCCTACTCTAGCTCCTAAGATGTAGAAATAATTATTGAAGTTTAGAAATGGGGGGATAATTAAGCCAATTAGGCATTCTTCATGGGTGTCTAATCTGGTACCTGTCCAAAAAAAATTGGTGACATTAGGCTCTGTGTCGATTTTAGAAACCTAAACACTGAATCTTTAAAAGATACTTATGGATTGCCTAATATGGAGGCTATGGATTACCTAATATGGAGGCTATGCTACAATAAGCAACTGATTCAGAATTAATGTCCATGATGGATGGTTTTTTAGGATATAACCAGGTTCTTGTTGATGAAAAAGAATAGTTCAAGACAGCTTTTACCACTCCATGGGGAACTTATGTGTATGTGAGAATGCCTTTCAGTCTCATAAATGAAGGGGAAACTTTCCAAAGAGCTATGGATGTAGCTTTCAAAGAATATGTTAACAAATTCATGGTGGTATATTAAGATTACTTGACTACTTATTTTAAGAAAGTTGAAGACCACTGCAGGAATCTTGAAAAGATTTTTATCAAGGCTTTGGAATATGGTATATCTTTAAACCCAAGAAAGTGTACTTTTGGGGTCATATAAGAGAAGCTTTTAGGATATATAGTTCCAAAAAGAAGGTTAAATATTGACCCTAAGAGTGTAGTAGCAATTGACAAGGTGCTAAGGCCAAAAAGTGTCAAAGGTATACAATCTTTCTCTAGGCAAGTTAATTTCTTGAGGAGATTTGTAACTAACTTTTCTGAAGTCAGTAGGCCGATTTCAAAAATGCTCAAAAAAGGAGCTACAATTAGTTGGGAAGGTGAGCCTACTATTGCATTCCAAGAAGTAAAGAATGTTATCAAGAATGCTCCAGTATTGAGAACCCCTAGTTATGAAAAGCCTATGCATATTTTTTCTTTTGCATTTTTTCATACTATTGCAGTTTTTTTACTTTAGAAAAATGAAAATGGACATGAATAGCCTATAGCATTTTTTATTAAATCCCTGCAACCTGCAAAACTAAAATATGATATAAATGAGAAGTAGGCATATGCTCCAATTAAAGCTATTAAGGCTTTTAGATGTTATCTAGTAGGTGTTATTGTCATTTCTTTTGTGCCAAATGTAGTAGTAAAGGATATTTTCTCTCAACAAGAAGTATCTAGTAGAAGATGTAGATGGATTAACAAAATCCAAGAGTTTAATATGGATATATAGATTACCAAGTTGGTAAGAGGTCAAGGATTAGCAAAGTTTATAGTGTAGAAAAATTTAGATGATAATCAAATAAATGTTGAAGATCAAAAACTCAGTCTTGGTGATGGCGACACAACCCAACAACCAGAATAGACACAATAGAAAGGGGGAATTACATTAACTAAGAAAATAAGCTGGTACAAACAGTGCAGAGAAAATAAACTCAAAACATGCCCTGCGGGCTTACAATAGCATAAATCTGGAGAATATTTCTCCTTTTAGCACCTCCTCTCAAGCTCCAATCCGAACTGCCTTTTACAATGCCATAAACCTCCTTAAATAGACCCCGAAGGGTTAAGGACTAGGCGTACATTCTAGAAAGTGCTAGTGGGCATCCACCGACAAAATAGAAGGTTCCGGAAGCTGCGTTAGAAGTCGGTGCAATTCTAGAAGAATCCAGAAACGGTAGCCGAACTTCCGGGAGGCATAACTTTTGAACCGTAACTCCGATTGACGAACCGTTTACATTTTCGGAAAGCTCTCGAAGCGCTCTATAGCCCTATGGAAAAGCTTTGCTCGTCCCCCATTTTTCGACCCTTTTCGAGGCCATTTAATGCCCCAAACTTGACTCTGAAGCATTCTTAGGGGGTCTCCAAAACCCGAAAAATTGCAATAACTTTCAAACCGTGGGGCCTTTTGACCTGATTCTTTTTCTGGAATGCTCTAAATCTTGATTACATTCATCTGGCCAAGTCACACCTTCTAGGTCACCAAAATGATGGTCAAATTGCATGCTCCTATTTTTTCGGGATTTTTAAATGAACTGATAGTTGAAGTATGAGAGTTGGAACCTTTATTTGAGCCAAATGGGTATCCAAAAATGCAAAGACATAAAATAGAAACTAAGTCTAAGTACATTTTTTTGGGTGACACAGGATTGCCCTTATACCTCTGGATGCTCCTGCATCAGACACCCAGGGTAGATTGAAAAGTGACCCTGTCACTTTATGGATGGTAGAGGAAATCCCAAATGGGAAACCTCAGCTGCTGAAATCCAAGTTGAGTCTTCGATCGGTCATCTTTTCCATTTGACCAAATACTCTTCATACTGCCTGTTTCTGGTACTCCTACCCACATGATGATCTAGAATGTCTTCTATCTCCTCCTTCTTAGAAGCAGGAATTGGACATGGCTCTAAAACCAGCTCCTCATCAGCACCATCATCATGATACTCTGTCAAATCTGCAATGTTGAAAATGGGAGAAATGTGAATACCATCTGGCAGCTCCACCTCATATGCATTTCCTGAGTTATGTTTCTTCAAAATTTTGCAGGGGCCAAATTTCTTCATTTTCAGCTTGTTGTAAGTACCAACTGGAAATCTTTCTTTTCGTAAGTGTACCATGACAAGATCCCCTACTTGGAATTCCTTATGTCTTCTCCTTGCATCAGCCCTAGCTTTATACTCTTGATTCATCTTGATAATGTGTGCTTGAACCTCCTCATGTAGACGCTTGATGTGTTCAGCAAATTCCTCAGCTTTAGCACTTGTTCTCTCCCCTTGTTCTATCTTTCTCAATTCTGGTGCAGTCCTTGGGCTATTTCCATATACAATTTGAAATGGTGATTTTCCAGTACTCCTATTTACAGAGTTATTATAAGCAAACTCTGCCTGTGGTAGAATCAAATCCCATCCCTTAGGCTTATCTCCAACTAAACATCTCAGCAAATTGCCCAGACTTCTATTTACCACTTCTGTTTGGCCATCAGTCTGTGGGTGATGCGTGGAACTGAATTTCAAGTCTGTTCTCAACTTCTTCCACAATGTCCTCCAGAAATATCCCACAAATTTAGTATCTCGGTCAGAAACTATACTCCTTGGAAGACCATGTAGTCTTACCACCTCTTTGAAAAACAAGTCTGCAATATGGACAGCATCATGAGTTTTATGGCATGGAATGAAATGTGCCATTTTGGAGAACCTATCAACCACCACAAATATTGAGTCATTACCCCTTTGTGTCCTTGGCAATCCAAGAACAAAATCCATACTTATGTCCTCCCATGGCCTTGATGGAACAGGCAATGGCTGATATAGGCCGGTATTTTGACTAAACCCCTTGGCAACTTGACAAACCTGGCAACTCTGTACAAACTTCTTCACATCCTGTGTAATTTGAGGCCAAAAATAATGTTCTCTAAGAATGGCAATGGTCTTATCCCGACCAAAATGTCCTGCCATCCCTCCACTATGTTTCTCCTTAATCAGATTTTCCCTCATGGAACTCCTTGGAATGCACAATTGACTTCCTTTGAACAACATGCCATCCTGAATCAAATAGTCTAACCACTTGGTTCTATCTATAGCAACAGGTTCTTTACAAGATTTCCATGCTTCAGCAAAATCAGGATCCTCGGGGTACAAATTCTTGAGTTCATCAAACCCAACTACTTCAACCTGCATTGTTGTAAGCAACAATTGTCTCCTGCTTAATGCATCTGCAACCCTGTTAGATTTTCCACTTCTATGCTTTAACACAAATGTATAACTCTGCAAGAATTCTACCCACTTCATATGCCTCTGATTCAATTTACCTTGGCTATTTAGGTACTGTAATGCCTGATGATCAGTATACAAAACAAATTCCTTTGGCAATAAATAATGCCTCCATTTCTTTAAGGCCTGAACTATCGCATAGAACTCTTGATCATAAACAGAATACTTCTTCTTTGCATCATTCAATTTTTCACTAAAATATGCAATAGGCTTACCTTCTTGGCTTAATACAGCCCCAATAGCGCTACCACTAGCATCACAGTCCACCTGGAATACTTTTCTGAAATCTGGAAGTGCCAACACAGGCTGTTCAGTCACCTTTTTCTTCAGCAATTCAAAACTTCTCGCAGCTGCTACAGTCCATTTGAACTCTTTTCTATCCCCTCTTATTGTATCAGTTAGAGGGGCACATATGCCACTGAAATTCTTAATAAACTTCCTGTAAAAACTAACCAGACCATGAAATGATCTTACCTCAGTAGCAGACCTTGGAGTAGGCCATTCCAAGATGGCTTTTACCTTCTCTGGATCCATTTTGAGACCTTCAGGTGATATAACAAATCCCAAATAGACTAACTCCCTTTTTGCAAAGACACACTTCTTTAGATTAATTAACAATTTCTCTTCCCTTAGCCTTTCAAAGACACTACGAATATGCAGTAAATGTTCTTCCAAAGTCTTGCTGAAAATTAAAATATCATCCAAATAGACAATAACAAATTTTCCCAAGAACTTCTTAAGTACCTCATTCATGAGCCGCATGAAGGTGCTTGGGGCGTTCGTCAATCCAAAGGGCATGACTAACCACTCATAAAGACCCTCCTTGGTCTTGAAGGCTGTTTTCCACTCATCTCCTTCTCGAATCCGTATCTGATGATAGCCACTCTTCAGATCTATCTTTGTGAAGTACTGAGCTCCACTCAAGCAGTCCATAAGATCATCCATCCTTGGTAAAGGAAATCGGTACTTGATGGTTATCCTATTTATAGCTCGAGAATCTGTACACATCCGCCACTCTCCATCCTTCTTTGGTGCAAGTACTGCAGGTACTGCACATGGACTCAGGCTCTCTCGAATCAAGCCCTTCCTCAACAGCTCCTAAACCTGTCTATTTAGCTCCTCTGTTTCAGTAGGAGTCATCCTGTGAGCAGCCTTGTTAGGCAAACTAGCTCCTGGAATCAGATCTATCTGATGACTGATTTGCCTTACTGGTGGCAATCCATCTGGAACATTATCAGAGATAATATCTCCAAATTCCCCTAGTAAATCTGAAACTTCAAATGGTATTTCACTACTACCTTCTTTATCTTTCCTAGGAATCAAAGCATAGCACATACGCTGATGTTTCATGCCATCTAAAAACTTCCTTCCATCAACAAGACAAATCCTAGCACTGCTACATACCTTTTCACCTTCCTTTTTCATGGGCTTCAATTTGTGGCGAACTCCATCCTTTGTCAGAGAGTATGTGTTTGCATGTCCATCATGTATTGCATGTCTATCAAACTGCCATGGTCTACCCAACAATAGATGGCAAACATCCATCGAAATAACATCACAGAGAACTTCATCATGGTAACTTCCAATTTTGAATTTTACTAAACATTGTTCACTTACCAGGACCTTATGATCATCTTTTACCCAAGAAATTCGATATGGTTGGGGATGCTTCTCCCTCTTGAGCTTCAGCTTAGAGACCATCTCTTCGGATACCAAGTTATCAGTGCTACCACCATCAATGATCACATCACAACATTTATCCTCACACTTGCATCTGGTACGGAACAAGCTCCTTCGTTGTCCTGGTTCATTTTCACCACTTAGTAGGACTCTTTCATTTACCAAGGTCTCTCCTCTTTCTGCATCCTCTGAGTGTGATGATTGTGCATCCTCGTCCACATGAGCAACCCTAGCTTGGCCCTCAGCTCTCCTATCTGTCCTTCCTTGTCGTTGAGGGCATTCAAAGGCACGATGACCTTCTTCATTGCAATGGAAACAGGTACCACGGAAGCCTCCTCTTCCTTGCCCACGTCCTCTACCTCTTCCTCTTTGATTTCCAAAATCTTGATCACGGGAGCGATTGAAACCCTCATTCCTCTGGTTCCTACTAGTACCCTCATCTTCATTTTTCTTTTGAGTTTCATTGCGGCCTCCAGATGATCTACCGCTTCCCCTTCCTCCTTGACCGCGCCCTCTTTGTCTTCCTTCAAACCTTTTACTCAGCTTCTCTTCAACTCGTAGGGCAAACTGGTATGCTTCTTCAACGCTGGTCATTCTTACCAGACTTAATTCCTCCTGGATGCTAGGTCGTAACCCACTAATATAACGAGCAACCTTCTCCTTATTTGCTTCTGCATGCCCCGCTCTAATCAGGAGTCGGTAAAACTCCTCTATATATTCTTGGACTGATCTTCCTGCTTGCTTTAACCCATGCATCTTCTTAAACAGATCAAGCTCATAGTCCACAGGAATGAACTGCTTCTTCAATTTGTCCACCATGCGATCCCATCTTGTGATCTTCTCCTTTCCTCTTCTAAGTCTTTCTAGTTGAACCTCTTGCCACCAGATTTTGGCATGGCCTTTTAGTTTGGCCTTTGCAAACTTAACCCTATCTGGATCCCTTATATCCTCATACTCAAAGTATTCATCCAGTTCATTGATCCAATCGATCAACTCATCTGGTTTCAAATTTCTCGAAAATATACCCACTTCAATTGTAGGTCTTTTCCCAAACCTAGAAATGGCCCTAAAAAGCCTTTCCTCTACAGGATTCAGAACTTCCCCGTCAACTTCCATTACTTCCTCTTCATTATCATCCTCACTATTGTCATCTGCGGCAATATTTGCTCCTCTACGAAGCTCCTCTTGCAATGCTTGTACCTGTCTCTGGAGGGCTCTAACCTCCTCAGGATCAACAGCTCTGGCCCTTCCACCACGCTCTCTTCGTGGAGGCATCTTCTAACTCAAACCCACAACCACACAGTCCTGGTGCAAACTGCCTCACAGTCGGCGCTCTGTCTACACACTCAGGAAAACCCGCTCTGATACCACTTGATGGCGACACAACCCAACAACCAGAATAGACACAATAGAAAGGGGGAATTACATTAACTAAGAAAATAAGCTGGTACAAACAGTGCAGAGAAAATAAACTCAAAACATGCCCTGCGGGCTTACAATAGCATAAATCTGGAGAATATTTCTCCTTTTAGCACCTCCTCTCAAGCTCCAATCCGAACTGCCTTTTACAATGCCATAAACCTCCTTAAATAGACCCCGGAGGGTTAAGGACTAGGCGTACATTCTAGAAAGTGCTAGTGGGCATCCACCGACAAAATAGAAGGTTCCGGAAGCTGCGTTAGAAGTCGGTGCAATTCTAGAAGAATCCAGAAATGGTAGCCGAACTTCCGGGAGGCATAACTTTTGAACCGTAACTCCGATTGACGAACCGTTTACATTTTCGGAAAGCTCTCAAAGCGCTCTATAGCCCTATGGACGAGCTTTGCTCGTCCCCCATTTTTCAACCCTTTTCGAGGCCATTTAATGCCCCAAACTTGACTCTGAAGCATTCTTAGGGGGTCTCCAAAACCCGAAAAATTGCAATAACTTTCAAACCGTGGGGCCTTTTGACCTGATTCTTTTTCTGGAATGCTCTAAATCTTGATTACATTCATCTGGCCAAGTCACACCTTCTAGGTCACCAAAATGATGGTCAAATTGCATGCTCCTATTTTTTCGGGATTTTTAAATGAACTGATAGTTGAAGTATGAGAGTTGGAACCTTTATTTGAGCCAAATGGGTATCCAAAAATGCAAAGACATAAAATAGAAACTAAGTCTAAGTACATTTTTTTGGGTGACACAGGATTGCCCTTATACCTCTGGATGCTCCTGCATCACTTGGCATATGTAATATGGATCATTGTGATTGGTACAAAGATGTGATATATTATTTGCAACATATATATATTAGAGAGAATTTTGAGGGGGTACTGCTCAAATGTATTGATCAACAAAAATCAGAGAGAATTTTGAATGACATGCACTTAGGAATATGCGAAGGGCATTACATGGAAAAGACTACTACCCATAAGGTTATGAGGGAAGGCTTCTGGTGGCCTAGCTTGTTTAAAGTTGCTCAGGTCCAAGTCAGGAAGTGTGATTCATGCTAGAGATTTGCAGGGAAATTAAGATTTTTTGGGAACACACCTTTAAAATCAATTGAGGTTCAAGTACCCTTTCAAGAATGGGGAATGGATTTTATAGGTGAAATTTCACCATGTTCTAGTAGTGGTTTCTCTTGGATCCTAGTTGCAACTGATTATTTTACAAAGTGGGTAAAGGCAATCCCCACTAGGAATTCTACCAGTAAAGTGGTAAATAATTGCCTACTCAATAATATCATCACAAGGTCTGGATGTCCTGAAAGAATAGTAACTAACAGTGCTATGTGTTTCACATCTAAGAAATACATCAGTTTCTATGAAAAGTATGGTATCACTAGATCAATTTCATCACCTTATCATCCACAAGGGAATGGACAAGTAGAATCTAAAAATAAGAGTTTGTTAAATATCATAAAGAGGATTTTGGATAACAATAAGAAGGCTTGGGATTCAAAGCTGCAATTAGCTATTTGGGTTGATAGAGTGACAGTAAAGAAGGCAATAGGTGTATCATCTTTTGACCTTGCATATGAAATTCAGGCCAGAATGCCTCAGAATAATCTGATGGGCTTGTATAATTATATTCAGATGTATGATGATGATATTGTTGATGACATGCATGAAAGGATTAATGAATTAGTTGGATTAGCTAAAACAAGGAAATAAGCCTCTATTAGAAACATGAAATTATAATTGTAGACTAAGCATTTATATGACAAGAAGGTAGTGGTTAAAAAAATTGAATCTAATGATCTTGTCTTAATGTGGAATGCAAGATTAGAAGATAAAGGTAAACATGGGAAATTTGACCCCATTTGGCTTGGTCCTTATTTGGTTGACTCAACTTGGGGTCAACATTCATATTTTATCAAAGAACTATCAGTGAGCTTCCTAGAATTCCAATTTATGGACAATTCTTGAAAAAAAATACTTTTCTTGAAGGTTTTTATCTTCCTTGAGTAGTAGTTAGATTTTGTATTTATGTTCACCTTTGTAAATATATGTGCATATGTGAATATGACTTGTATATATGTATATTTTTGTTGATTGATCTTGACAGTTTGTTTTCTTAAAGTTGTTAGGATTGTGGTCTACTTAAACCAGAAATTCTAGAATCTTGTATGGATACAAGTTATCCATCATCCCTAGATAGAGCCACTGATAGTTCATTTTTCCACTAGGACTAAATTTTTAGATTTATGGTGAAATTATTAAATTCATTGATAGGGTTTCTTTTATCTTTTATCTTTTCTCAAAATATACCCTAGTTTTTACCTAATTTTGATGGGTTAATATTCCCAAATTTAGGGTTTGATGCTTTAAGGTTTTCCCCTTTTAGGATTTTAAGCCCTAACCCTAACCCTAAGCCATATAAGTGAGTGGGTTTTCTTTTGCTTAAAGTGCATTATTTCTTATGATGTTACAACAAAGGGTTAACAGAGTATCACAAGCAAGGGTTTTAACATTTTTGATCTCATGATTGATGTTGTGTTGTGATGTCATGGATGAGAAATTAAGTCTTCCCGATCATATGATTTCCTTTGTATTGTATGATCATATAACAATTTAAGTGGTTTTCTTTACAGCTATCTCTAATATTATAGAAAGAAGGTTTATCATGTTGTCAAGAGCAATGAAATGATTAGCTACAATCCTACAAAAAGGTGGACATCAAAGGATCATAAGGGAAATGTTGAGGTATTACAATGATACAATGCCCTACTATCGTAAGATTATAAGGGAGATAAAGGAAAATAAAGGTAGTTTGCTATCAGATAGGTATCTATTTCCTGATTGGATAGAACAAATGTATGAGTGCTAGATGTATTCACTGTCAGGATTAGTGGGACTAGAAAAAGGTTTTATAATGTGTTTTGAGTAGAAAATAATGGTCTTTGATCTTATGATGAACATTTCATTGTGAGATCTCAATGTTATAAAAAGTGTCTTCTGATGCTATGATTAGGGTATGATTGTAAGGTCACATAGGAAAGATGTTAACCCACTAATGCTACAATATGAAAGATGTAAAGGTTTGTCATGACATCGTCAAAGCATGCAAGATCACTAGCGATATTACGAAAAGGTGAATATAACCATGATCATATGATCATAGGCTAAGAAGGGGTAATATACAATGCTACAAAGCCACTTGTCATGTGAGTGTAGAAGAAGATAAATTTGATACCAATGCTATGACCAAAAAGGAGTCATAAGATCATAAAGGGTTTTACCAGTGTGTTTAACTAGTCGACAAGAGTTTTTTGAAGGGTGTTCATAAGATCGAAAAACCAATTTTGTAATAATGCAATGTTATGAAAAGTATTATTATCTATCATTTTTGTAATATCATAGGATCTTGTTTTGACAGTAAAATAATGTCATTTCTTTAGGCTAAGAAATAACAAGGTTCTTGACCAATAGGATTTGAATGTAGTACGAAAAGTGCATAGTTGAATATTAATGGTGACACTCCATGGAGTTGATAGAATAGATTGATATCGTATTTCAAGCATGCTAAAATCAATGCAAGGTGAATGTTGATTTGCACATATTAACTTGTAAATATTTTCTCTTTTCATAATCACAATTCACCATTTGTAGAGAGAGAGAGAGAGAGAGAGAGAGAGAGAGAGAGAATTTGAGCATCTCCTAAATTTTCTAAGCATTCTAAATTGTTATTTCTAGAGCCTCCTAAGAATAGAGTAGTGTCCATATTGAAGTATTTTATTGCCATATTTTCAAGATGTTTGACCAAGAAGTAGAGGAAATTTAGGCCTTAGACATGGTCGTTTTAGAGACTTCAACCTCTAAGGGAGTCAAGACCAGAAAGAGAAAACCTAGTAGATTTGTAGATGAATGGATAAAACTCTTCCCTGGTTCTTCAAATGCAAACTCTATGGATGGTCAAGCTTTCATTGACCCATATGCCCAATGTAGAGATGACATATGCCCTAGTGTTATGGGCTCTAAACTTTTCAAATACTTTTATCATAACAAGGAGAAGAAAATTCATGTGTGCAACCATGGAAGAAGAACCTCACCAAGTTGATTTTTCCAGAGGTTTTTGTAGACATAGACTTAATGAAGGCCTTTTTTCAATGCTATAAACTAGCCACTACATCTTTCCATAGGAGGGATGGAATTGTTCTTTGTACCTTGGAACAAGAGTCATTCATGAAGGCTTTTGGATTAGGTGGAGCTATGGCTTAGCCTATAGATTTAAAAGATTTATAAAGGAAATTTGAAGCAAATACCAAGGCTTACACTGGATTATCAATTCTACAAAAAATTCCTATGGATTTGAAGAAAGTGAGTGACTACCCTAAGAAGGTTGAAAAAATGATGCCACTAGATAAATTCAAAAATTATTTTGTCAAGACTGTATATGGTGTCCACAAAGTGGTGGGTAAAGATGGGTCTGATGTGGTCTATGGAGAAAAAATTATAATTGCAAGGGATGTACAGGACTCCTACCATGCTAGTGAATATGACTATGTTAGTCATATTTTGGATGTAATGAAGGAAACTATTGCTAGGGTTTAGGCTGGAAATTTGAAAGACTTCATTTTCCCCTACTATTCATTACTAATGCACTTAATTCTCTACAAGAATGTAGGGTATATTAGTTCTGATTTCATCGATCAAACTTCTGACATAAATGGATATTTTCCATTGTAGTTGTGGACACAAGTATGGGACAATACTTACCAGTTTTATGATTATGTATCATTTTTAAATAATTTTAGTGTTGTGACAATCAAGATGTTAGATATAGGATACTTTAGGGCTCCTAAATTTTTGAAAGGCCTTTTAAGACCAGCCTTGCTTCCTGAGGGAAATTTTGAAATAGACTATAAAGGGTATGTGCATACCCTATTGACTACCAACAAGCAAGAAAGAGTCCTCTATTAGCTACAGAGATTGGTAGGCATGTCAATATCTTTGCAATTTTCCAACAAGAAGTAAGGATGTGCAGGGAAAGGGAGGAGAAACTGATAGTTGTACTATAGAGTGCCTAGGAGTGGTCACATGGTATGAGAATATCTAGGAGCCATACATGGATACAAAAATCTTCCTCTTCCTATTATAGACCAGAGAGATCTAGAATCTATTGGTCATTAGACCATAGTGATAGGCATAGTGATAAATAGGGCCAATGGCCACATATGTATCAGAATAAAATCACTTTTTTGATGAGTGAAAAACTTTCTTTACTAATTGTTTTTATGTTTGATATAAAACTTAATAGAAAGAAAAAGATGCATAAATGTATTCAATATATAAATTTTTAAATACTACATAACCTATAAAACAAAGTCTATAAGGAATATATAAATGCAAAAAGAAAAGAAAGAATAAAATTAAGGATAATAACATTTAAGATGCCTAATATTAATAGGTTCCTTAAAAGAAACACCATCCATATCAGCAAGTTTATAAGCACCTGAATCAAAGTCTTCAATAACAATAAACCGTCCAAGCTAATTAAGGCTAAACTTTCCTTTTTCACCAGGTAAAGAATTCACATTTTATTGATTCTCATATAAAACTAAATCACCAATCAAAAATATTCATTCAATTACCTTATGATTATATCTCTTCTGTAAATATTTATGATAAGATTTTATATGTTCTAATGCATTTATTCATTGTTCATCCAAAATTTCTAAATCTTGTAAATATTGCTCTCAAAAATTATCTTTATCAATTATCCCATGAAATGAAACACACAGAGAAGGTATTTCTAATTCCAAGGGCATAATAGTGTCAATACCATAAACAAGATTGTAAGGAGAAGTACCCATAGTAGTATGCACACTCATCCTATAAGCCCATAAAACATATGTCAATTAAATATGCCAATCTTTCACATGCTTGTCAACTATTTTTCGTAGAATCTTCCCAATGATTTTATTTGATGCTTCAACTTGACCATTAGATTGAGGATAACAAGGAGTTGAAAGTTTATGTTGAATTTGATATTTCTTGAATAATTCTGTGACTTTTTTTAAAAAAAAAGATGTACAATTATCCAAAACTATCGTTGAAGGCATACCAAACCTTGCTATAATATTATTAAGGATGAAATCACAAATAACATTTGTATTTTTTGAACAAAGAGGAACAACTTCAACCCACTTCATGAAATAATCTGTAGTAGTTAAAATGTAAGTATGCCCTTGAGAAGAAGGTGGTGAGATTTTTCTAATAAGATCAAAAACCCAAATACTAAAAGGACATGGAGAAACTTAATTAAGAAGCTCACAAGAAGGAGTATGAATCAAATTACTATGTTGTTGACATGGAGGACATTTCTTAACAAACATAAAATAATCTTGATCCATCGTTTGCCAATAATATCCTATTCAAAGTAATTTACTAACCAAAAATTTTTCACCAAAATGTCCTCCACAAGAACTAGAATGAGCTTCTCCCAAAGCTACCAAAATTTTAGTTCTATTGAGATGTCTTAATAACAATCCTTCATAAGAGAATTTGTAAAGAGTACCTCCTAAAATGATATAGCGTGCCGCAATCTTCATAATATGATTATGCATGTTTCTTGTTGCTGATTCAGGAAAAGTACCATCTTTCAAAAAATGAAAAATATGGGAATACCATTCATCCAAATACAAATAAAAACAATTAGAGGTAATATTTTTAGAAAATGTAGGGTTTTTAAGAGTTTTTATAACAAATTTAAAAATTTAGCATTATTTTCAAGACACAAAAGAAGTTGCACTTGCCATGGTGTTCGCATGTTGATTATCTTTTCTATGTAAGATTTGAATCGTATAAGAAGAGAATTGTGAAAGTACATCAAGAGAAAAATCTCTATATTGTGTCATTTTATCATTCTTAGTTTGATAACCTCCTTTAATTTTTTCAACAATCAATTGCAAATCTCCATATATTTATAAGTGTTTGATGTTAAGGGATGAAGTTGCTTCTAAACTAGCTATAAGAGCTTCATACTCCACAATGTTATTAGTACAAGGAAAAGTTAATTTTATGATAAAGGGATTGGCTTTTTGGTAGGAGGAATTAATATAATACCAACACTATAACCTATCATACATTTAGATCCATCAAACTACAATTCCCAAATATCATCTTGTTGAATAGTTAGAATAGTATCGTCAAGAAATTCTATTGAAGTAGAACATGTTTTTGAATTAGGACAAGAAGCTTCAAGTAAATAATTTGTTAAAGCTTATCCCTTAATAGACTTCTGAGAAATGAAATTAAGATTAAATTCTATAAGTAACATCGCCCACTTTTCCAAATGGTGAGAGATATCAGTTGGTGAGAAAAGATGTTTCAAAGGATCAAACTTAACAATCACATTGACTTGAACATTTATAAGATAATGCCTAAGTTTTTGACATGCATAAACTATAGCTAGACATTGTCTTTCCAAATCTATGTATCTTTTTTCATAATCAAGTAAAGTGTGATTAATGTAATACCCAGGTCTTTCCTTACCATCATCATCATTTTGAGCTAACAAGGCACTCATAGCCTTCAAAGTCACTGAAGTATACAAATGAAATGACTTATCAAATTTAGTTGGCTACAAGATAGGGAGATTTTCAAGGTACTCCTTAAATTTCTCAAAAGTTTTCTTACATTCATCATTCCAAGAAAAATTAGTATCCTTTCTAAGCAAGGAAGTAAAAGGAATTTTTCAATTAGCTAACTTAGAAACAAAATAAAAAATAGCTTGTATCTTTCCTTGTAAACTGCATAGCTAAGAAATATTCTTAGGAGGATGCATATTAACAATAGCATCAATCTTTTCAATATCAACCTATATACTTCTCTCAAATATTATAAATCCTAATAATTTACTAGAGTCTACTCCAATAACACACTTCTTAGGATTCAATCTCATGTTGTAACTTCTAATCCTTTCAAATATTTGTCATAAAATAGTAACGTGATCTTCTCTTTGTATAGATTTTGCTAAGATATCATCCACATAAGCTTCAAGGATCTTATGGATGTAATCATGAAAAATCAAAGTCATGGCGCATTGATCAAGTGCTCCTGTATTCTTTAATCTGAAAGGCATCATGACCCAAAAAATTGTTCCCCAAGGTGTTACAAATGCTTTTTTAAATTGATCTTTAGGAGAAATAAAGATTTTATTATATCCAAAAAAACCATCCATAAAGATAACAAAGCATGACCCACCATTGAATCCACAATCATATCCCATCCTTTAAGAATGCCAAATTTAAATCTCTCAAATAAGTACACATCCTTAACTTATTTTCACCTTTTGAAATAGGCACACAATGTTTGAAATCCAATCAAAGTAATCAATAGAATGAATAAATCTAGAATCTAATAAATTTTCAATTTCACTTTTCACTAATAAAGAAATATGTGGATTCATCTTTCAAATTTTCCACTTCACCAGTTTCATATTTGGTTTTAAAACAATATTATGAGTGACAATCTTAGAATCAATACCCAACATATCTGAATATGTTCAAGGAAAAATATCCTTAAATTAAAGTAATAGGGAACCCAATTGATCATGCTCATCCTAATTCAAAAAATTTCTAGTCTTTATTATACTTTTAGGATTATCCTCATCCATTTGAATATAAATAGTCCTAGTTATTAATAAATTACTTCATATTAGAGAATCCATTGGTAAAGGACAATATTTTGATTATCATGTTCTCCAAAATAATCATCTATATTTAAACAATAAGGCTTTTGACATTTATGATGGAACTTAAGTAAATCATCATAAATCCCAAAAAAATTCTATTAAAGTTTCATCTTCAAGAAAAACATCCAAAGTAGGTTCTTGATTTATGTCAATAAGTAGTGGGTTAACCAATTTTGATTGTCCACCACATATATGATTAACATTAAGAGGAAAAGTCAGTGGTTGTTTATACAAATTAAACCCTAATCCATAAATATGATCAAAAATTTCATTATCTAAAGGTATTTGTATACCTCGTTCACATTCACCACATCCTTTCCCATTAAATCCTGATTTCTTAAAAAAATGATAACCATAACCATACCAATCAGCCATTTTAGATGGAGTCCAAGGAGCAGCATATGTCACAATATCAGAACAATCAAGTTTTATCATTTCATTAATTGAAGCAACAAAAAAATTACTTTTTAATTCCTCAAAAAGTGGAGAAGAAATAAAATTTTTTTTCTCAAATTCACTTTTTTGTTTCATGAATTCCAAATTAGAGACCTTATATTCTCTAATGAAAGTAGGATTAAAATCCAACATCCCCCAATCATCCTCAATCAAAGAAGAAGATGAAGCTTTTAGCTATTAAATCTCAAGTTGTTTTATCTTAGATTGTTTTTCAATCTCTTTACTTGGTTGAAGAGGATTAGAGATTTTAGCATATTTTGCACTTAGGCTAGGATTCAATGCATCATCTGCATGTAATGTATACATTACATTGTTATAAATAAACTGAACCTTGTAATGAGGAGTAGAAGGAACTACATGCATAGTATGTAACCAACTTCTTCCTAATAGAAGATTACAATTGAGAGGTCCAAGCATAACATGAATACCATTTAGAATAACTACACCAACTTTAATAGGTAAGGTAATTATACCCAAAGTTCTCTTTGCAATATTATCAAATCCACATTTAGGAACATTATCAGGTTGAATAGTAGTAAGCTCAGCCTTAATCACTTTAAGAATTTCCATGCTATAAACATTAAGTACAAATCCAATATCAACTAATGTTCTTTGAATGATACTCTAATTAATAAAAACAACAAGCATAAGAGCATCATATTGATTCTATAACTCAAGAGAAGGTAGATCATTATCAAAAAACACAATAGGAGGTACATAAGGTGTAGCATGTATGCAATCCAAAATAGAATGAATGTTTTCTTGATTAGGAGGCAAAGTAGGAAGAGTAGATAAAGATTTTTTCAATGCCTCATAATATGTTAGATAAGTTTTAAGTAACTCCCATAAAGATATATTAGTAGGAGTAGCATGTATTAGATCAACTAAGTTATACTCCTTAAAGGTAGAAGAAAACTTAGGAGCTTGAGGAAGAATAGGTTGAGAAGGTAGTAAAGATACCAGAATAGTAGACTGAGGGTTATCCCATATGTGATAAGCATGTAAAATGAAATTAATATTATCAAAGAAATCCAAAGGATCTCTAGGTTTACCCTTAATTGTTAGACGACGACATCCTTTTACCATCATCAAAGGTTTAGGATATATCATCTTAGGTTTATCAATGTTTCATATAGTGGAACATGAAAGTAACCATGCACCCAACCTATGGTAAAGGTCAATTGGAGAAGTTTTGGAGGAGATCAATGGAGATCTTATCTGGACCATTTTCAGTCTCATTTCCATGTACCTCATTAGGGAATCTATCCTCTTTTACGATAAAAATCTCATCAAAGTATTTGATACAAGAATCATACATATTGAAATTCTAAAAGCATGAAAATATAAATGATTTTTATATTTTTAAAGGAATTTCATAAAAAAATTACTTTTGATCTATGCATATAAACTGAAATACCAAATTAAGCATATACATCCATACTATGAAAGTAAATAAATGTTGAACACATGTATGACACAAGATATTTGGTTACCTAGAAAACCTCCAAGGAGAAGGTAAAACTAGGGTGTGGATTGTAGAAGTTGATGAAAGCCAACTTCACAGTGCGCTAAGATCACCTATATGCAAATAACCTACTAAAGAGAAACTGAAGAAGGAAGGAACAAGAGCTTGAAGCAACAAAGAGAAATTATATTGCAACAATGTGAAAATGAAATTTTTGTAAAAAAAATGCAAAGGGAGAGCCTATTTATAAAGGTGGGATATCCTTGATCAAGGTAGAGGATAAGTATGACTTAGATAGGAACAAACTCTCGTGTTGTCAACAACTTCTAGTCTACAACTAATAAATAAATGAATTAACCTAAGTAAACTTAAGTAAAAGAGAAAATTATTATTATTTACTCTAACACCTCCCCTTAATTATAACTTAGGGAAATACACTTAAGCTTACAATAGCTAAGATGAAATGAAGAATGGGTCTCGGCAACAAGGCCATCTTGGGTACCCATGTACAATGCAAAGAAATGCAACCTTTGAAAATTGGGAAAGAGGGAAAACCTCATGGGAAAAACCCTCCCCCAAAAAGAGATAAGAGCAAACATGTTGAAAAAAAAAAAGGAAGGAAGGCCTCAACAAGACCTCCCAAGGACAACTTCCACCAGATATGTTTTAAGAAACTCTTTGAAAACTATAAGTACAACCAACCCCCCATGAGAGATAGAAAAGATGGTAAAGCCCACTAGAATAATGGAGCCCTTGGAGAAAGAATCAAACCAATGAAACTCCAATGCAAAGGAAACAAGAGAGAAAAAAAAGGGAACCCCTAAATGAGAGGGAAAACCAGAAGGCCTAGCCAATGGTTGAAGGAGAAAATATGAGAATCCTGAAAGGGAATCCCCAAGGCAGGTGTGTTGATATTGTCATGAATGTCCATTGTAGAATTTGTAACAAGTGCACATGGAGGATCAGGTAGAGTAGAAGAAGAATCCTACTGAAGAGAAAAGACTTCAACTAGATGTGGTGTGGTAGTCAAAGTAGGGATCTTAGGAATAGTACAAAGGTTCAAGTATCTTGAGTGCACCACATGATGCTCTTGTAAAAGAGAAGTAGTGTGCTCCAATAATGAAGATGGTGGACCAAAGTGTGAGAAGGTGTAGAGATGAGTGGAAGAATCAATGACCCCTATAGTAATAAGACATCCTATTACATGATCCTAAATGAAGACTAAATTAGAAATGAACTCAAATGTCTTCCCTGATCCACTGTGTGTAATCTGAGAAATCGAGAGAAGGTTTGCAGATAGAGATGGAACATACAATACATCATTGAATATACCATCCTGGATATGAACCAAACCTTTCACATAGACTGGTAGCCAATATTATTCCCCATGAGAATATGAGGAATGGGAGAAGCCTCAATAGTGGAGAAGATACCTTGAGAAGACATCATATGGTGAGAAGCACCTAAATCCAGTATCCAAGGAACCTATGAAGGAGATGCAATGGAAGCTTGTAATGCATGACCCTTTCCAAGATTTGGTGTAGATGTTGAATAGGTAGAAGAAGCCTAAAAAGAAGACCCTTGTGAGGTAGAAGAGGTTGGAGAGGAAATAATGCTCTTCTGAAGGAGAGCTTGAATATTAGCAATCTATTTCTCATAGAAATCAAATCTCTTCTAAAAATAACGTGACTCATCATGAGATCCCTTCTAACAATAGGAACAGGTAGGAGTCTCAATCTTATTTTTCTCCTTCTTCTTATAAGATGATGAACCAATAGAGTGCTAAGAAGAGGAATCAAATATCTTCTTTGGCTTTTGCTCCTATGTATCCTTGGCAAGCAATGCCTATGACTATGAACTTGTAAGTGAATCCATCTAAGTGATCTTGGATTGTTCCTATGTCAATCAATCATAAAATGTCTCAAAAGAAGGCATTCGATGTCTATTACCCAAGGCATCCATAATGGAGTAGAAAGTAGAAGAGAAGATCTAATACTATCCTTGCAACTTTGAGAGTATCAAAAAGATACATTCATCATCTATTTTATTTTTCCCACATCCTTGCAAAATTGCACATAGAGATTTGAACTTCAGCAAGAAGTCTTCAATGGTGGGAAAGCTATCTGGTGACAATGAAGTCAACTCTACATCAAGTTGAAGTGCCTGGAACTCATTCACTATGCCAAACAAAGTCTAAAATTTGGTCTAATAAGCCTATGGAGTGGTTAAATCATCCCAGTGACATGATAGACTATCTAAAATGTTTAGTGCAATCAATCCCATGGCCTCAATCCACTTTATTTTTTTGCTAAAGAACCTCAAAGGGGTGTTGAAGAATAGGTTGTTTCTCATCCAGACATGACCATAAACCTCATGACATGAGAAGCCTATTCATTTGTGTTTTCCAAGTGTGATAGTTGTGCAGCATGAGCTAGGTCATAGAAGGATTTGACATTGAGAGAAGAAGACAGAAGCAGAAGGGTCTATTCTGAAGTAAATTATAGAAAAGAAAATGCCCCCCCCCCCAACAAATGATAAAGATATCCCTCAAATACCAAAGAAACAACTATAGAAAGCACAAAAACTGAAAAAAGAACGTAGAATCAAGATGCAGAAAGGGAAGAAATTGAAGCCTCTACTTCAACACAAAAAATAGGAGCTTAATATTATTCCAAACTAATTCCAAAACTAGAAAGTAGACAATAATCATGCACTTTAAAAAAAATAGCATTGAAATATGTGTCCATATGAGCCCGAATGAAGCCTTTGAAGGTGCATAAAATAGGATTTTTGAATTGCAAAAAAATTTAGGAACAAAGATATCAAACTTCTTGCACCAATGTGTAGTGTAGTGCCTACCGCTAGTTCACATTTTTGTTATCAATACTAAACTCTTTTAGGTTAGTTTTATGCTTATGATTAGAAGTATTTTTTTAAGATTATCAAATATTGTTTTACATTTAGTTGATTATATGATGAGATTACTTGATACTCTATATTTCATGTATGTTATTAGTATCATTTATTTTATTTTACTTGTATCATGGATCCGAGGAGGATGTTGTATTTTATATTTATTTATATGTATATTCTTTTAGCCTTTCATACCTTGTGACATGTACAGTGGATGATTGAGCATTCTGAATTTAATTGCCAAGAGGCATTTAGAACAAATGTGTAACATGGACATTGGACTTTCTATTTATTCTTTCATGTGGATGTGGTAGTGGTTAGACTTAGTATTAGTTAGATCAAATGTGACTCAACATCTTGGGATCCTTAAGGAATGTAACTTGTTATGAATGTTTTTAGTTGTATGTATGTTATTACTTCCGCTACTATGTGTTTGATATGAATGGTTTATCTCTCATGTTTTAAAATAATAATAAAATGTTTGGAAAACTTAGTAAAATTTTAGGGTAATTCTTTTGGATCCCTTAGTGGGGCGTTACATTTGGTATTAGATCCTGAGTTTATACATTGGGAGCTTTAGGTATATTGGAATGCCACTAGTGTTAACTAGTTGAACTGACACTTAAACTTAAATTTTTAGTTGTATATTTTTAATACTTCAACACTTAGGCTTCAAAACTAAAAATTATACGTAAACCTAAACATAGGTAAAATTGAACATTGAAACTTATTTTGTTTTCAAAATATGTATCTTTCATCTATGCTTTGAGGTAGTATGCCTTTGATTGTCCTTGCGAGTATTATGTTATTCTTGTTTAGAGTGTTAGGGGATCTATTTTAGTGCTTGGTAAGAAGGATAAATGTTGAATCAATATGGTTTTCAGTTTACTCTTAAACTAGAATCATATTGCTCTAAGTGTGTTGTAGTATTCTCAGTGGAGTTATATCCTCTTATAGGGGGAAAGGGTTCAATGGGACCCGCATAGTGAGTCCTTAACTTTACTTTTCTTGTAGGCTTCTAGGAGTAAGCCTAAGTCTAGGGGGGGTGGATGTAGTGCCTGCCCCTAGTTCACATTTCCATTATCAATACTGAACTCTTTTAGGTTAGTTTTATGCTTATGATTAGAAGCATTATTTTAAGATTATCAAATATTGTTTTACATTCAATTGATTATATGATGAGATTACTTGATACTCTATATTTCATGTATGTCATTAGTATCATTTATTGTATTGTACTTGTATCATGGATCTGAGGAGGATGTTGTATTTTATATTTCTTCATATGTATATTCTTTTACCCTTTCATACCATGTGACATGTACAGTGGATGATTGAGCATTCTGAATTTAATTGCCAAGAGGCATTCTAAACAAATGTGTAACATGGACATTGGAATTTCTATTTATTCTTTCATGTGGATGTGGTAGTGGTTAGACTTAGTATTAGTTAGATCAAATGTGACTCAATGTCTTGGGATCCTTAAGGAATGTAACTTGTTATGAATTTTTTTAGTTGTATGTATGTTAGTACTTCCGCTACTATGTGTTTGATATGAATGGTTTATCTCTCATGGTTTTTATAAAAAAAATTTTTTTGGCAAACTTAGTAAAATTTTAGGGTAATTATTTTGGATCCCTTGGTGGGGTGTTACATGTAGATCACAAAATTCTACCCCAAAAAAAAAAATTGTCGAAAAAATGAGTCCGTATGAGGGAGACATCATCGTTTGAAAATCACCTCTATAGTTATTTTTTCTAAACCATCGTTGTCGCACCTCCAAAAATTAATGAAAAAAGCCCAAAAAATGTCAGATCTATTATCTATTATGTCAAACCCTCTTTCTCCTTTTTCTCCAAATACTTAAAAAATGCTCTTCCTCCCAATTGAAGAAAAAATCACAAACAAACTAGGGTTAGTGTCTCTGAATCGCAGCTTCAAAAATCCTTCAAACCAGGAAGCAGAAGGGAGGCTCTGATACCATGTAGAAGTTGATGAAAGCCAACTTCATAGTGCACCAAGATCACCTGCATGCAAATAACCTGCTGAAGAGAAACTGAAGAAGGAAGGAACAAGAGCTTGAAGCAACAAAGAGAAATTATATTGCAACAATGTGAAAATGAAATTTTTGTACAAAAAATGTAAAGGGGGAGCCTACTTATAAAGACCTCTAGGAAGCTTGTAGAAAAAGCTTAGAAAGTGCTAGGAGATAAGAATGACAACCAAGCATATGCCCACAAAAGGTGGGATATCCTCGATCAAGGTGAGAGGATAAGTTTGACTTAGATAGGAACAAACTCCTATATTGTCTACAACTAATAAATAAATGCATTAACTTAAGTAACTTAAGTAAAAGATTAAATAATAATAATTTACTCTAACACCAGAAATCTCCACTACTATAGTAATAAAGTGTATCCCATGAAGGTTGCAATGTTTGATCATGAAACATGATCTACCCTATGAAAGGTCTATCATGTTAAAGGCTTACATGATTGTTAGATATTAACCTATTAAAATATTTCAACACCCTATTAGAAGTGCATCTAGTAAAAGGACTTTAACCTATAATGAAGTAAGAACCTTGTTAAAGGAATTACAACATCCTATTAAGACTACTTTATTAAGAGATTTAACTGATTCACCTATTAGAATGTCTCAACAATGATCCTATGGTTAGCACTCCACTACTACATAATAGATCACCTCTTTCCTTATGTGTATTTGATCCTTACTAATTAGATTTATCTTTGTTGTCTTATAATTCCTTTCCTCTATTCTCCTCTAACTAATTCTGCAATATATCTCAAATCACAACTCCTTAATCACCATGAATTCTCTGTTTGCACATGAAAAATTCTCTCTTTTCTCCTTACACATTCATAAATTTTTTAGGGTTTTTTCTCCTTAAGAATACCTAGGTGACTTAGGGTTAGGTATGAATCAATGATTGTGATTCATCCATATTATTGCTTAATCCTTCCATTTTTCTGATTGGCTACATATAATGCATAGAGATTCATAATAAAGATTCACTTTTATCATCTAATATCACAAAATAATTCTTAAGTTAACTCAAAAATGGTTTACATAGAAGTTTGTGCCATTACAAACAACTATGTCAAAACTATATTACTTGGCACTTGAATTCCCTAATGCTCAGCATCAACTACAACTTCAATGTGTAACTTAGCCTCTAAATGACTTAGCATCCATTGATCACTCAACATTTGAGTAACTCAACACATACCATTTACTCATCACTTGAGTGACTCACCACTTACTAGTTACTTAACACATACTAAATATCTCTCACTCAACATATACTATCTGACAACTTATGCTCGGCATGTATTACTTGTTCAACATGAACTAAGTAAATGACTTAAGTATATTGTCACTCATATGTCAAAACCAATCTAAGATTAACAAAAGCAATGCATAGACTTGAATAAGATAAAAAACCATACCAAGCCCCAAAGGTTAAAGTACTCCTACCAAACTCATAATCCATAATTGCTACCCCATGATTGTATCTTTGAATGCTTGAATATTGATAATGAGGGATCAAAGAAGATTGGATCTCTCTTGCTCCAAAGAAATGTTCACAATTGCATGGTCATAAGAATGCTTGATATCCACAATAGATTAATCTTCTATACCATTCTCTTTCAATCTTACATCTTCATAGCATTGTCTTGTTCTCTTGTTTTCTCTCGATTCTAGTTGTCCTTATTCTAGTTTTTAGATAGATGAAAATGAGAGTCTTTATATAGAGGCTTCAAGGTGAGGCTCCTAGAGTAATTTGAGGACCCATACTTCAAATTTCACCTTGAATTATCATCCAATCACAATAACCAACTAAGGAGGGAAAATAATTAAATGAATCTTGAATTAAACCCCTTTTGCATTTTAATCCAAAAGCCTGACATTGATTTTGGTACCCTCTGGGACCAAAATCTGAAAAGGGGAATCAAATCCCAAAGAAGGTTAAATGAATCTTGAATTAAACCCCTTTTGCATTTGAATCCAAAAGCCTGACATTGATTTTGGGACCCTTTGGGACCAAAATCTGAAAAGGGGACTCAAATCCCAAAGAAGGTCAATGATTACCTCAACCTTAGCCTAGGTCAAGGATGACCTCAACCCTTCCCTAGGTTAGGGTCAACCTAGTAAAATTTCCCTAGGTTAGGGTCGACCTAGGGGTCAAAATCCAACCAAAGCAGAAAATAAAAAGTCCTGAGGATACCTGTAAACCTAGAAATGATATCAAAATAGGACTAAATTCCAACAATAGGAAAAAATTCCTATAATAGATATGATGAAGGCTAGTAGGACCTATTCATAAGTCCTATCTAGAAAATAGATCCACAGAGGAGGGAAGTTAAGGAGAATCTTCAAGATCTTAACCCTATTTTCACCTAAAACAAAGGAATCAAGTGCATAATGCATCCTAAATGCAAATATATCATGATAAATGTACTAAAAGAGGGTGCTAAACCTACCAAGATGGAAATGTTTCCATTTTAAGATGATACAATTCTCATCTTCAGTTTATCTATGATAGTAATCATGATATAATCATAAACATTATATCCTTGTAAACTATTTATAAATCTCCTCAAAATGCTTTAAAATATTATTATTGATTGAATTCAAATCGATGATTATAGTTTTCATATGCATTTCTAACATTTTTTAGGTGATTCATTAACCTTTATAATGTTCTAAAAGAAATAGATTCACAGTTGCATCTAGACAAGTCATATCACAATCACCATTTTCTCCTCTAGACATAAGAAACACAATTTGTGAGTGTACAATCCTTAGAATGATTGATGATAGCTACATGAAGGTGTAGCACTGTAGCAACACATTAAGTCTAAAAAAATGTTGAATGGTTAAATCATCATGAAGCCTCAAAATAGAGAGAAGAGAGTTATCATCATGAATCTCATCCAAAAATAAATTAAAATATTAGTGAAATGGGTACATTACATAGTGAAGAGACATGAATGTGTACTTTTAAGATAAGAAAATATAGAGAAAAGAAGATGTATATATACATATCTTCGAAGGAGATGCATGAAAGTAGTACTAGTACGCCTCCCCCTCTAAATCTCATTTCCCAAAGAAATAGAAAACCTTTTTGTAGTTACCCTTGTAGAGAGAGAGAGAGAGAGAGAGAGAGAGAGAGAGAGAGAGAGAGAGAGAGAGAGAGAGAGAGAGAGAGAGAGAGAGAGAGAGTAATACTGATTGGTGTATTTGAAGAGCTTTCCTCTATAGGAGAAAATGATGAACACCACTTCAGCATCATAGAGGATCTTTCTTTACTAAAATTTTTCTTGAAGACAAATAGATATTAAATGGTCATGGGGAGTATTGATAACAAGGTGGCTAGGATGTCCATCCTTCCCTTTTTTTGGCTAAAAAAATGTAGTGGTAAGTATATAGTAAACATTTTGTCTCCTTGCTTTATTTTTGACATCAATGACATAATGGCTAATAGTAAGAAACATGGACATAATGTATGAGACTCTTTATCTTCTTACATGATTTGGTTGATATAATTTTTCCTTCACCTCTTTCAAGTTTTATCTTACTTGGGCAACAAAAAAATTAAACTTCTTTGCTCTTAGTGACCATCCATCACAACCTATCCTTCTAACATCTTTTGCAATGGGGTCAAAAAATCAAAACCCTTGTGGTTTGAATCCACAATAAATACCTCATTTTAGTTTTTCCAACTTGAATACCATTACAAGAGGACCCCACAACATCATTACCTTAATGTGAAATGGGTGCAACCACATGATTAGATCTATTGTTGCAATAATCTAGATAGGTGTCACACCTTGGTACCTTGTTTTTATCATGTCCAATGGGTTGATCCATGGTTGTAACCATTTCCACTTTGTGATCAATAGCATGGTATGAATCATTGGATCCAAAAAAAATTCTTTATTAGAACACCCATATGATGACTGATTTTTGCATTCATTGTAATCACTTCTAAGCTACAAGCTAGAAACAAGTGATTCACCCTTGTTTAGTATACCAAGAATTGTATGAAAGGAAGCATATCCCATATCTCTTGAGGAAGAGATAAATACTTGTAATAGCTTTTCATTATCACTTTATTTGTTGCTGAGACACAAGGACTCTTCTGAGTTCTTTCTTTCCATCTCTATTTATTTACAGAAAATCATTCCATAATGTGCAATTCTACTACCCATAACCAAAACTAAAGTTGAAATGAAATGATAATAACTTCTCTTTAGCCTATAGGCTAACAAGATCATGTACTTATAGAACTGAAAGATCTCTTTCCAAATTCAACCTCAAAATTAGAGATTCAAGGAACTTCATTAAATACATTGCAAACAATCTTTGTACATGTTGCTTCAATGTTTTAATTTGGAAATGATTGCTTGAAATGATGTTGAATGTGTTTTAAATGCTCTGAAATTGTTACTAAGATGTCTATATAAAGAACCATAATGCAGATGCAATTGTTTTTTACTTTTGAATGCATATAGATGATCCACACTATGTAAATATGTATGTAGACATTAATATAGACAATTGTCATACAAACTAAATATGAGAGAGATAACTTTTGACATTTAAACTCCTTGTGACTACAATAATTTTAGAATGCAATAAAATTTCTTACATAGTGAAATGAGAAGAAAAAAGGTTAACTTTTGGTTTACAATGATGTATCTAATTTAATTACCAAACTCCATAAATTCCTATCAAAATAATCAACATTGAATTGAACCATTCCAAACATTCAATACTTTATTCAATTCCATCTATTAATATGTTGCAACTTCATTCAAATAGTTGAAGTATGAACTACTTGCTTCTTAAACTCTATTTCCTACTAGAAAGGCCTTCTAGTAGGTGATGGATTTGTATGGCTGGGTATAAGCCTATAAGTCTTCCATATTCACCCAGAAATCAATCTTTCTACTGAAAATATGACTTATTGTAATTGAAGGGCATAATACATTTTGGTATGAGATATTTATGGAATGATGAAATGATGAATTGATGTTATAGGGAATTATGGGTTTTGACTAGGTAGGAGATACGGGTGATGGGAAGAGGACTTCATGATATTCCTTTAGAATACAACTTGTCTAACAATGATATATCTCTTAGTTTAAGTCTAGTTCAATTTTTAAAATATTTGTTTTAGATAAACTATTAAATACTAAATATCTACTTATTTTTGGGACATCGACATGAGGTAATGATTGATTTTCATTTTTTCCATGTAAGCTTGAAATAATAGTAGTGCTTGATATGAAGTTTCAAATTTTCTTAGTTAAGTTGTGTATTAGTAGGATCATGAGAATGATGATACAAGGGAGGAGGAAGTAGATGTTAATGATGAGATGGAAGACATTAAAACTCTTAATTATGATGATTTAGATAGTGTTTGAAAGCTACAAAGGCACAATGCTATATTGATATCATGCAAGTATGTGTAGAACAAATACATAATATATGAAAAGAAAATAAACATATAACCATTGAAAACTAAATAACTCCCGCAATATTGTCAATTTGTCTTAACTATCAAAAACTAGAGTTGGCATAATAATTCCCTAAGTGAGAAAATAATTATGTGTAAGATTATTGGATCAAAGATGATTCTAGAAAAAGTGAAATTTATCCTTGATATGGAGCCCCCTATGGATGTAACTAGACTCAACTCTTTCTTGGGCACATTGGGTACTTCTAGAAGTTCATTAAGAACTTTTCAATAAAATATTATTGGTTGGATAAGTTGACTTGAAATGGAAATCCATGCACATGGGAGATCGCACAAGAAGAGGCCTTTGAGGAGCTCAAAAAAGGCTAGCGTGTATGCCCATTTTGGCATATCTTAATTAGGACAAGGATTAATATCTTAGAGGCATCCACATAAACATAGAAATCCTTGTCCCAATTTAGATATGCCAAAATTGGTGTACACACTAGCCTTGTTTGAGCTCCTCAAAGGCCTCTCCTTGTGCAATCTCCCATGCATATGGCTTTCTATTTCAAATAAACTTATCCAACCAATAGGATCTTTATGAAAAGTTCTTAATGAACTTCTAGAAGTACCCAATGTGTCCAAGAAAGAGTTAAGCCTAGTGACATCCATAGGGGGCTCCATATCAAGGATAAATCTCACTTTTTTTGGAATCATCTTTAATCTAATTTTCTTTTTTTTTTAAATAGAGTAGGTTGGTAAAAAATTTGACCAATGTTGGTATGAACTTGGTAAAAAATTTGACCAACTCATCGACTAGGATGTCTTCATGAGTTTGGCATCCTAGTTGATTAAAAATCACAATTGGTCAAAATTTTGACCAACATATTGACACTATTTCTCATTGACAAAGATGACATTTTCAACCAAATTATGCATCAATATTTTGATGCTCGTAAGACTTCATCAAAATTTTGATGTCAAAATAAGCAAAAAATCTATTGTCAAAAATTTGACTAATATGAGTCACAAAATGAGTCAAAATGTACTAGTGTGGTTACAGAATGGACTAATGGAGGTCACAAAGAAAAATATTCATAGGGTTATAGGCTATTCAACCCTAGACAAGAAGAAAACCACGTGAAGCCTGAGTTGTAAAGAAGTTGAGACAAACATTGGAGTCAAGTGGAATAGATGTGGTTTATCCATCAAAAACATCTTTGATCTAATAATTGAATTTGTAGTAAGGGTTAATGCTCACAAATTCTATCAATTGAGAAGAGTGACACCCATATCTCCTCCACCACAAAACAAGATAAGGACCAGAGAAGCTACTAGTGTTGAGTAGAAGCTAGCAGAAGCTAAAGAGTCCAGTGCCCCCAAAACTAGAAGGAGATTGGTTAGAGGTGTTGAAAATAACTGATTAATTGTGTATTATCTTTGATGTTACATAAAATGTCATATCATTGCTAGTCAATGTATATTGAGCTCACTCAGGTGATGAAGATAATTTCCTATGTATGTTGAGCTTTCTAGAGTTTGCCTAGTTTACAAGATAGTGTCTACCAAATTCACTTGGTCAACAAAGGAAAGTTTGTAGAAGTTTAGTGTTAACCAAGCTCACTTGGTTAATGAAGGAAATGTTGGGTGGAACTAGTGTTAACAAGGATAACTTGGTTACTATAGGAACTTGGTGAATATGTAGTGTTAATCAAGTTCACTTGGTTAACATAAGAAAATCATTTCTGAGTTAGTTTTTACCAAGCATGGTTAGCTAACAAAGGATTTTCTTATTTTGGCATATTGAGTTTAATTGATTTGGTTGTTGATTCTAGCCGACTGAGAAGATGAATATTAATAATTCTAAGTTGTATTTAAGCCAACTTGACAATGTGTAAGATATAAATACAAGGTTTAGTTGAGGATTGAATGTGTGAAAGTGATAATAATATCTCATGATTCTTAGAGGAAGAAAATTGGAAAGATAAGAAAAAATATCCTTTTTGAGTTGCAAAGATACATTTGATCAGAAAGGATTAGGTATACAAGCCAGAATTTAGATCTGTAATCACTGATTTTAGTTTCATCAGAAATTAGGTCATCTCATTGTTACTTTCTCACTATTGTAGCAATGATCTAAATCTCTTAAGCAAGTTGGCTTAACAACTATTTATAAATCCTCTAACAAGGTGGTATTTCCATTTGATGTGTCTAAAGACCTCTAAAAAGGCCACTCCTAACAAGGTGATTAAATCCTCTAACAATGTCACACCTAACAATGTGTTTTGTAACCTTTAATAGGGTTAGCTTCTAACAGGCTCACTTCAAAAGAGTGAAAATCAATAACTAGTTACAATTGGTGGTTTTTCCAAAATTGGGTTTCCACATTAAATCATAGTGTCAATTTTGTTCAATTTGTTTCTCTAATGTGTATGCAACTAAGTTAAGTAAGATTAATCATAGATAATATCTTAAATATTTTCATGTTAAGCAGTTACCGAGTTATTTTAGTGTTTACCAAACTTTAGTATTTGCTAGTGTAAACCAAGTGCATGTGTATTTTTCAAGTTACAATAGAATATAGTTTAATTAGAGTTTTGACTTGTATTTACATCTAAGGGATCTAGGATTTATTTTAGTGGTAATTGATTCACCCCTCCCCTCTCAGTTAGTCCTCTTATATTTCCAACAGGAGGACCACATCAAAGGAAACCTAAGTTTATTGATGAGGTATGCATAAACTTAAGGAGTTCCCTAGGTTTATCTAGTTTTAGATTTTTCAAATATGATACACTAGATAATGATGATAGAAATAAAATTAAGGAGGCTATGGTAGAAATGATCTCAAATTTCAAATTAGCTCCTAGTGAAATAGAGAAGATGCGTCAATACTCATATGATAGATTGGAAATAAGATGGGAACATGCAAAGAAGAGAGAGAGAAAGATAAAGATTGATGCTTTAGTTAGAGTAATGCTTGATTTATTCCAGGAGCAAAAGGACACACTTTTGGAGTAGTATAGGATCAAATTTTTTCCAAAATATATAAAAAAATTTATGTTACTAAATAAAAAGAAAGTTGTACAATAGAAAAATGAGTTTCTATGGAAGAGCATTTTTGGGTTATCTACAAAGATGGGAGAGAAAAACATTGTAAACATCAAAGATGATTACAGTCATGGAGAAAGCTTAGTTATGTCAAGTTTACAAGGAAACATGTACCTTATACATGCCAACACCCCTAACACTCTAGAGGCCAACTAGTCAAGGCTCACAGATACAAGGGTAGAAGGTGAAGAGAAGGAAACAATTGTAGACACCTCTCATTGAGGAAGGAAAAGAATCAAATGAAGTTTAACCAATTGTAATTATCATTTTCTTAAGCACAAATGCACAAGAAATACCAAGTGATGACACCCTTCACCAACTCTCAAGGTAGTGCTAAGCAACAACACTCCTTCACCTAGCAGAAAGAGGAAAGCAATAAAATATTTTTCACCAGTTATTGAAGTTAATCTAGATAAAATCATTGAGATGCCACAATTGGACCTAGAAAATCTCACCTTAGAGAAAAAAAAATTGCAAGAAGTTTAGGCAAAGAAGAAAAGGCTAGAAGAGCTGAGAAAAGAGCACAAGAAGAAACAAGTACTACATCATGTAAAGCATATTTTTGTTGATGCTTTTGACATTAATAATTTTGATAAAGATGCACCAATCATCAACCATCTTGTAACTATAGTTGATCAACTAAATGTTGGAAATATGGAGTCAAATGAGAAGCTAATGGATTGGTTTGCTAGAATATTTGAAACTAAGGTTGTGAACAAAGTTTCCATAACCATTGCCTTGAAGCAAGAGAAACTACAAGAGAGAGTATAGATTATTATTGAGATAATACAAAAGGTACAACATTTGTACACATTTTTTTTAGATGTGCCAATATTTAGTAACAATATTCAATCACAAATAAATCAAATTTAGCCTGAGATGAAGAGATCCAATAGCATTATTTTAGAGTCAACATAATCAAGCATTGACCATTTCAATAATCTACCAAATGCTAAAGCCACATTGGTGAAGATTTAGGTAGTTGACAAAAATATAAGATCCAAATTGAACTCTATTTAGGAAATCGTGATACCTCATTTGGAGTTAATGCACAAAGAATTGAAAATAGACCAGGATCTTATCATAAAATATCACAATCTTTCAATGGTTGATAGTTTAATTGATTTGGTTGCAAGACTTCAATTATAGAATCATGTTTTGGAAGAAGCAAGAACTACATGTGATGATACATTTTCCATGATTACTAGAGTTCATAAGGAATTCATTGAAAAATATGGATTACTTCCACCTATTCCGCCCCAGTAACAATGATATATATAGTGTTCAAAAACAAGGGGGAAAAGAGTTTTGAATGAGGAAATGATATGTAATGTCAAAGGGAGAATTAAAAATGTGAATAAAGGTGAAATGGATATTTTATTCATTTTTGCATTATTTATTCATTGGAATAAGTCATAAACTTAAGGGAAGAGCTTATTTATCAAATTATATAGTAACAATGTAAATATGACAAAGTATTTTTTCCACTAATGTCAAAGGGGGAGATTGTTGGTATCTCTAACCATTATTGTCTATTAGTGTCAACCACTTGGTCATTTACAAGGAAAAGTCAAATGGGCATCACTACAACCAAGCTACTCTACATAGGCCAAGTCATGTACATAAGTAAGTATGTATCGAGCTCTTTAGGAGCCAAGTAAGTATGGTCAATGAGTATTTTGATATGAGTCAAGCTCATCAATGACCAAGAAAATTCCAAATATACAAGTATCAAGTTGCATAGTGTGTTCTAAGCACAATACATATTGAGCATCAAAATAGTAATATGAGTTGAACAATAGCAATATCAAGCATTAGAAAATAGTAAAGACCAAGAAATGCAGAGTTTACATAAAACTCAGAAATGGAACAGAATTTGAGGTAATGTATTTTACAAGACAACATGGAAGGAATATTTTAAGATTGTAGAGGTTGTTAAAGAACATTTAAATGACATGGATCATACATCCCTATGTTGTGCAATCAATTATTCAGATGGAGAGGCCATTGTGGAAGAAAGATCACAAAGTGAGAGAGGCATGCAAAGTAAGAGAAAGATTAGAGAGGTGTATGCATGAAAAGAAGGAGTAAAGTGAAGGATTGAGATTAGATCAGAAGTCAGTGAAGGATTCTATTATCATCTAATAGAGAAAGTGACCTACCCATGGCAGTGAAGTGAAAGGGAAACACAAGTTTTCCATATCAAAGGAGAGGATCAATTAGCAAGGACAAGACTTAAAATCAGCTTGCAGAGCAAAGTCAAAGTCAAGTATTGAATCAATTTAAACCAACTTGAATCAGGGTAAATCTCCTAATAGAGCAGTCTTAGAAGATCTTTTTAAATCTCCTAATAAATTCCTTACTTTTTGTAAGTGTTAAATCCTCTAACAAGGTGAGACTGAGTAGTCTCTTAAGCCTTTAATAGGACATACTCCTCATAGGGTAGATCATATCTTATGATCAAACATTGTAACCTTAATTGGTTAACTTTATTAATGCAATTTTGAATATTTGTGGGTGTCATTCCCACCCTAGTTTTACCTTCACCTTAGAGGGTTTTCAGGTAACAAATATTGTTGTATGTGTTTCAATTTCATGCATGTGATTGATCAAATTTATATGGTACAAATTTACATTACAATTTTTGCATGCACAAGTTTACTGATAGATGCGAGTGAATTGATGAAAATTTTAAGTGTTTAAGATTTTGATTCACCGCCCCCCCCCCCCCCTCTCGCAATATCTTGTTTATTATTTGTATACCTCCATCAATAAATAATTAAAAACCACATTGTAAGGTTTTATTGAATGTTAGTGTAGATGGTTGCAAGGTTATGAACATGGTTGTACACACACAGACAAGGTAAAGAGGAAATTTGCTGTTATTGGTTGTGAGGTTGTAACTAACTACTAGGCAGACCCCATGAAGGAAATTGCAAAGTCACAAGAGGATGACACATGGTAGGTGTGTTGACCAAGAATATGAGGTTATGATGATACATATCTAAGGCCCATTGAGATGATAACACATGGTGCCCAATTGGTAGTTGGCTCAGCTTTGAATTACAAACTTGTTGGAAGTCTTAAATAGAAATCAAGATACTGAGAGGAAGGTGAATCAAAATCTATAGCACTTTAACCTTTTCAAAAATTCTTTCTTGCATTCACCACATTCACCATCTCATGTTCAATGCATGCATAACATAACTCATAAAATCAAATTGTAATAAAAGATAGATCCAATAAATCAATCAAATGCATGAAATATAAACAAATAACACAAAGATCTAGCTATTGATAAACCCTCTAAGGTGAAGGTAAAACTAGGGTAGGGATGGCACCATAAATCTTCACTACTACAGTAATAAAGTTAACTTGTTAGGATTACAATGTTTGACCATATCCAATGATCTACTCTATTAGGTGTCTACTCTGTTAAACATTGTTAAGGATGTTAGTTCTTACCTATTAGAGGATTTTACACTTACAAAAAGTAAGGACTCTTTTAGGAGATTTATAAAGATTTTTTAAGACCATCTATTAAGATTTGTTAAGACCACTCTATTAAGAAATTATCCCTTATTCTATTAAAACGGATTTAGTACTTGATACTTGGTCTCTTTGATAAGCTAGTTTTGGGTCTCCTCTCTTCAATCTAATCTAATAAAGCTTTACTATAATTTGCTTCTTTGACAAGATCACTTTCTCTTATTCTTCAATAATAAAACCATTTTTCCTTCTTTGCAATGCTTTCACTTTCACACTTAATATTCTCTTTGATCATACAACTAGCTTGTTTGCTCTTTCTTAGCACCATACTTTTAAAGCTAGTTTAGATCTTCTCTATTTAAAGATTTCATAAAGATTTTTTTGGATTCTTCTTGATTTCCCCTCTTCATCTAATTGGTTAATCATAGCACATAGGGATCTATGATCCATGTCATAAAACATGTAATAACCTCTATAATAACCTTTAAAAGTATTAAATATCTTGTCAATGTTGGCTTGAAATGGTCTATCTCAAAGTTTGTATCATTCTTGACTTGAATTTCAATTCTATGTTTCTTAGAAATTATTGTCTTTGATACTTAGCATTCACTATATATGTTGCTAATGATTAGTTTCTACTATGTTGAGAACCTTGTGTGTAACTCAGCTTTAATGTGCTTGAACTACTTGGTAAACATTAGACTCAAATTATATTGAAAATAATCAATGACCAAAGACTTTCTCAACTCCTATAGAGATTTGGAATTTACATGTTTTATATACAAGTCTTTACATGACTCAAACTACATAGAGTATCTCAGTCACAAATATGACCTTCTAACTCTACCTAGTATATGACTAAGTCTTTGGACACTAATAGAGAACAATAGTTAGAGATACCAAAAATATCCCCCTTTGACATTAGTGGAAAAAACACCTTTTCATGACTACATCATTACAATGGTGATATGAGTACTCCCTCTAAGCCTATGACTTAGTTCTAATTAAACTACAAAACTTTGACTTATGTCAAATAAACAATGAATAGAAAACAATGTATCAATTCATATATGTGCACACCTTTAAGTAGTTTGATTGTTTTAGTGGCATACCCTATTTACCTTCTGAATTCTAAACTCTGTTCTTTTGAATATTGATTCATTCTAACTCTATTGATCATTACCTCCCTTCTTTCCTTATTTCCTCTTTTATTATCTCCATTCAAAATATGTAATAATTTATTACATTCCCCATTGTTTTTGTCACTTATGTCTGATTTTAGGGTTGAAAGGGTGGAATCAAACCATATTTTTCGATAAATGGTTTATGAACTTGGTTGATCATAGGAAGTGCATGATCCCCATCCCCTACTCCTCCCCCCCCCCCCCCCCCCCTCTCTCACATTCCCTCTCTCCCTCCTTCCCTCTCCATCACTCTCTATATTTCTCTCTCTCTACATCTTATCCCATACTCTTTCCCCCATCCCCTACTCTCTCTCTCTCTCTCTCTCTCTCTCTCTCTCTCTCTCTCTCTCGCTCCCCCTCTCCCTCTCCCACCCTCTCTCATTTCCTAACCTATGTCCCTCTCTCTCCCTCTCTTTATATATCATCCCATATAATCCTTGAACCCCCATCCCCTACTTTCTCTCTATCTCTCTCTACTCCTCTCGCTACCCCATCCCCTCTCTCTTTCTTTACATCCTATCCAGTACTCTTTACCTCATCCCCTACTCTCTCTCTGTATCCTATCCTATGCTCTTTCCCCAATCCCCTACTCTCTCTATCTCTCTCTACATCTTGTCATGTACTCTTCCCCCCATCCCCTAATATCTCTCTCTCTCTCTCTCTCTCTCTCTCTCTCTCTCTCTCTCTCTCTCTCTCTCTCTCTCTCTCCCCCCCCCCCCATCCCCTACTTGTTGTCCCTTTCTCTCTTTCTATACATCTCATCCAATGTACTCTTTGAACCCCCATCCCCTTCTCCTTATCAATCTCTCCCTCTCTCTCATATTCCCCCTCTCTCTCCCATCCCTTACTCTATGTCCCTCTCTCTCTTTCTATGGATCCCATCCAATGTACTCTTTAAACCCTTGTCCCATACTCCCTCTCTCTCTCTCTCTCTCTCTCTCTCTCTCTCTCTCTCTCTCTCTCTCTCTCTATCTCTCTCTCCCTCCCAACCTATCTCTCTCTCCATCTCTCCCTCTCTCCCCCATCTCCTACTCTATGTCCCTTTCTCTCTTTCTATTCATCCCATCCAATGTACTTTTTGAACTCCTATACCCTACTCTCTCTCTCTCTCTCTCTCTCTCCCTCCCTTCCTCCCTCTCTCTCTCACTCTCTCTCCCCTATCCCATCTAATGTATTTTTGAACCCACATCCCCAAGACTCTCTCTCTCTCTCATCTCCTACTCTATGTCCCTCTCTCTCTTTCTATGTATCCCATCCCATGTTCTCTTTGAACCCCCCACCCCCTACTCCTTATCTATCTCTCCCTCTTTCTCCTATCCCCTACTTTCTCTCTCTCCCTCTCCCACCCTCTCTCTCTCTCTATTCCTCCCTCCCCCCCTCCCCCCCCCCCCCCCTCTCTCTCTCTTCATCCCTCCCTATCCCTCCCTCTCCATCTCTTCCTCTCCCTCCCTCCCTTACTCTTTTGAGCTCTATCTCTATTTATCTCACTCTCCTCCCTTTCTCCCTCTCCATTCCCTACTCTCTCTTACTCTCTCATTCATCCTTAATCCCTCTCTATGCATCATAGCCCATGTTCTTTCTCCATTCCATTGTCTCTCTATCCTTCTCTCTATCCTCTCTCTCACCCACTACTCTCTCTCTCTCACCCTCCCTCCCTCTCTATCTCTCCCTCCCTCCCTCCCTCTCTCCCTCTCCCTCTCTTCCCCTCCCATCCCCTACTTTGTGTCCCTTTCTCTCTTTCTATTCATCCCATCCAATGTACTCTTTAAACCCCCATCCCCTTCTTCCTATCAATCTCTCTCTTTATTCATCCTATCCCATGTACATTTTGAACCACTGTCCCCTACTCCCTATGAATATCTCTCTCTCTATTCCTCTCTTCATCCCTCTCTTTCTCACTCTCTCCCCCCCTATACCATCCAATTTAATTTTTGAACCCCCATCACCTATACTCTCTCTCTATATCTCTCACTCTTGTGCTCTCTCATTAACTATCATCCCCTACTTAGTGTCTCTCTCTCACTCTTTCTTTGCATCCCCTACTCTCTCTCTCTCTCACTCCCTACTCCATGCTCACTCTCTCCCCCACACTCATTCATCCCCTAATTTATGTCCCTCTATCTATTTATATGCATCCTTTCCCATGTACTCTTTCAACCCCTATCCCCTATTCCTAGTTAATATTTCCCTCTCTCTCTCTCCCATCCCCTTCTTCCTCTCTCTCATCCCCTACTCTCTTCCTCTCTTCCTTCCTCCATCTCCCTCCTCTCTCTCTCTCCCTACTTTATGTCTCTCTCTCTTTCTATGCATCCAATCCCATGTATGCTTTGAACCCCCATCCCCTATTCCCTATCAATCTCTCTCAAAATCTCTCTCCCTCCCTCCCTTCTTCCCTCTCTCTCACTCTCCCTCTCTACCTATCCCATCCAATGTACTTTCTAAACCCTCATCCCCTAATCTCTCTCCTTGCTATCTCTCTCTACCTCTCTCTCTCCCTCCCACCCTCTCTATCTCTCCCTCCCTTGCTCCCTACCCCATCTCTCTCTCTCTCTCTCTCTCTCTCTCTCTCTCTCTCTCTCTCTCTCTCTCTCTCTCTCTCTCTCTCTCTCTCTCTCTCTCTCTCTCTCTCTCTCTCTCTTATTCTCTCCCATCCCCTACTATATGTCCCTATATCTCTTTCTATGCATCCCATTTCATGGACTCTTTGAACCCCCATCCCCTACTATGTATCAATCTCTCCCTCTCTCTCCTATCCCCTACTTTCTCTCTCCCTCTCCCTCCCTCTCTCTCTCTCTCCCTCTATTCCTCCCTCCCTCCCTCATTCTCTCTCTCTATCTATCTCTCCCCTCCCCTCCCTCCTCTACTCTCTTGAGATCTATATCTTTTTATCTCACACTCCTCCTTTTCTCCCTCTCTATTCCCTACTCTCTCTTACTCTCTCACTCATCATTAATCCCTCTCTCTTTACATCATATCCTTTTCTCTTTCTCCATTCCCTTCTCCCTCCTCTCTCTCTATATCTTATCACATACTCTTTCCCCCATCCCCTACTCTCTCTCTCTCTCTCACTCTCTCTCTCCCCTACCTATCCTTTTCTCTATGTCCCTTTCTCTCTTTCTATGCATCCCATCCAATATACTCTTTAAACCCCCATCCTCATCTCCCTATCAATCTCTCTCTCTCATCCTCCTCTATCCCCTACTCTGTGTCCCTCTCTCTTTCTATGCATCCCATCCCATGTACTCTTTGAACCCCCATCCCCTACTCTATATCAATCTCTCACTCTCTACTATCCCCTACTTGCTCTCTCCCTCTCCCTCCCTCTATTTCTCCCCCCTCTCTCCCTCTCTCCCTCTCTCTCTCCCTCCCCCTACTCTCTTGAGCTCTATCTCTATTTATTTCACTCTGCTCCCTTTTTACCTCTCAATTCCCTACTCTCTCTCTCTCTCTCTCTCTCTCTCTCTCTCTCTCTCTCTCTCTCTCTCTCTCTCTCACTCTATGTCCCATCCCCTCCTCTCTCCCCATCCTCTAGTCTCTCTCACTCTCTACCCTCTACCTCTATCCTTCCCTCTCTTCCTATCCATCATCTCTTTGAAATAAAAGGATTATAAAGCACATACACACTATAATGTGTATGTGCTATTTAAGCCTTGAATTTTAAAAACCTTTAAATAATGTGCATGCACTATATTGCATATGTGCTATTGCATGCATGCACTATAGAAAGAATTGGTTACCACCAAGCCTAAGGCTTGGATTTTCCTTGGGGATCCAACCTAAAGGCTTGGAGGCTCTAAACTAGTCTAAGATGTGTTTTGCTACAAGCATACAAAAAATGCTTGATTTTTCTTCTGTGCTTCCTTTCAAATTTCCTTGTGGCTCCTTATGGTTCAACATCAATAAAATTAGGTGACATGATATTGTAGATCTTTGTGTTAGATATATAACCATGTAATTTATTTTGTATTCACAGGATTTCAAGCCTTTCAACTATAATTTCTTTTGAACCTATGTCTATTTTCTCTCTAAAACCATTATGTACCAATTGGGGTGTAGATTTTAGCTTGTTCATCAAATTTTAAAACAAGTTAGTTTTTTAGGAACTAGACTCCATTCTACACACTTTGAAACAAAAAAATTGATTTTAGATTAGTTTTCAATAATTTATCAAGGGAGCACATAGATATTTCACATTTTTTAGATGTGTCCCCTTACAAAATTCATTAAAAAATGCACCTTATAAAATTACACAAAAAATCTGGGTTAAACTACATGGTGTTAAGTAAATTTTGACTAGAGTGATTAAATAATTTCAAAAAAAAATTTAGGGGGAGCACACTTTACACTATGTTATGTTTTTTTAAAAATAGTAACACTTTCTTTGGTACCCTTTTTTGAGGGCCCAAAACTAATCCATTTTGGAAAAAAAAAAAAAAAAGGTAGTTTATAAACTAGATTCAAATGAGTACTACTTTTGTTTTTGTCATATCTTAAAATTTTGAGCATAACTATCTTGAAATTCTTGTTGAAGTTTAGAAGTTATTGATTTCAAAAAAAAAATGGCCACTTATGCCTCCCTTTTGGCACAACAACTTTGTGCACTTAACCAGAGGGGTTCCACCACTATCTTCTTTGCAACTTTCTTTGCTTTAGGCTTGAAAAATATAGCCATCTTGGTGGGTGGTGTAACAAAAAATAGGGATTTACCCTAATCTCCTTCATCTTCCTCATCACCACTATCCTTTTCTTCATCTTCTCCAAGACCTTGTGTGCCTAGTTTTGCTTCTAGGTTTTTTTTTTAAAAAAATATTTTCTTCTCCTTAGAAGCTATTTTGATTTCAATAGTAATTCTTGCCTTAACTTCTTCATATTTTCCAAAAGGTTCAGCTTTTGTATCAATTTATTCCTTTAATAATGAAACAATATTTGCATTTGCAATCTCACTTTTAATTTCATAGTTAAATGTCATTATCCATGCCTTCCTTGGCTTTACTACCTACAAAAATGTATTATATGTGTCCACTAAAAAGTATACATCATTATAATATTTCATTACCAACTCTTCTAGTATTCTCATTCTCATCCTAATTATTTGTTTGAATTCCTCAAAATATATGTCCATGACATTTTCAAAATTCTCTCCAAATTGAGTTACATACTCACTGATTTGCCTTGTCACTAGTTTTCCTTGTTCCCAAATAATATTACCAATCCCAGGAAAATACTTTTGAACATCAAAGAAAATACACATGATGAGTGATCCAAACTGACATGTAGAGTTCTTTTCCTTCCTGATGGATATTAGATTATCTTCCAATTGGAGTTTCTATAACTTGGCAAGATAATATTCATGATCTTTCATAACAATCTTCCACACTTGGTCCATTTTTATACATGACACATTATTCAATTTTCTCTATTGATAGAATTTGTGAGAAATCACTCTTACTGCACATTCAATCAATGGGTTAGAAATGTCTAAGATGGACAACCCTCATCCATTCCACTTAGCTCCTATGTTAGCCTCAATTTCCTGATGACTCAAACATCACATAATCTTCTATTTTTCTTGTGTGGGATAACCTGTAATATTGTGAATCATTTTCTTAGTTATCTTAACTAGTTTTTTGTGTATCCATATCTTCATATCATGGATCCTTCTCAGTATAGCCTTGATCCATTTGATCTTAAAGTTCCTTGGAATTTCTAGGGCACAATTTAAACCTTTCCTTTCAACAATTTTGATTTTTTCTTCAGAACTCCTTTGTTACATAATTTCTCATATGCCTCTCAAATCTTGTAGTCACTAAATTCTCCAATATTGTACATGTAGAAATTTCACACATCATGTATCATGATTATCTTAGGTGGTATCAAAGATAATGCACCCATTGAGTCACCTTTCATCACAATCTTTGGAATACCACAAAATTTAGGTAGAGGACAAATATCACTCCAATACCAATTGAATGTTACTAACCTCAACTCCATGACTCTTTCCTGTGGATGATGAAGTTTCCATATCTCTCAATCAGGATTTGAAACTTCTTTCTTTTTGGATAACTTAGCACCACTCAAATCTTCACTAGATCAAGATTCTATCTCAAATTTTCTCTTAATGTCCTTAATATCTCTTTTGCAATTTTCTCAAATCACTTTTTACTCTCATAATCTATATGCAAGGTATAAAACAATGTCTTCAAATCTTGATATATACTTCCTTTTGCTCGATTTAGGGTCTCCATTAATTTTGTGTACTCAGGTAGGTGGAAGCCAATTGTCTTAGTCAATATTGTGCCTTTGAATTAGGTCTTCACTATATAGCTTACTCTCTTCCATCTAACTCATCTTATACATCAATTTATCTTTTGAAGTACTCAATTGTAATGGTTAGTCAATATAGACAATTTTATTGATGTTTTGCACTGTCTATATAAATGATTCTTTTATACTAGACATTTCATAAATATGCTCTTATGTATCTTTACTTACACAAATATTAAATTTTATCTCATTTTATGGTAGAGACTAATATAAGATATATCAATTAAATATGTAGTTCCTTACATACCTTTCTTTCCTAGTTCTAGATGATATGATTACCTCCTCCATTTGATTGGGTGATATCAACTCCATTGTGTCCATCATCTATATTTTCCTTCCATTTTTTATTTATCTCCTTCTTTGTTTGATAAATTTCCACTTTGCCTTTACCCTTGGTGTTATTGTGATTTTTTGTTGGTACTTGAATTCTACATTGTTTGTTTGAATGTGCAAACTTGTGACATTTAGAACAAACATTGTTAGGTGCACGGTTCTCCCTTTGGTTAGTCCAATAGGATTTTGTCTATGATCTACATTCATATTCTTTATTTCCATACTTTTGACAATTATAAAAATAGCCTTCAAATCTAGGTGTAGTAGATGTATTCTTCATTCTTGATCCACACTCATGTATTTGATGTCCTTGTTTCTTGTAGTAAAAACAATAACCAGTAACTTAGGTTTAGGGATTTGCATACCATTTTTTCTTCTGTAGATGTTAGTAGTATAACCAAGTTTTCCATAATGATAACATATTAGTTTACCTTTTGAACTTCCATTCCTCAATTCTCCACTCTTGGATTATTCTCCTTGCTTAGTAGATGAATGTCTTGTACCAATAATGTTGCTAGATTACCTCATTAGTTCTTCAAAGTATTTGATTGCTTTGTTAGGATTGTTAAATCTTTCCACAACTTCTTTCTCATTTTTTAGTTCATTTTTCAATAGGCCTTTCTATGATTTTAGATCTAGTATTTCCACATCCTTTTTGTTCAACTCCTAATTTGCAATCATCAATTGATTCATCCTTTCAAGTTGAGTGTTGGTTAGATTTTATACATTATATATCCTTTCTTTAAGCCTAGTTTTTATTTTCCTTTTATCTTCTTCTATGATAACCTTGTCTTCCTCAACTTTCTTCTTTTTCTTAATCACTTCACATAGTCTTACTAACTAAATCTCATGTTTCCTTTTTAGTTCTCTAACTTATTCATTCAAGATTATGTTCTTTTTAGTAGATTCATAACTAATCTGTCACTCTCATTTGAGGTTCGAGTTCCAAACTATCCTTGAGTTTCAACTTCTTCATAATTAAACTCATTTTGTCAAATAGCCAACTCCTTCCTCCTTTTAAAGGATTTCTTTAGTTCTCATCTTCTTGTTTCAAGTTTCTCCAGTATGAGCTAGATGTCAATCACCTTATTGTCAATAACTTTTTCCAATTTATAAGCCTCAATTTCCGAAATCTAAACTCCAAATTGTTAAAATTTTCAAGAGAACCACATTTTGATACCAATTATTGGAAGTCTTAAAAGATCTATAACACTTTAACCTTTTCAATAATTATTTCTTGCATTCATCACATTTACCATCTCATATTCAATGTATGTATAACATAACTTGTAAAATAAAACTATAATAACATAGATACCTAATCTATCAATCACATGCATGAAATGTAAACACAACACAAATATTTGATCACCAAAAAACCCTCCAAGGTGAAGGTAAAGCTAGGGTGGGGATTCTTAGCCATTTAGCCCCCCCTCTTATTCCCTTTTTGTCATCATTGAAATCTGATTAGAGATACCTATTCATGGCATCAAGGTTGCATAGTATACCAAGCATGTGACTAAAACCTAACTAAAACCCTAGTTATCCCCTTCAATGATATAATTTTGTATAACATTTTTTAAGGGCTAGATTACCCATACATCACTTAAGTTGGGTCCCCTTGTTAGGTTCATTCACTTTTAGTGTTGACCCTACACCCTATTCATTTAAATTATTTACATGTCTACTTTTACATTTTCCTTAAGTTCATTTTTCAGTGGAACTTGGTGGTGGTGACGTAGTATTAGACAGGTGTCAACATTCTAGGGGATATCAATGGATCAAAGAAATAAATGTCTTAAAGGCCCACGATTAGTCATGGTCATTGACCTAAAAGTAGATCAATTCTTGTTGTATTTTCTCTTTCTAAAGTTGTGCAAAGGATAGCCAAAGTGAGAAAGTGAGTGTTCAACACATGGCTATAGTGTGACCAGACTCAGATGTGGGCCACAAAAGGGAATGTGTCAAAGCAAGTTGGAAGAGTGGCATGTTCTAGTTGGTTCAAGGTGTTGACTATGAAAAAAGAACTTTAGTTACATAGGAACCATCAAATCTTGTTAGATCAATGGCTATTTCTTTCTCACTTTTCAAAGATGCATGAAGATTAGCCAAAGTGAGAAAGCAATGAGATTACATGTGTCCTATTTTCTAAAAGGTAAATGCAGGAGATTGCATGATCGCAGAGTAGTTTTGGGTTAAGGAAATTCAAGTTGCGATGGTGAAAAGGGTGAACATGGAAATTAAAATTTGGGTCATCATAGCTTTGTAGGTGGTTAAAAGGAAATGCCTAGTTTAAGTAGAAAAGTGGTGAAATGATTTGATCACACATTTGCAAGGTTGAGATATGAGTTAAAGATTCAATTTGTGAGGTTGTGATGACATGCAATAGTTAACCTTAAAGGGTTATTGCAACATCATGGGTAAAAAGGCATTGAAGATTTAAAAGGTTATGAGGTTGCGATAAATAATAAAATTGTCAAGTTGATAGCTATCATAGCATCACACAGTTAAGCCAAAAGAAAATACTTTAAGTTGTGAAACTATAAAGAGCATCTAGTTGTTAAAAGAAATAACCATCACATCATAATAAGGGCTTAAATTAAAGTGAAACCTAAGTTGAAAATGTACAAAAGGTTCATTGAGACAGATAAGGTTGAGTCATCACAGCTTCACAACGTTTCAGTGATAGTTAGGTTTTTGAGTTGCAAAGCTATGAAACAAGACAACAGTCATTCAGGGTAGTGATCGCAACATCACACAATTAAAGCAAGATTTATATTTGGTGGTTATGAAGAGGTGACATAGTTAATGTAAAGGTCTTTGTAACATTGCAAGAAAGAGAAATTTTTAGTTCTAAACTACTACAAAGATGCGAGAAGTTAGTTTGATGGTCATTGTTGGATAGCAATAGTTAGCAAACTAAAGTGATAGATAGCTACGAAGTAGTGATAAATCATAGAATGAAGAGGTCATAGTTTTGCAAGGCCATGTAGTTAATAAAGAAATAGGGTTGTGAAGTAGCAAACAAGAGAAAGTGCAATATCACAGGCTTGACATGGAAGTTAGAAAGGTAGGATAATCTGGTAAAATGCTTCAAAGATAGAAGGCCATGTTGTGAGGTTAATTGTCTCTCAACGTTACAACTAACCTTGTGTAGATATAAACATTATCAAGTGGTTCATTGGTGGAAAACCAATTCTTTGATCACTTGCAACAACCTTTTGGTGTTCTTGATGCCTGATAAATGAAAATTTCATTCTACCACCACCATGGTAATCCATCTACTAGTTAAAGTAGTTATGGTCATCATTTTTGTCTCTTCAAGGCCTGAATTTGCACATAAAGATCATATTTTTTGCATATGGACATGCATCCAATCAAATTTTCCTTGGATTAATATTTTTTGTTCTCTACACCTTGAAGGAAATGGTTGAGTTTTAGGGTTTCAGTTGAAGTCTTCTCAATTATGCCTATGCTATAAAGGAAAATTGTGTAACTCTTTTAAGGGTTAGTTTCTTCTCTAATTTTGTATTAGTTGTATTACATACTCTACTACTGTAATTTCCTTTGTCTCTAAGAGATAATACTTCTTTATTGTACCTCTTTCTTCCATTAATATATTGCACAATATCTTCTTGCCTTCTGTTCATGTGTTGCTTCCATCCTTCAACTTGTATGTTGTATCTATTTTTCCTTTGAATGATATAGAGTGAAGCTCCTTCCTTATAACATTCTATTAGTTTTTGATCTACATGTGGTTTTTGAGCTAAAGCAAAGATTCAATCTATGTACTTTGGGATTATATTGATGGAGTGTGTAGTTCTAGGTAAGGATAAGACTGGACATACTATTTGGTGTATTACCTCTCTAGTTTAGACTAGGTACTTTGATTTTATGCATTTCGTTCTCCCTTTTTTTTTCAAATAAGTAGTTAGGTACATCCTGATAGTGAGGAAGAGGAGCTTCTCTAGAGACTCAATCTCATTATTCAAGTCCCACAACTTGGACATTTTTTCCATATTTAACAAGGTTTCCTTTAGGTCAAACTTGAGGAAAGGGTGTAAACTTTTGTGACAATAGCTTTTTGCATGCCCATTAGGACATGTATTGAAGCACTTATGAATTCTACCGATTCACTGGTGTCAAGAAAGAAACTTCAAACTTATGCTGAGGAAATAGTGTTGCTCTTATCATTTCAAGCCTTCAAGAGGCTCTCATTCAAAGCACTTGGTGACTCTATCTCTACATATTGGTTTCCAAACTAGAATTGTTGTAATTCATGACCAATGTTTAAACAAGAGTATCTTCTATAGGTATTTTTCAATTTCATGAACTTTCATTTTCAAACCCCAAAAGGAAGCAAAATAGACTCTCTCTATTCCCCGTTAAGAGTTTAGAAGTAGCACATACACCTACTAGATCTTTTTCTACTCCTCTAGTTAATAGATCAAAACCTAGATACCATATTTTCATTTGAATAGATCATTATTCCACATTTCCATCCCTAGGAATTAGGTTTTTGTTACTTTTAGTGGAGGGATTCCTCTCAACTTAGCCCAAAGACATGATATCCCTATATCTGCTCTTAAAAGTCTATTAGATTTTATAGGTAAAAAATATATTTCCCTAATAGAATAAATTTAGGAATTTTTAAACATCTACAATATGTTGGGACTCAAAATTGAAGCCCCAATTTTGAGTACCATTGAGAAATTAAGCCTTGTAAGCGCTTTTAAATACATGTGTATCTAGCTATCCATTTGAGGCCTAAGAGGTGTTTAATGCTTCTAGAACATTCCATTCAGCATGTCCACTTATTCCATGAAGTTAAATTTCCATTTTGATCCATTTCATGAAGTCCCGCTTTGAGCAATTGTCAAATTTGCATTTTTACCTATGTCAAACAACTACAGGAGGCCATGTTTGCAATTGAATATCTCGCACCCAATAATGTTTCATGACTCACCACTTTGGGAGTGTCTACTATCCATACCTAAGAGCTTTTGTTTCATATTTTGAGTCATTTCAAATCCATTTGACTAGGTTTTGAATCCCTCAAATTTGGTCATTTGTTGTTGTCATGTCGATGTGAACTATTCTGAATTCTAGAAAGCCCTATTGACAAGTTATAATTTTTGACCTGTTGACCCAAATGAGAAATTTCCTTTTTCATTGCATTCTAAGGTTAGAGACTTTCTATGTTTCAACTTTTAAGTCTTGACGAATCCATTTGATCAATTTTTGAACGTGATTCCAAATGCAATTTCTGACTTTTCACTAGTGTCAAGAAGTGCAGATTTGTCAGAACCCCTATTTGTGATGTTATATCTCAAAATCCATGATAGATGAGGTCAAATGGATTGTAACCCTATGTTTTACTCTAAAAATACTATAAGTATGCAAATTTTTATGTCTTGACGAATCTATCTGCACACTTTCCCAAATCAATTCCATTTGCAAAAAATGTTTTTCTGCCATTGTTCCAGTTTGCAAATTCTGAGTAGCTCACTTTGACCATTTTCCAAATGCATCTAGTTATTTTTCATGAGCCCAAATCAACAATCCATATTCTCCTCATGACAGTGAACCAACATCCCAATTTTCGTGCCAACAAGTGTCAGTTTTCCTAGTTTCTGAAGCCAAATCTGAACGTGTTTTGTGGGTTTCTGACATGTTTTTGTGCAGGCTATTCTAAGAGGGTAACATTGATGGTCAATATATTTTGACAAAGAATTTTTCATGAGACAATATTCAATAGGTTAGAGATTGTGGAGCAGAAAATTAGAATGTTTGATCTCAAAGCCCAGTCAGAAGTTTGGATCAGTTTTTAAAGCCAGTCAAAGGACCTCTTGGCATGAAATTGACAGTTGGAAAAAAGTAGTAAAGTGATTTTCAAAAGTTGAATTAATAATGAAGATTGAATGTAATTATAATTAAGCATTCAATGGATCAATTTGTTATGTCAGTGGTTTGAAAATGAAATTTTTTTAGCTAGACCCAGTCTAGGGCCCAGCTGATTCCATCATATTAACAATGTATTTCACTAGCTATGAAATATTTTTATAGCTCACAGAATAGTTTGAATCCATGGTATATAGCTTTGAAATTTGAATTTAATGTATTCCTTCACAACTCATAGCTACTTTGAATGCAATCAAATGATGGTTTTCAATTCACTCAACTATTATTCTTAAACAATTCTTCAGTGCTAATTAATTGCATAGCTAGATTAGAGATCCAACAATAAATCATTTCATATTTTGGAGCACAAGTTGAGGACTTGTTCCCAAACAAACATAGGACAAGCTTGATAAGAAAGGAATTGCATGTATCTTTCTTGGGTCTATAAATCTTTTGTTCCATGACTCAAAAGACCTACATAAGCCAAAAATGTGACATTTGAATGAAAAAAAACCTTCAATGATCTTGTTGCAGGAAATAATGTGAAGAAACAAATTAAAAGAAGACTTCACTAAATAGGGAAATTATATAGCTAGGGATATGCTGCAAATGGAAGGCTGGGCTTAATTACAACATCTCTAGAAGAGCCCAAGTCCCAGAACAAATCAAATTTATTGTCAAATACAAAGAATCCAAAAAGCAAGGCTTCTAGGTTTGAGATTACAAAAAAACTCATTCTTGAAGAACTAGAAAAGGAGAAAAATCTACCTATTTGCTTTAATCCATGTCTTGTAAATGATTTAAATCTTTTACATGCAGTAGATATTGCTTATGGACTTGACCATTCTCCTGTACTTTGTGATAATGGGTTTCTCTTTAGCTTTGGAGAAAGTACATATGGTCAAATTGGAAGAACATCAAATGGATCTCATCTAGAATCAATGGATTTGAATCAAAAGGTAGTATCAACAATAGTAGGCATTGGACACTCTCAAGCTATTGTAGTGGATAAAACATCAAATACTTTGGGAGGAGACATATCATTTTAAAATATCCTTCATATTTTAGCAAGGGACACACACTAAAAGGAGAAGCAAATCACTACATGAAGAAAGCCACCCATGCAGGAAAAAATGGAGGAACATCACGTCCAAGTTAAGGAGAAATTTGTGTGAGCAAAAAAGAGGAAATTTCTCCACACAAGGAAGAAACTCGTAGATCTCCCCACATTAAAGGTAGAGCTCCATGCCATATAAACAAAGCAGTGACATCTCCAATCAACAACACACCCATGTTAAGGAAAAGACAACCCACAAACATGAAAAAAGGACCAATGAATAGGTAGAGGATGTCAACAAGAAGAACCCCATGCAAAGGAAGTCACCAATTCAAGCTGCCAAGCAACAACAAACAAGGGAGCCGTAGGGGAGCTCCATGTTATACTACAAAGGCTTGCATAATGGACTTGCTAAGTTCTTAGTTTCATATGCGAGAAGCTAAGATGTCCCATCTCTTAAGCTACATGTAAATCACTACTATACCATGCTAAAAGGAGAGGCATTAAAGGAGGGAGCAATATGAAACAAGCCATGGGATAGGGAGAATAGTAGACCCACCATGCATGAAAAATGAAGGAAGCAACATTTTTAAGGAGCCCTGCATTATAGAAAAAGTTTGTAGTCAAAGGGGGATTTGAATGTCTTTAATCCTATATTCATTTTGGTAGGGTTCTTTCAATTGTTTAAATATGATTGCACACAATAAACAAGTTGTCTTTAAGACAATGTCTTTAAAAGGCAAGAGTTGCATGGAGGGGCCCACAGGGTTCAAAGTCAACATATTTTGACTCGCCCAAGGCAAAGCAATGTGTATGAGTGAAAACTAAGGTTCAAAGGTTCTATGCTATTATGCCCAGCATAAGAGTAGAAGGTGAAAACATATCATTATGACCCTATGAGAACTAAAGCTCCTCATATGGTCGAAAAACAAATTTTAGAGGCTCCCGATAATAGGTACCCATATGAGCATAAAGGAAATTGACTACCCCATATGCATGCAAAGGAAAATTTCAAAGGCTCCATTATTATTAAAATTGAGGCGTCTCATATGCACATAAAGGAAAATTCCAAAGGCTCTAGTCTTACAAAAAGTGAGGCTTCTCATAAGCACGTAAAGGAAAATAATGAGGCTCAGGATGCCACGGGATAAGCATGGAGTTTAAAGGTTTAAAGTATAAATAATATATTAATATTCTCAATGTATGATTAGGAGAGGCTTAGTGTGAATATTGAGATGTTACGAGGTAAAAATTGAAAATTTTCAAAAGCATAGGGGAGGTGGGACCCACCCAAGTTGAGAACGAACCAAATTTTGACACTTGGCATCGATGGGAGATAAAATGAATACAAATTTAAGAGTTTGAATGCATGAATTTTCAAGTTGAAACATTAAAATGAGTTTTAATGCTTTTATATAGTTTTAGAATATAAACTTTAAAAATTTTCAATTTTAATGCTCTAATTCAGTATGGGAGCAAAATTTTCAAATTGGTCTTAGGGGGGAAATTTTTATCCAAAATATACAGTGCAATATACCATTGGAACCGGGAGGAAATGAACTTTCTAAATATGAAGTCAATTTTTGAGTAGGTCTTCACCAGTTCACTTTGCAAGCAAATTTGTGTTTTCTTGGGGATTCTCAATGGAACGGGCAGAATTCATCATGGAGCATCAAAATCAATTGGGGGACAAACATTGAATTCTATTGAAGCCTAAACATATACTGAAAATTTTTCACACTTCTAGAGTTCAATTATTAACCAAATTTTGCCTTTGTCTTGTGTCTAGATCAGGGATCAAAATCGATTATGATTTTTATCAAATATCTAAAATATTTTGTGTTGTCGAGAGCCAAATGATGGGGATTGGATATGCAATTACAGAGAGAGGGTAGAGAGAGTTTTTTTAGCTTCTTGGGAAATAATTATGAGGGGACATTGTCAGCTTTTGATCAAATCCAAGAATTCTTTCCTCCTTTATCATTCTCTTTCTTTCTCATTGTAAGGGTTCCAATTTTAGAGAAGTTTCTCACTACTATGATACCAAGTTGGCAGTTCTCTCTATGATACCATCAGGGTTCCAGTGTTTTACTTTGAAACTAGGGTTGTAGATGGTTTTGCTTCCTATCTATTGAGTTATGCTCTAGTAATGGAGGCCACACACCTGCTCCTGTGTAGATTTACAGTTCAATTAATGTGTTGTTATTTTGAGATAAATGGAGATTGATGATAGATTACGTGACATGTCTAGAGTTTCATTTAGTTTTACTAGTTTATGTATTCAATCTTTCCAAGGATGAATATAAAAGGAGATTTTCAATGAATTATCTTAGTTTTCTTATTTTGTCTCTTGATTCTTCATATGCTATTAACTTTGTAGTTGAGTGAATAAGGTTCATTTGATTTAAGGTAGCTTGGATGAGTTGTATGTCAGATATGTTGTTACTTTTGACTCAAGGAGTCAAGTAAATGATTCAATGTTTTGATAGGGTTTTTGGGTACATGAAGGGGATATTTCATAAGAATAGAATTTGGGGATTTCAGTTGATAAACTTAATTGTAATGCAATCAAGTTAGGTCATCCTACTAGTAATGACTCTATGTTTCAATGGATAAGGCACTAATCACTAAATCATATGTAGGCTGAGGTGGAAGTTATTTTCACAAATCATCTTAATCAATTCAATTCAGTTCTTCATGTTTTGTAGTGGGCTGAAAAGAATTAACCCTCTCTTAGCTTATGGTTTCATAGGTTATAATTTGTAGCTATTTCATTCCTATGTCGTTGCATAAGTATTAGAAGATAAAAAAGGGGTTTAATCTACTATTATTAGGTTCAAATTTATGTTTTAATTGCACTGGTACCATATATCAAAACATCAAGGTTAACCTTCCTAGATCTTGTAGAGCCTAAAGTGAAGAAGGAGTTATGCCTTATAGTTGGCCCAAGACTATAGTCAAGTGTATCTGGCATAGGAATTTGCTAGCCTTAGATGCATTGGTCTGGTTTCTTGGTTATTTTCAAAATTGTTAAATCGGGAGCCAACAAAATGGTGCCTCTGTTGGGGAATGTATTGAATTTATGTGATAGAAAAACCTTTAGAATTTAAAGAAGATTCAATACATCAGAGAAATTTTGCTACAAAAGTGAGGTTGTGAGGTGTTTTCCATATCTTTGCTGAATTTTTTCTTCCCCATTAAGCTTTGTTCTCTTACAGAAATGGTTCTTAAATTGGATGCAAATTTTGTTGAGAAATGAATATACCTTCAATCAGTTCAATTTTGTGAGTTGTTGTTGTATTTTCAAAGTCAAGAAAGTTATGTTTTAGCTTTATGTAGAGATTTCAAACTCAAGGTAAATCTAAAGAGGTGTCTTCTATCTGCTATTGTTTCAAATCAGTTTGTGCTATTTTCAAGACTAATGCAATTCATGTCTCACTTAATGTGAGTGACAACTTGAAGTTAATCTCTATACTAGTCTAGTTCTATACATGAACTGTGATTAGTTACTACAAGAGAAGAGTGGATTTGAAGAGGTTGAAACATTCAAATGGTTGGTAAGATTTGTAATGTGCTAGTTCAAATAGTTCAGCAAAGAATTGATAAGATTTTTGGTATGCTATTGTAAGTAGTGGACAAAGAACTTTCAGCTTTTTGGATCTTGAGGTATTTTTATTTTCATGTATTATCTTTTCATGAAAATTGGTTGTTAAGAGGTAGTGTTCTCCATCAAGTGAGTTTCAGCACTAAGAGGAGGAGAATAGTTTGACAAGTTTCATATACTTCATTGGATTGAGTTTTAGCTTGTTGTTTAAAGTTTGTGAAGTGTATTTGGAGAGATATATTTGGTAGGACATTGTATAAATCTGTTGCAAATTCTAAATTTGAGATTTATTAGTGGTAAATTGTTTCAAATATTTTCTCACTAAGTGTGAGTGGTGACTCTAGTCTAAATCTTTGTACTAGTGCATGGTTTATTGTAATATTAGAGGCTTTTAGTATTTATGGGCAGATCTAGTTTGTTTGAGAAGAGGAAGTATAATTTGTTGATTAATGGTTTATGTGGTTGTTTGTATATGCTAAAGTAGTTGATTTCAAAAGGTGAGTCACTGTTGTGATTTTATTTCCCTCTTCAAGGAGGTGGTGGTTTTATAAAGGATTTTATCTATGGTGTGAAGGATTTCATGCTTACACAGTACCAATCAAAAAATTAGAGGTTTCAAACATCAACATATAAAAGTATTTTCAATTTTCATATATTTGTCTCTCATGAAAATTGAATGAGCAAAATGGTTACCTCCATCTAGTGGTTTCAGCACTAAGAAAACAGAGGTAGGAGTTTAATAGTTTATAAGATGGATTTAGAGTCTAGGTCTAAAAATGATGTGCCAACTCCTAAATGTGTTCATGCAAATATTGCTAGGTTGAAAAGAAAGATTCATGATAAGACTATCATAATGTTAAGAGATACAATTGGTGATATTAAGAGTCTTAGTGGATTTCAAATTTACATGAAGTTTAAATCAGTAGTTATGAATCTTGATGAGTTTTTTAGACTTGAGGAGTCTTCGTGGTTAGTGGTACACTTAGAATTTTTTATGCCACATTCAATTGATTGGTCAGCAAAGTCAAGATTAGATAAGATTTGTGAGATCCAAAATTTTATCATGGAGATTGAAAGTTCTTTGAATATTAATGAATTTGAAGTTAATGAATGAAACGAATTTGTGGAAAATGATGTTAAAGATGAAGAATCTTAGTTTAATGAATTAGAGGATAGTAATCAGAAATTTGATGACATGCATAATTTGGATTCATCTTGTTATGATGATGAGTATAAAGAAGAGGAAAAGTGTAATAGCAGTAATAGTCTTTCTTCTAGTGATGAATGTGAATATGCTATGATACTAGTTGTTGAGGTGTTGTCTGAAGAAGAAGATGTATGTGATGATCATAGTTCTAATTTTTCACAATGTATTACTAACAAGTCCACTATTATACAAGTGTCAACCTATCTGAATAATAATCATAGCCAAGGAAAAGAAACTAGTAATGAAGTCAAGTGTTGATGAGATTTTAGATTTGTTGGCTCATGATTTAGAAAGGTATGCTAATCTATTCAAGGATGCTTGTGCTTTGCCACATTTTTCAATTTCATATAATGAAGTCATTTCCCCTAAATTTGATGTTGAAGAAGATGCAGTTTCAAAATATTTTATGTCAAGTTTTGGAGGTGTATGTGATGGTAATCCGTCTACCAATACACATGACGACTTCTATACTGAGAATGAAATTGTAGAGATATGGTCTATTGTTTGTTCACTTTCTTCTTATTTTCATGAGGCTGAGATACATTCAAATTGCTCATGTAATGAGGAAAGTAATATTAATGAAATGATTTATTCTAATGAGTTATTTGAGGAAAAAATTGATACAGATCAGCATATTGTGAGAAGGAAATTTCATGATGATTATTGTAATTTGGTATCTAAAAACTTGTTGGAATGTGAAGAAAATGTAGCATATGTTCAGTCTAATTTATGGAGTACTGATTTTGCAAATGAGGAGAAATCAAATTTTACATCCCCTTCATATCCAGATGCACAAGGTGAGTTACAATTTGATTCATATAACTCGTTGAATGAAGTAGAGTATCAAACTTTTGTGTTTCTAGTTGAAGGTGTTTATGAGTTAGTTAGTGATGATTTTTTTCACTTTGATATCAGTCTTAGTGATCACACTTATTCATATTTTTGTAGTGAACACGACAAAGAAAGTAATTCAAGTTTTTATATGCACTATGAGAATGATTTTGTTTCACCCAATCTACTAATGAGAGGATCTAATGTATGTGGTGAAACTAATGTAAATGGAAGTTTCAATTTGCCTCAAGAAAATGGTAATGAGAATCAAGTGCATGAAAGGGGTAAGGAGTTTTGAAAACTTTTCGATGGTCTAAGGCCATCGTTTGTACATAGTAGGAGTAGTCATTTTCTTGCTTTCAATAAAGATGTTCGAGAGAAGTTTTTTGCTATTAGGGGTGTGGTCTACTTCATCCAAAGATCTAAATCCTTGCCATGCCCACAAGGGACATGCATCCCCAGATAGAGCCACTATTGGGACTCAAAATTGAAGCCTTGATTTTGAGTACCATTGAAAAATTAAGCCCTATAAATGCTTTTAAATACATGTGTACCCGACTATCCATTTCAGGCCTAAGAGGTGTTTAATGCTTCTAGCACTTTCCATTCAGCATGTGCACTTGTTCCATAAAGTTAAATATCCATTTTGAGCCATTTGTGAAGTCTCACTTTGAGCAATTGTCAAATTTGCATTTTTACCAAAGTGTCAAATAGCGATAGGAGGCCATGTTTGCAATTAAATATCTCACACCCATTAATGTTTCATGACTCACTAATTTTGGAGTGTCCAATTTCCATACTTGAGAGCCTATGTTTTAGATTTTGAGTCATTTTGAATCTATTTCACTAGGTTTTGAATCCCTCAAAGTTGGCTATTTGTTATTGTCATGCCAATGTGAATTGTTCTGAATTCTGGGAAGCCCTATTTGACAAGTAATAATTTTTGACTAGTTGATCCAAATGAGAAATTTCATTTTGCATTGCATTCTAGAGGTCAAATAATTTATATGTTTTAATTTTTAAGTCTTGAATAATCCGTTTGATCGGTTTTTGAATGTGATTCTAAATGTAATTTTTGACATTTTACTAGTGTTAAGAAGTGCAGATTTGTCAAAACCCCCATTTGTGATGTTATATCTCAAAATATATGATAGGTGAGGTTGAATGGATTATACCACTATTTTTTACTCTAAAAATACTATAAGTATGCCAATTTTTAAGTCTTGATGAATCTGTCTGCACACTTTCCCAGGTCAATTCCATTTGCAAAAAATGCTTTTCTGCCATTGTTCTAGTTTGCAAATTCTAAGTAGCTCACTTTGACCATTCTCAAAATGTGTCTAGTTATTCATCATGAGCCCAAATCATAGATCCATATTCTCCTTGTGACAATGAACCAATGTCCTAGTTTTTGTGCCCCCAAGTGTCAGTTTACCTAGTTTTTGAAGCCAAATCTGAACGTGTTTTGTGGTTTTCTAACATGTTTTTGTGCAAGAAGTTCTAAGAGGGAAACCTTGACAATCAATATCTTTTGACTAAGAAATTTTCATGAGACAAGATTCGATAGGGTCAAAGATTGCAGAGCAGAAATTTAGTATGTTCAATTTTAGAGCCCAATCAAAAGTTTGGATCAATTTTTAAAGCTAGTCAAAGGACCTCCTGGCATGAAATTGATAGTTGGCAAAAAGGGGTAAAGTAATTTTCAAAAGTTGAATTAATGATGAAGATTGATTCCAATTATAATCACGCATTTAATGGATCAACTTGTTATGTTAGTGGTTTGAAAATGAAATTTTTTTAGCCAGACCCAGTAGGGGGCTCAACTGATTCCATCATATTAACAATGTATTTCACTAGCTATGAAACATTTTTATAGCTCACATAATATTTTGAATCCATGATATATAGCTTTGAACTTTCAATTCAATGTATTCCTTCATAGCTCATAGTTTCTTTGAATGTAATCAAATGATGGTTTTCAATTCACTCAACCATTATTCTTAAACAATTCCTTAGTGCTAATTAATTGCATAGCTAGATAAGAGATCCAATAATAAATCATTTCATATTTTGGAGCACAAGTTGTGGACTTGTTCCCAAACAAACATAGGACAATCATGATAAGAAAGGAATTGCATGTATCTTTCTTGGGTCTATAAACCTTTTGTTCCATGACACAAAAGACCCACATAAGCCAAAAATGTGACATTTGAATGAAAACAAAACCTGCAACGATCTTGTTGGAGAAAATAATGTGAAGAAACACATTAAAAGAAGACTTCACTAAACAAGGAAATTATATAACTAGGGATATGCTATAGATGAAAGGTTGGGCTTAATTACAAGATGTCTAGAAGATTCCAAGTCCTAGAACAAATCAAATTTATTATCAAATACAAGGAATCCAAAAAGCAAGGCTTCTAGGTTTGAGATTGCAGAAAAACCCATTCTTGAAGAACTAGAAAAGGATAAAAATCTACCTATCTACTGGAACCCATGTCTTGTAAATGATTTAAATCTTTTACATGCAGTAGATATTGCTTGTGGACTTGGCCATTCCCATGTACTTTGTGATAATGGGTTGCTCTTTATCTTTGGAGAAAATACATATGGTCAACTTGGAAGAACATTAAATGGATCTCATCTAGAATCAGTGAATTTGAATCAAAAGGTAGTATCAACAGCAGTAGGCATTGGGCACTCTCAAGCTATTGCAGTGGATCAAACATCAAATACTTTGGGAGGAGACAATAGACTAAATGCATGCATTTCTGAGGGATCAAAAAGAAGCATATTCTCTTGGGGATGGAATTCAACTTCTCAACTTGGGAAATCAGCTAGGGAAGGTTATAGAAATGGAAGATTTTTTGATAGATGAGAGATTATCATTTTAAAATATCCTTCATATTTTAGCAAGGGACACATGCTAAAAGGAGAAGTAGATCGCTGCATGAAGAAAGCCGCCCATGCAGGCAAAAATGGAGGAACATCATGTCCAAGTTAAGGAGAAAGTTGTGTGAGCAGAAAAGAGGAAATCGCTCCATGCAAGGAAGAAACTCGCAAATCTTCCCACATTAAAGGTAGAGCTCCATGCCATATAAACAAAGCAGCTACATCTCCAATCAACAACACACCCATGTTAAGGAAAAAAAACCCATGAGCATGAAAAAAGGACCAACGAATAGGCAGAGGATGTCAACAAGAAGAACCCCATGCAAAGCAAGTCACCAATTCAAGTTTCCAAGAAACAACAGACAAGGGAGCCACAACAATGGTCAAAGGAGAATTTGCAAACCCAAGAAGGAAATCAGTGCATAAGCATAGGGGAACTCCATGTTATGCTACAAAGGCTTGCAGAATGGACTTGTTGAGTTTTTATTTTCATATGTGAGAAGCTGAGATGTCCCATCTCTTAAGCTGCATGTAAATCACCACTATGCCACACTAAAAGGAGAGGCATTGAAGGAGGAAGCGATATGAAACAAGCCATGGGATAGAGAGAATAGTAGACCCTCCACCCATGAAAATGAAGGAAGCAACATTTTTAAGGAAGCCCTCATTACAAAAAAAATTTGTAGTCAAAGGGGGCTTTGAATGTCTTTAATCCCATATTCATTATGGTAGGGTTCTTTCAATTGTTTAAATACAACTGCACATAATAGACATGTTTTCTTTAAGACAATGCCTTTAAAAGGCAAGTGTTGCATGGAGGAGCCTGCGGGGTTCAAAGTCAACATATTTTGACTTGCCCAAGGAAAAATAATGCGTATGAGAGAAAACTAAGGTTCAAAGGTTCTACAATGTTTTACCCAGCAAAAGAATGGAAGGTGAAAAACATATCATTATGACCCTACAAGAACTAAAGCTCCTTGTCTAGTTGAAAAACAAAAGTAATAGGCTCCCTATAATACACACTTGTATGAGCGTAAAGGAAATTGACTACCTCGTATGCATGTAAAGGAAAATTTCAAAGGCTCTAGTTTTATAAAAATTGAGGCTTCTCGTATGCATGTAAAGGAAAATTTCAAAGGCTCTAGTGTTACAAAAATTGAGGCTTCTCAGAAGCACATAAAGGAAACTAATCAGGCTCACGATACGATAGGATAAGCATGGAGTTTAAAGGTTTAATGTATTAATAATATATTAATATTCTTAGCGTATGATTAAGAGAGGCCTAGTGTGAAGATTTAGATGTTATGGGGTAAAAATTGAAAATTTTAAAATGCATAGGAGATGTGGGACCTGCCCAGGTTGAGAGCCAATTGGATTTTGATACTTGGCATCAGTGGGAGATTAAATGAATATAAATGTCAGAGTTTGAATGCATGAATTTTCAAGTTGAAAAATTAAAATGAGTTTTAATGTTTTAATATAGTTTTAGAATATTAACTTTTAAATTTTTCAATTTTAATGCTCTGATTTAGTATGGGAGCCATATTTTCAAATTGGTCTTAGTGGGGCAATTTTTATCCAAAATATGAAGTTATTTTTTGAGCAAATCTTCACTGGTTTGCTCTGCAAGAAGATTTGTGTTTTCTGGGGCATTCTTAGTGGAATGGGTAGAATTCATCATGGAGCATCAAAATTAATTGGCGGACAAACATTGAAATCTATTGAAGCCTAAACAAATATTGAAAAAGTTTTCACACTTCCAAAGTTTAATTTTGAACCAAATTTTGCCTTCGCCTTGTGTCCAGATTAGGCATCAAAATCAGTGATGACTTTTATCAAATATCTGAGATATTTTGTATTTTTGAGAGCCAAGTGATGGGGATTTGATATGAAATTATATATAGAGGGTAGAGAGGTTTTTTAGCTTCTTGGGAAAGAATTCTAAGGGGACACTTGTCATCCTTTTATCAAATCTAGGAATTATTTTCTCCTTTATCATTCTCTTTCTTTCTCATTGTAGGGGTTCCAGTTTTAGAGAAGTTTCTCACTACTATGCTACCAAGTTGGTAGTTCTCTCTGTGATACCAATAGGGTTCCAATTTTTTACTATGAAACCAGGGTTGTAGATGGTTTTGCTTCTTGTCTATTGAGTTGTGCTCTAGTAGTGGAGGCCACACACTTGCTCCTGTGTAGATTTATAGTTCATTTCATGTGTTTTTATTTTGAGATAAATGGAGATTGATGATATATTATGTGACATATCTAGAGTTTCATTCAGTTTTACCAATTTATGTATTCAGTCTTTCCAAGGATTAATATAAAAGCGGATTTTCAATGAATTATCTGAGTTTTCTTATTTTGTCTTATGATTCTTCATATGCTATTAACTTTGTAGTTGATTGAATAAGGTTTATTTGATTTAAGGTAGCTTGGATGAGTTATATGTTAGATCTATTATTTCTTTTGACTCAAGGAGTCAAGTAAATGCTTCAATGTTTTGATAGGGTTTTTGGGTATATGAAGGGGATATTTCATAAAAATAGAATTTGGGGATTTTAGTTGACAAACATAATTGTAATGCAATCAAGTTAGGTCATCCTATTGGTAATTACTCTATGTTTCAATGGATAAGGCACTGATCACTAAATAAAATGTAGGCTAAGGTGAAAGTTATTTGCACAAATTATCTTAATCAATTTAATTCAACTCTTCATGTTTTGTAGTGGGTTGAAAAGATTTAACCCTCTCTTAGCTTATAGTTTCATAGGTTATGATCTATAGTTATTTCATTCCTATGTCATTGTATATGTATTAGAAGATAAAAGGGGTTTCATCTACTATTATTAGGTTTAGATTTATGTTTTAATTGCACTAGTACCATATATCAGAACCTCAAGGTTAACCTGCCTAGGTCTAGTAGAGCCTAGAGTGATGGAGTTATGCCTTATAGTTGGCCCAAGACTACAATTGAGTATATCCCTCATAGGAATTTTCTAGCCTTAGATGCATTGGTCTAGTTGCTTGGTTATTTTCAAAATTGTTAAATCAGGAGCCAACACAATACACATGGTATCGTAGAAGATGATGTTGTTGACTTTTAGCCTCATCATTAAAGGGAAAATCTTTACAATGGTATAGGTGATTACCACAAAATTCTATTAATAACTAGAATGAGTTAGGAGAGGGATTATGCAAACATTTTGAAGATAAAATTGATCATCTATCACTTTTAAAGTAGCTTACTATGATTAAGAGAGCACCCCATGAATATATGAAAAATTTTAATTATAGATTCCAAAAGACATGTGATAGAATACTTGTTGTAGTAAAACCTTCCTAGATTAATGTTTTCTTGTATTACCTAAGAGCTTTCAATAGTGTTATTTCTACAACTTTACTTTCAATGGGAGGGGATACCTTACCAACTGCATATGAAATTGTCATAATGGCATAAAATACTTTGATTCAAGGAGGGAAGTTAGCTCCAAGGCCTCCAATGCCTTTCTTTTCTAACATGCCTACTCATTAGCCTACAATAGCCCCTATTCCTACAACATCCACAAGACAACCTCTTGCCATAACCCTAATAGCCTCTACATCCTCCAACAAGTTAGAAGAGTTGAAGAACATAATGTAGGCCCTAATGCAAAATATAGAGAAGAAGTTGTAATATCAAGGTTCCAATCTAGAAAATAAGCTACAAGGTCAAGGTTCTAATCTAGAAAAGAAGTTGGAAGACAACTTCTTAGTTGTAAAAAACATGAGTAGTGAGGTGGTGACCTTAGAAAGGTAATAGGCAAATTCAACCTCATTATCAAAACCCCACATATTATAGGCCACAAAATCAAGGTCAAGGTTATGTTCTGTACAACCAAAATAGACCTATAGGTAATGCCTCTTCTGCAAATACAAGCACAAATCCAATAAGAAAATTAGTTTCTCAAGAAAAAGAGCATTGTCCTTCTTGTAATTATTTATATGAATATTGCATGTGACATAAGGTAGAACCATCTTAGACTTTAGTCACAAAGGATCAAGTAGTAGGATAGAAATATAGTACTAGTAAATCTACTAATGGTTCTCACCTACAGAAGTAGGGTGATTTTTCTTTTATGAACTATCAGCTAGAGGAACATTGTCATGCTAACCATGATAACTATGATGCTATAGCTCATAATAACATAAGCAAAAGAAGAGCCACTAAGAATGCTACACCTCCTCCATTAAACTAGGTTGTAACTTTAGATGTTTCCCCTTCTACTCCAATTATAAATGCACAACCAAATTTTTCTCCCCTATAGAAGAAAAACATAAGCAACAAGAGGTCTACAAAATCTTAGGTTTCTTAAATTCAGTCATTAGTTCCTATAGTTCCCAAGGGTTTAGTCAAATTAGTTGGCACTCCTCTCAACATAATAAATCAGATGAAAAGGACTTGTTATGATCCTGGTGAGTGGCCTTCACTAGCACCTTAGGGTTTTAATGCAATGGTTCATACCATGTGGTATCAAAGCCTCTACCCAAGTTTTAGTCTTAGAGTGGGTGGCAGTTTCGGCATTGTAGTGTTTGTCTAGGGCTCATACAATCAAGGGAGGGCCCACCGTGGGTGCACATCTAGCCTAGGGTTTGGACTATGGAGCATGGTAGGATGATATAATCCTAGTGGGTGGCCTTCACTAGTACCTTGGGGTTTTGGTGTAATAGTTCATCACAGTCTAGGCTTTGGGCTAGATGTGTGCCCATATGGTAGGACCTCCCTTAGTCATATGAGCCCCAAATGAGCATTACAATGTCCACATTTCCACCCACTCTAAGACTCAAACTTGGGTGAAGGCTCTAATACCACATGGTATGAACCATTGCACCAAAAGCCCAAGGTTCTAGTTAAGGCTACCCACAAAGATCATAATAGGACTAGTATTAATGTTCCTATGTGGGATGTTCCCACTATGCCACCACAATTGGAGCTACTACAACAATAGTTAAAGAGCATAAAGGTGTTAAATTAGTTACCCACCTTATATGGGGTAACAATTTTGGTGAAGCCAACAAAATAAGGAGACACAAGTAAGAAAAATAAGCCTCCTCCTTTTTATATCTCTTTGATTATAGTGGACAAAATAGTTCATAATTGCATGATAGATTCTGGAGCTAGTAGTTTGGTGATGTCTAAATGTGTAGCTAAACTCCTTCCTATTAAATATGAGCCAATTGTTAGAGATGTACTTCAGTTATGTGGTAGCTTTGTTGCAAAAGTAGGAATCCTAAAAAATGTGGAAATGGCATTGCAAGCATGCCCTAGTTGTACTATCACTCAAGACATATTAGTAGTTGAGCTTCCTCCATATTTTTACATCTATCTTTCTAGATATTTAATTATACAAATAAGTGGTAATATTCCATTAGATTGGTCCTACATGTTCTTTAGGGCAAGATATAGGATAAAAGCTTCCATAAGGGTAGAATCTCTAGCCCCTAATCACATAGAGACATACACACCTAGTCATGCAAGCATGAATTGTAAAATTCATGAGATGGATGATAAGTGCATAACACATGAGCTAGATACTCTCCAAATAGAGGTGCACGATTATCTTTTAGATGCGTGGGTCATTGCTTTTCAGTTTGATCCATTACAAGAAGTTGAAGAGATAGGTCGTGGAACTTATTGTATATTGGAGAAAGGTGTTCCTATTCCTAATCTCATAAAAATAAAAGAGAACATTTATGGATTATGGATCATGTTCTTTGATGTCTTGAGAAACAAGAATGGCTTGGGAGCTGGTGTGATGCTTGTCTCCCCTAGTTTGGAGAAATTTGACTTCTCTTATAGGCTTCAATTTAATTGTACTAACAACATAAAAAAATATGAAGCATTGATTCAAGGTCTCCAACTCACACAAAAGAGGGGGATAAAATCTTTAAAGGTCTTTGGAGATAGTGACCTAGTTATTAACCAAGTAAGGAGCTAGAACATCACAAAGAATAATCTTCTCAAATCATACAAGCATGGAGTTTGGGATTTGCTTGAGGGCTTCCAAGCATTTAATATCCAAAGTGTCCCTAGTAGAGATAACAAACATGCTGATAGACTTGTAGAAATAGATGCTCACTATGATGTACCAGAGCATGTTGAGGATAGAGGGGAGAAACACATCAAACTAGTTGTAAGACCTATCATTCTAGATAACATGCCAACTGGCAGGTGTTTGACTTTGATGTGCAAATTGTCAACTTTCTGCAAAGTGAAATAGAATTCTCTGATAGGAATCAATCCAAGATATAAAGATAATATGGTGATCAGATCATGAACCTTAGCTCCAACAAGATGGATAAGGGTCTAATCACTTTAGAAGGTTTTTTCAATCCTAGTGATCAAGAAAGGTGCAGGGGTCTAAACCTAGCTGCAAATAAAGATGATCACATACTAGTTACCATTGTTGATGGAAAGGTTCTCAATTTGGGAAAGGTATGCTCTAAAAATGAATGAGAAAATTTTGTTCATTTATGTCAAGAATTCAATGATGTATTTGTATGGACATATGATTATTTAAAGGGTTTTGACCCAAGTTTATTAAAACATACCATAGATGTTGGAATTCTTTAGAATAATTGGGTGGGGGGGGGGGCAAATTAGTTATCCAAGGTTTGGATGTACAAATAAAAAAATTCAAAGCTTAGTGAACCCATATTCATAAAAAAATTTCATCATGTATGCCCCCATTAGATTAATTAAACTTTTAGGTTATTGTCAAATCAATTTACAAAAATATAAGCATAAATCATAACAGATTCAATAATATGTTTGGCACAATGATTTAACATAGAAACCCAATTTGGGAAAAAACACCAGTAACATGCTACTCATTCTCACTCTTGTGAAGTGATGCCTTATGAAAGGCCAACCCTGTTAAAGGTTATAATATACACTTTAAATGTGGCTCGGTTAAAGGATTTCAATCACCTTGTTGGGAATGAGCCTTATTAGAGGACTTTAGATCATTCACTTGGAATATCACTAGATTAAATTATTTGTAAATGACTATTATGTCAACCTTAATCCAAAGGATTTACACTAGATTGATACAATGACTAGAGAGTGACAGTAAGGCTTGATATGATAACAACTTACAACACACTTGTAAATTATAGATCTTTGTTTCAGTCCTCCATTCTACTTGGCTTTCACACTCTTCAACTCTAATAGCTTGTTCACCCTCAAGAATCCATACTCTTAAGCCTTCTTACTTTTTTTGCAAATGTAGTCTCTTCTCTTAGGTCACTTAATGAAGTAATATGCTAGACTCCTTGTCTTCCTTAGGTTCTCGCACATGACAACCCTCACTTCTGACTAGCTATCTCTATACATAGAGAGTTAAGATACTTTTTCATTCATCCTCCATCATTCATTTTAAGGTTAGGTTAGATTAGGTAGAATTCAATGAATCTACCCTTTATTTCATTACAGTCCCTTCTAGAAACTTCTCCTTCAATCCTCTTTGAATTCACCTCAAAATGGTTTGCCAAGAATACTATGCCACCAGCTCATCGATCTTGTCTTCTACATAGTTCACACAATTCAAGAAATCAAGCTTGTCAGATCAAATTCATCAAATTCTCAATATTTTGCATAATGCTAACACTTGGCATTAACTAGCTTTTGATGCTCAGCACATACTATGTTGCTTGGCATCTGAAATCAAAATACTCATCACAAACTAAATTTTACTAGTGTTTGGCATCAACTAAACTTTACTTGATGCACTATTTTACTTGACTTACACTAAAATTGACTTTCCTTAGCTCCAACTAATTTTTTGCTTGGCTTGCACTAACTTTGTTTGGCACCCACTATGTAGAATGTTAAGCTTGGCAGACAAACTTCATTTAACTTATTCTTCTAAACTTAATTAGTGTAACCAACCTTTGCAACCTTAAGTAGATTATGAATGCACTATAATATCACCTATGGGGGAGTATTGTAAATATGTTACTATGATGATATGTTACATTCACGATTGAGTTTGTCATTGATGTCAACATAGTAGTTTTCTATGGTATCTGAAAAAAGAATAGCGAAAAGATCAATTTGGTATGGATAGATACTTGAGCACTCTAACCATCCAAGATTATGGGAGATACTTCTAAGTATCTAGTATATGCAATTAACATCAAAATATGAAATGATAAGTCTAGAAGAAGTTATGTAAGTTTTGGTGATGTCTGTTCTAAGATAGAGTTTACAAAGGCATGTTCTGGTAAACTTGTTATATCTCTTAGAAGAGTTTTTATTCTAAGAATCAAGGTTGAGGACATGAAGAAGACATGTTGGTGATGATGTGACTAAGCTCACTCATCATAATATTATGTGTACAAAAAGCTATTCAAGTTACAAGGTGGAGGATTAATGTTATCACTAAAGTGTAATGTGTTCTTAATGAAGTCCTATAATAATTAACTAAGAAGGTCTAACAGCTAACTTAGAGGATTTTTTTTAGGACTTAGTATAAAAGAAGGTAATTTTACTTTATCATGAAATGGAATGATATGTTTTTGATAATTGACTATAAGCAAAAAAAAGCGGAATACGAAGTTGAGTAGAGCAGTGTGGAAGTGAAGGAATTTCATTGTCAAGGTTTTGTTGAGTGATCCAAGGTTTGACACATGGATCCAAGGTTCATGACCTAGTCTACAAGATCTAAAAATTATTGGTTCAGTTGATAGAACAAAGGAAAAGAAGAAATAATAGTAAATTGCATGTTTGAGTAGTGAGCTCTTCTTGTAGTTGAAATTGCATGTTTGAGCAGTGGGCTCTTCTTGCATACTTTTTACTACAACTCCTAACAGGGTTGGAGTCTCCTAATAGAGATTTAAAGTCTCCTAATAGGTACTTTATGTACTAAATTTTGTAATAGACTCCTAACAGGGTCCATCCTCTAACAAGGTATATTTATATTAGTACATCATCTTGTGGGCATCATTCCCACTGGGGTTTTCCCTCTAATCAAGAGTTTTTCTAGTCAACATATCTAGTACAATTGTCTATGTACATTTTATTATGGTTTTTTTTTTACATTGGTTGAATGGTTAAGTTATTTTAAGGAAGATAATTTTTTTAATTTTTGGATAATTGATTCACCCCCAGCTATCTTGGTGGACTATTATTTCTAACAATTGGTATCAAAGGCATCATGTCCTTGAAGATAAAGCTTAATAGCTTTGGGAGATTAGTGGTGAGTTATTTTGGAAAATATAGTCTTGAATCTAATGGAGGAAATTTCAACACCAAGATGATGGGCTTCTTGGTGAGAGATTGGAATTGTGTACAAAATTGAGCATTGAGTTTTTGGATAGAAGCACAAGTAAAGATAGATCGAGATCTAAAGAAGACGTGAAGATCAAGGATTTGCTTATGAATAAAGAGAAAGAAGGTATGGAAATTTTTTCTTGTTGGATATGTAAAGAGTTTGGTAATTTTTCATCTACATGCCCTAAGAGAGTGAGAAAAACTAGAAAGAATTTTCTTTCTAATGAAGATGAAGAATTTAAGGCAAGTATGGAAAGATTCTTGAAAGATTGTGATGCTAATGATAATGAACTTGACTTAGTTAAGAAAGAGGAAGTATTAGAAGATATAGCTTTGGTAACTATTTTTAACTCAAAGGCTAACCATGAAAATGTGGAAGTTATCATTAACAATGATTTGTAGAATGAGAATTAGATTAAAGAATAAAGATTTGATCCTAGAGTAGAAGAAAGAGTTGAGTTAAAGACTGGTATAGAAAAGAGAAGAATTTGATTAGTAATAGAAGCTACAAGATCTATGTTAGCAAATAATGATGTATCTAAGACATTTTGGAGAGAAGCCATGAATACAAAAATCTACACTATGAACAAAGAACAAGTCAGGAAAGACACAAACAAGGCACCGTATGAACTGTGGTTTGGTCACTCACCTATAGCTAAGTATTTTAGAATTTTTGGAAGTAAGTCTTATATCAAAAGAGATGATGATATTGGTAAGTTTGATGCTAGAAGTGATGAAGGTATATTTCTTGGTTATTCATTGAAAATCAAGGCTTATAGACGTTATAATCAGAGAACTAAGACTATTATGAAAAGTGCATATGTGAGAATTGATGAGAAATTTACAATACAAGAGAGAATAATTGATTACAATTTAGATGATGGTGTTGTTACTAATCCAAGGAAAGATGAAGTATTTTTTGAGACTAACAATGATTTGTAGAATGAAGGAGAGCCGAGGTAGGAAAAAAACTCAAAACCTTCAATAGAGCCAAGAGTTGAGATATCAACTCCTACTTCAAGAAAGAATATGATAAAGAATAACCCATCCAAATATATCATCAGAAGCAAAGAAAAAGGTGTGATAACAAGAAGTAGAGTAAATGAAGAACTATGTTTGATATCTCAAGTTGAGCCTAAGAATGTAGATGAAGCATGTAAAGATGAATATTGGAAATAAGCCATGAAAGAGGAATTGGATTAGATAGTAAAGAATGAAACATGGGAATTTGTCCCCAGAATATCAAACAAGAATCTAATAGTAACTAAATGAGTATTCAGGAACAAGGTGAAGTTGTAAGAAACAAAGCAAGATTTGTATGTAAAGGTTACTCACAACAAGAAGGGATAGATTATGAGGAGACTTATTGACATAGAGAGGAATGAAATAACTAGGGCCAAAGGCACACCCAGCTATCCAAACCACCTTGCAAGAGCTAACACAATAGGAAATACAACACAAAAATAACACCAAAGAGAGAAAGAATAAGATGTTTATATATTCATTTGATAATCAGCATACATGCCTAGTTGTAAGGCCTTCTAGATTACAACTAATTGAAAATACAACATTTAGATTCATGATCCAACTTCAAGTTCCCACTTCCAAAAACACATATTGCCTTATTTCTATCCTCCCCGTTCTACTTAAAACTCAATCCTAGACCTCCTTAAATACTTGTACAACCATAGGTCAGCCTATCACAAAATTAAACCATACATTAAATTCATGCATAGCCACAAGTTGGCTCACATCAGATATTAACTGCATATGTGGAAATTAACTACGAGAAAGGTTAGTCCAAACTAGAACTAGACATAGACTACTCGGCAAACAAAGACTTCACCAAAATGTTGGCACTAAGAATCTAAATGATCACTCAGTAACCACATGAGTTTGGCATCCAAAGAGAACTCAGCAACCATAGAGAACTTCGAAACCATAAAGAACTCAACAACCAAAGGATCACTTGGCAACCAAAGGAATCACTTGGCAGCAACTAAGAACTCAACAACCACTGAAAGCTCAACAATTAAAGACATTGCAATTCAGCAAAAAGGAAAACTAAAAAATATGTAGGATACCAGTGCAACCCAGGATGCTCCTACATCAAATAACTAGGCTCAGAAGAAATAATTCTCCTAAATCATGCAAGTGTCACAACTTGAGTTGAATCCAACTCAAATTGAGAAATCCATGTAGCATCTTCAATAGATCTATTTTTCCACTTCACCAAATATTCATAGTAATCTTTTCCTCTTGTGCTTTTACCAACTCTCTAATCCAATATCTAATCAACTTCTTCAATTTTCTTCTTAAGATAATCTTTTGATACACCAACTTCATCATCTAACTCATGATATTTCTATAAGTCGGCAACATTAAATATAGGAGATATATCCATGCCATCCAGTAACTCAACTTCATAAGCATTACCATTATCAAACTTCTTCAAGGTTTTACAAGGTCCAAACTTCTTCATCTTTAGCTTACTATATGTTCCAATAGGAAATCTTCCTCTCTTCAAATGAACCATCACCTCATCACCAACTTGAAAATTATGATGTCGTCTAGACTTGTCAACACTTTCCTTATACTTATGATTACTTTTTTCCAACCTCAACTTTACTTCCTTATGCAAAGACTCCATAAAATCAGCAAATTTTTCTCCTAGAACACTTCTCTTCTCTTCATTAGCAATATCTCTCAAATCTCATACTCCTTTAGGCTACATTCCAATAACAATCTCAAAAGGTGACTTCCTTGTACTCTTATTGACATAACTATTACATGCAAACTCAGGTTGTGCTAATACAATCTCCCAATTACTTGGCTTATTTCTAACTAAAAATCTCAACAAATTACCCAAGCTTCTATTCACAACCTCTATCTATCCATCTATTTGTGGATGGAATGTAGAACTAAACTTCAACTCAGTACCCATCTTCTTCCGCAAAGTCTTCCAAAAATAACTAACAAACTTACTATCTCTATCAAAAATAATACTTCTTGGTAATCCATTGATGGGGATACAACCCAAGCATAAAATGGACACAATAGGAAAGGGAAAATTTTATTACCTATAAAAATATGCTAGTACACTTAGTGCATAGAAATAGACTCCAAAACATGCCCTATGGTCTTACAATAACATTAATCTGGAGATAAATTCTTCTCCCAGTACCTTCTCTCAAACTCCACTCTGAACTGCCTTTTACAATGCTAGAAATGTTCTTAAATAGACCCTAGAGGGTTAAGGATTAGGAATACATTCTAGAAAGTGCTAGTTGGCATCCACCAACCAAATAGAAGGCTCCAGAAGTTGCATTAGAAGTCGGCACAAAATTAGAAGAATTCAGAAATGGTAATCGAACTTTTGGGAGGCATAACTTTTGAACCATAGCTCTGATTGACGAACCATTTACATTTTTAGAAATCTCTCAAAGTGCTCTAAAGCCCTATGGACAAGACTTGCTTGTCCCTCATTTTTCATCCCTGTTCAAAGTCATTTAATGCCCCTAACCTGACTTTGAAGCATTCTTAGGATGTCTCCAAAGACTAAAAAATTGTGATAACTTTCAAACCATGGGGCCTTTTGACCTTATTCTTTTTCTGGAATGCTCTAAATTACAATGACAATCATCTGACCAATTCACACCTTCTAGTTCACCAAAATTATGGCTCAATTAAATAATCCTATTTTTTTTGCATTTACACGTATCCCAAGGTGATTAAAAACTCTAACCCAGAACACTAATAGTGGAACTGTGAGAGTTGAAACCTTTATTTGACCCAAATGGGTATCCAGAAATGAAAACACATGAAACAAAAACTAAGTCTAAGTACATTTTTTTGCGGTGACACAAGATTGCCCTTATACCTCTAGATGCTCCTGCATCATCCATGCAATCTCATGATCTCTTTAAAGAAAAGTTCAACAACATGCTCAACATTTGATGTCTTCTTACATGGTATGAAATGAGCCATTTTAGAAAATATATCCACAACAACAATTATAGAATCATACCCTATCACTATTTTAGGAAATCCTAGAGTAAAATCCATATCGATGTCACTCCAAGGTTTCTCAAGAACAACAATAGGTGTATACAAACTAGTATTTTGACTTACTCCTTTTAAAACTTGACAAAATCCACAACTCTTCACAAATTTTTGAACATCCTTATACATTTGCAGCCAATAATACTTTTCCTTTAGAAAACTCAATGTCTTATCAATTCTAAAATGTCCATCCAGTACACCATTATGCTTTTTCTTGATCGAATTGACTCTCATAGAACTTCTAGGGATACACAATTGAGTTCCTTTGAACAACATACCTTCTTGAATGAAATATTCATCATACTTACTTATGTGATAAGTCAAATTTGGTGTCGTACACTCTCTCCATGCCTCAAAAAATTAGGGTTAGTATCATACAACTCTTTCATTTCATCAAAACCAAGAACTTCAACGTTCATCTCAGTCAATAAAGAACATATTTTTCTCAATGCATCAACAACTTTGTCACTAACTCCACTGTTATGCTTGATCACAAATGTGAAACTCTGCAAGTACTCAACCCACTTTGTGTGTCTCTAATTCAATTTATGTTGACTTCCCAAGTACTATAAAGCTTTATGATCAGTATACAATACAAACTCCTTAGGAATCAAATAATGTCTCCACTTCATCAAGGCTTGAACAATAGCATAAAAATCTTGATCATTCATAGAATACTTCCTTTTAGCATCATTCAACTTTTCACTAAAGAAAGTGATAGGTTCACCTTCTTGACTTAGTATAGCTCCTATTGCACTACCACTAGCATTACATTCAACTTGAAATAGCTTATTGAAATTAGGTAAAGCCAATACATGTAACTCAACAACCTTTTGTTTCAAAGTCTCAAAACTCTTATCAGCTCCATGTGTCCACTTAAATTCCTTTTTATCTCCTATCATCATCTCAGTCATAGCATTACAAACAAAACTGAAATTTCTTATGAACGTCCTATAAAAACTAGCCAAACCATCAAATGATCTTATCTCACCCACATTCTTAGGTGCAAGCCATTCCAAAATAACTTTAAGCTTCTTAAGATCCATCTTCAATCCATTAGCTAAAATCAAAAATCCAAAATACACAATCTCCTCTTCCATAAAAAAACATTTCTTCAAATTAATTAGCAACTTCTCCTCTTTCAATCTTTGCAATACTTCTCTAACATTCTCAAGATGTTCTTCCTTAGTCTTACTAAATATTAGGATTTCATCCAAGTAAACAATAACAAACTTAAATAAAAATCTTCTTAGAACTTTATTCATCAACCTCATGAAAGTACTAGTTGAATTAGTCAAACCAAAAGGCATAACCAACCATTCATACAAACCATCTTTTGTCTTGAAAGTAGTCTTCTATTCGTCACCTTCTCTGATTCTAGTTTGATAATATCCACTCTTCAAATCAATCTTGGTAAAATACTTTGCTCCAGTCAAACAATCCATTATGTCATCCATCCTTGGCATAGGAAACCTATATTTCACTATAAACTTGTTAGTAGCTCTAGAATTAGTACACATTCTCCATTTTCCATTCTTCTTAGGTTCCAATACAATAGGTGTAGCACAAGGACTCAAACTTTCTCTGATCAAACATTTCTACAACAATTCATACACTTTTTTGTTAAGTTCTTCATTCTCTAGAGGTGTCAATCTATATGGTGCTTTGTTCAAAAACCTAGCTCCGAGAATCAGATCCATACAATGACTTATACTTCTTATTGGAGGTAAACCATAAAGTATATCCTTTGTAATAATTTCTATATACTCATTCAGAAACTCTACAATTTCTTCCGGTGCTTGGCTACCACTATCTGTTGTCACTCAATCATTACCAACTTCTACTACTCAGTCATTACTACCAACACTCAGTCCTCTAAGAACTATAGTAAAGCAAACTTGATTCTTCTTTAGTTCCTTTTCAAATTTCTTTCCATTAACCATGCAAACTTTTATTTACAGTATAACTAACCTCATCTAGACTTTCAATCAAAGGCAGCAATATTTGCTTCCTCCCATTTACCCAAAGAGTATATTGATTCAATATTCCATCATGTACAACATATCTATCACATTGCCAAGGTATAACCAACAAAATATGACAATAATCTATAGGCATAATATTACATAGCACTTCATCAGAGTAGTGTCCAATCTTGAACTTCACAAGACATTGCTTACTTACCAATATCTTATGCTCATCTTTGATCCATGAAACATGATAGGGTTTAGGATGCTTTAGCCTCTACAATTGTAACTTTTTAACTAGCTCTTCTAATGCCAAATTTTTTGAAATTCCACTATCAATGATCACTTTGCAACATTTTCCAGCCATCTTACATCTAATTTTGAAAAGGCTTCTCATTAAAATAGGTTCCTCATATTTTCCCTTATTACATAAGGTTCTTCTCATCATCAAATTTTCACTAGCCTTAGGTCCACTTGGTGAACCCTCATTTTCTCCTTGAATCACAACATTTTTGTTAACTTGCCTACTTTTAGAAGATCTTCATTCAAAGGATCTATGTCCTTTAGCACATCTGAAACAATTACCATGAAAACCACCTCTATAATAAGAATTACATCTTCCTTAGTAAGAACCAGTACCACCTTGATAAGAATCACCACCTTTCCACTCAGTCTTTCCTTTTTCATCATTCTTTTGTTTAGATTTACCCTTATCTTGCACAATTCTTTTAGATCTACCACCTTCTGCATAGGATCTACCTCTGCCTCTCTAGATTCTACTACCTCTACCTCTTTATCTTTGTTCATGCTTCTTTGTCAAGATCTCCTCGACCTTCAAGGCATATTGGTATGCTTCCTCCACACTTCCCAATTTCACAAAACTTATTTCATCTTGAATTCTAGATCTCAACCTATTTATGTACCTTGCAATTTTCTCAACATCATCATCGACATGTCCAAATCTGATGTCCAATCTATAGAATTCTTTAGTATACTCCTTCACACTCATGTCTCTTTGTCTCAAATTTTGCATCTTTCTCAACAAGCTAACTTAGTAATCAACAGGAATGAATTTGTTCTTCACCTTGTTTTCCATCTTCACCCAAGTTTTGGTCTTCTCCTTCCCTCTCCTTTGTCTATCAATTTGAAAATACTCCCACCATAGTGAGGCATGTCCTTTCAATCTAGTAATTACAATCTTCACCTTCATATTATCTGGAGTGTTTTCACACTCAAAGAACTTCTCCATTTTAGAGATCCAATCCAACATAGTATTTTTATCCAATTTCCCATCATAAGGAACAACTTCTACAATAGGCTTTGAATTTTCCCTAGACTACACTCTCAACAACCTTGCTTCATCTTGATCTTCTTTAGGTTTTGGGTTAGGGTTTGGTACTACTGCTTCATCATCGAGATGTTCTCCTCTCCTTTGGGTTGTTTCCATAGCATCTAATTTGGCTACAATTTGTCTCCATATATCCAATATTGCATTATCAACATTTCCTCTACCTCAAACTATCTTTAAAAATTAGGTTCCTACAAGATCGTAACCCTCTACAAGTTATAGGTCAAATTTTTAGATTTGCAACCCTACCACCAAATTCACATAGGGTTCTACATGATCTAATCACCACAAGGATAAACCTTTTCCTCTAATACCACTTGACATAGGGAGGAGAAAAATAACTAGGGCTAAAGGCACACCCAGCTATCCAAACCACCCTATAGGAGTTAACATAGTGAAAAACATAACACAAAAACAACAAAGAGGAGAGAGAGAACAATATGTTTATATATTAATCTAATAATTAGCATGCATGCCTAGTTGTAAGGCCTTCAAGGTTATGGCCAATTGAAAATACAACTTTCAGATTCACGATCTAACATCAAGTTCCCACTTCTAAAAACACATATTGCTTTATTCCTATACCCCACGCTCTAATTAAAACTCAATCCTAGACCTCCTTCAATACTTGTGCAGCCATAGATCAGCTTATCACAAAATTAAACCCTACATTAAATTCATGGATAGCCAAAAGTCGGCTCACATCAAATATTAACTACCTATATTGAAATTAACTACGAGAAATGTTAGCCCAAAGTGGAACCAGACACAAATTGTACTTGGCAAATGAAGACTTCACCAAAACACTAGCACTTGGCATCCAAATGATCACTTGGAAACCACACGAGATTGACATCCAAAGAGAACTTGGTAATCATAGAGAAATCACCAACCATAGAGAACTTAGCAACAAAAAAATCACTTGAAAACCAAAGGATCACTCAGCAACCAAAGGATCACTTGGAAACCAAAGGAATCACTCAATAGCAACTAAGAACTTGGCAACAACTAAATGCTTGCAACTATTGAAAGCTTGGCAATGCAAGAAATTACAACTTTATAGAAAGGAAAACTAAAGAAAATGTAGGATATCAATGCAACCCAAGATGCTCTTGCATCACTTATGCTCTAGTGGCTAGAATAGAAGTAGTAAGATTAGTCTTATCCTATGCAACATAGAAGAAATTCAAAGTATATCAGATGGATGTCAAGTTAGCATTTCTAAATGGAGAACTTGAAGAAGAAGTATACATTAAGCATTATAAAGGATGCCCTTTGATAGATGAAAGGACATAGTATGCAAATTGACAAAAGCATTGTATGGATTGAAGCAAGCACCCAAAAATTGGTATGTCGATTGGAAAAACATTTGATAGAACTTGGATATAGTAAAGGTATGGTAGATAGTGATCTATATTGGAAAGAAAATGATGATGTTTTAATGATTTTGGTAACATTTTTGGATGATATCATATTTGCAAGAAATGATGAGGAAAGCAAAAACTTTTCTAAAGAGATGAAGAAATAATTTGAGATGACTATGATAGGAGAGATGAAATATTTCCTAGCATTGCCAATTGTATAGAATAAAGAAGGAATCTTTATTTCTCCGACTAAGTACTTGAAAGATTTATTGAAAAGGTTTGGTTTGGAAGCATGTAAACCCATTGGAATGCTTATGGTAACTGGATACAAGCTATCTACAAAGGATGAGACATCTACTATTGAGCAAAAAAAGTATAGATCTATGATCGAAGGATTGTAATATTTGACTCACACAAGGTTAGAAATAGAAAATCTTGCTGGAATCATTATAAGATTCCAAGTTGATCCAAGAGAAGTAGATTATGTAGTAGTCAAAAGGATATTTAGAAATTTGAAGGCAACATCTAAGTTTGGATTATGGTATGACAAATATAATGATTTCACTCTAAGTGCTTATACTAATGCAAATTAGGCAGGCAGTATGGATGACAAAAAGAGCACCAATGGAGGAGCTTTGATTCTTGGAGGAAGATTGGTTTCTTGGTTAAGAAAGAAGTAGGATTGTACATCTCAAAGTATAGCAAAAGTAGAGTATGTCATGTAGGGTAGGGTCATATTAGGTAGGATTCAATGAATCTACCCCTTATTTCATTACATTCCCTTCTAGAAACTTCTCCTTCAATCCTCTTTGAATTCACCTCAAACTAGTTTACCATGAATTCTATGCCACCAACTCATCAATCTTATCTTCCACACGATTCACAGGATTCAAGAAATCAAACTTCTCAGCTCATATTCATCAAATTATTGATCTTTCTCATATTGTTGACACTCGGCATTAACTAGCTTTTGATGCTTGGTACATACTATATTGTTTGACATCCACTGTCAAAACACTCAATACAAACTAAAGTTTACTAGTGCTTGGCATCAACTAATCTTTACTCGGCTTACACTATTTTACTTGGCTTACACTAAAATTGACTTTTCTTGGCTCCAACTAATTTTATGCTTGACTTTCACTAACTTTTCTTGGCACCCATTGTGTAAAATATTAATCTTGCAGGAGGTACTGATCCTAGTGGGATAGAAGATCAAAATGTGGAAAATCTAGCAAACTCTATAGGATTTATGGATGTCAGTTCCACTAGATGTGGGGTCTAGAAAGTCTCTTTGGATCTTTTTCCTACAAATCATGTGCCCAAATAGGAACTCAAGAATTAAAACATTCTTTTGGAGAATGTGGAGGAGACTAATGAAAGGGAAGTAGAAAGCCCACAGAAAGGGTTAGGAGATCAAAGGGCATCTTCTTCCTTGTTTGGTAGGAAACCTAGAGGAAAATCATCTTTCACTTCAATTACCTCAAAATCTTGCCAGGAGAAAGGTGAGTTTCAGATCTTTTTTCTAGACCCAATTGTTGATTTCTCTGTCTCTTCTATGGAATTTACTCCTTTTGGAAAATTTATGGGGGCTAGATGAAATATAGATACGTTGAAAAATATGATAAAATAGAAATTGGTTATCTGTGGTCAAGTTGATATAGCTCCTATGTTGAATGGATTCTTTTAATTTTTTTTAACTACAAGGAAGATATGAATATGGTCCTTTGTGGAGGACCATGGTCATTTGGAAAAAGTACTTTCACTATTAAAAAATGGGAGCCAAACATGGACTTATCTAATGCCTTCTTCTTAACTACTTCGATCTAGGTTAGAGTTCCTATCCTTCCTTTGGAATTTTTGGATGAGGATATCTTTAAAGGAATAGCTAGTTCCTTTGGGGAACTAAATATCAGTGGACCATGCTATGCCTTCGAAGTCTAAACTTTAGAGTGCAAGATTATATGTGAAAGTGGAAAACTCGAATCACCTCCCTAAAAAGATGGAACTAATTTCAAAACTTAGAAAAAGAATACAAGAAATTATATATGAAGATCTTCTAAATACCTATTTTTCCTATAAAAAATAGGGTCATAGGGTGAAAAATTGTCCTAAAAAAATCAAGAACTATCCTAAGACTGATAAGGAGGATAAAAAGAAAGAATAAAAAACCCAAAAGAAAGTTTGGAAACCTAAGGTTACTCTTGAAAAGGGTTTGAAGGATAATCTAAATCTGAAAAATTAGGAAATTGGCATGATGTCAAACTCTACTTTGAAGGATAAATTGAGTAGTGAAAATTAGGAAATTGGAATGTTGTTAGATTATGCCTTACCTAAGAAAAATAAATAGAATATGGTTGATATGATGAAACAATTAGTCGTCTACCAGAAGAATGATACAAACTAGGAAGATCTAGTAGAAATGGAGGAAATAGAGGAGGGTGAAATTCTAGCAGATAGAAATAGATCTATGATGTTGGAGAAATCCTAGAATTTCTAGTCTATTGAAATCTAGAATGTTGTTTCTAAGCCTCTTGAGACAACTTTATGCAAAAAAATTGTTCCCTTTTGGAATGATTTCGAAGTTGAGGAGAGGAACTCGGAAGGGAAGGATCTGAAACAGAAATAGAGTCAAATGAAAAAGATAGAAAAGAAAAGTAATATAGCTCCTAAAGGAGTAGAGACTCAAAGTAGTAAACTAGAGCAGCAATATAAGGTGAAACTAAATGTTAGAACTCCAGAGAAACCTAGAAGGAAATCTTCTAGGAAAACCAGAAAAAATAGAAAGTTTACATAATATTGCTTATGGAAGATAGACAACTAATTTGGGTTTTACTTTAAAATTATCACCTGGAATATTTGGGGATTGAACAACAGTAATAAACTTGATGTTGTTAGGAATTTTGTTAGGGAGCACAAGCTAGATATTCTCTTGCTGCAAGAAATAAAAATGGAGAAGGACAGAGCTAAAAAAATTAAGTCTTTTAATGATTAATGTTTAAAGGCAAGTAGTTCAGAAGGAGCTTCAAGAGGTACTCTGATGTTATGGAAGAAATCCTACTACTCATGAACTATTTTGAATTCTAGTAAACATTTCATGGTGGCTAAAATTACTAGCATTGACCAGAATAATGAATGGTATATTGTCAACATGTATGCACCTAATATTAATAATCCTATAAAAAATGTATGGGAAACTCTATCTAATATAAAGAGTAAAGCCTACTCTGGAAGATGGATCTTCATGAGGGATTTTAATGTTCATCTTTATGACCATTAAAAAAAGGAGGGTAATGTGAGTGAGTTGGATGGGAGACTAGATCTTATGGATTTCATTAATAAAGAGGGTTTAATGGATCTGGATCTTCATGGTATAGATTTTACTTGGAGTAATAACAAGCCATGTTTTGATTGTATTCAGGGTCAACCAGATAGAGCTCTTATTTCTCCAAACTAGACTAAATATTTTTTATGCAAGTTAGAGGCATTATAGAAAATTGGGTCAAATAATTTTCCTCTAATTTTTACTGCTAAAAAGGTTAATATCAAAAATAAAAAAATCCTCTTAGGTTTGAAAAAATGTGGATGCAACACCCACAGTTTGAGCGCAAATTGGCTAAATGGTGGAATATAGATGTTGATGGAACTGCTCTTTTTAGAGTGGCTTCAAAATTAAGAAATGTCAAAAAGGATGTTAAAATTTGGAATAGAAGATGTTTTGCTAAAAAATTTGAGAGTAAATCAAGTATCAAGGAAGAGTTGCATAATATCCAAGGTAAGATATAGAAGGAAGGATATACTCTTGATCTTGTTAGACAAGAAAATGAAAAATTGATGGAGTATCATGACATTGTTACCAAAGAGGAAATTTATTGGAGGTAAAGATCTAGATCCATTTGGCTGAATGAAGGAGATAAAAATACTAGGTTTTTTCATCTTTCTACTTTGAAGCATAGAGCTAAAATGCATATCTCATATCTTAAGAAAGGTAATATGAAGATTAAAGAGGAAAAAGACATCTCAAAAGAGATGGTCTCCTTTTTTTCCACTCTGATGACATCTAACTCTAATATTGATTCCATTCACCAAGAAGAACTTTTAACAGTTATTCTATCTCTAATTACTAAAGTTATTCCTAGCGAAGATAAAATTGTTAAGGTAGTTTGTTCCTTAGGAGGGTATAAGTCTCTAGGACCAAATGGTTTTCCTATGTTCTTTTTCCAAAAGGAATGGAAATTGGTTGGAAAAGATTTATGTGATGTTGTTAAAGAATTCCTTGGGGCAAAACATATGCTAAAGGAGATCAATTCCACTTTCCTCTACCTTATTCCTAAAAATATTGGGGCTGATTCTCCAGACCAATTCATGCCTATTAGTTTGTGTAATTCTTTCTATAAGATTATCTCAAAATTCCTCACTTCTAGGCTACTTCTAGTGCTTCCATCTCTTATTGTTGTTCAACAAAATAGTTTTGTCCCAAATAGGCAAATTCTCAACTCTCTTATTAATGCACATGAGAATATTCATTCTTTATCTTGTTCTAATAATCAAGGTCTTATCATGAAAATTGATATTGTGAAATCCTATAACAGAGTGGAATGGGATTTTCTTGAGAAGATCTTATTGGCATTTGGCTTTAGTTACAGGATAGTGAAGGCAATTCTTTAGTTGATTTCTACTTCTTCGATTCTCATTCTGGTGAATGGGTGCTCCTCTAAATTCTTTAGCCCTTCTAGGGGATTGAGATAGGGAGACCCTTTATCCCCTATTCTATTCACTATAATGGCTTATTTTTTTGGGAGGTATATTAGGAAACTAGTTTTGCAAGGGGACATTAAAGGTATGCATCCTTCTTCTTAGCCTCTTACTTGCTCTCATGGTCAATTTTTTGACGATACTATTTTCATGGGGAAAGTTGAATTCAGGGAAGCCAAAAATCTTTAAAAATCCCTTAGCCTATACTCTTCTACTTCAAGACAATTGATTAACTAGAATAAGAGCTCTTTGTTTTTTATTAATACCCTAGTTTTAAGACAAAACAAAATTGCTAATATTATAGGGTGCTCAATAGGATCTTTTCCTTGTATTTACTTGGGTATCCCTTTGGGACTTAAAGCTCTAGATTCCTTTTGGGAGGATCTCATTAAGAATTTTGATAAGAAACTTGTTGGCTAGAAGGGTAACCTCGAGTCAAGTTGGCAAAATCACCCTCCTTAAAGCTTGTCTCCAAAGCACCCCTACATATGCTTTGAGTCTTTTCAGAATTCCAAAAAAATTTGTACATATTTGCATATACTATTGATAAAATTCAAAGGAATTTTCTCTGGTTTGGCACTGAGGAAAGGAAGAGAATGCCTCTAATAGCTTGGGATCAAATTTGTAAGCCTATTAGGGAAGGTTCTTTGGGAATCAAGTCAGAACAAAGTATGAATAAAGATCTTCTAGCCAAATAGGGATGGAGAGTGTATCATGATGATAAGGAATGGAGCACAATATGGAAACATAAATACCTTTTTAATGCTCCTTTTTAATCTAATTTTATGTCATCTCCTGATGTTCTATCACCTTCTACTATTTGGGGGGCTATGCAAGGAGCTAAAAACATCTTAAGTAAAGGATGGAGATGGAAAGTTTGAAATGGGTAGAAGGTCAGATTTTGGGAAGATGTTTGGATCCTAGAACATCCTCTGATTGAGGAATTTGAGGATAGGACCCAGATTGATAAATGTAAGCAATTGTATGGAACTCTTGTGGGACATTACTTGTATAATAACATGTGGGTTAGCCTTGTTAATGTTAATCAAGATTTTCATAATATCCATAATCCAAATTATGTTGAATGCCTTTTCTTTGTATCCCCATAAGGAAGATAAAATGATATGGAGTGTTGATTTAAGTGGCTATTTCAAAGTTTCCTCTATATTCAAATCTGAGGAGAAAGGTAATCACCCTTTGTGGACTAGAGCTTAGATAAAATGTCTTACTCCAAAAATAAATATCTTTTAATGGATCTTGCTTCAGAATAAAATTCTTTCTCAGGACAACCTGCAAAAGAGAGGCATTAATGTGGTTAATTGGTGCAGCCTATGTAAAGAAGGTTATGAAGATAGAGATCACTTTTTCTTAAATTGTACTTATAGTCAAAAAGTATGGAGTTCTATTCTCAACTTCTAGAATTCTAGAATATTACTTAGGTCCACCAAAATAATATAGAACACTATTTTTAGAGTAGGAATTTCCCATATAAGGATAATGATGTTGGTTTCCTATGGAAAATTACTCTTCCCCATCTCTGGTGGGGAATCTAGAAAGAAAGAAATAATAGAATCTTTAGAAACAAAGAAATGCCTCAATGGGTGCTTGGCCAAAATATTGTCAGAACAATAAAGGAAAACTTTAATTCCTAGAGAAAGTGTAATGAAGATTTCTAAATTGACAATCCAATGAATATTAAAGGTTCTAAAATGAATAAAGAAGATCAAAGACTAGATACTAAGTGGAAGGCTCCTCCTATGGGATGGATTAAAGGGAATTTTGATGGTGTTACTAAAGGAAACCCTAGAAAAGCAAGTTGTGGAGGGGTTTTGAGGGATCACATTGCTAATATTATAGATGATATTGCTATACCTATTGGTACTTCTAATAGTCATAAATTTGAGGCCACTGAAGCTCTTTATATGATGAGGTTAGCAGTGGAAACTAGTTTTTGGTACCCCTAGATCGAAGGGAACTCCTTGAATATCATAAATATGCTTAATAGAAAAAGTATGATCACATGGTCTATAGAAGCTAGTGTGATGGAAATTAAATCCTTAATGAATAAATTTGATAAAGTCTTTTTCTCTCATTCCTTCTATGAAGGAAATGTTGTGGCTAATTGGATTGCTAACTAGGTTGTTCAATGGGAATTTAAGATGACTTGGCATGATGGCATAAGAAAGAGCATGGATCTGAAATCTCTAATTAATTATGATAGAACTCACATGATGGAAGGAAAGATCTTCTAAGATTAGCATTTTAATGATAAATAGAAGTGGGGTTATGGAGGACAGTGTTATATTCCTGAGAAAGTACATAAATGTGATTATTATCCTAGCTTGGCACATAAGTTTTTTAATGAGCACCTTGGATTTTCTTAAATCTTTATGTCTACTTGTCTACTCAACTTTGGCTATTTGTAGAGAAAAAAAAATTTTGGAAATGGTTCAGGAACCAAGAAAATAGGAATCAAAGAATTGTAAAGCATGGAAGACCAAAGCCTCTATTTGGCAGATTTTGGAGAGGGGTAATGTCACTACTTACCTAGAGTGCCTTCATGGATACAAACCACATGTCATAGAGGCATTCTTCAAAAAATGGATTGAGGATAGGGTTTCCATGCATGGGGTAACAATTCACTTACCTGAGGATTTCCTTGCCAAAGTTATAGGGCTACCTAAGGAGGGCATAAAATTTAGAAAGGAAACCAGTATCTCCAATGCAAAATTTAAGAATTTTCCAAAGATAGAAGAGGAGTAAAAGAATTTGGAGAAGAATGGTGATTTATATGAGCTGAGTCAAATAAAAGTTATTTGGCAAGATGACCTCTCTTGCATCCATGAGTACTTCATTTTAGATGGTAGGGAAAAACAAGTTCATAATTTTCATTTTGTGTTCCTAAATCATTTTCGGTATGAGGATAGGATCTCATTTCCTTTTTATCTGAGGTTTTCTTTGCTTCAAAATATTCAAGCCCATAGGAAAAATTATTCCCATCCAATTTTACATGAAGGGATAATCCTTTTAATTAAGAATTATTATAAGAGTAAGGCTACTGTATCTTCCCCACCCTATGAGAAAAAGAAGGGCTCTATTAGTGAAACCTATTCTAGGAAGAGTAAGGGAGAGGAAGGGGTTAGTGTGAGAAAGAGGAGTTTGAAGCAAGACTCACCTTAGAAAAATGTAGACAAAATTACCCAGTCTAAGAATTTAGACAAAAAAGATAAAATGAATATGGAGAATGAGGAGATTATGGATATGGGAGACTTTAGTTCAAATTTGAAGGGTTACCCTGGTAGAAAAGGTGTGATTGGTAAGGATGAGGTTGTACATCTAGGAGTCTCTCCAACATTACTCCTAGATGTACAATGAGTTAATGAATCTAAAAAGAAGAATAGGAAAGATGTAGCAAGACTAGGAAGAGGACCATTCTAAGATCATTCAGATGGAAGTTTAGGTTGGCAATATCCCAGAGAAGCTAAAGGAATATGAACATAGACTCTATATTTTGATCAAAGAGAGTGGAAACAAGATGGAACAGGTCACTTCAAGTATTTGTGTGGCTGTTGCTAGCTTAGGGAAGAGAAATAATGAGGAAATCATGTCTCTTGGTGGGCCAAGCAAAAGAACAAGATAGAGTTCAAGGAAGAAGGTGGCTGAGGCAATTGGGGGATCTTTTGCTAACACTATCCAAAATAATATGAAAGTGAGCAAGGAGGTGGTGAAAATGATCAAGGAGCTACAATAGCTGTTGGTGGTGGTTCTGGTAACTAGTCTCTAATCTGGTGGTGGTTCTAGTAATTGGTATCTGGTCTAGGTTTTTTATCTAGTTTTTGTTCCTTTTGTTCAAACTCTAGGTTCTAGGTCCTTGTAAAACCTAGTTTCATTATCTAGTCTTATTTTATGGTTTCAGGTCCCTGTAACACCTAATTTTATAACTTTTATACTGTAGGTTTTAGGTCCTTGTAAAACCCGATTGTGCTTACTTGAATATCTTTTTCTTTTTTGTTAAGGGTTTTAGGTCCCTTCAAAACCTGGTTTTACCTTAATTTAAAACCAACCTTTACAACCTTAAGTAGATTATCAATGCACTATAATATCAATGTCTTAACTAATTATTATCCTCCTTTTCATATGATAACTCAACCTTTCCTCTAGGTGCTATTGTTACCTCATTTGATCAAATCCTCTTCATCAATCAAATAAATGATAGTACTTAAATAATATAAGCAATTGTCTTACTAGCAACTAGCAGGTTTGACATCAGTGACAAAATAATGATTGAAACACATTTATCATACTCATATCAATTTGTTTTCAACGATAGATTTAAATAGTGATGCAAATCCTATTAGGCAAAAGAAAAGACTAGTCAATCCTAAGGTTTAACCTATGATGAGAAAGGAGCTATCAAATCTAATAGAGGCTACTATTATTTTTCTTAAGCATTCCTCTTGGGTAGTCAACCTTGTTCCTGTTAGAAAGAAGAGTGGAAAAATTAGATTTTATGTAGATTTTAGAGACCTAAATAGGGCCTCTCAAAGATCACCATCATCTCCCTTCTATGGAACAAATCTTATCCAAGCTTAGTGTCTCTAAAATATTTTTCTTCCTAGATGGGTTTCTAGGTTATAAACAAGTGTTAGTTCATGAGTCTGATAGATACAAGATAGCCTTCACTACTTAATGGGCCACTTATGCCTATAGAAAAATGACTTTTGGATTACCAATGTAGGTGCTACCTTCCAAAAAGAAATGGAGATGGCTTTCAAGAGAATTCTTGAGAAATTTGTGTTGGTCTACCTTGATGACATAACAATATATTCAAAGAATGTGGTAGACTACTTTGTTCATCTCATGCAGGTGTTCATCAAGTGCAAGGAATATGGTGTGCCCTTAAATCAAATCAAGTGTGTGTTTGCCACTGAGAAAGGAAATTTTCTAGAAAAGGAAAGTTGCTAGGACATATTATGTCCAAGGATAGCTTAACCATTGATCTAGACTAAATAAAAGCAATCCTTTCTCTTCCACTTCCTAGTCATAAGAAGGGGATACAAAGTTTCCTTGGTAGAATCAACTTTGTAAGAAGGTTCATTGCCAACCTTGCTACCATAGTCAAACCCCTTACAACTATGCTGAAAAATAATATGGTTTTCAATTGGATAAATAAAGGGAGAGCTAGTTTTAAAGAAATCAAAGTAGTAATAGCATCAACTCCTACCCTTATCAATCCCAACTTCGATAAAGATTTCATTCTCTAAACCCTTGGGTGTGAGTCAAGCATATCAGCTATCTTGACATAGTTGAATGATGTAGATGAAGAGGAACCTATATCCTTTTTCAATGAAGAGCTAAAGAATTATGAGGAAAAATATAGTTATGTAAAAAATAAAGTTCTTATTGTCATAAGAGCTTTAAAGAAATTCATACATTTGTTAACATGTAACAAGGTCTAGCTCCTATTTCCGCATGCAAGTGTAAAGGAGTTACTCTTGAACAAAGATATCAGTAGGAAAAGAACTAGATGGATCACCAAGGTCATGGAATATGATTTTGACATCAAAATCATAAAGCTTGTGAGAGGTAAAGGATTGTGTAACTAGATGACTTCATCCCAAGGAATGATTGAAGAGGTTGCACTAATATTAGAGGATGAACAACCAGCAAAGGATGAAAATTTGAATAGTTGGATACATGATATGACAACCTTCTTATTAGGAGGTTGATATCCACAAGGATAGATGGAGTTAAAAGAAGATAGTTTAGATTGCAGTCTATTCCTTTTTTCCTAGTGGATGGTATTCTTTTTAGAAGAGACTTCAATGGAGTCCTATTAAGATATATTAACCCTAATCAAATAGATAGAATGATCAAAGAGTTTCATGATGGCCCTGACAATGGCCACTTCTCAACTAGAAAAACCACCATAAAGATAATGAGAGCTGGTTATTATTGGCCAACTCTATTCAATGACTATCATAAACATGTGAGAAGTGTACCTTATTTTTAGGTAAATAAAGATTGGTTTCTCTTCCACTTCATCCTATTTAGGTTGATCAACCATTTTCCTAGCTACGGATGGATTTCATTGTTCCAATCATTTTACCTTCCAGATTTGGTCACAAGTGGATCTTAGCTATAAAAAACTACTTTACAAGGTGGATAGAAATAGTAGCTTTGAAGGATTCCATAGGGACTTTAGTAGTTGAATTCCTTGATGGAATTGTTACCAAGTTTAATTATTATATCAAATAATGCCAAGTTCTTTGTTGGGACTTACATTTTCTCTTGGGCAGTTGACCATGGTATTTATTTAAGCACTTCCTCAAATTACTGTCCCTGGGGAGATGGCTTGGTTGAGTCCTCCAATGAGGACCTAATCAATATTATCAAAAGGATAAGTAAATACAATCAGAGGTTTTGGAATTCAAAATTAAGAACATCTTTGGGATGAGAGGATTACACCTAAGAGAGAAATTAAAAACTCACCCTTCATGCTAGTATATGGAAGGGAAGAAAGGCTTTCTATTTCACTAGATTTTCCCTCCCTTGAATTAGCTCATCAATTAGAAGTAATTGAAGATAATGCCATGATAGTCAAGATGGCAGAATTGATTGAACTAGAAGGGAAAAGATAGCAACCTATACAGAAACTTGAGATACATCAGCAATAGGTCAAAATAAGTTTTGACAAGAAAGCTAAAGCTAGGGTTTTCAAGGAGGGAGACCTTGTTCTCAAGTGGGATGCAAAAAGAGCTAAATTGGACAGACACTCCAAGTTTGATTCTATGTGGAGTGGCCCATATTTTACCACCAACTATAAAGAGGCAAATGCTTTTTAGTTATCTAGGCCTGAATGGTGATATTCTACCAATTACAGTCAATGGAATCTACCTTAAACCTTGCTTCTAAGGAAGGTTCAAGGTTTCTATACATAATAGAGTAGTTTCTCAATTTTCAATAAGTGCACAAGCAAAGGTTATTTCTCTATGAAATAGCAAGGTTTTGAGGTTTTTGCAATTATAGAGGTTACAATTTTTTTGTTGTTGTAGAACAGGGCTCATTTTTTGTGACTCAATTCCCAACAGATTGCTAAGGCCACTAGTCCATACTTAGTAGGAAAGTATCCCCTCTAAGTCACTAGAAATGTTAGCCATTTTACCCCCCTCCCTTCTTATTCCCTTGTTTCCAGCATTGAAATCTAATAAAGGATACCTATTCATGGCACCAAGGTTGCATAGTGTGTCAAACATATGGCTAAAACCTAAGTATCCCCTTCAATGATATAATTTTGTATTATCTTTTTGAAGGGTCACATTACTCATGCATCATTTAAGTTGGGTACCCTTGTTAGGTTCATTCACTTTCAATGTTGACCCTTTGCCTTATTCATTTAAATTATTTATGTGTCTATCTTTATATTTTTCCTTAAGTTCATTTTTAGTGGGACCCCATGGTGGTGACATAGCATTGGACAGGTGTCGACATTCTGAGGATCTCAATGGATTGAAGAAATAAATGTCTCAAAGGCCTGCGATTAATCATGATCATTGATCTAGAAGCAAATTAATGCTTGTCATATTCTCACTTTCTAAAGTTGTGCAAAGGATAGCCAAAGTGAGAAATTGAGTGTTCAACATGTAGGCATAGTGGGACTAGACTCAGGTGTTGGTAACAAAAGGGAATGTGTCAAAGAAAGTTGGTAGAGTGGTATGTTATGGTTGTTTGAAGGTGCTGACTATGAAAAAATTACTTTAGTTATATAGGAACCATCAGATCTTGTTAGATTAATGGCTCTCTCTTTCTCACTTTTCAAAGATGCATGAAGATTAGCCAAAGTGAGAAAGCGATAAGATGACATGTGGCCTATTTTCCAAAAGGTAAAGGCAAGAGATCACATGATCATGGAGTAGTTCTAGCTTAAGGAAATTCAAGTTGTAATGGTGCAAAGGGTTAACATGGCAGTTAAAATTTGGGTCATCATAGCTTCGTAGGTGGTTAAAGGTAACTTCTAGTTTAAGTAGCAAAGTTGCAAAATTCTTTGATCTCATGTTCACAAGGTTAGGATATGAGTTAAAGATTTAAGTTGCAAGGTTGTGATGGCATGAAATTGTTAACCTTAAAGGGTTATTGCAACATCATGGGTAAAAAGGAATTAAAGATATAAAAGGTTTTGAGGTTGTAATAAATTAGAAAATAGTCAAGTTGATAGTCATCATACAATTGCACAGTTAAGCCAGAAGCAAATATTTTAAGTTGCAAAATTGTAAATAGAATTTGGTAGTTAAAAGTAATAACCATTGCACCATCACAAGGGTTTAAATTGAAGTCAAATTTAAGTTGTGAATGTGCAAAAGGGTGATCAAGATAGTTAATTTTGTGTCATCACATATTTGCAAGGTTTTAATGATAGTTAGGTTCTTGGGTTACAAATTTGAGAAATAAGACAGTAGTCATCTAGGGTAGTGATCACAATGTCACATAGTTAAATAAAGCTTTATATATAGTGGTTATGAAGAGGTGACATGGTTAATGTAAAGGTCTTTGTAACATTGCAAGTAAGAGAAATGTTAAGTTATAAACTTCTACGAAGATGTGAGAAGTCAATTTGATGGTCATCATTGGGTTGTAGTGATTAGCAAAATGAAGTGATAGACAGCTACAAAGTAGTGATAAATCTTAGCATAAAGAGGTTGCAATTTTGCAAGGTAATGCAATCAATGAAGAAATAGGGTTGCAAAGTAGAAAACAAGAGAAAGTGCATCATCACAGGCTTGACATGGTAGTTAGAGAGGCAGGATTATATGGTGGAATGCTTCAAAGATAGAAGTCCACATGGTGAGGTTGATTGTTTCTCTATGACACATCTAACCTGGTACTATTGTAAACACTATCAAGTAGCTCATTTATGGTGAACCAATCCTTTGATTTCCTACAACCACCTTTTGGTGTTCTCAATGCATGATAAATGCAAAAAAAAAAAAATCTATCGCTGCCATGGTAATCCATCTACTGGTCAAAGAAGTTATGATGGCCATTTCTATCTCTTCAGGACCTGAGTTTTCACATAAAGATCATATTTTCTTCATATTGATGTGCATACAATAAAATCTTCCTCAGATCAGTAGTTATTGTTCTCTATAACTTGAAGGTAGTGTTTGAGTTTTAGGGTTTTAGTTGAAGTCTTCTCAGTTATGCCTAAGCTATAAAGGAAAATTTTGTAACTCTTTCAATGGTTGATCTCTTCTCTGATTTTGTATCAACTATATTGCATACTCTATTATTGTAATTTTCTTTGTCTCTAGGTGAATATACTTCTTTTTTGTACCTCTTTCTTCCATTAATATATTGTGCAATATCTTCTTGCCTTCTGTTAATTTGTTTCTTCCATTTTTCAACTTGTATGTTGTACCTATTTTTCCTTTGAATGATATATACTCAAGCTGCTTCCTTAAAATTCTATTGGTTTCTAATCTACATATGGTTGTTCATTTAAATCAAAGATTGAATCTATGTACTTTGGGATTATATTGATGAACGATGCAGTTCTAGGTAGACATAACACTAAATGTACCATTTGGTGTATCACCCCTCTAGATTAGACTAGGTAGTTTGATTTCATGCATTTATTTCTCCCTTTTCCTTAAAAGAAGTGGTTTGGTGCATTCTGATAGTGAGAGAGTTGACTTTCTCTAGAGACTCAATCTCATTGTTCAAGTTTAGTGACTTGGAGATTGTTTCCATGTTTTAGAAGGTTGTCTTTAGGTCAAACTTCAAGCAAGGGTGCAAAAAATTTTGAAATTAGGGATGACACCCACAAATCTCCACTACTATAGTAATAAAGTTAACCAATCATGGTTACAATATTTGACTATATCCAATGATCTACCCTATGAGGGATCTTTCCTATTAAAAGTTGTTAAGACTTTTAGGTCTTTCCCTATTAGAGGATTCTACACTCACAATAAAGTAAGGACTATTAGGAAATTTACAAAGATCTATTAAGACCACTCTATTAAGAGATTATCCATGACTCAATATATTAAAGCTAATTCAGTACCTAATCCTTGTTTTACTCTGATAAGTTATTTTTGGATCACCTCTCTTAAATCTAATTTTATCTCTAATCTAATATAGCTTCATTGTCCTTCATTGCTTTGACAAGGTGGCTTGCTCGTATTATGAAATAATAAAACTCTTTTCCCTTCTTCAAAATTCTCGCACTTAATATGCTTTGTGATCTCATGAATATCTTGTTTGCTTTTTCTCATTACCATACTTTTAAAGCTAGGTTAGATCTTCTCTATTTAAAGATTTCATAAAGAATTTTCTAGATGCTTCCTAATTTTGCCTCTTCACCTAATTGGTTAATCACAACACATAGGGTTATATGATCCATGTCGTAAAATGTGTAATAACCTCTGTAAAAACCTCTACAAGTAATAAATATCTTGTCAATGTTGGCTTGAAATGGTTTATCTCAAAGTTTATATAATTCCTTATTTGAATGTCAATTCTTTGTTTCTCAACACTTACTATCTCTAATACTTGGCATTCCCTATACATGTTTCTAATGCTCGATCTCTACTATGCTCAACAACTTCTATGTAACTCAAAATTAATGTGCTTGAACTTCTTGATAAACTTTAGACTCAACTTACATTGAAAATACTTGACAACCAAAGACTTTCTCAGCTCCTATACAGCTTTGGCATTTACATGTTTTATGCATAAGTCTTTACATGACTTAGCTTGTATAGAATAGCTCAATCATAGCAATAACCTTCTAACTCTACTTTGTATATGACTAAGTGTATGGATATAAATAAACAACATTAGCTAGATATACAAACAAAACTATGGAGGGAAAAGGTAAATAGTGAATAAAATATTTATCTCCTTCCCATGCTAGAGTTGAGTGTGCACTTCTAAAGAAGAAGTTTTAAATAAAAGGGTCCATGGACATGATTTTTTATATAATTTTGACTATAGGGCTAAATGAAATATTTTCAACATTTCAAAAGCTTTTTCATTGCTAAAGACTTGTAACTTTAAATGCATGTCACGGGAGCCATTTTTGTCCTAATATAGGACTATTATGTACTATTGGAAAGGTCTAAGAGAAAGGAATCCATTTTAGCAATCAAATTTTGTGTAGGTTATTCTAATCAAAAGATATTCACATATTTGTAAAATAGGGGGATTTCTTTGCAAGTTTTCTTGTCTTTTCGATGATAGTTTCATTTTTAGTTTCTGGGAAAATTTTCAAATTGGTTTGTCCTATACTTGGCAAGAATGACCATAGGATTGTTTTTTTTATTAAAACCATTTGGTGAAGTTTTAACACAAGTTTTAGTAACATATTTTCCAACTTTTTGGCAGTTTGTTATCATCATGATTGAGTAGTTTCAAGCTTGTTTTTCAATAGCAATGATGAGGATTTGATTTTAAGTCATAGAAAGAAATATGAGAGAGGCTTTGCAAAAAGATTAGGTGGAGTTTGAAGAGGACATTTGGCACTTTCATATCAGATAAGACCTTCTTTCTTTTTTGATATCTTCTCTTTCTTCCTCATTTCATAGGGTTTGTTCCAACACTTTGAGCAAGTCTCTAGTTGTGATTCCATCTATTCTCAAGATTTCTTCTCTATATAAATCCTGATATGTACTGGTCTATTTTGTGTTTTCATGAGTTAATTCATATATATGGATGTATTTACTCCAAAAAAAGGAATACAAAGCATCAATGAAAAATATTTTTATTCTTATTATTTTCTCTTATCTTTAAGTTTTGCAATCTTTTGTGATTTTTGGATAAAGAACCCAAATCTTAGTTACAATATTTTTAGGTTGTATGTCTTAGTATTTTTTTCTATTAACTCAAAGAGTTAAGTAAATTATTGATGTCTTGTGATAGGGTTGCAGATCTTATGGAAGAATTTTGATAAGTAGAAGATTCATAATGAAGGTTGATATCTAATTTACAAAGTAAATGGATAGATCTAAAGGATCTTGATGTATGTTGTATTTTTTGTAATACCAAATGGATAGGACATTGATATCAGCTGGAAGATTATATAATTTTGTTATTTCATATCTAAGTTATCCTGAAATTAAATAAAATATAAAATATCTAGTTCCCTTTTTATGTTGTAGAGCTAAAAGGATAACCCTCACTTAGCTTGCGAATGCATAGGTTTTGTAACTTGCTATTGCATACCTTTATTGTTGGATATGTATAGAAGAATTGGGTTTTTTATCTTCTTAGTCTAAATTTAGATTTATGTTTTGCACTAATGTCATAAATGAATCTTAGGTCTACCTGCATAAGGTTCATAGAGCCTAAAGAGAAGAAGGAGTGTAGCTTTTTAGTTGGCCAAAGTTATTTTCATGTGCATCCATCATAGGAAGTGGTAACATTTAGATGAATTTTGTTTCATTTTCTTGGTAGTTAAACTCACTATTAAATCAAGAGACAAAATGTAGTAATGAGCATGTGATCATCTTGATATTGAATAAGAAATTATAGTGATTGTCAAGCTACATAGTGATGACCAAGCAGAAGAACACTGTGATTGTTGAGTGACAACAAAAGTTAAAGTTTGAGAAAGATTTGATCTTGAGGCTAACATAGTTGGAATTTTGAATTAGTCAAAGTGTGTGTAAGATAAGTATGATGATTTTTCATATTTAACATATGAGGATATTCTATTACATAATCAAAGGAAATGATTTGATTAAGAGTTTCTAAAAGGAGGAAAAAATATGGAAGGATTTGATGAATCTAACATAACCCTAAGATCAATGGTGATGCTTAAGTAGAAAAAGAACAAAATTACCTATTTAAGGAGTCATAAGGAATGACTTTTAAGGTTGGTTTTTTGTTGATTGGTGATCTTAAGGAGAATTCATGAAGAGAATGAAAATAGAGGTGAAGTGTGAAGAGTTTGTGAAGTATTATTGCTTGAGGAGGTGCTAAGATGGTTAGTAATGGAGATTTCAATGAAGCCCAACCAATGAACTAAGATATGAGAAAATGGATATTTGAATTTTCAAAGTGAGTTGTACTTTATAGATCAAACCTATTGTTACATTCTAACCATTGTATCAATCAAAAATCCTTTAATCAAGGTATCATTCTAATGAAATGTTCTAAAGTCCTCTAACAAGGCCACTCCTAATAGGGTGATTAGATCCTTTAACAGGGTCACATTTAATATTTTTTTGTATAACCTTTAATATGATTGGATCTTAATTGAGCTCACTTCATAAGAACGAAAAATTGGTAGCATCTTAGTTGGTGATTTTTTCCAAATTGGGTTTCCATGTTAAATCCTGGCATCAAAAGTGTTGTTTTTATGTTTGGATGTTATAGTTTTTCATGTTATATTTTATAGTAGTTTTTTTATTAGAAGTTGGCACATATACAGATGGAGAGTTAACATATTGTATGAAATGTCAAATTATTGATGATATGATATAATAATAGAGTGGGTATTTGTGATTGATTAATATTTTTGAAGTTTTTAAAAGTTGAATAGGTACATTTGGACATGAGGATAACTTAGTCACCACCCCCCTAGTAATTATAAATCATTATAATAATTGGTATTAGAACACTAGTATTTGTCAAGAAAGTTTGAAAGGAATCAAGCCAAAGATCAAGATGTACATGAGAGAGATACCTAAGTTGAACAAGGAGAACTTCCCATCATGGCAAAGGCTAATGAGATTGTACTTATCTTGAATTGGAGATTCCACATCTTACTATTTAGACAATATCTTCATTGAGGTGCCTAGAACTATGATAGTTGAAAAAATGAAAGAGAATAAGGAACATAGCCAAATGATGATTATACTTCCAACAGCCCTCAGTTATGTAGAATTTGATGATGTGAATGAATGCACTGCTGCTAAGAAAATGTGGGTCAAATTGGAAAAAGTCCCTTTTAGGGACAAGAATGTGTTTAGAGCTGAGGCAAAAAACTTTAGAGGAAATTTTGATTACATGAAAATGTAGGAAGGTGAATATATTTCATAGTATTGTATTTGAATCAAAGAAGTGAATATTATCAAAGGAGTTGGAGGATATATAACTAATGAGTAAGGTATTGAGGACTTTACTTCCTATATATGTAATTAGAATATCTATAATTCAATAACTAAGATATAAACTTGGTAATGATTTGACCTTGGATAGTCAAATTGGTAGAATTACTGCATTTTAATTATTACATTTTGATAATTACTCCCTTGCTAGTGTTAAATCTACATTCAAACCCCAACTAACCCTTGATGGATCTAAGAAAAATAAGAAAAGTAAGCATCTAGAAAGTAACAGTGGATCTAATGATGACCTTGATTAACTTAAAGCATTGTTGGAAAGAATACTTCCTATTATCTATTGTACATGCAAAAAAATTGGTCATATTGCAACTAGATGCCTTGACAGAGATAACAAAGAGGAAAGCAAAGATTTGAAGTACAAAGGATAGTGGTTTCTCACTCAGATTACTAGTGATACAAATAAGTTTGATATAATAGAGTATTATAATGGAAGTAGTGCTACTTTTGGTAATAATTCACCATGTTATGTGAAAGGCAAAGGATCAATTAAACTGAATGAAAAGATCTAGTGTGACAATGCATATTGGGTTGATAGTTTAACTATAACTTGTTGAGTGTACAATAGTTTATAAGTTCAAGTTACAAAGTTGATTTCTAGAACATGAAGGAAAATATCTATGATGCTATTGGTGAACTAGTTGGAAGTGGAGAGAAAGTAAGAGGTGACTTGTTCTATCTATACCGATCTAAAGATACTTGTTTATTTGTATAGTGTGAAGATTATTGGTTATGACATAAGAGACTAAGTCATGTGAATTTTGATAACTTTGTAAGCACTAGTAAAATGGAAAGAGTTAGAGGGTTACCAAGACTAAGAAAACTTGATAAAGGGGTGTGCAAACAATGTCAAATGGGAAAAATGACAAAGTCTAGTTTCAAGAGAAAGATGTTCTTCTGATGGTATTTTGGAGTTGGTTTATACTGACTTCTGTGGTCCTATTCAAATACAGAGCTATTACGGTGATAAATAATATATTCTATTTATTGATAATTTTTCACAAATCATGATTGTGATGTTTTTGAAATAAAAACTTTATGCATTTCAAATGTTTAAGTGGTGTCTTGCTAGAGGAGAGAAAGAAATGGGAAAGAGTGTAAAATATCTGAGATCAAATAGAGATGGTGAATTCATTTAAGATGAGTTCAACATATTTTCAATGACAAAGGAATCAAGAGGCAAATGAGTGCACCAAGGACACCACCACTAAATACTATAGTTAAGAGAAGGAATAGATCAATTATGGATTGCATAAGAAAACTAATGATGGAGATTTATGTTCCACAAATGTATGGGAGAGAGTTTGTAAGCACTATAGTCTATACTCTAAATTGGGTTCAAGTGAAGAAAGGAACAAAAAAAACACCTTTTGAACACTAGTATGGATATGAACCAAATGTGAATTATTTTAGAGTCTTTGGAAGCATATTTTATATATTGAAAGATGCAAGAAAATGTAAACTTGATGCTAAAAGTGATGAAGGCATATTCCTAGGTTATTACACTAAGTGAAAATCTTATACGTGATTGAATTATAACACTAAGAAAATTATGGAAAGTGAAAATGTTAGAGTTAATACATTTGCAGAGAAAAATGAAGAAGATTGCAAGAAAGAACTTGAAGATTATAGAATTTTTTTCTATGTCTATGAATGTGAACCTAGAAACTTACCTGAACTAGAAAAGTTGGTTGTCAAACATCAGCAGCCAAGCACTACCAAGGTTCTACAAATGATCTTTTGAAAGCATCAGTAGCATGTTGAGCATCAAGCTATAGGAGATGAGTTATAGAATATGGTTTTCAACCAGTGGATAGAGGAAGCTAAGTTATAGCTAGAGACAATGGGAGATGTTAAACATGTAGAATCTAGTGAACAATAGAAAGAGGAACCAAGATTTGAACCTGTATTGAAAAATTATATGAGAAGACATCAAGCACTAGATCAAATCATTGGATATAAGATTAAAGAGTCATGACAAGAAGAAGTTTGAAGAATGACACATGTTTATTATGTGAATTTTAACCTAATATTAATCCCATGCAAGATATATTGTTAGTTAGTGTCAAAATACTTAGTCATAATGAAAAGATAGTTGCAACCAAGTCACTAGTATGTAGTGTTAACTGAGCTCACAAAGGATTGAAGAAAACAAGTTAACCTTGTAGAAAGTTGCAATGTCAACTGAGTTACACTAGCAATTGAGTTGACAGTTCACACCAAGCTCTAGTGTCAATTGAGTTGACTATGTCTACCAAGCTCCAATGTGAACTGAGTTAGTAGAGCAATCTTGTCCCAAGGTAATAATCAAAATGGAATAATAGTGCAAGCCAAGTTAGAAACATCTATCGAGTGATCAATGTGAACCACACACCCAACATCTACGGAGTGCCAAAGCTAGCCAAGGATATAGTGGTGACTGAGTGTTTCTAGTATCGTCAAGTATGACATTGACCCAAGTTATTGCATCAAGCTAACTTGGTGATTATTTTTGGAAATTTTCATATTGTAGCCAACCTATGTTTATCTAAAGTGTAGTAGCATCATTTATTGTATCATCATTCAAGCAATAGTGAATATAGAAGAGTAGATTGTCTAGAAGGCTACAATCATCAGAAGGAAAGGAAAAGATTTGTCTATCATAGTCAAGTGATCAATTTACTTCAAAGGATATTCATCAAAAATCATAATTTCATTTTAGAGATCATCAATTGATTCATCCTAATAGGTGCATCAATCCCAAATCTTTTTAACTAGGTGGACCTAATAGTCCTTTGCAGAAACTTCTAAAAAAATAACATACTTAATTATGTTGTATAAATCCTTTCACAAGGTGGACCTAACAATTTTTATTACTTCTAATAAGGTAAAATCACAAAAAGCGATCATTTGCAAGCCTCAACTAGCCAACTTTATTACTACAATAGTGAAGTATTGTGGATGTCATCCCCACCCTAGTTTTACCTTCTACTTGGAGGGTTTTTGGGTTACCAAATATTGTGTTATGGTGTTGTTACTTTAGTGCTTTAATTTTTTATGCATTTTAGTAGATTAGAAAAATACAAAAAAAGTGGTAAAAGTGAAGAAGTTTAATTGGTTTTTTATTCACCCCATCCCCCTCCCCTCTTAGTCACCTAGTTTGTATTACATTTCCAACAATTAGTATCAGCTAAGTTCACTTATCAAAAAAGTTACCAGCCTAAGAGAAAAGATTAGACACAAGGGATTCATATAAGCTAGAGAAGGCCATTAAGAATGAAAAGTTGGATCTACATGTAGCCATAGAGAAAATAAAGAAACTAAAGGAGAAAATCTTTGAATCCCTAAAAAGAAGAAAAGAATTTCCAACACAAATGAATGACAATCTCTACATAGAAGAGAAAATTGAAGACATCTATAAAGAAAGAAATTAAAATGAAGAAGATGTAGCTATAGAAGATCTACTTGGAAGAAACCTTATTCCTCAAGAAACCAAAAAATTGAAAAGGGAACAAGAGATCCACTTAGTTAGAATATGTGAAGCCATGGAACAAAAGATTCAAGCTGAAAATGACAAAAATATGGTAGAAGAAGATAGAAGACTGCTCAGCACTAGGTTAGAAGAAAAAGATAATGAAATCTATTAGCTCTCACTACATCAAGAAGACTTAGTAAATTAGTTGAACAATTCAAATCAAGAATTCATCCATCTAAGGACAGAAAATGAAAGACTTGTGAATGATCTTAGAGCAAAAAAAGAAACCAATAAAAGAATGATGAATTCTCAAGAAAGAATGAATTAGTTAGCTAAGATATCCTAGAAAAGATAGAAAGGTTAATTAGACTACACTAAACAAGGAGATTCATCATAGAAAGGAGCTCAAAATAATAAAAGACCTACATGCAATCATTGTGGAAAAATAAGGCATACTTCAAAAAAGTGTTGGAGCAATAGAAATTCAAAGTTTAATGGAAAATATTACAGTTCTAACAAGCATGGGCATAGAGCAAGTGAATGCATAGAGAAGACAAAATTTGAAGGAAAATGCTTCTCATGCAACAAATTGGGTCATAAATCTTTAGAGTGTAGAAACAATAATTGCAATCCTATTGAACAAATTGCTAATGCTATTTTTGGTTGTGATTACAATACTTGGTGTAGATGTTATTTATATGGAGAGTTTAGGCACATTGGACCAAACTACATGAATACTAACCTCAAAAAAAAGATCCTACCAAGAGATGTTATGTATACAAATAACTTGGCCATCTAGCAAAGAATTGTATGAATATAGGAAAAGTTGAAGATGAAAACAAAGCAAAGGATGACACAATCAGAAGTTATGGTGGAGACACAACCAAAGACTAGAATGAACACATAGGAAAAGGGAAATATTAGTATCAATGAAAAATTCCCTATGGGCTTACAATAGTATGATTCTGGAGAAAGAAATCCTCCACACAATACCTTCTCTCCAACTCCACTAATAACTACCTTTATAATGCCAGAAATGTTCTTAAATAGACCTCAATTCATTTAGGGTTAGGAATACATTCTAGATCATGCCAATTGGCATCCACTGCCAAAATAAAAAGTTCTAGAAGTCATGTTAGAAGTCAATGTAAAATTAGAAGAATCCAAAAATGGTAATCCAACTTCCAAGAGGCATAACTTTTGAACTGGGACTTCGATTGACGAATCGTTTACATTTCTAGAAAGTTCTCAAAGCACTCTACTACCCTATGGACAAGCTTTTCCTCCATTTTTTGGCCCCGTACGAGGCCATTTAGAGCCCCAAATCTGGCTTTGAAGCACTCTTAGGAGGTCTCTAGGAAACTTAAAACTTCAATAACTTTCTAATCATAAAGTCTTTTGAACTAATTCTTTTTCTAGAGCACTTTAAATTACAAGGATAATCATCCCTCCAAATTACATCCTATAAATTATCATAATTTTGGCTCTATACAAAATAACCCATTTTCTACATTTACATGTATCCCAAGGTGCTTAAAAACTCTAAACCAAAAAACTAATAGTGGAACTATGAGAGTTGGAACCTTTATTTGACTCAAATGGGTATCTAGAAATAAAAACACATTAAACAAAAATTATCTCTAAGAATATTCTTGGATGATATAGGATTGCCCTTACACCACTGGATACTCCTGCATTAGACACCCAAGGTAGATTGAAAAGTGACCCTGTCACTTTATGGTAGAGGAAAACCCAAATGGGAAACCTTCACTGCTGATGTCCAAGTTGAGTCCTCTATTCATCATCCTTTCCACTTCACCAGATACTCTTCATACTACCTATTTCTGGTACTCTTGCCCACACGATTATCTAGAATCTCTTCTATCTCCTCCTCAGAAATAGGAATTAGACATGGCTCTAGCATCAAGCCCTCATCTACACCATCATCATGATATTCTATTAAGTCTACAATGTTGAAGATAGGAGAAATGTGAATCCCATCTGGAAACTCCACCTCATATGCATTTCCTGAGTCATGCTTCTTCAAAATTTTACAGGGGCCAAATTTCTTCATCTTCATCTTGTTGTAAGTACCCACTAGAAATTATTCCTTTCTTAAGTGTACCATAACCAAATTCCCTACTTGGAACTCCTTATATCTCTTTTGATCTACCCTGGCTTTATACTGTTGATTCATCTTGGTGATGTGTGCATGAACCTCCTCATGTAGGCTCTTGATATGTTCAATAAATTATTTTGCCTCAGCACTTGTCCTCTCCCTTTGCTCCATCTTCCTCAATTCTGGTGTAGTCCTTGGAATACTTCCATACACAATTTGGAATGGTGATCTACCAATACTCCTATTTATAGAATTATTGTAAGTAAATTCTGCTTGTGGAAAAATCAAATCCCATCCCTTAGGCTTATCTCCTACTAAACACCTCAACAAATTGCCTAGACTTATATTTACCACTTCAGTTTGTCCGTTAGACTGTAGATGATGTGTAGAATAGAACCTCATGTCCATCCTCAAATTCTTCCATAAAGTCCTCCAGAAATACCCCACAAATTTAGTATCTCTGTCAGAAACAATACCCTTTGGGAGACCATGTAGTCTCACCACCTCTCTAGAAAAAAAAAATTGTAATATGTACAACATCATGAGTCTTGTAGCATGGGATGAAATGTTCCATCTTGGAGACCTATCAACCACCAAAAACACTGATTCATTACCCTTTTGTGTCCTTGGAAATCCAAGAACAAAATCCATACTTATGTCCTCCCAAGGCTTTGATGGAACAGGCAATGGCTAATAAAATCCAGTATTGTGACTAGATCCCTTCAGTGCTTGACATACTTGACAATTCCTCAAAAATTTCTTCACATCTTGTGACATTTGAGGCCAAAAATAATGTTTTCTAAGAATGGAAATGGTCTTGTCTCAACCAAAGTGTCCTGCTATTCCCACACTATGCTTCTCTTTGATCAAGTTTCCCTCATGGAACTCCTTGGAATGCATAATTGACTGCCCTTGAATAGCATACCATCCTAAATAAAATAATCTAGCCACATGGTTCTATCTACAATAACAAGTTCTTTACAAGCCTTCCACACTTCAACAAAATCTAGATCCTCTGGGTATAGATTCTTGAGTTCATCAAACCCAAACACTTCAACCTGCATTATTGTAAGAAACAACTATCTCCTACTCAATGCATCTGCAACCCTTTTAGACCTTCCACTTCTATGTTTCAACACAAATGTATAGCTTTGCATGAACTCTACCCACTTCATATGTCTCTAGTTTAATTTACCTTGGCTATTTAGGTACTACAATGCTTGGTGATCAATATACAAGACAAATTCTTTTGGCAATAAATAATGCCTCCATTTCTTTAAGGCCTAAATTATTGCATAAAACTCATGATCATAAACAAAATACTTCTTTGCATCATTCAATTTTTCATTAAAATATGCAAGAGGCTTACCTTCTTGGCTCAATATAGCCCCATAGCACTACCACTAGCATCACAATCTACCTGAAACACTTTACTGAAATCAGGAAGTTCCAACACAGGTTGTTCTATCACCTTATTCTTCAATATTTCAAAACTCCTTGTAGCTGATGTAGTCCACTTGAACTCTTTCCTATCCCTCCTTATTGTTTCAGTCAGGGGTGCATATATGCCACTAAAATTCTTAATGAACTTCCTATAAAAGCTAACTAGACCATGAAATGATGTTGCCTTAGTAGCAGACCTTGGAGTAGGCCATTTCAAGATGGCCTTTACCTTCTTTGGATCCATTTTGAGACCTTTAGATGATACAACAAACCTAAACTAGACTAACTCTTTTTTTATAGAGCTACATTTCTTCAAATTAATCAACATTTTCTCTTCCCTCAACCTTTCCAAGACACTATGAATGTGCAATAAATGTTCATCCAAAGTCACACTAAAAAAATAAAATATCATCCAAATATACAATAACAAATTTTCCCAAGAATTTCTTTAGTACCTCATTCATAAGTTGCATGAAGGTGCTTAGCACATTGGTTACTCCAAAGGGCATGACTAACCACTCATATAGACCCTCCTTGGTCTTGAATGTAGTCTTCCACTCATCTCCCTCTCATATCCATATCTGGTGATAGCCACTATTAAGATTTATCTTTGTAAAGTACTAAGCTCCACTCAAGTAGCCCATAAGATCATCCATTCTTGGCAAAGGAAACCAATACTTGATGGTTATTCTATTTATAGCTTGAGAATCTGTATACATTCTCCATTCTCCATCCTTCTTTGGTGCTAATATTGTAGGTACTGCACATGGACTTAGGCTCTCTCAAATCAAACCTTTCCTTAATAGGTCCTAAACTTGTTTGTTTGGCTTCTTAGTTTCAGTAGGAGTCATCCTATGAGTAGCCTTGTTAGGAAAACTAGCTCTAGGGATTAAATCTATCTGATGATTGATCTACCTTACTGGTGGAAACCCTTCTAGAACATTATCAGAAATGACATCTCCATACTCACTTAATATGCCTAAAACTTCAGGTGGAATTTCACTACTACCTTCCTTATCTCTTCTAGGAATCAAAGCATAACACATACGCTAATGTTTCATACCATCCAAAAAAAAAATTCCATCAACAAGACATATCCTAGCACTATTGCATACCTTTTCACCTTCCTTTATCAAGGGCTTCAGTTTGTGGTGAACTCCATCCTTTATTAGAGAGTATGTATTTGCATGACCATCATGTACAACATGTCTATCAAATTTCCATGGTCTTCCCAACAATAAATGGCAGAAATCCATTGGAATAATGTCACAGAGAACTTCATCATGGTAACTCCCAATCTTGAACTTCACCAAATACTATTCATTGACCAGGACTTTATGATCATCCTTCACCCAAGCAATCTGATAGGGTTGGGGGTGTTTCTCCCTCTTGAGCTTTAGCTTACAGACCATCTCCTTAGACACCAAGTTGTCAGTGCTTCCACCATCAAAAATCACATCACAACACTTATCCTCGTACTTGCACTTGGTACAAAACAAACTCCTCCTTTGTCCATGTCCTTTGCCTCTTTCTCTCTGATCTCCAAATTTTTGATCATGTGAGCAGTTGAAACCCTCATTCCCCTAGTTCTTGCTAGTACCCACATCTTCATTTTTATTTTGGGTCTCATTTCAACCTCCAAATGACCTACCACCACCCCTTCCTCCTTAACCATGCCCTCTTTTCCTTCCATCAAATCTTTTGTTTAGCTTCTCTTCAACTCATAGGGAAAACTAGTATACTTCTTCAATACTAGTCATTCTAACCAGACTTAACTCCTCCTGAATGCTAGGTCATAACCCACTGAGGTAACGAACAACCTTCTCCTTATTAGCTTCTCCATGCCCTGCCCTAATAAGAAGTCAATAAAATTCCTCTATATATTCCTAGATAGATTTTCCTGCTTGCTTTAACCCTTGCATTTTCTTGAACAAATCAAGCTCATAATCAATAGGAATGAACTGCTTCTTTAGTTTGTCCACCATGTGATCCCACCTTGTGATTTTATCCTTTCCTCTTCTATTCCTTTCTATTTGAATCTCTTCCACCAAATTTTGGCATGGCCTTTCATTTTGGCATTCACAAACTTAACCCTCTTTGGGTCCCTAATATCCTCATACTCAAAAGACTCCTCTAGTTCATTAATCCAATCGATCAACTCATCAAGGTTTAAAGTTCACGAAAACATGCCCACATCAATTTTAGGTCTTTTCCCAAGCTTAGAAATGGCCCTTAAAAGCCTCTCCTCTACCTAATTTAGGACTTCCTCTTCACCTTCCCCTTCTTGTCCAATATTTTCTTCTTCTTCATTTTATTCCTCACTTTCATTGTGTGCAGCAACATTCAATCCTCTGCGGATCTCCTCCTACAATGCTTGAACTTGTCTCTAGAGAGAACTTGTCTCTGGAGAGTTCTAACCTCAAGAGTAACAATTCTAACCCTTCCACCACATTCCCTTCATGGAGGCATCTTCTTGTCTCAAACCCACAACCATACAGTCCTGGTGCAAACTGCCTCACAGTTAGCTCTCTATCGACACACTTAGGAAAACCTTGCTCTAATACCACTTGATGGAGACACAAAAAAAGACCAAAATGAACATATAGGAAAAGAAAAATATTATTATCAATGAAAAATGCCCTATGGGCTTAAAATAGTATGATTCTGGAGAAAGAAATCCTCCACACAATACCTTATGTCCAACTCCACTAAGAATTGCCTCTACAATGCTAGAAATGTTCTTAAATAGATCCCAATTCATTTAGGGTTAGGAATAAATTCTAGAATATGCTATTTGGCATCCACCACCAAAATAGAAGGTTCTAGAATTCATGTTAGAAGTTGTTGTAAAATTAGAAGAATCCAAAAATAGTAGTCCAACTTTCGGGAGGCATAACTTTTGAACCAGGACTCCAATTGACGAATCATTTACATTTCTATAAAGCTCTCAAAGTACTCTAGACCCCTATGGATGAGATTTTCCCCCATTTTTTGAACCCATACAAGGCATGCCACAAATTTGACTTTGAAGTGCTCTTAGGAGGTCTCTAGGAAACTTAAAACTTCAATAACTTTCTAACCATAAAGTCTTTGGACCCAATTCCTTTTCTGGAGCACTTTAAATTACAAGTATAATCATCCATCCAAATTAAACCCTCTAACTCATCATAATTTTGGCTCTATTATAATAACCCATTTTCTACATTTACATGTATCCCAAGGTGCTTAAAAACTCTAACCCAAAAAAATAATAGTGGAATTGTGAGAGTTGGAACCTTCATTTGACTTAAATGGGTATCCAAAAATAAAAACACATTAAATAGAAAGTATCTCTAAGAATATTTTTGGGTGATGCAAGATTGCCCTTACACCACTGGATGCTCCTACATCAAGTTAAATGAAGTAGAAATGGGTAAAGAAGTCTCTAGAGACTTCAAGTGAAATCAATGTGGTCATTGACGCCCAAGACAATAGATTGGGTGATTCAATCATCTCTTCATAAATATGCAAGGAGATTACTAGAGTTGTGATAAAATTCATATTTCACATTAGCTCTAGTCATCCAAGAAAAATAGTCTATATCAACTTATCAAATACACTTAGAAAGATAATAGACTAAGACCAAACCAAGTTATTAGTTCTAACCAAGCTATTAGACCTAACTAAGCATAGGTAGACTTGACAAATACATGGACTCAACTGAGCATCGAAAGACCATACTAACCAAGCTTTAAGACCAAAATAAGTATTTTTACCTACCCTAGTACAGAGCATTAAATAAAGCCCTAAATTTGGAAATCTTAAAAAAGGTAAAGATGAAAGCTTTGTTTTTACTACATTTTCAAAATTCTCTTCAAGCTCAATATTTCTTAAACCCCAAAAGCAATTTTATTGCAAACTATTAAAGGAGATTCTTAGGAAAAATCATTATCATGAAATTATTTCTTCACCGAGTAGTATGGCAGTGTCTTCTAGTTCAAAGGTCAAGAAAATTTCAGAGATGTTGGTAAAGAATTTGGATTGCACTCCTCCAAAATTCTAGCTCTATCCAGCAATTGTAGAGGAAAAGGATCCTCAAGGTGCTCACTCTTCCATTCCTCCAAAGGTATTACTCATCCATGATATTAGATCATTTTATCATTGTTCTATCCAAGAGTTAGGAAATCTTGAGCTAGATTAGGCCTATGTAGCTTCATGTGAAAATGATGTTCATTAAGCTAGATCACAAACATTTGGAGATCAAGGGGTTGACCCATATCATAAAAATTCCTAGGAACTTTCAGATAAACTAGATTAGGCTTATGTTAAATTGAGTTCATGATATGTCATTTTGGTAGGAATAGACCTACCTTATCACTAAGAAGATTATTCACAAGATATTAGGGTGTCCTACGATAGAGAAAGATAAAACTACTAAAACCCTAGGTTAGGCAAAACTAATGAAGCTAACCCTAGTTTAATGGGATGGTAGAGGCATGAAACTGAACAATGTAACAAGCATAGAAATCAAGTTTGGCATCCATGTCATTGCTCATAAAATCTATAGCTCAAGTCATGGCAATAGTGTGTCATGTGAGGTAGTGGACCTAGCATAGAAGATTGTAAAGAAGAATCTATCATTCAACCTTGTCGAGCTTTAGTACTCCTAGCTAAGGAAAAACATGGAGAGCATTTAGACCTCAAATAACAATCCATGTAAGTTAAATTCACTCTTAGTATGTTTATTCTTTTATGTTCATAAATTCTTTCCTTTCAAAGGAAATGTTGTTTGGAAGAAAGACACCTTTACTCTATATCAAATCAATGAATTCAAAAGTGAATTGGGTGAGAACTTTGATGGCATCATGGATGCAAAGTGGGCTTATCATCCTTGAGTAGCTTGTTAAAGACTATGAACATGATATATGCTTCCTAGTTGACTGTGACAGAGTCCACATTCAAGTAGTTAGGCCTAGGATAGCATGGGTTAAACCTCTGGCATATGAGGTGAATATTGATGAAACAAAGGATATTATTTAGGCTCTCATCAATGAGTTAGTGGACTCCAAAGCCACTTATTTTGGAACTTATCAATAAGCAAAGACAAGAATTTCTCTTGAGATTTAGATCCCTCAAATTCTGAAGAGAGTGAATAAGAGGTTAGAAACTATTGTGAAGAAACTTTCCAAATCAAATACATCTCTTGTGATCATAGAACGCAAGGGTAATGATGTAGAAGAGGAAGATGAAGATGAAGAGGTGGAGGAAAATGAAGAGAAAGAGAAGGAACCTCCCAAGAAGAAGGAAAAGACACCATGCAAGCCACTCAAGAGAGAAACAAGATTAGCAACAAGATCAACACTTGTGATTATAGCTATTAAGCCAAGGAAGGAAAGAAAGTAGCTAAAGCTTTAGGATGAAGATGATGAAGATGAAGAAAATACCCAAATAATATCCCTAAAGAAGATACCCCTTACCTTTGAAAAGAAACAAGAAAATATAAGAGAAGGAAGGGGTAAGGGAGGATTTAAATACTTCAAGTATGAATTTAGAAACAAAGAGGAGAAGAAACATATTGAAGATGTATTAGTTGTGAAAATGACAAAGTGGAAATATGACCCTTCTGAGCTTAAGGGGCATGCTCTTGAAAAATTGTTGAAGGTTGTTTCACACCATTGGGATAATGTAGAAAATACAGTGAAGGATATTAGAGAGAAGACTTTAAGAAATCTCATGCCTAATCTCTCTGACAGAGAAATCAAGGAGGCAATGTCTAAACATGTAGAAAGACATTCTCCTAGATTTAAAGCTTTCCAAATTTTGTCAAATAAAATAGAAGATTTTGTGTATTCCATAACAAAGATATGCAATAACATATTTGACATCAAGGAAGAAGGAGGTCTTCAAGAGATTTAGACAATTGAGTAATCTGATGGTAAAAAGATTACAATAAAAGTCATGACATCATTTCCCTCCACTCCACATAAGGTAGAAATTGTGCAATAATCAATTGATTTGAACCTAGTTCAACCTAGTAGTGAAGTGAAGACTATCACACCTTCATTGAGTTCTATCACAAGGGAAAATGAGAATAGGTCCCAACAATCTCAATCAAGCAACAAGCTCCATCAATCTTGACTAAGAATTAGGGTCTCTCCATCTTGACTGAGCAGCAATAGCAAGAACAAAAGAAGGATTTGGTCGACAAGGGAAAAGTTTTCATTCCTTATTCAATAGCCAAAAGAAAGGGAAAAAAGAATATAGTTGATGGCATTGATCTTTATGAGGAGATTGCAATCTCAAACTAGGACATATCAAGTCTATCAACAAAGGAAATGGACATCTTGGGAGAGCTATGGAAGAAAAGGGAAAAGCAAAGAATGCTAAGGGTTGTAAGAGATATGATCCAAGTCTTGGAAGACATCAAAGAAATATTTATAGATTCTCTATCTATAGAGGTAAATGAAAAATCTCCCATCATTAATCAATTAATTGATATTGTGCACAAGTTCAATTAGGATACTAATGGTTAGGACAAACTTCTCGTGAAAGCTGAGAGAAAGTTTGAGAATAAAGTGCCAGATAATGTAGCACAAAAGATAGAAATTGATCAAGTATAACTATCTACTTTGATATCTCCATTAGAAAATGTTGAAAATAATGTTATATCTTTATTTGTAAAGTTGAGTGATTTCACTAACTTTACCAAGGAAATAAAAGAAAAACTTGCCAAGATTGACAAGGACTTGCAAGAGAGTGTAAATCAATTGGCACTTAGTCCAAGCTCTAGTTTCAATCATTTTTAAAAATGTAGATTGTTGATAGATCTACAAGCAGAATTGCTAAAGGAAGAAGCCAAAATAAGGGAAACATTGATTGACATTCAAGGTATGTTACTTCCCCATATGGACATTATGTAGAAAAGGATGGATCATGCAAGGACATTAGTCAAAGACACAAATCTATCAGTTGCAGATCATATGTATGAGTTATTAGTAGAGATTAAAATTTATGTACATATTTAAAAATTCTACAAGATAATTGGTATAAGACTTTGTCCATAATTTTGAAGGTATACCATGATTTTCTTTCTCATTTTAACATAACCTTGTATATATTTTGGCATTTGTAACTAAAACAAGGGGGAAAGAAAGTGTAGAAAGGGGGAAAGCATATAAAGGAAGTATATGTATATATTTGTACACACATAAGGAGAAAACATGTATAGCAACATTAAAAATATGTAAAAAGTACAAAAACAAAAAATAGTTTTGAAAAACCAAAAATAGAGTTTTTTAGTTCATACCAAATTTCAGAATCTTCAATGCAAACTAAGCTACCAGATCAAACATATTCCAAGGGGGAGTTTGACTGAAGAGGTTTTTAGATCATGTATGATAATTTTTTTTTCACTAATGTCAAAGGGGGATATTTTTAATCTCATGCAAGATATATTTTCATTTAATGTCAAAAAACTTAGTCATAATGAAAAGATAATTGTAACTGAGTCACTAGTATGCAATGTTAATTGAGCTCATAAAGGATCCAAGAAAATGTGTTAACCTTGTAAAAAGTTGCAATGGCAACCAATTTGATAGTTACACCAAGCTCTAGTGTCAACCAAGTTGACTATGTCTACTGAGCTCCAATGTGAACTAAGTTAGTAGAGCAGTCTTGTTCCAAGGTAATAATCAAGATGGAAGAATAGTGCAAGCTTGAGTTAGAAACATCTATTTAGTGATCAATATGAACCATGCACCAAGAAACTATCAAGTGCCAGAGCTAGCCAAGGAGACAGTGGTGACCGAGTGTTTCTTGTATCGCCCAAGTATGACATTGACCTGAGTTATTACATTAAGTTGACTTGGTGATTATTTTTGGAACTATTTATATTATAGCCAACCTATGTAACAACTATTTGGATGGATATAAATATGAGATATTTTTTTATCCAAAGTATAGTAACATTATTCATCGTATCATCATTCAAGCATTTGAAAATATGGAAGAATAGATTGCCTAGAAGGCTACAAGCACAACAAGGAAAGGAAGAGACTCATATATCACAATCAAGTGATCAATTTAATTCAAATAATCTTCATCAATAATCACAATTTTATTTTATATATCATCCACTAAGTCATCCTAAAAAATGCATTAGTCCCAAATCCTTTAACTGGGTGGACCTAATAGTCCTTTGTAGGAACTCCTAATAGAATACAAACACTTAACTATATTGTATAAATCCTTTCACAAAGTGAACCTAATAGTTCTTATTACTCCTAACAGGGTAAGATCACCAAAAGTGATCATTTGTAAGCCTTAACAGACATACTTTATTACTGTATTAATGAAGCAATGTGGGTGTCCTCCCCACCCCAGTTTTATCTTCTACTTGGAGGGTTTCTGGGTTACCAAATATTGTGTTATGGTGTTGTTACTTTAATGCTTTAACATTTCATGCATTTAAGTAGATTAGAAAAATATAAAAAAGTGGTACAAGTTAAAAAGTTTAAGTGGTTCCTAATTCACCCCCCCTCCCCCTCTAAACCCCCTCTTAGTCACCTAGTTTGTATTACATTTCCAACACCTAAATCTATAAAAGATGATTTTGAGAACAAAGATTGGATCAAGGAAATGAATGAAAAAATTGATAAGAAAAAAACATGGACATTGGTACCCAAACCAAAAGATAAAAATAAGATTGGTACTAAGTGGGTGTTCATAAACAAGTTGAATGAGAAAGGTGAATTCACAAGGAGAAAGGAAAGACTAGTTTGTAAAGTATATGCACAAGAGGAAGGGGTTGAATATAAAGGATTTTATTTTTTAGTTGTAAGGTTGGAAGGAGTGAGATGTTTTCTTGCATATGCTTCTTACAAAGGATTCAAAGTGTGTGAAATGGATGTAAAATTTGTATTTTTTAATAGAATTTTGGAGGAAGAAGTCTACATTGAACAACCTAAAGGATTTGTTGATCCAATAAAAAGGAATATGGTATGTAAGTTACCAAAAGATTTATATGGTTTAAAGAAAGACTCTAAAGCATGGTATGAAAGATTACACAATTACTTGGTGAAAATGGTTTTATAATAAGCAATAATAGTAGCAATTTGTATCTGAAAAGTGAAGTTGAAAACAAGATATTGCTAGCTAAAAAATTTTGATGACATCATATTTGGAGGAAAAGACTCATTGAGCAAGTAATTTTTTGAAAAAATGAAAAAGGAGTTTGAAATATCAGTATTTGGAGAAATTAAACTCTTTGTTGGTTTACAATTTTATCATATGAACAAAGGTATTTTCATTACTCAATCAAAGTATATCAAAGAAATCTTGAAGACTTTTGGTATGGAAGAGTCATGACTAGTTGGAATACCAATGGTGACTAGAGACAAATTATCAAAGAATGATGATTCTACTAAGGTGAATCAAACATTGTATAGATCAATAATTGAGAAACTACAATATGTTTTACATAGAAGACCTAACATTAAATTAGTTGTTGGAATTGTCATTGTATTCTTAGCTAATCCCAGAGAAAATCATATGATGGAAGTAAAGAAAATACTAAGATACATGAAAGAAATAGAATACCATGGCCTATGGTACAAGAAAAGTGACAAATTTGAACTAAAAGTTTACACAAATGATGATTAGATAGGAAATTTTGATGACAAAAAGAGAACAAGTGGAGGATCTTTCTTCTTGGGTAGAATATTGATTTCATGGACAAGTAAGAAATATAATTGTATTTCATAATCTACAGGAGAGGTTGAATATGTTATTGAAGTATTGAATTGTTCAAACACTGTATGGATCAAGAAATTGTTGAAAGGCATAAAGGAAGAGATCACCAAACCTGTTTTGATTTATTGTGATAATAGAAGTGCTATAAATATATCAAAGAAATCTACGATGCATACTAAGATGAATCATATTAAGATCAAGTATCATTACTTGAGAGCTGGTACAAGAGAAAGAAGTGAGACTAGAATATGTGAACACAAAGGAATAGTTAGCTAAAATATTCACTAAAGTACTACCTATAAGGATTCTTTTGAGTATCTAAGAGGTAAGTAAGGGGTCATCCCTATACCTAAAGAAAACTAAGAAGAGATATTGCATTGCATCAATTGTTGTGAGCATAATATCTTTCATATTGATGTAGGAGGTCACACTTTAGAGCTTCTTAAAGTTGTAAAAATGAAATGGAAGACACTTAACTATAAATAGAAGAAGCTACAAGGAGTTTATGAAGAGATGGCATTGATGCATTAGTCAATGTAGTAACATGTGGATGATGTAGTATGGTATGTATTTGGCAGTGTTGTCAAAGAGGGGGAGATTACCATGATTAGGTTACCATACAAGCTATTAGTAAAGAGGAAGGGTATCATTGAGGTACCATAAAACATTGATAAGATCAAAGAGGGAGAATATTATGAACAACATTGATAAGATCAAAGAGAGAGAAGTTATGCATAAGAGAATGATTATTTTCAAGAGGGAGACATATGTTGCTACTATAAAAGAGTATGTACTAAGTTGATAGATGGAGCATCCTAAGATTGATTGAATGAGAATAAGAATGAAACTAAGAAAGAGATAAGACAAATACAGAGGGAGTAGAGATTATATAGTGTTGAATCTTTTTGGATTGCATGGTAACTAGTATAATAAGTGAAGTATATGAGGTGTATGTGTTGTCATGAATGCCAAAGAGGGATCTTGTTGGAAACTACAATTGTAGAAATTTTATGTTGTCGTTGATGTTAAACCTAATGGTAAGACAGAGTGTCAAAACTACTAGAGAGACATTTACTAACAAAATAGAGTGTCACACTATTTGATTGATGAAGAGGATTTGAAAACAAGAGATTGTGTGATGACCTAGTGAAAGGTTGAGTTGATATGTGTTAAGTATCATGGAAATAAAATGGGCACTTGATAAGTTAGTCCTTGACAAGATAATGTATTGTACAATAAATACATTAAGTGTAGAAGATAGTTAGATAACACTAAAAAGTGAAACAAGTCAAAAGGATAATCTTGATTGCATATTAGTGTTAGATGGTCAATGAAGGAATTGAAGAAGAAGATTAAGGAACTTAAGTAGAAGCCAAAAAAAATAGTTTAACATGAGAGTTAAATATTGCAAGAAAATGTATGAAGTGTAGTTGTGACCAAGTGTAGTAATGGTTGAGTGATCATGTTGATGTTGAGTGAGAAATTATAGTGATTGTCAAGCTACATAGTGATGATTGAGAAAAATAACACACTAATTGTCAAGTGATAAAATAAAATAAAATTTTGGGAAAGATTTGATTTTGAGGCTGACATAGTTGGAATTTTGAATTAGTCAAAGCACATGGAAGATAAGGATTGATGAGTTGGCATATTTAATACATAAGGAGAGTTTTTATATGATCAAAGGAAATTATTTGATCATATGTTTCTAGAAGAAGGAGAACATAAAGATGGAAGGATTTAATGAATCTGGTCTCACCCTAAGATTGATGATGATGTTTATGTAGAAAAAGATCAAAGTTTCCTATTTAAGGATGCATAAGGAATGAATTTTGAGTTGGTTCATTCTTTATTGGTGATCTTAAGGAGAAGATATGAAGAGGAGAATAATAGAGGTGAAGTGTGAAGATTTTTTGAAGTGTTATTGCTTAGGAGGTGCCAAGAAGATTAGTGATGGAGATATCAATGAACCAAAAGATAAGTGAATGGATATCTAAATTTTCAATGTGAGATGTACTTTAAAAATCAAACCTATTATTACATTCTAACCATTGTATCAATCCAAAATTCTTTAATCAAAGTGACATTCTAATGGAATGTTCTAAAGTCCTCTAACAAGGCTACAACTAGCAGGGTCATTAAATCATTTTACAGGGTCATATTTAACAATGTGTTGTATAACCTTTTACAAGATTGTCTCTTAATTGAGCTCACTTCAAAAAAGTGAAAAAACAATAGCATGTTACTTGGTGGTTTTTCCCAAATTGGGTTTCCACATTAAATCTTGGTGTCAAAAGTGTTATTTTTATGTGTGGATGTAATTGTTTTGCATGCTATATTTTACATTAGTTTATTTACTAGCACTCAACACATATAGAGATAGATAGTTAAGATATTGTACAAAATGTTAAATTTCTAATGAAACTTTGACACAAAAGCTTGCACCCTTGCCTGAGGGAATGCATCTCAGGTGGCCTTATGTAACATGAAAATAATATCAAATTTGTGGAACTTTGCAACTTGAGATTGAGTCTCTAGAGAAGGTTAGCTTCCTTTACTATCAGAGTGCACCTAAATACAATTGGAGAGGAAAAGGGAGGAGTGCATGAAAGAAAATTTTCCTATTCTAACCTAAGGGGTGATGCACCAAAATAGAATGTTTAATCCAAACTCTGCCCATAAATATACTCTTGAACTATTATGACATGAAAAGTTATATAGATTCAGACTTGTTTAAATCCAATAATCACATACAAATCACATAACTAGATAAATGACTCAAGGAAGAAAAGATTCACAATATATCATTCATAGGTCAAAAAATATAATTATGCAAATTGCAGACAACCACAAAACATTGAAGAAAGGAAAATTGATCTAACACAATACATCAATGGTTGAAAGAGATAGGGTAGAATATCATGAATAGTTCAGAGGAAAAGGGAATTTACAATGTGCATGCCAAAACATGCCAAGGAAAATAGAGAAGAACTGACCCTAAGAAAGATTACAAAATCTACTTATATAGTTCAAGCATAACTGAGATAACTTTAGAAAGAATCCAAGTTCAACCACTACAATTGAAGTTGTAGAAACAATCATGATAATATGGGGAAGATTGGTCTTGGTACACATCCACATGCAAGAAAATCCAATCTTTCACCAAAAGAGAGCCCCAAGAAGACAAAATGGTGTCATCGATGTATAGTTGGGTAGATGGATAAGCCAAGGGTGGTGGAGTGTCCTTTTTCATTAAATAGGCATGGGAGGAAATGAGAATAACTAGTAATCAATTGAGAAAATTGGATTGTGCAAAAAACCATTAATTCTCCCATTCCTAGCTTGACAAATTAGATAAGTCAACAAGTCATAGGTCAAGTGACTAGAATGAGCCATGTGGACCAATAGCTTTATTTCCTTCTACTACCCTGCAAGTCTTCAAGAGTTGACCACTGTGTCCCTATCATAGCTTCACCACCTTTCCACTTCATAAATTGTTTACCCATGTGAAACCACAAACTTAGTTAGATAACTATCAGTCATTGCTTCATATTTTAACTCTAGCATTTCCTACTAAGCATGGTGACTTGGAAACTGCATGAATACCTTGGGTTGTAGCTTCTCAACATAACAAGGACATAACATAAAATATCCTATGAAACCACAACCACCTCTTCAAACTATTGATCACTCAGTCACTTACTGAAATCCTTTAAATATAAAATGTTTGCAACCCCACGATCAATGAGGACTTTGATAGCCCTCATTTTCACTATATTAAAATTTTGATCCTCATAGTGGAAATGATATGAAGTTGTGTACATTGTTAGGCTTTATGTCTCATTTGTTGTCAGTTTTCAATAGAACCCTAGCAATTTCATTCTACCTAAATTCAAATAGTGAAAAACTTGCCCTAGGGTTTTATTTGGGTATCTATTGACACAAAAGTTTGTACCCTTGCCTAAGGAGCTACTTCTCAAGTGACCTTGTGTGACATGGAAACAACCTCTAAGTGTGGAAATTACACTCTAAGGTCAAATCTCTAGAGAAGGTTGGCTTCCTTACTATTAAGATGCACCTAAACTACTACTTGAGAGGAAAAGGGAGATAGAAACTAAAATTAAAATGCAAAAAGTGAAAGGGGGTGATGCATCAAGATAGACATAGTGGTTACAACTCTACCTATGACTGCACTACACATCAATGAAATAACCAAAATATACTAACTAAACTCTAATCTATCTTCAAAGGAAACACATGCAGGTTTGCAACTAATTGAAGTGCTAAAAGGAAAGATACTTCACTATGTAGCAACTGCTAACAGACTTGGCATGACATATAGATCTAAAAAAATTGAAAAGAAGCACTAAAAACAAGGCAATAAACATACAAATATTAAGGAATGGCCAAAATAGGTAAGAATAAGGTTTTTTCATTAATGGAAGGAAAAAGTTACAAAGCATAATGCTACTACAAAATACAAATAGAGAAGAACCCAGAAAAAGTATTTACAACTTGCCTTTATAGATCAAGCATAACTTAGATTTGACTATGAAGTTAAAACTCCAACCAAAGTGGAGTTAAGTTGTAGAGAGAAGCAATAAATTAATATCAAAACTAAATTAGATCATGAAATACTGTAAGAATTTGGCTTAGGCCAAAATTTACCCAAGAACTAAAGAACTCAACACAAGCACACAATAGACTGGAATTGACAAAGTATGATCAAAATAATGATATTCATTCAATATTTCAGCTTACTATTCAAAAGCATGTACATACACACTAGGAGTGCGTGCATATAAAGGCCTCTCAAGAAGCACCTAGAATGTCTCTACAAACAACCAAGAGATAAGACAACTAAGCACCTTATCCAACATTCTAGATGAATGGATAAGAATGACAAAGTGTCATATCTGTGTAGAAGATTCCTGTGTTGTAGACAACATGTGCTTAAAAGAGGTGCAAACCCCTATGATGTCATCATGACAACTCACAAGAGTGCACATACTCGTAGGTGACTAATAAATTAATATTAATATAATGCATTAACCTAAGTAAACTTAAGTGTAATAAGTAAATACTTATTTACACCAACACCCACCCTTAAGTGCAACTTAAGGGAATTCCCTTAAGCTTACAAAATATAGGATGATATGCAATATGGGTCCTAGCTACTAGGCCATGTTAGATACCCATGTACATAATGATATGCAATCTCTCATAAAGTGAGGAAAGAGGGAAAAACTCATGGAAAAAACCCTCCCCCAAAAAGAGAGATGAATAGGGATGCATGGATGGATGGAGTAATCAAGACCCCCCCATTACAACATACATCCAGTATATACATAAGAGAATGATGAGAAGAGGAAGAGAGATAGGATAGACTCTCCCCTCGCCTAAAGAAGAATGCCAAATAGTGACTGCTTCGATGAAAAAGCTAATCCAAGACTATAGAATGGTGTTCCTCCCCTTAGGAAGAAACAATGCCAAGGGTACAAAGGAGACACTTTCATTGTGTGTGGAAAGAATCCCATGGATAGTTGATGTCTCTAAAACCTGCTCAACTGTCTGAAGAACCTATCCCAAAGAACTATATATCTTTACAACTAATGAAGAACCCTATTGCAACTGTTGATCATAAGTATCCACAATCACTGCAACCTATGAGGATCGATCATGTAGAGAATGAACAAGAAAGTTGGATGGAGCCCTTGAGACAATTGAAGAAGGTGATTCTACATCAAGAAGAAGAGGAAAACCATTAATACTATCCCCCAAATATTTCACTGAACCTGTACCTAGAATACTAGATGTACCCTACTATTTTGGACCTATCACTATGGCATTGTATGCATGTGGACTGAACTGATGAAGTGGCCTCTCACTGCAACTGTTGATAGAACCCCATGTGTGTGAATTTGTTGAGCACTATAATTGTTGTCACTATCAGTTTCCACACTATATGATGTGTGGAGAGGAGTAGACGAAAAACTAGGTGAACTTTCCTCAAAATAAACATCCATATCTACAAAAATTTGATGTGTCTCTGGATCTAGAAGTCTATATACCTTCAAACTATCTTCATAACCAATGAAAGTACAAGGCCAAGATGGATGTGCCTCGCATACCCTAGAAGATCTATTTTTCCATACAGGACAACTAAAGACTTTGAAGTGTGTCACAATAGGTTTTCTATTGCACCGTGCCCCAAAAGGAGTCTTTCCATCTAAGGCTAGATGAGGAGAGTGATTAAGAATGTGAGTGGGACTAGAGATTACTTTGACTTATAATGATGGATCTAGAGACTTGACATGTATCATGCAACTTTCCATAGATTTAAGAGTTTAGATCCTCAATGTTGCAACATCTATCTTATGTGGACTGAATGGTGCTAGAGTTTAAAGATAAATGCCCTCAAGTCTGCAAAAGTCCTTAAGTCTTCTGTTCACATACATGCTTCCATTATCCATTCGAAGAATTTTGATGGCCTTTCTAGATTTTTGTTCTACATGACTCTTGAAGTCTAGAAACTTGTCCAACACTTCATTCTTGTTATGAAGAAAATAGACCCAAGTGAACCTTGAAAATTCATCAATGGAGGTAAGTATATAGCGACCCTGGCTGAATGAAAAAGGATCTGCTAATACTATGTGAACCATCTATTAGACACCTGGTGCTCTTGAAGAGTTCCCTCTATGTAACTTCCCCTATGGATGTGTATCCACTAAATCTATTGAACATTCATCCTTAGAAAAGTCAATTTGAGGTAGACCTTTGACCATTTTGTATGTGTAAAGTTGCTGAAGGTAGTGGAAGTCAAGATGATCATACTGCTCATGCCATAATTGCATGTTTGAATTGGATTGAGATAACAAGGCCTTTGGAGGAGACTTGGGCACAAAATAAGAGAAAGAGTACAACCTTTTTTTATGATTCACTTTCTCCACTGCAACCAAGGAATCATCTTTAAGACTATGCACTTTTACTGAGTCTAGAAGGAACTCAACTCTATGTTCATCTCCAAGGTGACTGATTTGGTAGATTGATAGGAGATTTGAACATAGGTTTGGAACATAGAGAACATTTTTAAACTCTCAATTTTCCATCTCCATGTTTCCTTTCCCTTCAACTTCCATTTTTCTATCATCTCCCATGAAGATGTGCAGTACCTTGGACTACTTCATTGAAGAAAAATCCTCCTTTGAAGAACCCATGTGATATGAGGCACCTGAGTCAAATATCCATTCCTTTGAAGAGTTTTCATTTTTTATGAATTATTTCCCTTTGCCCTTTGAATCTAAAAAAGATCCCTTCTCCTTGTAAGCATTAGGCAATGGAACATTATGTTTCTTCATGATGTTGGTCAACTCATCAATCTTTTTGAGATAACACGCATGCTCTTCATGACCCAATTTCTTGCAATAAGTGCACTTCTTCTTCTCCTTATTGTTGTCCTCCTTCTTGTTGGAATTTGAGGACTTGCCTTGTTGATTTGATTGTGGTGTTGTCTTTTCTGCACCCTCAAATTTTCTCTTCCATTTCTTCTTACCCTTTCCTTTATTTGAAGACTATCTAGTTGAATGTTGAGAACCCTCATTGGCCACCAATGCTTTAGATGTAGGTGATTTGAGAATCCCCATTGATTTCAACTTATTTTCTTCATCATCCAATAGTTTAGCATATTCATCAAAAGTAACTTTCTTGTAGGCAAACCCTAAGGTAGCCTTCGAGGTGTTAAAAGAAGATACAAATGTGAAATACTCTGATGGCAGCTTGTTATGAATGAGATAGATTAGTCTATCATCTTTGATAGAACTCCCATAGTTAGTAAGCTTCATCCTTAGTTCATTCACCTTGATGATGAAATCTTGTATTGAATCTTATGACTTAGGATCTAAGGAAACAAGCTCATCTTCAATTTTGAATACATCCTCTTCAGACACTTTACCATAAAGGTTTTCGAGGGTATCCCAAGCTTCCTTGGATGTAGAACACTTCTTGATTTGATACATGATCTTATCATCTACCCCCAAACATATATCACATAGGGCTTTCCTGTCCATTGCTACCCAAGCTGAAATATCACTTGCTGAAACATTATCACTTGCTGGTTTAGGAAGAGTACCATTTACATATTGTGAAACTCCATTATGCATTAAGTGATACCACATTTTCATTGACCACGTAGCATAGTTATGAGGAGTTAATTTAGGAAACTTAAAGTTGCCCATAATGTAGAAAATGAAAGAAAATTGCAAAAAAGAGAGAACACAACACCAAGAACACCCCCCTTTTCACTAAATCAAGAAATCACCCCAAAATAGATGCTTTGGGTACTTTATCAGTAGTGTGATTACAATGGGCACTTGCCAATTTTGGCCTTCGTGGACTTTTCACTTTGTTTGTTACAACCTCTAAAATGATTACAAATTTGGAACTTCACAATGTGCTACAATTCTAAAGCAATACAAAGCAAAGAAAGGTCTTATTTCTGAAAGTGACAATTTTGTCCACACAACCCTATAATTTGATACTATATCTAGAAAGTAGATAAAAAATAATGCACTTTCAAAAAAAATAGAACCTATTTTCAACTCTAGATGTGCCCATATGGAGCGTTTGAAGTTGCAAAATGTAGGATTATGTAGGTACAGTCACCAAAAAATGTAATTTTTGAACAATCTTTGCATTAAAACTAGAAAATATATGCACCACTAAAAAGCTCTAAAAATTCTACCTAATTTCAAAAAACATTGCACCTGATTTGGAGTTAGGATGTCTGAGTTATGGCCTCCCGAAGTCAGACTACAAAAATGAAAATCAATCTGGAGAGGGGTTGCATTAGCAAATTATCAGGTTAAATTTGATGGTCATATGACCATCATAGCAGTTGTAATTTGGCCTATTTTGACATCTAGATGGGCATCAAATTTAGAACAGTGAAGTTGATGACATCAACAAAAATTTTTGGGACCTACTAATGTGGCAGATGATGTGTCACTCCATACTATATGGCTTGTACAGACAGTGCAAACATGTGATGCTGACAGGGTGTACAATGTTGCTAACTATTTGTATGGAGGTGTGCTGATTGGACCGTGACGTGGGTATGGATGGGTTGAGTGTGCAGCCATGTATGCAGCACAGTCACCATGTGACGTGGTAGAGCGAGCCAACCTAAGATTTTCATGTATTGATAGAGGGATGACTGAATGTGTAGGGGGACTCACTATGGGTGGCTTAAATTATGTCACATGGCTATACTGGGTGGCAGGTCTGGACTGTACTATTAAAGCCAAAAATTCTTGCAGAGATGGCTTGAACTATCACTGCGGTTACTAGAAATAAAAAATGGGCAGGGACTAAAATTGTAATCCCACATTCCCCATGATTGGGAATTTTGATGTGGATAAAAATATTAGTGCACCCAATTAAGTCACAAATAAGGCATGCAGTAGATTGTATGGTGGCCACCGGTGGAATGTATGGTGGTTGTCAACCAAAAATTGTAGACTGTGTACGGCCCGATTCTTAACTCACATGATATTGAATTGATGCAAATTTAGTAGGCATGTACCAATTAAATAAAATAAACCCTGCAATAAATAATATAAAATCCACCAAAATACAGAGTCAAGCCGGTGTGTCACTACCCAATTCAACAAAAAAAATTTCCCTGTTGTGCAACTGGTCGAAAATAAATTTTGAAAAATACCCAAAAAAGCACAGAATTTAAATCTGAAAAATTAATAATCAGATCAATAAAACAACCATACGCAAACTACAAATGTGGATAAAAATATTAGTGCACCCAATTAAGTTACAAATAAGGCATGCACTGGATTGTATGGTGGCCACCGATGGAATGTATGGTGGTCGCCGACCAGAAATTGCAGACTGTGTACAGCCTGATTCTTAACTCGTGTGATATTGAATTGATGCAAATTTAGTAGGCATATACCAATTAAATAAAATAAACCTTGCGATAAATAATATAAAATCCACCAAAATACAGAGTCAAGCCGGGGTGTCACTGTTCGATTCAGCAAAAAAAATTTCCCTGCTGTGCAACTGGTCGAAAATAAATTTTGAAAAATACCCAAAAAAGCACAGAATTTAAATCTAAAAAATTAATAATCAGATCAATAAAACAACCATACCCAAACTACAAATCAAGGCCTTTGAGTTCTAATTTGCAAAAAAAAAATTGCCTCATGGTCAACTTTCACCCAGCATAGGAAAATTTATAGTTGATCTTCGTCGAATCAACATTCCAAACATAGTGGTGAGGTTAGATCTAGCTCTAGACACTCCCAATTTCTATGGATCCTTTGGATTCATGTTGAGGTGTTGAAGCATGAACGATCTTGAATGGCTATGTGAAGAGAATCTCTCTCAGAGCTCTGATACCATGTAAGAATTTAGCTTAGCCCAGAATTCACCCAAGAATTGAAGAACTCAACACAAGCACACAGTAGACCAGAATTGACACAGTATGATCAAAATGATGATATTCATTCAATATGTCAGCTTACTATTGAGAATCATGTACATACACACTAGGAGTGCTTGCATATAAAGGCCTCTTAGTAAGCACCTAGAATGTCTCTAGAAACAACCAAGAGATAAGACAACTAAGCACCTTATCCAACATTTTAGATGAATGGATAAGAATGAAAAAGTGTCATATGTGTGTAGATGATTCTTTTGTTGTAGACAACATGTACTTAAAAGAGGTGCGGACCCCTATGATGTCATCTTGACAACTCACAAGAGTGCACATACTCCTAGTTGACTAATAAATAAATATTAATATAATGCATTAACCTAAGTAAACTTAAGTGTAATAAGTAAATACTTATTTACACCAACAAATACAATTTTCTATAATGAGAAGGGGAAAAAAAATGTACCTAGCTATAACAAATCAAATCCCATTAGATTTGATCATTAAAATCATTAATGAGGCATGGAGATCATAAATTTCATGAAAACAAGGCCAAATAATATTGCTCAACATTAAAGAATAGTCCTTGTAACATGTCATGGCCACAACAAATAAATTCACACCACTGTCAAGAAATATGGGATAGGATAACATGCAAGTTTATCTGCCACAAAAATTATAGAGTTGACCTACATGGAATAAATCTCATTTTCCCCCAAAAAGTGTGAACTATTGATGTAGATCTTCATTTGAATATGGATGACCCAAATGCTGCAAAAATCTCCCCAACAAATGAATTAAACAAAACCATAGATCTAAGATCTCCACATAACCATAAACAACATAGATGGATCCATAAATATCCAAAGATGTTTCAAAATCTAACGACCATCATATCTTCACAAGGGGCACCAATAATGATGCAAAAATATGACCACCATATAATTAAAAGTATTTCAGCACAAGAAGGATCTGTCACATGGCATGAAACTATTGGTTGAAACATTTCTTGAATGCTTGGTTGAAGAGGTAGCAACAATTTAGCAATTTTGTGGAGGCAAAAAAAGTCACTCCCCAAAATAGAAAAAATTGTTAACATTAAATGTTAACCCTAGTAGGAAATGCATGTTAACTTGCAACTCAGAACATGAAGGAAAACAAGCCAACTTGGTCAATGAACAAACTAAACTAGCTCAGCCAATAAAGGAACTAGGCCAACTCGGCTCATGAGGAAACTGAGTTAACAGAAGATGTTAACTCAACCAGAAAGCATGTTAACCTACATCAAAGAACCTAGCCAATTGAAAGTCTCTCATATTGTTTATCAATGATGGGCTGAATGGGGGACAAAAATAGCCAACATTCTTGGCAACTTAGAGGGGATGCTTTCCTACTAAGCATAGACCAGTGGCCTAAAGCAATCCATTAGGCATAGAGTCACCAAAAGAAATGATGCATTATCCCACTTACAACTTAACAAAATTCTACAACCAGCAAAAAATAAAAACTCTAGAGAGCTCTAGAAAAGGCAGCAAATGTGCTCGTGCACTTCTTTGAAAGAAGGAAAAAACATCTACTCTAATATGTACAAATATTTACAACATGAAATATCAAACAAAGCCATTGACTAGCTTGTTGAAATAGTTGCCCTTCCTCGCAAGTTTATTTCTCTTTCCATGCATGTGGATAGCTGAAAATATCAGCAAGTATAATAAACATTTTGTTGCATGGAAGACCTCCTTCCCAATGTTGAAAACAAAGAAGCCACTCTCTAGCACTAGGATTCCTTGATCTTGAGCAAGATAGACTTGCTCCTCCTTGTGAAAATCTTCCTCATGCTCTAGAATGAGCATGACTAGGGGAAACTTGCATTTGTTCTAGAGATAGATGCTTGATGGGGTATCCTCTTGATGGCTTCAAGTCTAACCAATCAAACTTGAGCTCACTCTTGTACTCTAGAATTATTGTATCCTCTTGGCCAACAAGGGCAAGCTCTGATGGTGTGGCTAGTAGTGTGCATGTCTCCACTTGCTATTGTAGAAGGGGAGGACTTCTCTACATGAAGTGAGAAAATTTCCTCCTTGTGGGCTCATGTGCTTCAGCCACTTGCAACTAGACAAGCTTGAGCTTTATCTCCTCTGCTTCAATAGCCAACTTCCTTGTAAGTTCCTCCTCAAATTGAGCCACCCTCACATTAAACTCTAGAGAGTGGAGGTAGGCCAAACATTCATCCTTATTTTCATAATATGGAGTATTGAAAAAAAAACTATCTTTATAGAGGGGATCCATGAAGAAGCATTTAAACCAAGAACTTCATAGGAAGTGTGAGAAACATAGAAAGATCTAAAGATCATTACACAAATCAGCACTTGATTTGTTGAAACCAAAAGATGAATAGAGTCACCATGGTGTTGGATGGAATGCCTCCAAAGGATGGTGGCACTAAGAATAACACCCAAATTCTTAGTGAATAAGATTGCAACTACCTTCTAGTGGACTTCTGCAGCTGAAAATGATTGTCCCACTAGGCATGCCAAAAAATGTTGACACAAAAGTCTACACCCTTGCTTGAGGAAATTCTTCTCAGGCAACCTTGCGTAACATGGAAGTGACCTCCAAGTGTAGGAATTGCATTTTGAGGTCAAATTTTTAGAGAAGGCCAACTTCCTTACTATAAGGATGCACCTAAACTATTGCTTAAGAGGAAAAGGGAGAAGGAAATTGAAATTAAACTATAGAAAGGGAAAGTGGGTGATGCATAGAGATAGATATAGTGGTTATAACTCTTCCTATGACTGCACTACACAGCAATGAAATAACCAAAATACACTAAATGAACACTAATCTATCTTCAAAGGAAACACATGTAGGTTTGGAACTAATTGAAGTGTTGAAAGAAAAGATACTTCATTATGTAACAACCACTAATAGACTTGACACAACATGTAGATCTGAGAAAATGTAAAAGAAGCATTCAAAACAAGGCAATAAACATGCACATATTAAGGAATGGCTAGAATAGGTAAGAACAAGGTTTTTTCATTAATGGAAGGCAAAAGTTGTAGAGCATAATGTTGCTACAAAATACAAATAGAGAAGAACCCAAAAAAAGTATTTACAACTTGCCTTTATAGATTAGGCATAACTTAGATTTGATGATGAAGTTCAAACCCCAACCAAAGAGGAGTTAAGTTGCAGAGAGAAGCAATAAATGAATATTAGAACTAAATCTGATCATGAAATATAATCTTCCATAATGAAGTGACAGGAAGGGCAAAACAAATGCACCCAGTGGTAAGAAATCAAATACCATGAGATTTGATCATTGCAACGACTAATGAGGCATGGAGATGCATAAATGTCATGCAAACAAGGCCAAAGCATGTTTCTCAACATTAAAAAATAGTCCTTGTAACGTGTCATGGCCACAACAAATAAATTTGCACCACTATCAAAAAACATGGTATGGGATGATACGCAAGTTAATCTACCACAAAAATTATAGAGTTGACCTAAATGGAATAAATCTAATTTGCCCCCAAAAGGTGTGAACTATCAATGTACATCTTCATTTGAATATGGATGACCTAGATGCTAAAAAAATCTCCCCAACAAATGAATATAACATAACCATAGATCCAAGATCTCCACATAACCATGGACGACTGAGATGCATCTGTAACTATCTAAAGATGTTGCAAAATCTAACGACCATCATATCTTTACAAGGGGCCCCAATAATGATGCAAAAATATGACCACTATCCAATTAAAAGTAGCCCAGCACAAGAAGGATCCACGATGTGGCATGAAATTGTTGGTTGGCACATTTCTTGAATGTTTAGTTGAAGAGGTAGCAGCAATTTCATGATTTTGCAGAAGCAAGAAAAGTCACTCCCCAAAATAGTAAAAATGGTTAACACAAAACGTTAACCCCAACAAGAAACTTGTGTTAACCCATAACTCATCACATGAAGGAAAACAAGCCAACTTGATCAATGAACAAACTGTGAAGGAATCAAGCCAACACAACTCATGAAGAAATTGAATTAATATGAGATATTAACCCAACCAAAAAGCATTGGCTTATGTTCCTTCATGTGTTGAGTTGTGGGTTAACACACATTTTCTGCGAGGGTTAACATTTTGCATTAACCATTTTCATCATTTCAGAGAACAACTTTGGTGCTCTTTCTGAAATAGTGAAATTCTCTATTTCAGAAGGCTTACCCTTTTTCTTCTATGAAACCACAAAATCTGTGTTGCCTTTTAAACTATGCTTTTGGGAATTGTGTTGACCAATAGATTTTTTCCATGTGGCAAATCCTTCTTATGCTAGGCTGTGAATCTTTGGATATTTTCTAGATGCATATGGGTTGTCCATTCTTTTGAAGAAGATCTTGATCTATGGTTGGGTTTTAATCACTTATTGAGGATATTTTTACAGCATCTGAGTCGTTCATTTAAAAATGAAGATCTACATTGATGATTCACACATTTTCTAGGCAAAACAAATTTATTTCATTTGGCTCAACTCTATAATTTTCACAACAGGTTAACTTGTGTGTTATCCCATCCCATGTTTTTTGATAGTGGTGTAGATTTAGTTGTTGTGGCCATGGCACGTTACAAGGACTATTCTTTAATGTTGAACAACATTATTGGCCTTGTTTACATGATATCTATGTATCTCCATGCCTTGTTAATGATTGTAATGATCAAATCTCATGAGATTTTATTTATTATGACTGGGTGCATTTGTATTTCCTTTCTTGTCACTTCATCATAGAAGATTGTATTTCATGATTAGATTCAGTTCTGATATTCATTTACTATTGCTCTCTACAGCTCAACTCCACTTTGGTTGGGGTTTGAACTCTCAAGTCTAAATCTGAGTTATGCCTAATTTATAAAGGCAAGTGGTAAATACTTTTTTTGGATTCTTCTTTGTTCTTATTTGCCTACTATTAATGAAACATATCTATTCTTGCCATTCTACTATCTAGTGCATTTTTTGCCTTGTAGTGAATGTCTCCTTTCTATTTTCTTAGATCTATGTAATCTGTTAAGTTTGTTAGTAGTTACTATATACTAAAATTCATTTCCTTTCAAGACTTTAACTAGTTCCAAACTTGCACATGGTCTCTTAGAAGGTAGAATAGAGTTGAGATTAGTGTCGTTGGGTGTTTCATTGATGTGTAGTACATCTATAGGAAGAGTTGCAACCATATTCTATCTTGGTGCATCACCCCTCTTTCCTTTCCTACAATTTATTTATGTCTCCTTCTCCATTTTCCTCTCAAGTAATAGTTTGGGTGCACCCTAATAGTAAGGAAGTTGGCCTTCTCTGGAGATTCAACCTCAAAGCACAAGTCCCACACTTGGAGGTTGTTTCCATGTTACATAAGGTCACCTAAGATGTAGTTCCTCAAGAAAGGGTGCAGACTTTTGTGTCAATAGTATCTTAAGGTTGCATTCTAATCTTGCCATAAAAAATTTCAATCAAAACTACAATATTTTTTCCCTTATCCTAATTTTTTTAAGGCTTGAGATTTTATATCTTTCAAACCTTAGAGCTCTAATCTTATGATCGTGACCTTGGCATCTAGTCACAAGCTTAAATCTTCATGCCCCTGATGTTACAAAACAAGGTTTAGTGAAGGATCATAGAGTGATCTTTTAGGTTCCTTGATGTTAAGATATGCTACAGTTGTAGTATCATAGGTTTTTAATCAAAGCTTTAACTCATGATGTGCAATGTTACAATAAACAGGTAATTGGGGTATCGTAAAATCAAAATGGAGGAATAATGACCATGCAATAAGTGGCTTGTCATAGGATTGTAGAAGCATGAGAATATAATGTGGAAGATAGAAGGCAAAATGTTACAATGAGGATATTATTGTGGCATCATAATGGTTTTTGAAAAATGTTCCAAAGTTATGCCAAATGCTCTATCTATGAGATTGGCGAAGCGGATTTAAAGGATCATAATGCTACAGAAATGGCAATCGTAAGATCATAAAGCCACAAATGACAAAGCAAGTTGGTAGTTCAATTCAAAAATGTGACAAGTGTTTTATGCTAATTGGTCAAATAATGCAATGTGTACAAGGTGGATACTACATCAAGCTAGTGGGACCAAAAACATCTTTACATATGTCTATAGTCTGACAAATCTTGTTCTACGATCTTATGAGAATTAGTGTCTTGTAAGATCTTAAGAGTAGCAGAATGATGTTGCAATGTTATGAAAGGTAATGCATCAAGGAATATTAGAGGTAAAGTTTGATGTTAGTGATGTTACAATAAAGGAAGATGATGGTCTCTCATAGCATCATAGGGGTAAAGAAGATGACTACCAAAGTCATGAAGTAGTCAATTGAACCGTGATCGTAGGATCATAAGCCAAAGAAAAATAAGATGAGATGCTACAATGTGTAGTATAAACTTCCTATCATGAGATAGTAAATATTTTAAAGGAAATCTCTGATGTCACATAAATCAATGTATCATGAGATCATAAAGACTTTTTCCAAGCCTTGCGATAGTGCGATAAGGGTTGATTTCATGAGATCGTAAGATCGAAGACCATTTCTTCCCTGCCTAAGATATTATGATGGTTTTGACTTTTAGTGTTGATCATAGGATCATAAACCCCTAAGTTGACATTTAAAATATGTTTTCACTTTTCTAAGTTGGAAATGACAATGGACTTCTCAACCAATGAGAGTTAAGCAATAAACAAAAAGTGCAACAGTGGATAATAATGATGATACTCCCTTGAGATGATAAAATAAGCTAAGTTTAATGGCTCAAGCATACTAAAAATTAATGCAAAGAGGCATTGATGATGAATGATGAATTTTTAAATATATTCTACTAATCAATTATAGTTTATCAGTCAGAAAGAGAATATCTAAGTAGTCACAGAGATTTTAGTGCATGCAAATTATTGGTTTTAGTGCCTAGATATAGCTTTCCCCAAATTTTTTTAGCTAGTTTAGAATGTCTAATAAGGAGGTTGAAGAGATTCGGGAAATAGACATGGAAATTGTAGAAACCTTCACTTCCAAGGGAGGAAAAACAAGATAAAAGAAACCAAATTGGTTTGTTGAAGAATGGTTAAAATTATTGCCAGAGTCCTCAAATGCAAATGTTGTAGATGATCATGCTTTTGTCAACCCATACAAATTATGTAGAGATGCTCCATGCCCTAGGATTATGGGTTCTAACATTTTTAAGTATTTTTACCATAACAGAGAGAAGATCCCTAATTGCAACCCTTGGAAGAAGAACTTGGAAAAATTGATATTTCTACAGGTTTTTGTTGATGTGGATTTAGTGAAAGCCCTAATCAAGTCATATAGTCCAGCCACCAAATCATTCTATAAGAAAGATGGAACTATTTTGTGCACTCTAGACCATGCCCCATTCATTGAAGCATTTGGATTGGATAGTGCTATGAACAAGCTAGTAGATTTAGAGGATCTACAAAGAAATTTTGGTAGAAACACTAAGGCATACACAGGAAAATCAATGCTACAACATATCCCCATGGACTTGAAGAATGTGGGTGAGTACCCTAAGAAAGTTTTCATGCCCAAAATATTGGGGCAAAAACACAACAATCTTTTTTTTATTTATATACCATTAAAGTTAAATCCACCTTTTAAAAGTTAATCACACTACTAAGTTTGATATGTTTATGTGAACGTGTTAAAGTATAGGCATAAGAGAACCAGATAAGTGATCTCCTATCGATGCCCTGTCTTATCCATTTAAGTTTATGATCAAAGGGAAGAAGAAGGTCGCTAAAATTGAGCATGCATTATTGCATTGAATGAGCCATATGTTTCGTTATTACTCTAATTTTAAGGTAATCTATTACTACTAAAATAATTTCATCATATTATATTATCTCACACTACTAAACAACTATCAAGACATAAAATCTACACTTAAAAATTCAATTCTAAAAATATAACTTAATTTTACAACTTTTACTAATATAAGACATTTTAAGATAACACAATACTAGCTTTTGGTGTAAGAACCATTTAAACACTTATAATAAATCTTGATTATTTAAGAGGAATTAATTATACTAACCAACCTATCTTAGACAACAGATTAGCCAATTAATGATACTAACTTTTCTAAGGCGTAGATCTTTATTAAATACTAAATAAGCTTTATAACCTTTCTCCACAAACTTAAAAACAAAGTATGAGGTCCACTCAAAAGATTTAAAACATTTATTATTGTCCATTATAATGTTAAAAAATCCACATATTAATAAAAAATATAATTGAATTCTTCTAATGACGAATTAAGTAAACATAACTCTAATTATTTCGAGACTTTAATTAAAGCACCCTCTAACTAAAATAATGTCTTACATACAAATAAATAAACTTTATTCTAAAATAATTTGCTTCAATCTACAACTACTCCCAATCCTTAAAAATTATAATCGTAACACCTTAAACCTACTAACAACTTTAATACAAACTGAATCGAAAAGCGAAATATAATACTATCTTAACACTTATCAACCAATTAACTTTAATTAATATTAAAATTCAACTTGCCAATACTAATTGCTAACATAATGGATCTAAATTATTTCTTAAACGAATTAAATAAGCCCACTAACTTGTCTTAAGCAACATGTTATACCAACAATAGACTACTAACTTTTCTAATTACGATCCAATATTCAATCATTCCTAACACTAAATTCATCAATCATTAAAGTAACAGTTATAAGGAAAATACTATCCTAACTACTATTCTAAAATAATTTCCAATAACAATTTATACTATCTACCACTTAATTAAAAGCTAACACTATACTTACAACTAAATTTAATTAAAACTAATAAGAGAATATTCTATTAATAAAATAACTTAACAAGGTATTTTAACTTGTCTAAACTTATCTATCTATAATTACTAATATTTAGAACATTAAACATATAAGCACAAACTAATTAACTTTAAATCTGTAACAATATAAAACAACTAAAATCTAAATAGCCAATTAAAATTTCTAATCATTAGAATACTAAATAGCTAGTATTAAAACAACATGAACTATACATTACTAACACATAACTTGACTATATATAAAACTAACCCTACCCCATTTCTAACTTGACCATTCTAACATTCTATTTAAATACTACCCACACATAAAACCTTAATTTAAAAGTTATCTATAATCTAATACTATACAAAAACATCTATCCATTCTTATATATATCAAAACACTTTATTTATCCTTGAATTACACTAATAAAACGTTAGTTACAACCATCTAACCCTCATCCTAAAACCTAATTAAGCAATCTAAACCTAAATAGAAGTAGTAATGTTGATCATCTATCAAGCTATCCTAAAACTATGATAATTTCCTATCACCACCTAACCCTATACTTCCCTAGCCCCTTGGCCACTTGACATATGTCAACTCCTACTCCCTAGGCCATACACTTTCCAAGCTACCCCACTCTTTCCAAGGTCACAAGGTACGCTGGCTACAATGAAGGATAGGAAGGGAATGATTCAAATTCCTTAATAAATTTCAAAAAAACTAAGGACCAGCTCCACAAAAGCAAAATTTCCATGTCAAGTCAAGATTGACATGGCACTCCCATGTCTGCACATGCAAGCCAAGGTTAGAATGCAGCTCAAGGGAGATGTGACAAGGATGCACGCCTAGCAAGGGAGGAGAAAAAAGTTAAAACTATAAACAAACTTGCTCAAAGAAAAATCTGCCCCCTAACACCAATGACATGACAGTACTTGCTTTGATGCATGTGAAGTACCTTAAGTCAGCCCACAAAGCTATCAATTCACCTCAAAAAAAGGAGCTTGAAAGGAGTTTTAAGAACTTGTCAAAATCATGGGATGCCAAGTTGATCTTGGTAATAAGTGTGCTGACCTCAAAGTTACACTTTGTTCTCTTTTTGTTGTTAAAACATACTCAAACATCCTCCAAATTTCCAATGCCTACTCTCTAGGTAGTAATGATTTAAAGCAAGTGGTTAGCCTTGGAATTTAGGAAGTTACAATTGAAGTTATGAAATAATGTAAAGTAGTTGGTATTTTAGGATAATTGTATATACAAATATATATATGCATATATATATATATACCTTTTTGTTAGAACTTTAAATTTATAATAAGAATTCATAGAGAATATTCTCTATCACAACATGGGCATAAATTCTTTTGCCCATACAAAATCCAAAGAGCTTTTTAGCTCCTAGAAGTGTACATTCCTTTCTTCCAAGCTATTATTTTTCTTTTGTCTCTTTTTTATTTAGTTTAAAATTTCAACAAGGGGTGTGAATATATATTTTTTCTAATAGAACTTACCATTCGCATAGTTTACAAGGTGATTGAATAGTTCATTTTATCAATAATGGGAGATTCATTGTATGTCCTAATATATATGAAATTGGATTGAGAATTCAACATAACAGATTTCTTCCTTAACATAATTAGACTTGAACATTGCATGATCAAACACATCCCATGTTATCCATTCCACGTTACACACATTCATAAACTTAAATAACATGAGTAACAGTGCAAGAAAGTTGTTCAATCTTTTCTCTCTTATTGATCAACCTAGTTCAAGGCTCCATCAGGAAAGAACCAGTAAGAAAACCCGACATCTTTTCCAAATACATCATAGTTTAAAATACATCTTTACAAAATGTTACAATTCAATTGAATTCTCTTCTAGGGCTTTCACAAGAGATCCTTTCCAATGTCTCCAATGCATCAAGGGAACCATGGGAATGACAAGAACTGACTCAGAGGTTAAATAACATAGTATGATGAACAATTCAAGCATGCATTCCCAACCTAGTTTTTCATAATAGGTTCAACATTGAACCAAGATAGGGGGAGGTGGATTTTCTCAATAGGATATGTCAATCACCATAGCATAACATAGCCCTTTCGGGGCTAAAATTCAAGAACTTCCATTCTTCTACAAATGCCCTTTCGGGGGCCAATATAACAAAGGTTTTCATTCCTTCCCTTGTTCAAGAATTCAAATTTTTATACAAGGTATGGGATGACAAGTAGGGGCCCATACACCCTACCCTCTTTCCCTCATCTCACCATGAGAGGAGACTCTACACTATTGAGGTCCAACCAAGGCCCTTCCCCCATACATGGCCACTTCTTCCCTATGCAAGGGTGATTGATGCCAACACAATCCCCATGATATCCCCTCAAAAATAAAACATCAAGACAAGCATAAGAATAACATCAAGAAACAAGTTAAGATCCCTCCACTTCAACCCCAACACACAAGCAGGCAATACAAAGTACAACACGATGCATTATGCATGATTCAAGCATGAACAACATGAAGAAACAAATAAAAAGAGTGAACAACTCCTACCCTCACAAAAATTTATGGCAAAAATGGTAAGTTGAGAAGAGCTTTTCCTTTTCTTCCTTCAATCTTCAAACTTTCTCCAAAACTAGACATTAGGTAACAACCCCAAAACTCCCCCAAAATGCTTCTAAATATTATCCTAACTCAACTAGACTTTAGGTAACCCCAAGGTGGAGTTTGAGTCACCAACTCATGGAGGAGACAAATCAATTTTTGATATCAACCAAAAATAAGATTTTTGAGTGACCCTAAAAGTCAACCAAAGAGGCTAAGGGCATGGAAAGTACTCCCCACCCCTACCCTTACCCCTAGGGTACTTAAATTTAATTTTTTTAGGCCCTAAAGACTTAATATAACCCAAAAAAAAGCTAGGAGATTTTTAAGACTATATAACAAGCTTCGAAGAAAGGAAATGCAAATAGCACAAATAGCAAGGGGTTCAGTTTCGTCTTTCCATTAGGTTTCCCAGTTAAATATCCTGCACACTAATTGCACACATTAGTAGTTCAAGAAATCACATTCATATATGTAAATTATGTATTAGAAAAAGCATGTAAATTTAAAACATCCATCTTTCTAATAATCGATTGTTTACCCCATTCTACTCATATTTTTGACCATTAAAATTGCATAATCAAAGTTTTAGTTTTGCATTCATTTACTTCATCATTATACATGTTCATAAAGCATTAAATGATGAAATCAAATAACTAAAGTAAATCATCACACATCATAAAATAGCATAATAATGTTCAATGCATCAAATAATGTCCCGACATATCGAGTCATGAGTATCAAAATGATAAAGTATCAAATAAGCTATGATGGGTTAGGGCAAGGCCTCACAATCACTTAAGTATCTAAAACATGAAAAAATTAGCTAATCTTAGTTTCTTTTAGGACATTCACAACATAACACATTACTTAATTTCTAATATGATCTCCTATAACTATTTTAACAAAGGATTCATATTTTATTAGCACATACGAGGAGGGTCCTTACATCCTCCCCCACTAGCCTTTGACTTCCTCCTGGAAGTTGCACCACTAAAAATTTCATCACATGCTAGACCTTGTCTAGACTTTCTCCAAAACTTACTCTTATAAAAAGAATGATTAATAATTTCCATACATACTCAAGGTAGATAACATATTTGCCTAATCAACATTACTAAAAGCGAAGTTTACTCCCTAACTCTAACATAGTTACATTTTCTAGGGTCAAGCACCTCTTAAAACATATAGGTCACCAAAAAAAAAAATAAAAACATTCAAAACTAGAATAACATACTTATAAGGTCTCTAATAATAATAATGCCATAAGGTATTCCGAAGTCCACATACCTGTTCCTCAGGGTAACAACTGTACAAGCCTCACTAAAATGAGGTTTCATAAAAAGAGACTTCTCCCTTTAAAGTTTCCACAACACACTAAATCTTGATAGGGTACTCAACGAGTCCAACAATACACATGTACCTTTCCATCTAGAAGTTCTTTTGATTAACCCATAACCTTAACCAAATTTATGTTGGGGTACAATTCACTACTCATAACAGTCAACGCATAACATTAACCCTATTCTCAAAGTCTTAGGAGAGGGTGGGGGCACGAATACTCTCACTAACAATCCCATACCATATTTCTAAGCAATCACTTAATCGTCAAGAAATCCCTTTTGGTAGGCCCATCATATGGCACTTACCAGCAAAATTTACAAGAAAAAGCCTTGAAAATCAAATTGAACATCAAGGATAAAACATCCAACGCAATTATTCTAGATTAAAAGAAAAAAAGAGTGGCCATAATAGTAAAATTTTAATCAAGAAATAAGGACATAACCAAGAGGAAAAATAGAATCATCAATAATACAGTTGACTAAACAGCCCCACATTACATTGATGGCAACAAGGAAGAACATCAAGAGTACAGAAATTTGAAATCAAACAAATAAGAAAATAAATCTGATCACTTAAAAAATTTAAATTACTGACATAGTGTGGTCATACCAGGGTATCTGAAGAAAAGGGAATCTTAGGTCTTCCAAACACATTGTAGGGATCTTGAATTGATTTCAGATGGTGGTCTAACAACCATGTCACTCAAACTCTGATTGATTCCACATACTAACTACATACTTATCTTCATCAACATTGCCCTATGATTAGGGTTTATTGCACAAGGGGGTTTGGCTTGATTAGGACTCACTCAAAAGTGAAAATGTGAGGATATTAATATAAGCTCCCATTCAATCCTCTTGTTGTTACATTGGTTCCCTTCGAAAAATCTAAACATGAGGGAAACTTCAGTGTCAATAGAGTTGTGCTCTAAATCAAAATTACAAAACCAAATTCTCTCATCCTCCATTCACCATAATTACATGTTAGGATACATACCCATAATCTTTCTTAGGTCAAATTTGTTACAATATGTCAGTTGAAGTTGTGTTATCATTCTTACCAAATTGGTATGACCCTCTATACATATACATATATCACTTTCCATGTTATTTCGTCCTTCACAAAAGTTCTAATTATCATCTAAGAATGTACTGAATGCTATCATTCAAATTAGTAATCCATATTTCACATGTTCCTAGTCATAAGTGACTTATTAATACTTCCTTAGGTTGTAGATTTGCAACTACTTAGATATAAAACCATTATTAGAATGTCGCCAATGCTTACTTGTCTAATGTCAATGTTTACTTACTCTTACAACTATCTCCTTGTTGTCAATATAGGTTGTCATCTTCATTCTTAACATGCCTCATGGCTTATAATCCACTTATAACATAACCTTGATACCTAAACTTTCCTTATTGTCAATATAGGTTGTCATCTTCATTCTTAACATGCCTCATGGCTTATAATCCACTTATAACATAACCTTGATACCTAAACTTTTAGTTTGTTCTAGGTTGATGACCCCATTATGGCTTTACTTTCTCTGAATTGTAGAGTTATAATTGTTCCAATAATTTCAATACTAGAGTCTACAAGAATTTACTTGATAGTTAAGATTTAGTATCACTCATGCTTACTCATTAAGACTGCTAGTCATGAATAGACTCACATAACCATAACTCAAAAGTTTTCATCTTCTATCTTGTCGATCCAATACTACAAGTTACATACTTATCACCATTTAATTTAGATAGCTTCATTCCCTAATTAGGGTTCCATTCTTAATAGTAGGTTGAGATACTCTCTTTCTTTGTATGTTCCTTACTAACTCTTTCTTGTTGAACAACTTCTCACATAAGTAATCCTATCATTCGAGGTTTCCAATGTTGCTTGCAAATTCCAAATTAGCTTTAGTTTTCTTTTCGAGGATTACTAGAACAATATATATATAAATCCTTAATAGGTTAGAGATATCCCAATAATTCGATGATGTGATATACTCTTCAAGTGTTACCTTCTTATTTACTTGCCATTCATTTAATCTACTCAGTACTTTAATTCAAAGGTACAAAATTAGATTGCAAAGATTGTAGGTTTCTTCTACTCATATTTGATAGTGCTAGATTGATACACATCTTAATTGCTTACTTTCGTACTTGATATGCACTACAATGCTTCATCGAGTGATCAGGTCAGATAAAATTTGAATTTCAATGAGATCATGATATACTTTAATATAACATCCTTGCATCTAAACTTTCATTTCAAGTCATTAAGACCAGATTGTCTAATATGGTTAACCATTTACATTTGTTAATACCAATTCAAATTTTACTTAGGTTTAATTATCAATGTCGCAGTTTAGAAGGACTACATTTACTTATAAAATTTCTATAAAGGATAAAATCCTTACTTTGTATAGTAAAATTTAAATGTCCATACTTTACATGAACCCATTATTTCCAAAGTGTCATGAAACTGGGCTTTAATACCAAAATGTCATGCCCAAAATATTAGGGCAAAGACACAACAATCTTTTTTTTTTTATACCATTAAAATTAAATTCACCTTTTAAAAGTTAATCACACTACTAAGTTTAATATGTTTATGTGAACATGTTAAAGTATAGGCATAAGAGAACCAGGTAAGTGATCTCCTATCGATGCCCTATCTTATCCATTTAAGTTTATGATCAAAGGGAAGAAGAAGGTCACTAAAACTAAGCATGTGTTATTGCATTGAATGAGTCATATGTTTTTTTATTAATCTAATTTTAAGATAATCTATTAAAACTAAAATAATTTCATCATATTATATTATCTCGCACTACTAAACAACTATCAAGATGTAAAATCTACACTTAAAAATGTTGGAAATGATTGAAAAGATCATACATAAAAAGTAATGGAAATAGTAAAGAATGTTCTCAATCATTGTTTTGTCATTGATGTCAAACTTGCTACTTGCAAGAATGACAATTGCTTTAATGATCCAAATACTATCAATTGGTTGATTGACAAGGAGGAGGCAATTAATAAGATGTAACTAGAACACCTAGAGAAATTTTGAAGTTATGATGTTGTAATGAAGTACAAGGATCAGCTAAGCCATTGATGAAAAAGTGTATTGATGACATACTCTAAGACATAGAGAATGGGCACACTGAAACATATCAAAAATGTAAGATTTTAGCTAAGTCATTTGTGAAGCCTAACTAAGTCTATTAGAGAGGGAGCCAAGCAAGCTAGTCAATGCCAAATAGATTCCTAGTTGAAGCCGAGCAAGTTCAACCTCAATAAGTGTTGAGCAGATACAAGTGTTGAGTCAAGAAACAAGTGCCGAGCAGATACAAGTGTCAAGTTAAGAAACAAGTGCCAAGCAGATACAAGTGCTGAATCAAGAAATAAGTGTCGAGAAGATATAGGTGTTGAGCAAATACAGGTGCTAAGCAGGAGACAAGTACTGAGTAACACAGAGGTTTCGAGCATCAGTATACCAATAATGTCGAGTTGATGCATTATTTCAAAGATTAAAGATTTGCCAGATTTGAGCCAACAAGGTTGTTATCTAGAATTTTGTGAATTAAATAGAAGATAAGAGTGATGACCTGGTGGCACAGAACATCATGTAAAACATTTTTGGAGAATACAACTAGACTTTAGACAAAGTTTCTAGATAAGAGAAAGATATGGGGTAGATACATTGTACCCTAGCTAATCCACCTAAAACCCTAAAATTGGAGAGGAAGAATCGAGCGAGAAAGGGACTCCAAATTTCTATTTAAGGATCATAAGGTCATGAAGCAAAGTGTGAGAGGAGGTCAAGCATGAAAGCATAAAGTGCTAAAGGAGGTGCTAAGGAGTAAGAGAGCATAGTTACTCTGCTTCAACAGATGACCATAGCTATGGTTGCATTGGTATGATGAGTAAGAAGACTCAAGGAGACAAAGCTTGAGATGACAAGTTGTCAAAGCTGAAGTAATTAAAAGCTAAGCAAAAGGATTGAACTGAAGTGTGATCTAAAATTTGCAAAATATGTTGTAATTTGTATCAGATTAGAAAGCCATTATTGTTACTCTCTAGCAATTGTAACAGATAGTTTAAATCCTATGGACTTAGGTTGGTTTAATAGCCATGTTATAAATCCTTTAACAGGGTGACATTCCAAGTGAAAGTTCTAAAGTCCTTTGACCAGGCCCATTCCTAACCGTATGGTGAAATCCTCTAACAAGGTCACATTTAACAGTGTGTTGTAAGCCTTTAACAGGGTAGGCTTTTAATAGGGCATCACTTTAGAAGAGTGAGAATTAAGTAGCATGTTACTGGTGGTTTATCCCAAATTGGGTTTCCACATAAATCACTGTGTCATGTGTTGATCTTGCATGTTTTATCCCTGTAGATTGATTTACTATAATTTGCTAAGATGATTGATTTAAGTTTGAATAGATGAAAAGTTTATGGGCTAACTATAATTTGAGAAAAATTATTATTATGGCATTTAGACCTTGAATAATTGATTCACCCCCCTTGCCCCCCCTCTCAGTTATTCTAAAAAATTCTAAAAATTGGTATCAGAGCCAAACTGTTGATTCAGTTTAAAGGGAATAGAAGCAAAAAAGATCAAAATGCCTAAGAGAGAAGTCCCCAAGCTCAAAAAAGACAACTTTGTTGCATGGAAAAGTTTGATGAAGCTCCGTCTTGGATCCATAGGGGATTATGCCAAAAATTTAATTGTTACTGAACATGTTCATCCAATTGGTACTCTTACTGTAGAAGATTTGAAAAAAAAATAGGAACACAATCAGACAATGCTAAAGATTGCTTCAGCACTCAACTATGTTGAATTCGATGATATCAAAGGATGTGACACTGCATTCAAAATGTGGAAAGCCCTATTAGACATCTATGAAGGAGATCAAAATGTCCAAAGAGAAAAAAGAGAAAGCCTCAGAGGAAAGTTTGATGATATGAAAATGGAGGAAAGTGAGAATGTTTCTCAGTATGGCACTAGAATAAAGGAAGTGGTAAGTGCAATAAGATGTTTGAGTGGTCAATTAGATGAAGATACTATTAATTATAAGCTCTTAAGAACCTTGCTCCCTATCTATGCTATTAGAGTATCAGCAATACAAGAACTAAGATGTGTACCAGGAAACAATCTAAGTTTTGAAGGAATAGTGGGTAGACTCACTGCATTTGAGTTATCTAACTTTGACAACTACAGACCTGAGAATGTTGAATCTACTTTCAAGGCCAAGCTATCACTGAAAGATGCTGAATAGGTGAAACCAAAAAAAGGAAGAAAAATAAAATATGTATCCAGTAATAGTAGCACTGATGAGGAAGATGTGGAACAATTGGAAGCATTGCTAGCTAGAAGATTTAACAGAGGCAAAGGAAAATTCAAAGGTAAGATGCCTATCATTTGTTTCAATTGCAATGAAGTAGGACATATTGCTGCAAGGTGTACACAGAAAAAGGATTATAAGGAAGGCAACAAATATAGAAGAGAAGATGATAAGAGAGATTACAAAGACAAAGGCAAGAAATGTTATATTGTTGAAGAGAATTTTGATGATCATGATGATGAAGTTGTTTATGTATCCATGAAGGACCAATCTGATGAACAAGAACTTACAGCACTGGTAACAAGTATGAACAAAAATGACAGATGGATCATAGACAATGGATGCTCACATCACATGACAAGAGACAAAAGTAAGTTTGTTAACCTTACTCAGTATGATGGAAATAGTGTTAGATTTGGTAATGATGCTCCATGTAAAATAAAAGAAAAAGGCTCCATTAAGCTTACAGAAAAAAATTCATGTGATAATGCATACTATGTTGAAGGATTAAACTACAATTTGTTGAGTGTCTCATAGTTAGGCAATGTAGGATGCAAAGTAGAATTTGGAAACAAAACTACAAAAATCTATGGTAATGATGGTAAATTGATAGGAAAAGGAGATCAAACAAGAAGTAATCTATTTTACCTTCATATGGATGATGTTTCTTTTTTTGTTGCAAAATTTGATGATGAATGGTTATGGCATAGAAGGCTATGTCATGTCAACTTTGACAATCTGGTCAATATCAGTAAAATGAAGAAAGTCAGAGATTTACCTAAATTGAAGAAACCTGATAATATCATGTGCAAACAATGGCAGCTAGGAAAGATGACAAAGTTAAGTTTCAAAAGTAAAAAATATACACCTAAAGAAGTACTTGAGTTAGTCCATACTGACTTATGTGGTCCAATTGAAGTACAAAGCTACAAAGGAGATAAATATATAATGTTTTTTGTTGATGAATATTCCAGGATGATGACTGTTATGTTCTTAAAACAAAAATTCAATGCTTTTCAAATGTTTAAGTGGTATGTGGCTAGAGTTGAAAAGGAAACAGGAAAGAGTTTGAAATGCCTAAGATCAGACAGAGGTGGTGAATTCACATCAAATAAATTTGAGATATTTTGTAATGACAAAGGAATCAAAAGACAAACATCAGCTCCTAGAACTCTCCCACAAAATGGAATTGTTGAGAGAAGAAATAGATTTGTGATTGATTGTGCCAGAACACTAATGATGGAAAAGATTGTTGCTCTAAAATACTGGAGAGAAGCTGTAAGTGTAGCTGTTCATACACTGAATCGTGTAGAAGTCAAGAAAGGTACAAATTTAACACCTTTTAAATTATGGTATGGTCACTCACCCAATGTAAAACATTTCAAAGTATTTGGTTGCAAATGCTATCCTTAAAGATGCTATAAATGGAAAATTTGATGCAAAAAGTGATGAAGGCATATTCCTTGGTTACTCCACTAGAAGTAAGGCATATAAATATTTGAATACTAACACTAATAAAATTGTGAAAAGTGCAAATGTAAACTTTGATGAGCATACAGAAGTCCAAGCTGAAGAACCAAAGAGAATGGACGAATACAGAACCTTCGTGTATTCTTATGAAGGAATGTCTGTTGACAAGGATGCTGTCAATCAAATTGGGATTCAACAGCAAATTTTAGTTTCAGTCAAGTCACAACTAGTGAATGTCGAGTTACATTCAGAAGCTAAGTTGCAGAATGAAAGAAATGCACAATCTGATCCTGAAAATAGTACACATGAAAGAGATAAAGAACAACCTGACAACTCAGTGCATAGTGACCTTGAATCTAAAAAGATCAAACATAGAAACAAGGACAGAACCAAGATTATCCAAATATGTAAAAAGACATCACCCTGTTGAATAGATAATTCGTGACAAAGATGTAAGACCAATGACAAGGAATAGACTAAGACATGAATCATGTCTTATCAGCAAACTTGAACCTAAGATAGTATATGGTGCATTACAAGATGATGACTAGTATAAAGCTATGGAAGAGATTGATCAAATAAAGAAGAACAAAACTTGGAGTTTGGTTCCCAGACCAGTTGACAAGAATGTGATTGGCACCAAGTGGGTATTCAGAAATAAGTTAAATGAGAATGGCAAGATTACTAGAAACAAAACTAAACTAGTATGCAAGGGTTATGCTCAAGAAGAAGGATTAGACTATGGGGAAACATTCACCCCTGTTGCTAGAATGGAAGGAATAAGAACTTTATTTGCATATGTTGCATATAAAGGTCTTAAAGTCTATCAGATGGAAGTAAAGTCTACTTTTTTAAATGCTATATTGGAAAAGGAATTCTATATTGAAAAAATAGAGGGATTTTTTGATGAGAACAACATGGATATGGTTTGCAAATTACATAAAGCACTATATGGTCTGAAACAAGCACCCAGAGCATGGTATGAGAGACTTCACAAGTATCTAGTGCAAATAGGATTTGAAAGAACTGATGATAATAGCAACATGTACATCAAATCAGAAGAAGGTAAGGATATTATTGTATCTAAAATCTTTGTGGATGACATAATTTTTGGAGGAAAGAAAGTGCTTTGCAAAGGCTTTGCTGATAAAATGAAACATGAGTTTGAGATGTCTATGTTTGGAGAAATCAAATTTTTTGTTGGATTGCAAGTACATCAACTAAAACATGGTATCTTTGTGACACAATCAAAGTATATCAAAGAGATACTTAAAATGTTTGGATTGGAAGAATCCAAACCAGTCAACACACCAATGGCAATAGGAAATAAGTTATCTAAAAATGATGTATCAGTTGAAGTCAATCAAACAATGTACAGATCCATGATTGAAAAACTACAATATGTTGTACATAGCATACCAGACATAGCATTAGTAGTTGGAATAGTGGCTAGATTCTCTGCTAATCCCAAAGAAAATCATCTCATAGTAGTAAAAAGAATAATGAAGTATCTCAAAGGAACTAACAACTTTGGTCTATATTACAAAAAGAATGAGAAGTTTGAGCTCAATGCATATACAGATGCAGATTAGGGAGGCAACATTGATGGCAGAAAAAGCACAAGTGGAGGTGCATTATTTTTAGGTAAAAGGCTAGTTACCTAGACTAGCAAGAAACAAACATGCACATCCCAGTCTACTGCAGAATTAGAATATGTGGCAGTAGCAGTCAATTGCACAAACATTGTGTGGCTCACACATCTATTGAAGGGATGAAAGAAGAGGTAACCAAACCTATGATATTTTATTTTGATAATACAAGTACTATAAACATACCCAAAAATCCAGCAATGCATGTAAAAACTAAGCATATTGCAATCAAGTATCACTATGTTAGAGAATTGGTAGAAGACAAACAAGTGAAGTTGGAGTACATTCACACAAAGGAAAAAACTACAGATATCTTCACCAAACCATTGCCCAAGGATGCTTATGAATATCTTAGAGGCAAGTTGGGGGTAATGCCCCTAACTCAAGTAGTGTAAAGCAACAAGGAAGCTGCCCTACATCAATAGAAATAAATCATTGAAATATCTGAAGAATGATGTAGAGAATGACAGTAGGAGTAGAAACTCCAAATCAGTCACAAGCATGGTGATAGAGGAAGAAGACATCAAGAGCCAAAGCTTATATTGTGCATGTTAAAGATGCTACATCTTTGGCATTTATGTCAAAGAGGGAGAAATATGCAGAAAACTGATCAATACAAAGCAAGAGGGAGATATATATGAGAGAGGAAGATACATGAGATCAGTAGTAAATGCAACAGTCAAGAGGAAGACACAGAAAGAAGTAGAAAACATATATAATTTTGGTGGTAACAAAGTTGATCAATTGATCAGTTTGGTTTGTCATCAATACCAAAGAGGGAGATTGTTGGAAATGATTGAAAAGATCATACACAAAAAGTAATGGAAATAGTAAAGAATGTTCTCAATCATTATTTTTTCATTGATGTCAAACTTGCTACTTGCAAGAATGGCAATTGCTTTAGTGATCCAAATATTATCAATTGGTTGATTGACAAGGCGGAGGCAATCAATAAGATCTAACTAGAACACCTAGAGAAAGATTGAAGTTATGATGTTGTAATGAAGTACAAGGATCAGCTAAGCCATTGATGAAAGAGTGTATTGATGATATACTCTAAGACATAGAGAATGGGCACACTGAAGCCTAACTAAGTCTATTAGAGAGGGAGCCGAGCAAGCTAGTCAATGCCGAACAGATTCCTAGTTGAAGCCAAGCAAGTTCAACCTCAATAAGTGTCGAGTGATCTTCAAGTGCCGAGCAGATACAAGTGTTGAGTCAAGAAAAAAGTGTCGAGCAGATACAAGTGCCGAGTCGATACAAGTGCCAAGTCAAGAAAAAAGTACCAAGAAGATACAAGTGCTGAGCAAGATACAAGTACTGAGTAACACAGAGGTGTTGAGCATCAGTAAACCAATAATGTCGAGTTGCTGCATTATTTCAAAGATTAAAGATTTTCCAGATCTGAGCTAACAAGGTTGTTATCTAGAATTCTGTGAATTAAATAGAAGATAAGAGTGATGAGCTGGTGGCACAGAACATCATGTAAAACATTTTTGGAGAATACAACTGGACTTTAGATGAAGTTTCTAGATAAGAGAAAGATATGGGGTAGATACATTATACCCTACCTAATCCACCTGAAACCCTAAAATTGGAGAGGAAGAATCGAGTGGGAAAGGGACTCTAGATTTCTATTTAAGGAGTCATAAGGTCACGAAGCAAAGTGTGAGAGGAGGTCAAGCATGAAAGCATAAAGTGATGAAGGAGGCACTAAGGAGTAAGAGAACACAGTTACTTTTCTTCAACAGATGACCACAGATATGGTTGCATTGTTATGATGAGTAAGAAGACTCAAGGAGACAAAGCTTGAGATGACAAGATATCAAAGCTAAAGTGATTAAAAACCAAGCAAAAGGACTAAACTGAAGTGTGATCTGAAATCTGCAAAATATGTTGTAAGTTGTATCAGATCATAAAGCCATTATTGTTACTCTCTAGCAATTGTAACAGGTAGTTTAAATCCTATGGGCTTAGGTTGGTTTAATAGCCATGTTATAAATCTTTTAACAGGGTGACATTCCAAGTGAATGTTCTAAAGTCCTTTGACCAAGCCCATTCCTAATAGTATGGTGAAATCCTCTAACAAGGTCACATTTAACAGTGTGTTGTAAGCCTTTAACAGGGTATCACTTTAGAAGAGTGAAAATTAAGTAGCATGTTACTGGTGGTTTTTTCCAAATTGAGTTTCCACATAAATCATTGTGTCATGTGTTGATCTTGCATGTTTTATCCCCACAGATTGATTTACTATAATTTGCTAAGATGATTGATTTAAGTTTGAATGGATGAAAAGTTTATGGGCTCACTATAATTTTAGAAAAAGTATTATTACGGCATTTAGACCTTGAATAACTGATTCAACCCCCCCCCCCCCCCGCTCTTAATTATTCTAAAGAATTCTAACAAAATATTCAATTCTAAAAATCTAACTTAATTTTACCACTTTTACTAATATAAGACATTTTAAGATAACACAATACTAGCTTTTGGTGTAAGAACCATATGAACACTTATAATAAATCTCGATTATTTAAGAGGAATTAATTATACTAACCAACCTATCTTAGACAATAGATTAGCCAATTAATGATACTAACTTTTCTAAGGCATAGATCTTTATTAAATACTAAATAAGCTTTATAACCTTTCTCCACAAACTTAAAAACAAAGTGTGAGGTCCACTCAAAAGATTTAAAATATTTATTATTGTCCATTATAACGTTAACAAATCCACATATTAATAAACAATATAATTGAATTCTTCTAATGACGAATTAAGTAAACATAACTCTAATTATTTCGAGACTTTAATTAAAGCACCCTCTAACTAAAATAATGTCTTACATATAGATAAATAAACTTTATTCTAAAATCATTTTCTTCAATCTACAACTACTCCCAATCCTTACAAATTATAATCGTAACACCTTAAACCTACTAACAACTTTAATACAAACTGAATCGAAAAGCGAAATATAATACTATCTTAACACTTATCGACCAATTAACTTTAATTAATATTAAAATTCAACTTGCCAATACTAATTTCTAACATAATGGATCTAAATTATTTCTTAAACGAATTAAATAAGCCCACTAACTTGACTTAAACAACATGTTATACCAACAATAGACTACTAACTTTTCTAATTACGGTCCAATATTAAATCATTCCTAACACTAAATATATCAATCATTAAAGTAAAAATTATAAGGAAAATACTATCCTAACTAATATTCTAAAATAATTTCCAATAACAATTTATACTATCTACTACTTAATTAAAAGCTAACTCTACACTTACAACTAAATTTAATTAAAACTAATAAGAGAATATTCTATTAATAAAATAACTTAACAAGGTATTTTAACTTGTCTAAATGTATCTATCTATAATTACTAATATTTAGAACATTAAACATATAATCACAAACTAATTAACTTTAAATCTATAACAATATAAAACAACTAAAATCTAAATAGCCAAGGTAGAAGAAATAGAGACCAGACTTGCCAAGTCTATACATTATTACATTGATGTGAGAAAGCTATATGAGGATGAGCTTAGGAAAAGCCATGTTGACAAGGAAAAGATTGAAGAGCTTGAGGCTAAGGTCCAAGCACTAGAAGCTGAGGTTGCATCTCTTAGAAAGAAACTTGTAAATTCAGAGCAAGTGGTTACTATAGAGCAAAGCCAAGAATAAAAAAATCAAGAGCAACCAGCTAAGTTCACAACTAAAGTCCCAACATAGATAGATGGGTTGGAGGTAGAGGATATAGTAGAACCAAGGAGAATGAGCACTGATGCTTCACCTACTAAGAAAGGAGATGAGGTAAGAATAGCTTTCCTTAAGAGTCTGATGAGCCACAGGGTTGAAACTTTGAAGAATATATCACAATAGGCTCAAAAAAATTATGTTGCTTTACAAAGTGCTGAGCAATTTTGCAATGAGGCAATTTCATGGCTATTACCCACATTCAATCTATGGGGGCCATATACATAGTTCTTAGAGAGGCTTATTATATTGATGGCTAAAAAGCCAATTTTTCCTAATAAAATAATCACAATAAAGGAGGGCTTAGAGGTAGTCAAATAACTAATAAGCTTCTTCATTGGAAATTGTAATTCATACAAGGAAAGATAAAAGTTTGCATACCACCAATTTTGGATACCACTAATACAATGAGGGATTGGCAGGAATGGTTTGATTCCTTTGGTGTCATTTTTCCTCAAGAGGCTATTGTGGTAATTTTTGAAGACAACTCTGATACCCCTTATAATAAATTAATTGACTCCCTATTCAGAGTAGAAATAGACTTGAACAATTTTTTTGTTGAGTCTAAAGCAATCATGGATGCTAGGTGGACTAAAGCCAAATAGGACCTAGAAGAATTCAAACTATAGAATGGCCCGCCAAACAAGAGATCTATGTGTGGGAAGTGGTGGGAGAAATAAAAGCCTTACAAGTAGGAAGCAGCTGAAATATTATTAAGCTCAAAGGAAAATGAGAGATTAAAAGATAAGATCAGGTACACTAATCACTTTATTAGAAGGATAAAACTCTCATAAATATTTGTATCTTATTTTGAATCTTTTGAGCATGTAGATAGTAGAAGAAGACAAAAGGGGGTAAGTTCAAATTGCATGACATAAATTTTCACCTACTAACTTTTTCAACTACTTCCTCTCTTTTTTATCGACTGCTAAGGAATTTCTTTTATAACTTTTTGGGCATGTCTTTCTACTTTTGTATCCATTTAAGTTTTCACATGTGTCCTCCTCCTAGTTGTAGCTTGTTGCAATCCTATTTAAAGATTTCTAGGATGAGGAGTTAAGGTTAGAAGTCTGTATATTTTTTAGTCTATGTTAATTTGCAATCTGTCCAATCTTTTATGATTATATAATTGTGCTCAAACTTGCAAACTTGAGAGAATAATGAATATAAATAATCAAATGGCAAAGTTTTGAGTTATATTGTAAGTCTATATCTGGTGTTGTATGTATTTTCAAATGAAATTAGTAAAAAAGAGAATTTTTGCATATCTGTGTATATGAATTATGTCTCCTTCCTTGCATGTCTATGATTTTGAGATTGAAATGAGAAATGTGCTTTTAGTTTAGTACAATTTAGATAGATTGTATATCTCCTACTGATTGCATTTAGTTTAAAGAATTAAGTAATTTTTTTCAATAAGAGGTAGATTTTTGGGTATATGAGAGGGATATGATAAGAATGAAGTTCAGAGTTCACCATGGACAAATTTAATTGCAAGTCAATTAAATATGTCCAAGACTAATGGTATAGACTCTATATAACAATGGATAAGTCACTAATCACTTAATTTTAGTTGCAAGTTGATGTTTTATATAATTAAAAGATATATACATTAATCATAATCAATTTTCCATTTGAAGTAATAAAGAACTAAAGTTGTTGGTCAGCCCTTGTTTGTAATTGGTTTCCAATTGATTATAAATATCCATTGTAATCAAGAAATTTATTACAAATCTAAGAAGATAATTATGACCATTTTTTGCTATAGGGGATAATTTTGAAGAGAAGACTATCATAAAAATTTTTAGATAAATCCCTAAGGTTTGCCTGCTTTAGCCCTGTAGAGCCTAAAGTGAAGGGAGTATTCTTATACTCTATTGAAGGTTGTATAGAAACTGAGACTGATCACACTAAATATAGGATCTGACTAATCCTTAGGTTTTTTTTTTGTCTTATGTATTGTGGTATTGCATTTGAGGTACCTAGTAGTGTAAAAAACAACAAACAGACTAAACTGCCACTATTAACTACTTGAACTAGCCCCACTAATCCACATGTCCAAACCTCACTTCCCCACATTTTCTAAAATCCTTGCAATTTCAAAATGTGGAAAAGCATCAATCATTGATCAACCTTGATCTGACAATGGACACAAAATTGGCCCACCTCCTCAAACATGTCAGAACCTCAACCAATGAAAAGCCTTTTGTATGTCAATTCAACTTGATAGCTCCTCTACCTACATCCCACACTAAGAACTGAACCCACTTGTCCACGCATCAAAATGTTGTTTCCCCACATTCTTATAAACCTTGCAACTTCATAAAGTGAGGAAGCACCAACCATCAATCTCCACAAGATCAATGGTCAAGCAAGATCTTCATTTTTACCTGAACCATTCACCAACCTCATCCACTGATGTAACACTAAACTACTAATGTGCCCTAACATGTCTCTAAGTTGTTTTGACAAGATCAACTTTGTGGCCCATAAGGGAGATGGTATAATGAAATCCACGTATCGAGACCTAAATTTGTCACGTGAATTAACTACCTCACTATTTTGCAAAGCAACAAAGTGATAGTCATAGATCCCCTTACATTTGACGGTCCAAAAACATGCAACCCACATAATCACCATGTCATTACCTTAGCCAATGAAAAAAGAACTATCATCCTACCACACTACTCTAACTCATCCATGTTGGCTTCTATGGCCCACTCAAGGAAAGTGGCCCCACTACCATGTGGTAAACTCTCTTTCCCATATTGTCTAAACTTCCTACATCTTCAAAATATGAGAAAGCAAGAGTCGTTGATCTTTGAAAATGGATGGTTGAGATAAATAGTGGGAATGTTCATCATCTGCTCCTTGTGATGTTACAATATCATGACCCTATGACATACACCTTCCTTGTAGCATCAAATTCTCACCCATTCTCGATTGAGTGTCATCAAATGAACATTAGCTAACTGCATCATCCCAAACTCCTTTGACATTAGAATTTGACCCTCCCTATGATCATACAAACAAAATCATTCGTTGTGTCACACCATTAACTCCAATCAAAACTTAATCCGCTACAACTGTATGATCCAAATGGTAGTCACATAGTCATGACTTAAAACTCCATATGATATAACATAAAATAGCTAAGACATAGGATAACAAGGGATAAGCCAAAGTTTTAAAATGTGTTTTTGCATGCCCTAATATTTGAATTTTTGAATATGTGAATGTTAGGGCATGTTAAGGCATTTAAATTCATTTTTTGGTGAGAGAGCATTTTTGGCTAACAATGCTATAATGACCGAGTGGGTATTTGTAAAATTAATATGTTTGAAGTGTTTAAAAGTTGAATTAGAGCATCTAGACCTAGGGAAAACAAATCCCCCCCTCCCCTAGTTATTCTAAATCATTATAAAAGGAATAATAATAATAGTAATAGTCAGAAAGAGAATGTAAAAGATCTTGTAGGAAATTTTGATGAATCATTTGCTAAGGCTAAGGAACTAGCAAGTTCATATGTTGTGTTGGAAAGTCAGTCAAGTGAAGCATCTAAAAATATATTAAAGCTAGTGATAATCACCAACCAATCATAAACTAATTGAGTAGTTCATTTCATCAATTAATATCATTAAATGAGCATCTAAATAGTATAGGAAAACTTAGGGAATGAATTAAGACTTGTGAAGTTAAAATGAGGTAGAGTAGGATGTAAGGAAGTTATGGTTAATGTAACATGAGATTTAGAGTTATATTGAGTGTGCAAAGTAAAAGAAGTTCACTAGTAAACATAAAAAACTTTTTGTCACCTATGTACTTGCACAAGTAATGCAGAAGTTGATTAGAGGTGATTTAAGGATCAAAATCAGATTTTTGAGTAATATATGATCATGCAAGAAGTTAAGGAGTCCTTAGAGTGGATTTAAGAGAAAATTTGAAGTGTTTTGGAGCATAATTAAGAGAAAATTCAGCAAGCCCTAATTTCAAAAATTTGAGGTATTTATCACTTGTGTAGTTGTAATTTTAAGTTCAATTTGAAAAGAATGGAAACCCCAACTATTTCTAATGTGAGTGAGAGACCTAGATACAACTTTAGGAACCCTTACATTTTATTAGAAGATGACCCATTGAGAGAATTTCCACAAGTGTGGAAGAGTTTTTTGCATGTTAAAGACATATGTGCCTACATTAACTAAAAATTTGAGTTGATAGGAGATATTGATATTCATAAAGAAATGGATCTAGTTTATAATAATGACCTAACACTAAAATAAGGGCTTGAACATTTGGAATACCTAAACATCAGAAGGTATATGTTCTTAATGAAATTTGATAACCATGAGTGGATAAAGATAATTATAATTTGTGTACATGAAGATATGTTTTGGGTAGTAGACATATCTATTATGAATGACAATGGCATGATTCACAAATTAACTAGATTTAGACATGAGGGTAGCCACCTTGTAAATGTTAAGAATATTAAGAAGTTGGTAGAAACTAACTTGAAAACAATATCAGATGGAAGAAACATGAAGTTTTATATGATCAAGGAAGTTAATGTTAGACTTTTAAGAAAGATAATTGATACAAGATGAATCAATTCTAGATTGAACTATGTTTCAATAGGATTCATTCATGCAACATACCTAATGATAGTTAAAAAGGAAAAAGTCAATATGTGTAAGATTTTGAAGAACCACATACTAGACAACATAGATAGAATATAGAAGACCAAGAATGCATTATTCATATTTGAATTCTTATTGACACATTTTTTCCAAGTAATAGGGAAGTTCCCTATTATGCCAAGTTTTGAATGGAATTCTAATAGATGCACAATGGACCTAATCACATATTATTACATAAAGCAACCAAAGGATAGAATGATATAGGATATAACTATGATAATGAATATTTTCCAAGAAAAAATGAAACAAAGATTTAGAGTTCCACCATCATTTTATGGTTGAAACTGATGTTACTAGCATGGAAGCAATAGAACCAAGAGTGAATTTCAGATATCCTATGGGATATGAGATGATAGAGGAATTAATCAAAGGTCATGAAAAGATCATTATAGAATTGGATAATGATAAGGAGTATCCTAGATGGGGCACCTATGAAAGAAAGGTCAAAGAAGTTGACAGTAAACTACATAGTAAGGATATCAAGAAGAGAGTTGATAAGAAGATAGAGAGTATATTGAAGGAATCATGTATGAACAAAGAAGAATTCATTAAAGTTGTGGAGATTGCAATGAAAATGAAAGAAAGTGGGAAATCTTACATTCTTATTACCAAGACAATAGTTGTTGACAAAGTAGTAGAGGAAGTAACAATAGTAGTACCATTCGCATAGACACCTATTGCAACTCATGTAGCATTTTCACCTATGCAACCACCATTTGTTCCACTAGTTCAGTTAAAAAATAAAGAAGATGTTAGTATACTTAAATCTCACTTAGCTACTCAATCTAGCATTAGAAGATCAATGATATTTATAGAAGTAAAACATAAACCAATTGAGCCACCTAAACATAAGAGAGTGAAATAAATGGCCAGTGGTCCAAGGGAAAAGAGAAAGACATTAGTTAGTTCCATGGGTAAGAAAAAGAAGAAAACAATTGAACAAGAAATAGAGAAATTGGAATCATAGGAAGAAGTATCCAAGAAAGATACAAAGAAAGCTAAAACTGAAGTTTCCATTGGGGAAAGGAAGAAATGGAAACCAAAAGTTGAGAGACCAAATTGTATGATAATTAATAATGGATATTTTTCACAATTGAACAGAATTTTAAGACTTATACAATAATTTTTATTATTTTGAGCTAGAGAATATAGTTATTAGACATATGATATTATCTTATAATAAATTTGGAGGCATACAAGGATAGATTCACACAAATCTATATGAGAGGATAGTTATCAAAAAGAAGATATTTTTTGAAGAGGATAAGATAATAAGAGAAAGATTAATAAGGAAATTATGCAAAGTAGAATGTGATGAGCATCTTACAAGAATAATGAAGAGCATTAAACCTTTACTAAGAAAAAAGATAAGAGCCATATTAATAATGGGAGGAAACTATAAGGAGATTAACAAAGAAACATAATAGGCTATTGTGAAAGTTATGACTTATGTGGAACTGAGCACAAGAAATGAAATAAAAGTGATAAGAGGATAAATCGTTACTCACTCCACAACAAAGGTACATGTAGAGAAATAAGATATATCAGTATCCACACCAAAAGTAGAAGAAGAAGAAAAAGATATAGAAATGAAAGAGACATCAGAGATACCACAAGTAACAGTTGGCATAGATGTAATGAATATGGATAGCACAAGAATTATAGTGGACATAGAAGAAGATCCTTTTAAAGATTTTAACCCCTTATTTGTTGACAATATGGTAGGAGGATGAATCCCTACTCACTCCACAATAGAGGTACATGAAGATAAATAAGATATATCAGTATCCACACTAGAAGTAGAAGAAGAAGAAAAAGATATAGAAATAAAAGAGACAGTAGAGACATCAGAGATGCCACAAGTAACAATTGTCATAGATGCAATGCATATGGATAGCATAAGAACCATAGTAGACATAGAAGAAGATCCTTTTAAAGATTTTAACCCCTCATTTGTTGACAATATGGTAGATTACACAATCTTTGAAGATGAGGGGAAGGAGGAAGAAGAAAGGAAGATGAGAGAATAATAAAGGAAGATGAGAGATGAAGAAAGAAAGAAGAAAGAAGAAGAAAATAAGTAAGAAGAAGATAAGGAAGAAAAGCTTAATAAATTGACTGAGAAAATGAAATTCAGTTGGAAAATCATAGTTCAAGTAAATTCAAAATTCAAACCTCAACTAAAGCATGTTGAATTAGAGGAAGAACACATGTAAACAAAGGCAAGAAGACAAGAAGTAGAATTCATTGCACCTATTTAGCAGACTCCTCTAAGGTCAAGTGAAGCAAGTTCTTCAAGGGCACCACTTGAATTAGCTTTGTAAACTCTATCTAGAGAGGATGATAGTAAAATTGATTTGATATCATCTATAATAAAGATAATTGAGAACAATAAAGAGTAAATAATCTTAAAAATTAATTGATGGAAGTCACTAAGAAATTGTAGAGTATCATATCAACTAGTGTTACTAAATCAAACCTTTAAACAAGAGTAAAGGAAGTGATTGAATATTTTGATAATGAGTTCACATAGTTATCATAAATTGTAACCACAAAGTCTTAGACCCTTCACAATGTTGAAATGTTTAGAAAAGTTTGTGAAAACATTAGAGAGTACTTCAAGAGACTTTATGTATGCATCAAGGAATTAAGGAGATGCTTGGCTAGAGAAAAAGAATTATATGGAAAATGTATTTTATCACATGATTTTTTCAAAGATATCTCAAATGAGATAAGAGTCAAATTGACTGAGTTGAAGACCTTTATTACTAAGGTACAAAGTCCTAATGTATAGATCATGGACTTAGAGATCATAATTAGTAGACTTTGTAATAACATTGGGCTATTAGAGTTGAAAAGGGAAAGGATATTGAAAAGATTTTTGCTATTAAGAGAGTACCTTACCTTAAAAATTGAATATGTATAGAAACAATTGGATGAGTGCCTTATGGCTAAGGCATCATATTGTGTATTCAAATTTGAATTTATTGGAGATTGCATCATATGGGCATGTGCATTAATCAGCATATCTGAAGCAATCAAGGAAATTTTTGACAAGGAATTCTCTATCTTGAAGAATAATTTTGTGGATTTCATCACACTGATATCCACCCATCAATCTTAAAGGTAGAAGTTCAAAATTTAATTTGTATATAAGTTTTGACACCACCTTTATCATTGATGTCAAAAGGGGGTATAGTGAGAAATATTTATGTAAAGAATATAATTATATAAGAGAATATAGTAAGAAAATTATACAAAGGAGTTATAAGTAAGATAACATTCAACGTAGGGTATCCTTATGTAAGGATGGTATAAATAAGATAATGATCCACAATTTTTGGAAAATTTTGTAATGGCCATGTGAAGATTCACAAGTTTTGTAATTTTGGTTTTGGTACTTAATCAATTTTTTCATATATTGCCATCAATGCCAAAGGGGGAGATTGTTGGAAATTTTTTCAGGTTAGATGATATAAAATTCTCATTTATGGAAACATATAGTTAGGATTAAGTGATAAAATTATGGATATAAAGATTTGATAAAAGTAATTAGAAAATTTTCTAAGTATCATAGAGTTTATTTGTTAGCATAGGAACTATTTTGATTGGTGCAATTAACAAAGGCACTGTTGGCATGCGAGCTCTCAGGTATAGTAAGTAAAGTATTTCATGATATCATAGGTATGTATGCAAGGTTGTATAGCTAGTATAAATAGAGTTATTACAATTTTCCAGTTGTAGTAATGAGTGGACAAAAAGGGATGAAGACAAGGAATCAAATATTTTAAGTTAAGGAATTATTTTGTTTATCAAAATAATTACTTGACTAATTTGAGTTGATATCCTAGATGTTAATCCTAAGTCAGCAATATTCTAATTTTTTTATTTTGGCAAGCATGTAAAAGTATGAAGATTGGTAGTATAAAGAAATATAGTATAAAGGCAATAACTTGAAATGTGAAGTGTGAATATGTAAGTGTAATTGTAAGCAATTATAATATATTTTGAGATGAAAATTCTGATGTTAGACCAAAGCAATATGAACATATGATCAATTTTGTGAAGAGCAACAGAGGAAAATCAAATATTGAAGATATCAACAAAATTAAGAGGTTGTGTACTAATATCTTATATTGAATAACATTATTGTATAGTGGATTTTTGGGTAGTGGGCTCATCTTGCATACTTTATGTAACTGTAATAACAACTCTCAATAGGATTGAGGCTTCTAAAAAGGCCTAGTCCTATAACAAGGACCAAGACACAATACAAATGTAATAAACTCCTAATAGGTTCAATATCTTTCACCAAATACTTTTTATTAGTGGATCATTTTATGGGTACTATCCCCACTAGAGTTTTCCCTTGGTCAGGTTTTCCCTAGTTAACAAAATATGGTGTTATGCATTGCATTACTTTATTTCTATTTTCATTGTTTAGCTTAATCAATTTACATTCATATGAAAAATATAATATTTTTAATGATATTCATAATTGGAAAAAAAAATTGTGGAACATTGATTCAGCCCCCCAATCCGAACTTCTAAGTATTTCCTATTTCTAACACAAATATGTGAAAAGGAAGTGTATTTAGTAAGGATAATTGTATATCTAATTTCCTTTGTAAATTAAAAATAAAAATCTATTGAATATCATGATCAAAAATAGGATAATAAATTTAATCATACAAATGTTTGAATCTACCAATAAAGTTGCTAACTTTTTCTTTAACATTTTACTTATAATGCATTAAATCAATTAGAGAAATTTGAGGACTTATGTTATTTTGAAATTGTTGAATTAAAGTTCTAGTAAGCATTTAAAAGGAAATAATAGATAAGGGGTAAATAAAAATACCATTATGAGTCTTTGTCCCTAAAACAACGTGTGAAAAACTTATTCATGAGTCTTTCTTTTTGAGAAAAATCAGTACATATAGTTTGGAAAGTCCTAACATGAATTGAAAGATCACCCTTACTATTATAAGTCTTGAGATGAGGTATATAAATATGTTGTGGGATAAAAGCATGAAAGATATTAAGGAAAGGGTATTAGCAATGTCATATCTAGGGATGTTGTACTTAGATTGAGTAAATTGAGTCACTTGTTGTTGCAAAGTTGTGATGGTTTGAACCAAGCTATTAATGGTAGGATTAGAAGATTCAATAGTAGGCATAGATATTTTGGATATACTAGAAACATTGTAATAAGTAGAAATAAATTGTAAAGATGTTGGTGGAGGGTTAGAAGGAATATGAAAATAATTGGAATATGTCAAAGGAACAACATTGTATGAATGTAATGAATATAGTATAGAAGTAGGAGAAACACTTGAGGTAAGTGTAGGGTTAGGAAGACCAACACTTAGATGATTAGAGACTTGTGTAGAAGTTTTCATCAAAGGTGGTGCTATTAGAAATGTTTTAGAGTAACTAAGAGGGGGGGGGGGGTGGTGAATCAGTTATTCAAAGTCCAAATGTGTCCTATTAAAACTTTTTCACTAAGTATAGTGAGCCCATTTAAACTAACCATGCATCCAAGCTAAACATATTTCTTAGAAAGTTACTGTAAAATAAACATGTAGGAATAAGACATGAAAGATCAACACATAACACAATGATTTACATGGAAACCCAATTTTGGAAAAACCACCAGTAACATGCTACTCTTTTCTCACTCTTCTAAAGTGATGCCTTGTGAAAGGCCTGCCCTATTAAAGGCTACAAAACACACTGTTAAATGTGACCTGGTTAAAGGATTTCAACCACCCTGTTAAAAGTGGGCCTAGTTAAAGGACTTTAGAATATTCACTTGGAATGTCACCCTATTCAAGGATTTACAAAATGGTTGTTAAACCAACCTAAGTCCATAGGATTTTACCCTAACTGATATAATTGCTAGAGAGTAACAATAAAGGGTTTTGATCTAATATAACTCACAACATAACTTGTAGATTTTGGATCTCAATCTAGTACTCTCTCCAACCAACCACACTTGCTTCTTGACCTATAACTCCTTAAATAGAAGTTTGGAATACTTTTCTACTCTAATTTTCTCGCTCTTATTTTGGGTTTGAATGGATTAATTAAGATTCAATGAATCTACCCTTAATCTTGTTTGTTATAGAAACATCTTGTAGAATCCACCTGTATTTGCCTAAAAATAATTTACCTAAACTTTTGTGCCACTAGCTCAACATCCTTATCTTCTATCTAGTTCACAAAATTCAAGGTAACAAACTTTTCGACTTAGATCTGGCGAATCTTTGACTTTTCAAATAATGTAGTAGCTCGACACTATTAACTTTCTAATGCTCAGCACATATTATGTTACTCAACACCAACTATTTCTTAGTGTTGCTTGGCACCTACTGTGGATTTACTCATCATCAAATAAGTTTTACTAATTCTTGAAACTTATTACATTTTGTCTGGCTCAACACCTGAACTTGCTCACCACCTTCTGTTTCACTCAACACACACTAGATTTTGCATTTGCTCAACACTTACTGATAATTTTCTTGGCATGAACTAACTTTCTTAGCACCCACTAATGAATTTAGTCAAGTTTTATAGATAGCTTTGTTACAACTTATTCTTCTAGAGTTTCTAAGTGTAGCCAACCTTTGTATCTTCAAATGTATTATCAATACATTATTTTTCCATTGTCTTAATTGATCCTTGTATTCCATTACAAAAATGTAACTCAACCTTTCCCTTAGGTGCTTTTGTTACATCTTATTGATTAAATCCTCTTCATCAATCAACTAAGTGATAGTACTTGGATCTTATAAGCAATTGTCATTCCAACAAATAATAGGTTTGACATCAGTGAAAAAACAATGATTGAAAACATTCTTTATCAATAATCTCCCTCTTTGCAACAATCTCCCTTCTTCACTAATGGTCTTTTCAATCAGATTTCAACAATCTCCCTCTTTGGCATTGATGGAAAACCAAACTGATCAACCAAGTCATCAAAATGATTACTAGGTTAAAATAGTAAGTCAAATGCCAAAAAGAAAACAAAACTATCAGCAACTTGAATTTCTTATGACTCCCTTTGAATTTTGTAAGGAACTCCCTCTTTCAAAGTATTAGAGATATCTCTTTTGTTGATACACTATCTTATCCTTTTTGTTTACTCCTCCGATCTTGTCATCCTAATTGATTCTTGGCTATTTTTTTTCTCCCTCTTAGCTACTCTTTCCTTTCTGTTATGTCTCCCTTTACACATTTGATCATATAGATTTGATTAGTTCTTGCTATTTCTCCCTCTTTTCTGTAACTTTCCACTTTGATCAGTTTTTTAATTTCTCCCTCTTTGACAACAATGCCAAAGACATATTATGTCAACATCTTATCATGCAAGTTTAGCATTTGCAAGAACTCCAATTTCTCCCTTTCTCACCTTGCTTGTGACTAATTTGGAATTTTAGTATTTTAATTTCTTCAAGAAAAACCTAAATTAAGTATCCTTTGCATCAATTTATATCACTTCAACAATCAACTCATTTGATGCAAGGTAGGCTTGTTGTTACTCAGACAACCTTGGATAGGGGTATCACCCCTAACTTACCTCTAAGATATTCAAATGCATCTTTAGGTAATGGTTTTGTGAAGACGTTAGCAATTTTTTTCTTTGAGTTGACATTTTCCATCTTCACTTGTTTGTCTTCCACCAATTCTCTTACATAGTGATACTTAATTGCAATGTGCTTTTTTTTTGCATACATCATAAGATTCTTTGATATGTTGATGGTACTTGTGTAATCATAACAGAGTATCACAAGTTCATTCATCTCTTCCTTCATACCTATCAAAAGATGCTTAATCCATACAATATTGGTGCAGTTGATGGCAGCAGCAACATACTCAGCTTCAACTATGGACTGTGAGGTACAACTTTTATTTTTGCTAGTCCAAGTGACTAATCTTTTACCTAAGAAGAGTGATCCTCCACTAGTGCTTTTTCTATCATCTATACTACCTCCCCAATCTGCATTAGTATAGGCATTCAACTCAAACTTTTTAGTCCTCCTATAGTATAAACCAAAGTCATCTAGTCCTTTTAGGTACCTCATTATTCTTTTTACTACCATAAGATGATTTTCTCTTGGGTTTGCAAAAAATCTTGCCACTATTCCAATAGATAATGCAATGTTTGGTCTACTATGTACAGCATACTGTAACTTTCCAATCATTGATCTATACATTGTTTGATTTAATTCAGTTGACTCATCATTCTTAGATAACTTATGTACTATTACCATTGGTGCACTGACTAGTTTTGAATACTCTAAGCCAAATTTTTTGAGTATCTCCTTGATATATTTTGATTGAGTCACAAATATGCCATGTTTTAGTTGATGTACTTGCAATCCAACAAAGAATTTGATTTCCCCAAACATTGACATCTCAAACTCATGTTTCATCTGATTAGAAAAATCTTTGCATAGGGCATCTTTTCCTCCAAATATTATATCATTAACAAAGATTGTAGATATTAGAATGTCTTTACCTTTTTCTACCTTGATAGACAATTTGTTTTTGTCATCTTTTCTCTCAAATCCTATCTTCACAAGATATTTGTGAAGTCTCTCATACCATGCTCTAGGCACTTATTTCAAACCATAGAGTGCTTTATGCATTTTGCAAACCATATCCTTGTATTGTCATCAACAAATGCCTCTGTTTGTTCTATGTAGACCTCCTCTTCCAATATACCATTCAGAAAAATGGACTTTACATCCATTAGGTAGACTTTAAAACCTTTGTAAGCAGCATATGCAAGTAAATTTCTTACTCCTTCTATTCTTGCAATATGAGAAAATTCTTCTCCATATTCTAGTCCTTTTTCTTGTGCATAAGCTTTACAGACTAGTCTAGCCTTATTTCTTGTGATCTCACCATTCTCATCTAGCTTGTTCCTAAATACCCACTTGATACCAATCACATTCTTATCAGCTGGTCTTGGAACTAAAGTCCAAGTTTTTTTCTTCTTTATTTGATCAATCTCCTCTTCAATAGCTTTACACCCATTATCATCTTGTAGTGCATCTTTCACTATTTTGGGTTCAATCTTGCTTAGCAGATATGATTCATTCATTAGTCTATTCCTAGTCATTGATATGGCTTCCTTGTCACCAATAATTTGATTAGTAGGATTATATCTCTTCACATACTTGGATAGCCTTGGTTCTTCCCTTATTTTTGCATTTGGTCTTTCATCTCTAGAGTCACTATGCACATCTCTTTCAAGTAGCTCAACATCTCTTTCATGTGTACTAATTTTAGAATCAAAATGTACATTATCTTCATTCTATAACTCATCTTCTAGATGCAACTCGGCATTCACTAGTTGTGACTCAGCTAATACTAAAACATGTTGCTAATTCCCAACTTGATTGATAGCTTCTTCTTTAGCAGACATTCCTTCATAGAAGTATACAAAGGATCTGTACTCTTCCTATTTCTTGATGGATTCTTTTGTATGCTCACCAAAGTTTACATTTTCACTCTCCACAATTTTATTAGTGTTAATATTCAAATACTTATATGCTTTACTTCTAGGGGAGTATCTGAGGAATATGCCTTCATCACTCTTTACATCAAACTTGCCACTTCTAGAATCTTTAAGAATATACCACTTACAACCAAACACTTTGAATGTTTTACATTAGGTGAGTGACCATACCATAATTTGAAAGGTGTTTTATTTCTACCTTTCTTGACTTGTACTCAATTTAGCGTATAGACAGCAGTACTTACAACTTCTCTCCAATACTTTAGAGCAATGTTCTCCATCATTAATGTTCTGGCATAGTCCATCACTGATCTATTCCTCCTTTTTGGAATTCCATTATGTGGGGGAGCTCTAGGTGTTGATGTTTGTCTTTTAATTTCTTTGTCATTGCAAAATGTCTCAAACTCTTTTGATGTGAACTCTCCTCCTCTCTCTAATCTTAGGCACTTCAGACTCTTTCTTGTTTCTTTCTCAACCCTAGCCAAATACCACTTAAACGTTTGAAATGCATCAAATTTTTGCTTTAAGAACATGACAATCATCATCCTAGAATATTCATCTACAAACAGCATTATATATTTTTCTCCTTTGTAGATTTGCAATTCTATTGTGCCACATAATTCAATATGGACTAACTCTAGTACTTCTTTGGAAGTATAGGTTTTGCTTTTGAAACTTGACTTGGTCATCTTTCCTAGCTAACATTGTTTGTACATTGTATTATCAGTCTTTTTAGTTTTGGTAAACCTCTGACTTTCTTCATTTTGCTAATGCTAATTAGGTTATCAAGGCTGGCATGACATAGCCTTTTATGCCATAGCCACACATCATAAATTTTAACAGTAAGATAAGTTGTATTTTCCATATCTAGGTAAAATAGATTACTCCTAGTTTAGTCTCCTTTTCCTATCAAATTTCTATCAGTGTCATAGATTTTGGCAGTTTTGTTTCCAAATTCTACTTTGCATCTTACATTGCCTAACTATGACACACTTAGCAGGTTGTAGTTCAATCCTTCAACATAATATACATTATCACATGAAATTTTCTTTGTAAGGTTAATAGAACCCTTTCTTTTGATTAGACATGGAGCATCATTTCCAAATCTAACACTATTTCCATCATACTGAGTAAAGGTAACAAACTTACTTTTGTCTCCTATCATGTGATGTGAGCACCCACTATCTATGATCCATTTGTCATTCATGTTTACATAGGTTATAGTGTTGTTGCCTCATCTTCATCTGACTCATCCTTCATGGCTACATAGACTACCTCATCATCATTTTCATTAGAATTCTCTTCTTCAACAATGTAGCACTTTTTGCCTTTGTCTTTGTAATCTTTTCTATCATCTTCTCTTCTATTTTTGTGCTTTTTGCCTTCACTATAGTTCTTTTTTTGTGTGCATCTTGTAGCAATATGTCCTACTTTATTGCAATTAAAACAAATGATAGGCAGCTTACTTTTGAATTTACTTTTGCCTCTATGAAATCTTCTGGCCAGTAATGTTTCCAATTGTTCCACATCTTCTTCATCTATGCTACTATCACTAGATGCATATTTTTTCTTTCTTTTCTTCTTCTTTGGTTTCACCTCCTTGGTGTCTTTCAACAATAGCTTGGCCTTGAAAGAAAATTCAAGATTCTTAGGTATGTAGTTATCAAAGTTGGATAACTCAAATGCAGTAAATCTTCCCACTATACCTTCAAGAGTTAGCTTGTTTCCTAGTATGCATCTCAACTCTTGGATGGCTAAAACTCTAATAGCATAGATGTGGAGCAAGGTTCTTAAGAATTTTTGATTGATAGTTTTATCATCTAAATGACCACCCAAACTTCTTATTGCACTTACTACTTCCTTTACTCTAGAGGCATATTGAGCAATGTTCTCACCTTCTTGCATTCTCATGTCATCAAACTTTCCTCTAAGGCTTTCTCTTTTTTCTCTTTGGACATTCTGATCTCCTCCATAAATATCTGACAAGGCTTTCCACATCTTTAATGCAAAGTTACATCCCTTAATGTCATCAAATTCAGCATAGTTTAAGGCAGAGGCAATCTCCAACATTGCTTAATTATGCTCCTTCTTTTTCTTCATATCTTCTACAGTAGAGACACTAGCTGGATCAACATGTTCCACTTTGATTGAGGTTTGTGCATGATCACCTATTGATCCAAGGTGTAGCTTCATTAAACTTTTTCATGCAGTGAAGTTATCTTTGTTAAGCTTGGGAACTTCTCTCTTGGACATCTTGATTTTTTTTCTTCTAGTACCTTTAAACTAAATTAGGAGATGGCTTTGATACCAATCATTAGAAATGTTTTAGAATAACTAGAAGGGGAGAGAGGTGAATTAACTATTCAAATTCTAAATGTCCTATTAAAACTTTTTTACTAAGTATAGTGAGCCCATTTAAACTATCCATGCATCCAAGCAAGTTACTATAAACTCAACATGCAGGAATAAAACATGAAAGATCAACACATAACAAAATAATTTATGTGGAAACCTAATTTGGTAAAAACCACTAGTAACATGCTACTCCTTTCTCACTCTTCTGAAGTGATGCTTTATTAAAGGCTACAAAATACACTATTAAATGTGAGCTTGTTAAAGAATTTTAACCACCCTATTAGAAGTGGGTCTGGTTAAAGGACTTTAGAACATTCACTTGGAATGTCACCCTATTAAAGGATTTTAAAAATGGTTTTTAAACCAACCTAACTCCATAGGATTTTACCCTAACTGATACAATTTCTAGAGAGTATCAATAAGGGGTTTTGATCTGATATAACTCACAACATAACTTGCAGATTTTAGATCTCAATTCAGTTCACAAATTTTTCTGGCCTTCAGTCTCTATAGCTCTAATAGCTTGTCCTCCTTTCAAGCTTTGTCTCCTTGAGTCTCCATGCTCATTGTGCTAGTGCAATCACCTTAGTGGTTGCCTATCAAATTAGAGTCTTTGTATTATGTTCCTTCCTCTTGATCCCTTCACCTTGACACCACATACTCTCTCCAACAAACCATACTTGCTTCTTGACCTGTAACTACTTAAATAGAAGTCTAGAATACTTTTTTTTCTCTAATATTATCATAATGGATTAGGTAAGATTCAATGAATCTACCCTTAATCTTTTTCATTCTAGAAACATCTTGTAGAATCCACCTGTATTAGCCTAAAAATAGTTTACCTAAAATTTTGTGCCACCAGCTCAACGTCCTTATCTTCCATCTGGTTCATAAAATTCAAGGTAACAAACTTGTTAGCTCAGATCTGGTGAATCTTTGACTTTTCAAATAATGAAGTAGCTCGGCACTATTGACTTTTTGATGCCTAGCACATATTGTGTTACTTGACACCAACTATGTTTTATTGTTGCTCGACACCTATTGTGGATTCACTTGTCATCAACTAAGTTTGGCTTAGAAGTTAAACTTTCTCAGCACCTTCTATTTTACTTGACACACACTAGATTTTTCATTTTCTTGGCACTTACTGATAATCTGCTCAGCATGAACTAACTTGGTTGGCACCCACTAATGAATTTAGTCAAGCTTTGCAAACAACTTTGTTACAACTTATTCTTCTAGAGTTTCTAAGTGTAGCCAACCGCTATATCTTCAAATGTATTATCAATGCATCATTTTACCATTTTCTTAACTGATACTTATACTCCATTACAAAACCATAACTCAACTTATCCCTTAGGTGCTTTTGTTACATCTTATTGATGAAATCATCTTCATCAATCAACTAAGTGATAGTACTTGGATCTTATAAACAATTTTCATTCCAAAAAATAGTAGATTTGACATTAGTGACAAAAAAATGATTGGAAACATTCTTTATCAACAATCTCCCTCTTTGCAACAATCTCCCTTCTTCAATAATGATCTTTTCAATCAGATTTCAACAAGTGCATAAGAGAGAATGCTAGGAAGAGTATTGGAAATAGGAATATAAGGTCTAATGGTTGTGGAATGAGGAGTGTATCCTAAATATTGAGTATAATATGTCAAATTCTTAGCATGAGTTTTAATAAGGTGAGATATACCAGTAAATATAGAGATGTTATTTATATCATGACTGGTGAGCTTCTTAATGTCATGAATACAGACAACACTATTGTGATTTTGGTTCTCTTGCATAAGCCAATTTCCTAATTCATCAAACTTGTGAGAGAGCTTATCAACTTTGGAATGAGGTGTTATTAAGGCATCATCTTCATCATGGGAAGAATGAGAATATTTATGCTCCATGTTTTGATTAAGTAAAAACAAGTTTTAAAGGACCCAAAACCTATACAACAATAGAAGTATAGAGATAAACAAAATAACAGATCAATAGTGAAAAGTATCCAAAAACAACATGAAATAGACCTCCATGTTAGGATTGATATCTTGAAGATATTATTAGAATCGTCATAGGCCCTAGGAAGAAAAGAGGAATCATGATCAAAAGAGCCCATGAATCTACAACTTCTCCTAAGGAGAATGCTAGAGCTTGGACTCAATGTCATGAATCTTATAAAAAAAGGGGATCACAAAAGAAAAAATCTAATGACATCTACCCACACAATTATCAATATAACAAAGAGCAGAAAGACAGTGATATATCTACAAATATATCTAAACATTACTCCCAAAATCAAAAGAAGAGATGTGTTGGGTTCACCAAAAAAAGGTAAACCACCAATTTAAAAAATATAAACTCAATGAGAAAAGGGGACAAGTAGGGTTTACCCTACTATTTAATGGTGGAAATAGTTATGAGGTTAATAATTTTGTAATATATACTATGTGCGGTGAATTCATTAACAAACAATTTCCACACTAACATTCAATACAAGAGTAAGAAGGGCTTTCAAACATAAATCTCAAAATAACCAAGTTTAATTAACAAAATTAAAAGGGATAATTGATATTAATGTTAAAACCAAATTATATAAAGTAAGTACACAAGTAAGTCCTCTTTCATTCTATATAGGATATGATTAAAGATATAAAATTGTAAATAAGAAATTGAGCTAATTGATATAATGAGAAGTGTAAGATTGATCTAAGTAGTAAATATATGCAATCAACCCAATTAAGATATAGAAATAGGTCTATATTATAAATTTAAATTAATTATAAAGTACTCAACTTGAAATTGTAGAGGAATAGACCTTTTTTCTAGAAATTATAGATTTGAACATGTGAGGGAACTTCTAACTATGGATTTGTGATCACAATAGAAATCCTAGATAATGTTACTTTTTCAGGGTCTCAAGAAGATGTCAACTTGGTGCAACATGTTCCATATGGTTTATGATGAAGAAATGGTGTTTCCAAGACATAGTAGAAATTTTAACCTAGCTTCTTCAAACATGGTTCGATGAATGATTTTTGATTTGTGGTCACAATTCATTTATCATGCACCTATACACAGTAAAACTTATTTTTTGATTTTGATGGAATTCCTTGGTTAAGCCATAAATTGAGAAATAAATATTGAAATTCAAATGTAAATATGTAAAGTAAGAAAAATTTAAGAGTTCACCTTTATTATAGAAGCCCTTTCCAATAAGGATTTACATTATATGTTGTAGATGTTGAATTTACAATGAAGGATGTAGGAAATCTACACAAATGCAATAGATCTATAAAATCCACATCATGGAGGATCCATGGACATAATGATGCATCAATTAATAATATGAACTCATCAATGTATATTTCCTCCCTTGATGGCCAAAAAAATGCTAGATCTTGAAGAGGAATTTCTGACAAATTATCCTTGAATCTTTGAATGCCTTGAATGCTTGATGAAAATCTACTTTCTTGAATGCTTAAACTTGAATTATTTATTTCTATAATGGATTTGGATAGCTTATGTCTCCCCAAATAAGGTGTCTAGGATTCCTTTTATACTATTTTGTAGCTCAAAAATAAAGAGAGCTAATAGGACTACCTAAATTTTAAATTTACAACCCTAAGACTAAACTAACCCTAGGATTTAAAATCTCTATGGAACATGAAACCTAGGTCAACCTATTCCAAAATATCTCAACCTAGGTTGATCTATTCTAGAAGAGGTCAACTTGGCCTCACCTATTCTAGAAGAGGTTGACCTAGGTTGATATATTCTAGAAGAGATTGACCTGGGTCGACCTATTCTAGAAGAGGTCAACTTGGATCAACCTATTCTAGAAGAGGTCAACCTATTCTAGAAGAGGTCAAACTAGGTTTACCTATTCTATAAGAGGTCAACCTAGGTCAATCTATTCTAGGGTTGGCTTATAGAGAACCATCCTTGAGGTCTCATAAACTAGATCATTGAAAGGGAAAGATATAGGAAAAAATAGGAGAAGATATGATTGAGCAAAAATCCATCCATGATCCATAAGGACACTAAAGGATGGGAGATAAAAGGTTTTAAATAATGAGTGTGTCCATTTTAAGATGCTACATTGGCTGATATTCCTTGTTATCTCCCTAGCTTTCTATAGAAAGTATAGATTTTCCATATATCATTGTGCAAGATCCCTTCACCTTATATTTGAAAAAGTTAATCGATCACTTTTTTGATCAAATAATCATTTACTAATACCCTTATACCCCTAAGGCTCAAATTATTGAGCATCTTTCCCCAACCCAAACATATTCCAAGAACATAATAATCCTACCATATTTGGCTTGCTACTTTAGTCCTTATTGACTAGTATTCTTGTGTTCAAAAATATTATTCCAACTCTTATAATTTGTGGGGATGCTAGGCATAATAAAAATGTATAGAATTTTTCAAATTTTAGGTATTTATCCTTCATGATTTTAGACTATTCAAACTTTTTCAAAGTTATCTTCCATCCCATCTTTGCAATCAACACTTAAGTAAGGGGAAAAAAATCTAAAACTTAGCCCTCCAAAATGTTTATGATTAAAAAGCATGCTCTATTTAACCAAATCTAGTATTGTTTTCTTCTATTCCTATTCACAAAAAGAGTCATTGGAGTCTTTTCATTTTATCTATCATAGTACCAAAGATTTTAAATATCGAAATGAAGTAAATTGGGATGCCTTAAAGAGAGACTTTTAGTATCTAAAGTTTTTGTGCACTTCTAAGGAGCTTACCTTTGCAACCAATCAACTTCTTTTTCTTTCATTCTAATATGGTGTTCCAATAGACTGATGTGATATCCTCAATACTAAGTGGAAGACCCAAATAGATGCTAGGAAGAGAAACATAATAATAACCCAAAATATTCTTAATTTTATTTAGCAAGTCCTGCTTAGTATTGAAAAAAAAAAATTTAAAAATCATAACTTATTTGTTGGTATAAAATATTAGCACAATTATCAAGAGGAAACTTTCATTCCATCATCTTCACAATAGAATTTCTTCCAAATAGGAGTATCATCCATTATTTATTATAGTAGTGGGGGATAATTGTTCAAGCATATTTTACCCTTTGAATTATTCCCACTCTAACCATATTGAAAACATTCATGTGTGTCACCTTAGTAAACATTATTAAAATATGCAAAAGAGAGAGGTGCCCTTGACTAATCACCTACTAAACTCCAAAAAAAACATCAGGATATCATTAAAAAACATAGGAAATTAGGTAGTTCCCACACATTATCTGCTCAAGTTGATGAAATTTTCATTAAACCGCATTCTAGACAAGAATTTAAATAGAAATTGTCATTTGAGTCTATTATATGCATTAGAAGTATCCAACTGCAAAATCATAATTGGCAATTGGTTTTTCTACATATAGTGAATAATATCATGTTTGACACTCAACATCCAAAATTTGTCTTTCAGAAACAAAGCCATTCTGACAGTCACTAATTGCCCCCTCCAAAAAAGGCTTGATTCTTTTAATGAAGACTATTGAGGATATTTTATAAAGAATGTTACAAAGGCTAATAGGTTTGAAATCAACCAACCTATTTTGCTTGTAGACCTTAGGCACCCAAGTAATAAATGTTTTTTTAATGTTCTTCATTTTACCTATCCTTAGAAAATCCTTTTATATCCATTTTTATGCCTTAATTAACTTCATCACAAAAGTCCTAAAAGAAGGTTGGGGAAGCTATTTGACCCTACGTACTTTATTATCCCTCATTAAGAAAACAATGGCCCTAGCCTCCTTGTTAGACACTGATGCAATTTTTTTTCACTATGCTCAAGTTATATTGTTCTCAAAAGATAATTGAATATTAGTCTTCAAATTTCAGAAAGCTAGAAAAACTAGAATCGTTATAAATATTTCTAAAATAACCAATAGTCATTTATCCCATCTTAGAATCCTCATTAATTTATTGATTCTTCTATTCAAAAAGAATTCTATTGAATTCTTCTTTTTGTGCCTTCTATTAAATCTATGGAAAATACTCAAGTTCTTGTCACCCTCCTTCAACCATTGCACTCTTGATCATTTCTCTCTGATGATCTCCTCCCTATCAAATTTTGCTTCAATTTATTCCTCCATATTTATTCTTCATTTCTGAGTGATTAAGATTGGCCCTTAGCTACTAATACCAACAAAACTTCCTAGTTAGAATAAATTTTCTTTTATTGCTTAAAGATATCACCAAAAGTCAATATCTTCCATCCTCTATCATTCATCTTTCTAATCTCCAATTTTTTAGTGACTCTAAACATCATCATACAATTAATTTTAGTTTTCAAATTCAATGTTGCAATCACCCATTTCTAGTCTAGTAAACTATAAGCCCCCTTTCTAAGTATGTAAATCATATGCATTAAATCAATTTTTTATATTTACAAATCAATAATCTTTGATCAAACCATCACCTAATAATTTATTTGATTGTATCTTAAAGTTTGACTACTCTATCCTAATTTTAATTAAATTAAAAGAGCATGTCCCCTTTTAATGAAATAAATAATCCCCTTCATGTCAAAAGCATCTCATTATTTGTAAGTCTTGGCATAAGACTAAATATCCCCAATATCTAATGAAGTTGATCAAAAATTGCTCCTATCAAATCTTTTCGTGAACCTATGGTAGTCTTGGATATGATGCTCACTCTAAATATGTTGATATTGTCATCCACTATCTATGTAAAATTTTCAAGTCTATCCCTTGTCCTTATATATAAAAGCTAAAACATTCAAACATTCATTCTATATTGGATCCTTAAATTCCTCCATCTCCCATACTTATCACTTCTATCTCATCATACAATTCACCCATCATACCTCAGGATTAACAAAGACATTCATCCTTGAAAAAATATCATCCATCCCTTCATCTAAACTTTCCATATCAGTCTCATTCATCTACAAATCCCATGTCTTTTGGTAGAAATGTGAATACAAAGAGAAATTAACTACTCGAGAGACTACAAAGGTCCACTAAGAAAAGAAAAATATCAAAGCAAGTATGGGTTCCTAAATCCATAATTGAAGAAATGCTTCCAAAATCATCCAAAAGAAAAGAAAAATAAAAAGATATATGGATTCCCAAGTATCTCTTAAAAGACTTGGGTATTAAAATAAAATAAAATTTTACATTTGAATCTTCCAAAAGATTCTAGTCCATCTTCTTCCAAACATATTCTACCTCCTCATACATCAAAACCTCAATCTATTTCATCTATGTTTCCTCTATCATTTCACCACCTTGCAAAGTGTGTGTTATTGTTGATCTTGTCTACTTTTCCATCTACCCTTTCTCAATCCTTTCAATATACCATCCACTATCTTAAACATACCCAGTATCCTTCCACCTACTATTCTTCCATCTCATTTATCTCATCCAAAAAAGAAATGTCTTATTCTCCATATACTTTATTTTTTGTATCATCTCCCTTCCATCACCCTATCAACATCTTTGAGCATACCTATCAATGATACTTTCTTATTACAAGATTTCCTTCAAGATAAGAATTATATACAAAGAAAAAGGGTTAAACTCTTTCGGAAAATCCAAATAGAAATAAATTGCAGAAAAAGAAAGAAAGAAGTGCCTTGGTGAAAACTTGGTAAGCATGCACCTTGGTAGAAAAAGTAAAGAGAAATAAATTTTTCCTATGGTGAAAACCAATTCTTGTTCCATCTTGGACTAGTAAGATGATGAAAATGTAGAAAATAGGAATCATGCATAATCCTCCCTCATCCAACTATTCCCTCTTTCACCTTTGATCTTGACAATGTTGAGCTATCAATGAGAAATGGCTATCTTATCCATCATCTACCCTATCATGATATTTCTTATTCCAAATCATTCACTCATAGACCCCATACCCCACTTCATCTTAATAATTATATCCTATTACTATCTTATCCAATTGACCCCTTTCTCTTGATTTTTTTATTTTATTTTTTTAAAAGAAGAAAATTTAAAATATGGTTCTTAGATGCATTGTGGCATGTCCACTTTTTTGAGACTATATCCTTCCATGACATCAGGTTATTATCATATATGCTATCTAGATCATTCGATTCCATTACTTATCCAAAACATGATTCATATGGCTATTTTTCCTAGCTTGGGTAATCTTGAAGATATCATCCTTGAGGATTGGACCTTGCTTCATGCATCATTATCTATCATCTTATCTACTAGCTTGCTAATCCATCATGGCGTACACCTTTCAATGTACTAGGATAAAATAATGTGATCTTGCTTGTAATGCCCCACCCAGAGATCCCTGGAACACAAGGATAAAACATGTACTAAATAATTGTTTTCTTAAGATAAGTTACTAAAAACAACATAGAGTAACTAAGTGCAAGAGTGAAACAACTATACAAGATAATAAAATAGGGAGCATGGCTAAGCTCACATGTTCACTTACACCAGTGGAAGTCTTACAAACACTTCCAAATATCTCCAAGTGCTAAACCATAAATAATGAACCAAAGATCACACAAATTATGAGAATACACAAGGAGAGATGTTTCTTTTTAAGCCCCAAAGAACAAGTTCCTAGCATGGTTAAACATATAAGTCCATTTCCAACTAAACATAACATAATCAAGAATTATAGGCAGAGACCAACAATGACCATGCACAAGACAAGGGCTCAAACTTACAACCACTCATCTACTAGACACCATTCTGAAAGACAAATAATGACTCCTAAAATTTTGCTAAGTCTAAAATCTTAAAGCCCCAAAATTTGGCTAAGCCTGAATTTTTTAAGGCCTAAAATTTCCTAGAATCTTTATCTAAACTCAGAGAGGTCTACAACATATCTCAAATGAAACATCACATATATTAAGATATATCTTAAGTATAAGAAATTAAATATACATCAACTTATACTGTAATGATATATTTTAAACCCCATAAAATATATATTTTGAACTAGGAAGCTATGAAACCCAACAAGGTGTCCAAAACCTACTTCCAAACTTTTCTCAACCAAGTCAAAATGATCACTATTTCTCTTAGGAGGAAACATTGGACTCCATTCTCACGTGAGACTTTGCACTGTTGCACACAAGAGAATGCATTGCCACATGTGAGAGAGTGGATTAGTGCATAGAAGGAAGTACATAAGTGTATGCAAGGAAATATAAGGATGTGCATGAGGAAGTACACATGTCGCATGAGGAAGTGTACATGCCATGCAAGGAAGTGCACATGTCATGTGATGAAGTGTACACATCACGTGAGACTCCTTTCTTTGCATGAGGAAGTACATGCTTGCACAAATAAGTACATTCTCACATGAGAAACTATCCTTCCCATGCAAGAAAATAGCTGACAACACAACCAAAAAGGTAAAGGGGAAGCATAAAAACAAGAAAACTCCACACTTGGGAGTATCAGATCCACATAAATCAAGGAATAATCACTCGAGAACACAAAAGAGATAAAATAACTCTAACATCTAATCTTTAATGGCATATGAAAGAACATGTAGAAAGAAACATCACAATGTACATACATTGTTCATAAACCAAATATCATATGAAGGAAAACATACAAAAACTAAAACCCGTGGTTGTTTCCTTCCATCCATAATAGCATCATGAGACTTCAAAAGCCCTATCCATCCCCTGAGCATGAATCTCAAATTTCCAAAAAGATAGTTGGAGTTGTATCATGAGACTATTCTTACCAATACTATTAATAACAACATAAGGGAAAAATACACCCAACCATGCTAATTTATCAATAGCAACACTATCCAAAGCAATGGTAAGGAATCCCATTTAAACTATAAGATACAACATCATAATAAGGAATGCGTCAAGTAAAAACTACCATCATCTAAATATGATGTCAAATGCATCCAAAGAAAAACATAAATCACAAGGAAACATACTCCAAATAGACCAAAGTACCAAGTGAATATCCAGCATCAGCCTCAACTTGCAAATGGACCATCTTTTTACATTGCTCCCTAGTAGTGGTATGGGTAGCTACACCTCCCAACCATATGGAACCTATAGGCACAATCCTATCATGTTGATGGAGATAATGATCCAGCCACAAACACACATAAAATGTACATCCATGGTTGACACTCATGTTAGATAGTAAAGAGGATTGAAACCAAGATCATGAGGTGATGCAATACAATAGGTCCTAGTCAGACACTCTATGGGTCAAAAATGTAGTGACTATAGTGGAGTGTAAGTCACTTGGCATCAAAAATCCCAAGCTAATCGGGTGTAGAATGAATCCCTCAGGAAACCATCACACCAGTGCAGAATGAATCCCTTAGGAAACCATCACACCATGCCTTCAAAGATACTGTACAAGCATTCACTTATCTAAGTTAAGTTTTATTACCCATTTATTAATTTAGTTATCACTTGTTAAAATTTCTTAATGCTACCTTCTCATAAAACAACCAGGGTATACGAGGGAAACCACTCCTTATGTCTACCCTACATACCCTTGTTCGTATCATAATGAGTTCCCAGAGGTAATGCAAGTTCCCAACCCAACCCAAAATGAATAATCCCTCAACTAGGATATATTTAAGAGTTTGGATATTGCAAGATCCTATCAAATGCATGCATATGTGCTTGTGTGTGGGCACAAACAACTACACAAAGTAATCAAGTAACCAATGCAAGGGTTGGATATGAGAAAAGCAATAATCAAACAAGTACAACAATCTCACTCAATCGGTCTATATCTAGGAGTGCGGATGTGGTATGCATCCCAATGTAAACATAAAGATTCAATAGTATTTGGATTGAAATCCTACAGATAATCAAAATCCATGACCAACACCATGTCAAGAAACCCTAAGAAAACTAGGTAGCACACAAATTGAGGTGAAAACCTCAAAAACCCAATGTTGATGAAAATCCACGAAAATAAAACCCATTCTACCCTCAGGTAAATGAGCCATAGAAATGCAATAAAAATTGGGTTTGAACCCTATATACAGAAACAACCAGCATAATTGGTGCAAAACCTGAAACCCCCATCCCAAAATATAGGAAAATGCTTATACCTGCCCAACTGGGTAGTGTTAGCAATCAAAAACAGAGGGGAACACTAGTTTTCAACCTCTTAACAAATGGATACCAAAAATAGAAGTAGAAATAAAGCTAAAATAGTAAAATAGGAGAGCCCTACCTAATAGCCAAATAGGCAAATATGGAAACCCAAGTATTAAAATAAACACCCCATAGAAATTGTCAAAATTTGCAACAATCCAAGGTCTCCCTGAGCTAGATCCAATGAGACCAACCTTGTGATGATCCCATGCTCGTAGCTCCTATAGTGAACAAAATAGTAGCTCTTGAAGAGGATTTGGAATTTTCTCTCAATTTTCTATTTCAAAAAGTGATATATGAGAAATTAAAATTCCTTTTTTGATATATTTTCACTTTTCAAGTGAATAAATAGATTAGGGTAATTAACCAGATCACCTAGTTAAACCCTTAACCCGCCCAAACAAAAGCAGGCTATTCCAAGTAATTGGAATTCAACTCTAAAAAAGCTCTTGGGAATCAAATTAAATAAAATAAAGCCCAAATTTCCCTTTAACCAATAAATCATAATAATTAGATAACTTCCATGACCACTATGGATTCCCAAATGCACAAACACACTCACGGGTCTAATCACATAATGCATTATGAATCTGGATTTACCAATTACCATAAGATTAAAATATCAATAAAAGATACATCATCCATATAAGGACAATATTGGCTCAATATAAAAGGTCTTATCACTAACTCCATATGCCACTGCCAAGGATATAAGTCATGCACAATAAACAAACACAATCAAGCATAGATGCACAATATATAATAGGCAAAGCAACAATTATATGAAATTGCATAGTTAAAGTATCTAATTAATTTCATTAATATTTAAATCATTCATCTACACAATAGTAAAATATTACTGCAAGAACAATGTAAATACTCGTAGCACAACCACATCAAATAGAAAGATCATCAAGCTAGCATCCATTAAGATGACTTACAAAAATCAAATGGGAGAGACACTACATTGCTTGAGAACCAATAATCTCTAAAATAGTTATGAAAAATCCAAAGAATATTTATTTATTTATTTATTTATTTATTTATTTATTTATTTATCTATTTATTTATATATAATGATCCCGAACAAATGTGCATCTTGGTGTTCATCTCTTTGCATGCACCTCACTACCATCAAAAAAGCTGTCAAAGGTCTTAAAAAATGATCATCTTGGCAAAAACCTAACAAACAGGTGCTTTGATGTATCCTTAAAATTATTGGAAAAAAATCAAAGATATCAAAAAAATTGAAATACTAGAAAAGAAAAATAAAATACAAGCAAAAGTGCCTTGGTGAAAGCCTAGAAATAGGCATCAGAAGTCCTACTAAGTGCTGAAAACTTGGATAGGTGCCACTTGTAAAATTTACACTTGATATATCAGCTAATGGCTTCAATTATGACTCTATTGACCTCATAATACATCTCTGTGGTCTATAATCAGTTTACATCTAAGTCTAACTAGGGGGAAATTCGATGCCATCTCCTTCTTTAGGAAAATAGTTTCTCAACACCAACCTAATTAATGTTTCTTAACACTAATACTAGATATTAGCGTTTCTTAACACATATTGGATAAAGTATCATGAAAAAAATAATGTTAAATAGTTAAAGTGTGTCTCTTGACCTAGTTATCATACTTTTTTTCAATCATAAGTTCTTACAACATCAAATTCGATCTCAATTCATACACTTAAACTAAAATAGTTGAGCTATGACTATAAATTGTCTTTGTATATATTTTATTTTTTTTATTTGTGTTGATGTCCCCTCCTTTGTCTCTCCAAGATGTTACTCAATAGAGGACTAGGGGCATGGAGCATATTTTCTTTGTCCTCTACTTGTGGGTTTTTTTTTTATGATCCTATATGTTTGATACATCATGTGTCAATGGTAAGAGCCTCCATCATGATTGGAATGTCACATATACCTTGAATTGATAAATTTGAACACTTAGTTGAATTTGAACTATATCCATCAATGTTATCAATATTTTGGTTTATGCAAGACAACACTCATGATTATATTGGCTCATATGCCTCGATGTTGATGTAATCTGGCAGTATCAACTAGAAAATTAACCGAAGTCATCTTGGAGTTTGTACATTTGTTGAATGCATTACTTTTTTACATATTATTTGATAAATATCATATTCATATCCTTTTCATTGTAGTGTGATGCAGGAGCATCTTGCATGGAAAAATTAAATTATTAGAAAATAAAAAAGAGAAAAAAAAAAATATATTGTGGAGGAGAGAGAAAGTGACGAAAATAGAAGGAAAAATAATAAAAACTAAAATAAGGGAAAAAGGAGAAAAGAGGAATTTCTATTTTCGAGGTGCATGGGTGGCATAAATAGAAAAATAATAAAAATAGTTGTTATTCCATTAATCGAGGTGTGTAGGTGGCAATTTAGAAGTTTGTGGAAAGTTCCTTAAATCATGCATTTAATATTTGTTGGGTACTTAGTTGTATTTGGGTGGGAATTTAATATTTATTTAAAGGTAGTTGTATTTACCTTTTATCCCACATTGCTTGTGTTTGTAATGTCTTGGGTTAGAAATGCCTATTTAAGGAAGGCTTATTATCATTTGTAAGCTCTTGTAGTGAAGCTCTTCTAATGTAATCTCTTGTAAGGAAGTTCGAGAAATAGAAGTTCTTATGTTGTAAGCTCTTCAAATGTAATCTCTTCTAATGGATTTCAAGTATTAATGGATGCTTTATGAAGCATTTTTGTCATCTCTCTATCTCCATCTTGTTGCATTTTTTTGGTTGTGAGTTGGTACGGGTGGTTTGGTCTGTCATTAGTGGTATCAGAGCATACCTTTGTTAGTGGTAGCAGAGTGTACCTTCATCATAGTGACACTAGTGATGGTTGTATGATCTCATGATGTCCCTTAATAAGGCTTGATGACAAAAATAAGGAGCTAGTAAGACCTTTGCATGGTGCACTTGAATTTGTCATCCTAGATTACATTTGGGCATTGAATTTTGCATTTTTGAGGAGAGAGTCATTATCTCATCAATATCATACAAATCTAATCATTATTGACTTTTTGTGGTTAATTGTGGTTGTCTATTCTTCTATTTTCATCCATTATATCATCATCTCTTCATGTCTAGGTCATATCTTAATCACATATCATAAAATATTCTAGTATATCCCCTTATATATAGACATAATTTTCAACTATCTCGTATCTCCATAAAAAATTGCACCCTTACCTAATTTCAAGGCTCTAAATTAATTTTTGGGATCAAAATCCAAAATCAACTTATTTGTCAAAATTGTGATTTAAAATTCCTCTAGTCAAATGCAATTGATTGTTCTTTTGAGGCATCAAAATCAGGTAAAGTCATTCAAATTTATTCAACATCATTTTATTTGACCTATTATCACTTCTACATATTTCTAGTCAACCTTGGATAAACTAGTCAAACTAGGGAAAATTCGCATTACCAAGTGGTCAAACTTGACCCAAAAAAAATCAATTCTTTCTAAATCAATCATCAATCATCTTAGCCCCTATTTAATCTCGATTTGATCAAATTTATCTTGATTATGTAACTCCTCCATATCATCTTGATTTTGATCCTAAGGGGGTGTTGTGATGTGGGGCCTAATTAGACTCAGAGGTTAATTTTTCCCACTTTATTCAGTGTAGTTTTCCCCCTAGATTATTACTATGGGGGTTTGGGAGCATCTCCCCCAAGATGGGGTCAAGGGGTTGCAGCCATTGTACGATCTCTAGGTACTGTAGAGGACCAAGAAATGATTGGTATTGTAGAAAACTAGGGAATGTTGAGCGATCATTTTGCACAATGCTAATAGAAGAAATTATCTTGAATCTCTCTCTTGAAAATCTTATCAATGACCAAATTTAAGGTTCTAGATGGTTATTTTCCAAAATTTTGGATAACTCAATTAAAGATAAATATGAATATTCACAAGGTGGCCTTTTCTAGTATCCACCAACTCTGCAAAACTTTGTTGAAGCATAACCATAAAACCAATAAATTTTTGTATTTTCCATTTTATGATGAATGTGATGGGGACACAACCCAAGCACAGAATGGACACAACAGGAAAAGGGAAATTGTATTAACTGTGAAAATAAGCTAGTACATTTAGTATAGAGAAAATAGACTTCATAACATGCCCTATGGGCTTACAATAACATAAATTTGGAGATAATTTCTCCTTTTAGTACCTTCTCTCAAACTCCACTCCGAACTGCCTTTTACAATGCCAGAAATGTCCTTAAATAGACCCTGGAGGGTTAAGGACTAGGAATACATTCTCGAAAGTCCTAGAAGCCATCCACTGACCAAGTAGAAGGCTCCAGAAGCTGCATTAGAAGTTGGTTCAAGTCTAGAAGAATTCAAAAATGGTAACCGAACTTTTGGGAGGCATAACTTTTGAACCGTAGCTTCGATTGACAAATCGTTTACATTTCTGAAAAGCTCTTGAATCGCTCTATAGCCCTATGGACCAACTCTGCTTGTCCCCCATTTTTTGGCCCTTTTCAAGGTCATTTAATGCCCCTAACCTGACTTTGAAGCATTCTTAGGAGGTCTCCAAAACCCAAAAAACTGCGATAACTTTCAAACCGTGGGGCCTTTTGACCTGATTCTTTTTTTGGAATGCTCTAAATTACAATTACATTCATCTAGCCAATGTACACCTCCTAGTTCACCAAAATAATGGCTCAATTACATACTCCTATTTTTTTGACATTTACACATATCCCAAGGTGTTCAAATACTCTATCCTAGAACACTGATAGTGGAACTATGAGAGTTGGAACCTTTATTTGACCCAAATGGGTATCCAAAAATGAAAACACATGAAACAAAAACTAAGTCTAAGTACTTTTTTTTTTTTTTTGGGTGACACAAGATTGCCCTTATACCTCTGGATGCTCCTGCATTAGACACCCAGGGTAGATTGAAAAGTGACCCTGTCACTTTATGAATGGTAAAAGAAATCCCAAATGGGAAACCTCAGCTATTGAAATCTAGGTTGAGTCCTCTATCAGCCATCCTTTCTACTTGACCAAATACTCTTCATACTGCTTGTTTCTGGTACTTCTACCCACACGATGATCTAGTATGTCTTCTATCTCCTCCTTCTTAGAAGTAGGAATTGGACATTGCTCTAACACCAGCTCCTCATCTACACCATCATCATGATATGTTGTTAAGTCTGAAATGTTGAAAATAGGAGAAATGTGAACACCATCTGGTAGCTCCACCTCATATGCATTTCCTGAGTCATGTTTCTTCAGAATTTTGCAGGGGCCAAATTTCTTCATTTTCAGCTTGTTGTAAGTACTGGCTGGAAATCTTTCTTTTCGTAAGTGTACCATGACTAGATACCCTACTTGGAATTCCTTATGTCTTCTCTTTTGATCAGCCCTAGCTTTATACTCTTGATTCATCTTGGTAATGTGTGCTTGAACCTCCTCATGTAGATGCTTGATATGTTCAGCAAATTCTTCAGCTTCAGCACTTGTCCTCTCCCCTTCCTCTATCTTCCTCAATTCTGGTGCAGTCCTTGGGCTACTTCCATATACAATTTGGAATGGTGATTTTCCAGTACTCCTATTTATAGAGTTATTATAAGCAAACTCTGCTTGTGGTAGAATCAAATCCCATCCCTTGGGCTTATCCCCAACTAAACATCTCAGCAAATTGCCCAAACTTTTGTTTACCACTTTTGTTTGGCCGTCAGTCTGTGGGTGATGTGTGGAACTGAATTTCAAGTCTGTTCTCAACTTCTTCCACAATGTCCTCTAGAAATACCCCACAAATTTAGTATCTCTATCAGAAACTATACTCCTTGGAAGACCATGTAGTCTTACCACCTCTCTGAAAAACAAGTCTGCAATATGGATAGCATCATGAGTTTTGTGGCATGGAATGAAATGTGCCATTTTGGAGAACCTATCAACCACCACAAATACTGAGTCATTACTCCATTGTGTCCTTGGCAATCCAAGAACAAAATCCATACTTATGTCCTCCCATGGCCTTGATGGAATAGGCAATGGCTGATATAGTTCAGTATTGTGACTAAATCCCTTGGCAACTTGACAAACCTGGCAACTCTATACAAACTTCTTCACATCCTGTGAAATCTGAGGCCAAAAATAATGTTCTCTAAGAATGGCAATGGTCTTATCTTGACCAAAATATCCTACTATCCCTCTACTGTGTTTGTCCTTAATCAAATTTTCCCTCATGGAACTCCATGGAATGCACAACTGACTACCCTTGAACAACATGCCATCCTGAATCAAATAGTCTAACCACTTGGTTCTATATACAGCAACAAGCTCTTTACAATCTTTCCATGCTTCAGCAAAATCAGGATCCTCAGGGTACAAATTCTTGAGTTCATCAAACCCAACTACTTCAACCTGCATTACTGTAAGCAACAACTATCTCCTACTTAGTGCATCTACAACCCTATTAGATTTTCCACTTCTATGCTTCAACAGAAATGTATAACTCTGCAAGAACTCTACCCACTACATATGCCTCTGATTCAATTTACCTTGGCTATTTAGGTACTGTAATGCCTAATGATTAGTATACAAAACAAATTTCTTTGGCAATAAATAATGCCTCCATTTCTTTAAGGCCTGAACTATTGCATAAAACTCTTGATCATAAACGTAATACTTCTTCTTTGCATCATTCAATTTTTCACTAAAATATGCAATAGGCTTACCTTCTTGGCTTAATACAGCCCTAATAGCACTGCCACTAGCATCACAATCCACCTAGAACACCTTTCTAAAATTTGGAAGTGCCAACATAGGTTGTTCTGTCACCTTCTTCTTCAGCAATTCAAAACTTCTCGCAGTTGTTGCAGTCCATTTGAACTCTTTTCTATCCCCTCCAATTGTGTCAGTTAGGGGTGCACATATACCACTAAAATTCTTAATAAACTACCTATAAAAACTAACCAGACCATGAAATGATCTTACCTCAGTAGCAAACCTTGGAGTAGGCCATTCCAAGATGGCTTTTACCTTCTCTGGATCCATTTTGAGACCTTCAGGTGATATAGCAAACCCCAAATAGACTAACTCCCTTTTTGCAAAGATACACTTCTTCAAATTAATTAACAGTTTCTCTTGCCTTAAACTTTCAAGGACACTATGAATATGCAATAAATGTTCTTCCAAAGTCTTGCTGAAAATTAAAATATCATCCAAATAGACAATGACAAATTTTCCCAAGAACTTCTTAAGTACCTCATTCATAAGTTGCATGAAGGTGCTTGGGGCGTTTGTCAATCCAAAGGGCATGACTAACCACTCATAAAGACCCTCCTTAGTCTTGAAGGCTATTTTCCACTCATCTCCTTCTTGTATCTATATCTGATGATAGCCACTCTTGAGATCTATCTTTATGAAGTACTGAGCTCCACTCAAGCAATCCATAAGATCATCCATCCTTGGCAAAGGAAACCGGTATTTGATGGTTATCCTATTTATAGCTTGAGAATCTGTACACATCCTCCACTCTCCATCCTTCTTTGGTGCCAATACTATAGGTACTACACATGGACTTAGGCTCTCTCGAATCAAGCCCTTCCTCAATAGCTCCTTAACTTGTCTGTTTAGCTCCTTAGTTTTAGTAGGAGTCATCCTATGAGCAGCCTTGTTAGGAAAACTTGCTCCTGGAATCAGATCTATCTAATGACTAATTTGCCTTACTGGTGGTAATCCTTCTGGAACATTATCAGAGATAATATCTCCAAATTCACCTAGTAAATCTAAAACTTCAAGTGGTATTTCACTACTACCTTCTTTATCTTTCCTAGGAATCAAAGCATAGCACATACGTTGATGTTTCATTCCATCTAAAAACTTCCTTCCATCAACAAGACAAATCCTAGCACTGCTACATACCTTTTCACCTTCCTTTTTCATGGGCTTCAATTTATGGTGAACTCCATCCTTTGTTAGAGAATATGTGTTTGCATGACCATCATGTATTGCATGTCTATCAAACTACCATGGTCTACCCAAAAATAGATGGAAAACATACATTGGAATAACATCACAGAGAACTTCATCATGGTAACTCTGAATTTTGAATTTCATGAGACATTGTTCACTTACCAAGACCTTATGATCATCTTTCACCCAAGCAATCCGATAGGGTTGAGGATTTCTCTCCCTCTTGAGCTTCAGCTTAGAGACTATCTCTTCTGATACCAAGTTATCAGTGCTACCACCATCAATGATCATGTCACAACATTTATCCTCACACTTGCATCTGGTACGGAACAAACTCCTCCTTTGTCCTAGTTCAATCTCACCACTTAGTAGGACCCTTTCATTCACCAAGGTCTCTCCTCTTTTTGCATCCTCTGAATGTGATGATTATGCATCCTCATCCACATGAGCAACCCTAGCTTGGCCCTCATCTCTCCTATTTTTCCTTCCTTGTCGTTGAGGGAATTCAAAGGCACGATGACCTTCTTCATTACAATGGAAATAGGTACCATGGAAGCCTCCTCTTCCTTGTCCATGTCCTCTACCTCTTCCTCTCTGATTTCTAAAGTCTTGATCATGAAATCGATTGAAACCCTCATTCCTCTGGTTCCTGCTAGTACCCACATCTTCATTTTTCTTTTGGGTTTCATTTCGACCTCCAGATGACCTACCACTTCCCCTTCCTCCTTGACCATGCCCTGTTTGTCTCGCTTCAAACCTCTTATTCAGCTTCTCTTCAACTCATAGGGAAAACTGGCATGCCTCTTCAACGCTGGTCATTCTTACCGGACTTAATTCCTCTTGGATGCTAGGTCACAAGCCACTGATATAACGAGCAACCTTCTCCTTATTTGCTTCTGCATGCCCTGCTCTAATCAAAAGTCGATAAAAATCCTCTATATATTCTTGGACTGATCTTCTTGCTTGCTTTATCCCATGTATCTTCTTAAACAAATCAAGCTTGTAGTCCACAGGAATGAAATGCTTCTTCAATTTGTCCACCATGCGATCCCACCTTGTGATCTTCTCCTTTCCTCTTCTGTTTCTTTCCAATTGAACTTCTTGCTACCAGATTTTTGGCATGGCCTTTCAGTTTGGCCTTTGCAAACTTAAGCCTATGATGGAGACACAACCCAAGAATAGAATGGACACAACAAAAAATGGAAATTGTATTAACTGAGAAAATAACCTAGTACAAATAGTACAGAGAAAATAAAATTCAAAATATGCCCTAAGGGCTTACAATAGCATAAATCTTGAGATAATTTCTCCTTTCAGTACCTCCTCTCAAACTCCACTCCAAACTGCATTTTACAATGCCAGGAATCTCCTTAAATAGACCCTGGAGGGTTAAGGACTCGGAGTACATTATAGAAAGTGCTAGTAGGCATCCACTGACCAAATAGAAGGTTCCAGAAGCTACGTTAGAAGTCGGTGCAAATCTAGAAGAATCCAGAAATGGTAATCGAACTTCTAGGAGGCATAATTTTTGAGCCGTAGCTCTGATTGACGAACCGTTTACATTTTTGAAAAGCTCTCAAAGTGCTCTATAGCCTGATGGACTAGCTTTTCTTGTCCCCCATTTTTCAGCCCTTTTAGAGGTCATTTAATGCCGCTAACCTGACTTTGAAGCATTCTTAGGAGGTCTCCAAAACCTAAAAAACTGCAATAACTTTCAAACCGTGGGACCTTTTGACCTGATTCTTTTTCTGGAATGCTCTAAATTACAATTACATTCATCTAGCCAATTTACACCTCCTAGTTCACCAAAATCATGGCCCAATTACATGCTCCTATTTTTTCGAGATTTTCTAGCACACTGATAGTGGAACTGTGAGAGTTGGAACCTTTATTTGACCCAAATGGGTATCCAAAAATAAAAACACATGAATCAAAAACTAAGTCTAAGTACATTTTTTTGGGTGACACAGGATTGCCATTATACCTCTAGATGCTCCTGCATCAGACACCTAGGGTAGATTGAAAAGTGACCCTATCACTTTATGAATGGTAGAGGAAATCCCAAATGGAAAACCTCAGCTACTGAAATCCAAGTTGAGTCCTCGATCGGTCATCCTTTCCATTTGACCAAATACTCTTCATACTGCATGTTTCTGGTACTCCTACCCACACGATGATCTAGAATGTCTTCTATCTCCTCCTTCTTAGAAGTAGGAATTGGACATGGCTCTAACACCAGCTCCTCATCTGCACCATCATCATGATACTTTGTTAAATCTGCAATGTTGAAAATGGGAGAAATGTGAATACCGTTTGGCAGCTCCACTTCATATGCATTTCCTGAGTCATGTTTCTTCAAAATTTTGCAGGGGCCAAATTTCTTCATTTTCAGCTTGTTGTAAGTACCGGCTGGAAATCTTTCTTTTCGTAAGTGCACCATGACTAGATCCCCTACTTGGAATTCCTCATGTCTTCTCCTTTGATCAGCCCTAGCTTTATACTCTTGATTCATCTTGGTAATGTGTGCTTGAACCTCCTCATGTAGACGCTTGATATGTTCAGCAAATTCCTCAGCTTCAGCACTTGTCCTCTCCCCTTGTTCTATCTTCCTCAGCTCTGGTGCAGTCCTTGGGCTACTCCCATATACAATTTGGAATGGTGATTTTTTAGTACTCCTATTTACAGAGTTATTATAAACAAACTCTGCCTGTGGTAGAATCAAATCCCATCCCTTGGGCTTATCCCCAACTAAATATCTCAGCAAATTGCCCAGCCTTCTGTTTACCACTTCTATTTGGCTGTCAGTTTATGGGTGATGCGTGGAACTGAATTTCAAGTTTCTTCTCAACTTTTTCCACAATGTCCTCTAGAAATACCCCACAAATTTATTATCTCTGTCAGAAACTATACTCCTTGGAAGACCATGTAGTCTTACCACCTCTCTGAAAAACAAGTTTGCAATATGGACAGCATCATGATTTTTGTGGTATGGAATGAAATGTGCCATTTTGGAGAACCTATCAACCACCACAAATACTGAGTCATTACCCCTTTGTGTCCTTGGCAATCCAAGAACAAAATCCATACTTATGTCCTCCCATGGCCTTGATGGAACAGGCAATGGCTGATATAGGCCAGTATTGTAACTAAACCCCTTGGCAACTTGACAAACCTAGCAACTCTGTACAAAATTCTTCACATCTTGTGAAATTTGAGGCCAAAAATAATGTTCTCTAAGAATGGCAATGGTCTTATCTCAACCAAAATGTCCTACCATCCCTCCACTATGTTTCTCCTTAATTAGATTTTCCCTCATGGAACTCCTTGGAATGCACAATTGACTACCTTTGAACAACATACCATCCTAAATCAAATAGTCTAACCACTTGGTTCTATCTACAGCAATAGGTTCTTTACAAGCTTTCCAGGCTTCAGGAAAATCAGGATCCTCAGGGTACAAATTCTTGAGTTCATCAAACCCAACTACTTCAACCTACATTGTTGTAAGCAACAACTATCTCCTACTTAGTGCATCTGTAACCCTATTAGATTTTCCACTTCTATGCTTCAACACAAATGTATAGCTCTGCAAGAACTCTACCCACTTCATATGCCTCTGATTCAATTTACCTTGGCTATTTAGGTACTATAATGCCTAATGATCAGTATACAAAACAAATTCCTTTTGCAATAAATAATGCCTCCATTTCTTTAAGGCTTGAACTATTGCATAGAACTCTTAATCATAAACAGAATACTTCTTCTTTGCATCATTTAATTTTTTACTAAAATATGCAATAGGCTTACCTTCTTGGCTTAATACAGCCCCAATAGCATTGCCACTAGCATCACAATCCACCTGGAACACTTTTCTAAAATCTGGAAGTGCCAACACAGGTTGTTCTGTTACCTTCTTCTTTAGCAATTCAAAACTTCTCGCAGCTGCTGCAGTCCATTTGAACTCTTTTCTATCCCCTCTTATTGTATCAGTTAGGGGTGCACAAATGCCACTAAAATTTCTAATAAACTTCTTGTAAAAACTAACCAGACCATGAAATGATCTTACCTCAGTAGCAGACCTTGGAGTAGGCCATTCCAAGATGTCTTTTACCTTCTTCAGATCCATTTTGAGACCTTCAGGTGATATAACAAACCCCAAATAGACTAACTCCCTTTCTGCAAAGTTACACTTCTTTAGATTAATTAATAGTTTCTCTTCCCTTAGCCTTCTTTCAAGGACACTATGAATATGCAATAAATGTTCCTCCAAAGTCTTGCTTAAAATTAAAATATCATCCAAATAAACAATAACAAATTTTCCCAAGAACTTCTTAAGTACCTCATTCATGAGCTGCATGAAGGTGCTTGGGGCGTTTGTTCACTTACCAGGACCTTATGATCATCTTTTACCCAAGCAATCCGATAGGGTTGGGGATATTTCTCTGTCTTGAGCTTTAGCTTAGAGACCATCTCTTTTGAAACCAAGTTATCAATGCTACCACCATCAATGATCATGTCACAACATTTATCCTCACACTTGCATCTGGTACGGAACAAACTCCTCCGTTGTCCTAGTTCAATCTTAACATTTAGTAGGACTCTTTCATTTACCAAGGTCTCTCCTCTTTCTGCATCCTCTGAATTTGATGATTTTGCATCCTCATCCACATGAGCAACCCTAGCTTGGCCCTCAGCTCTCCTATTTGTCCTTCCTTGTTATTGAGGGCATTCAAAGGCACGATGACCTTCTTCATTGCAATGGAAACAGGTACCATGGAATCCTCCTCTTCCTTGTCCACATCCTCTACCTCTTCCTCTTTGATTTCCAAAGTCTTGATCATGGGAGCGGTTGAGACCCTCATTCCTCTGGTTCCTGCTAGTACCCACATCTTCATTTTTCTTTTGGGTTTCATTGCGGCCTCCAGATGATCTACCGGTTCCCCTTCCTCCTTGACCATGCCCTCTTTGTCTTCCTTCAAACCTTTTATTCAGCTTCTCTTCAACTCATAGGGAAAATTGGTATGCCTCTTCAATGCTGGTCATTCTTACCAGACTTAATTCCTCTTGGATGCTAGGTCGCAACCCACTGATATAACGAGCAACCTTCTCCTTATTTGATTCTGCATGTCCCACTCTAATCAAGATTCGATAAAATTACTCTGTATATTCTTGGACTGATCTTGCTTCTTGCTTTAACCCATGCATCTTCTTAAACAAATCAAGCTCATAGTCCACAGGAATGAACTGCTTCTTCAATTTGTCCACCATGCGATCCCATCTTGTGATCTTCTCCTTTCCTCTTTTGTTTCTTTCCAATTGGACCTCTTGCCACCAAATTTTGGCATGGCCTTTCAGTTTGGCCTTTGCAAACTTAACCCTATCTAGGTCCTTGATATCCTCATACTCAAAGTATTCTTCCAGTTCATTGATCCAATCGATCAACTCATCTGGTTTCAAATTTCCTGAAAATACACCCACTTCAATTGTAGGTCTTTTTCCAAACTTAGTAATGGCCCTAAAAACCCTTTCCTCTGCATGATTCGGAACTTCCTTGTCAAATTCCCCTTCTAGTTCCATTACTTCTTCTTCATTGTCATCCTCATTGTTGTCACCTGTGGCAACATTTTCTCCTCTACAAAGCTCCTCTTGCAATTCCTGTACCTGCCTTTAGAGGGATCTAACCTCCTTAGGATTAATAGCTCTGGCCCTTCCACCACACTCTCTCTATGGAGGCATCTTCTTAACTCAAACTCACAACCACACAGTCCTGGTGCAAACTGCCTCACAGTCGGCATTCTGTCTACACACTCAGGAAAACCAGCTCTGATACCACTTGATGGAGACACAACCAAAGAATATAATGGACACAATAGAAAAGGTAAATCATATTAACTGAGAAAATAACCTAGTACAAATAGTATAGAGAAAATAAACTTCAAAACATGCCCTAAGGGCTTAGAATAGCATAAATCTAGACATAATTTCTCCTTTCAGTACCTCCTCTCAAACTCCACTTCGAACTGCCTTTTACAATGCCAGGAATCTCCTTAAATAGACCCCAAAGGGTTAAGGACTAGGAGTATATTCTAGAAAGTGCTAGTAGGCATCCACCAACCAAATAGAAGGTTCCAAAAGCTGTGTTAGAAGTCGGTGAAAATCTAGAAGAATCCAGAAATGGTAATCGAACTTTTGGGAGGCATAACTTTTGAACCATAGCTCTGATTGACGAACCGTTTACATTTTCAAAAAGCTCTTGAAGTGATATATAGCCCTATGGACTAGCTTCACTCATCCCCCATTTTCCAACCCTTTTCGAGGTCATTTAATGCTCCTAACCTGACTTTGAAGCATTCTTAGGAGGTCTCCAAAACCCGTAAAACTGTAATAACTTTCAAACCATGGGGCCTTTTGACCTGATTCTTTTTCTGGAATGCTCTAAATTAAAATTACATTCATCTAGCCAATTTAAACCTCCTAGTTCACCAAAATTATTTCCCAATTACATGCTCCTATTTTTTTGATATTTTCTAGCACACTGATAGTGGAACTGTGAGAGTTGGAACCTTTATTTGACCCAAATGGGTATCCAAAAATAAAAACACATGAAACAAAAACTAAGTCTAATTACATTTTTTTAGGTGACACAAGATTTCCCTTATACCTCTGGATGCTCCTACATCACCCTATCTGGGTCCCTGATATCCTCATACTCAAAGTATTCTTCCAGTTCATTGATCCAGTCGATCAACTCATCTGGTTTCAGATTTCTTGAAAATACACCCACATCAATTGTAGGTCTTTTCCCAAATTTAGTAATGGCCCTAAAAAGACTTTCCTCTACTTGATTCAGAACTTCCCCGTCAAAGTCCCCTTCTAGTCCAATTTCTTCTTCTTCATTGTCATCCTCACTGTCGTCACCTGCGACAACATTTGTTCCTCTACGGAGCTCCTCCTGCAATGCTTGTACCTACCTTTGGAGGGCTCTAACCTCCTCAATATTAATAGCTCTGGCCCTTCCACCATGCTCTCTTTGTGGAGGCATCTTCTTAACTCAAACCCACAACCACATAGTCCTGGTGCAAACTGCCTCACAGTCGGCACTCTATCTACACACTCAGGAAAACCAGCTCTGATACCACTTGATGGGGACACAACCCAAGCATAGAATGGACACAATAGGAAAAGGGAAATTGTATTAACTGTGAAAATAACCTAGTACATTCAGTATAGAGAAAATAGACTTCATAACATGCCCTATGGGCTTACAATAACATAAATCTAGAGATAATTTCTCCTTTTAGTACCTCCTCTCAAACTCCACTCCGAACTGCCTTTTACAATGCCAGAAATGTCCTTAAATAGACCCCGAAGGGTTAAGGACTAGGAATACATTCTAGAAAGTGCTAGTAGGCATCCACCAACCAAGTAGAAGGCTCTAGAAGCTGCATTAGAAGTTGGTGCAAATCTAGAAGAATCCAAAAATGGTAACCAAACTTTCGGGAGGCATAACTTTTGAACCGTAACTCCGATTGACAAACCATTTACATTTCTGGAAAGCTCTCAAAGCACTCTATAGCCCTATGCAATAGCTTTTCTCATCCTCCATTTTTTGGCCCTTTTTGAAGTCATTTAATGCCCCTAACTTGACTTTGAAGCATTCTTAGGAGGTCTCCAAAACTCAAAAAACTACGATAACTTTCAAACCATGGGGCCTTTTGACCTAATTCTTTTTGGAATGCTCTATATTACAATTACATTCATCTGGCCAATTTACACCTCCTAGTTCACCAAAATGATGGCTCAATTACATACTCCTATTTTTTTTAGCATTTACATGTATCCCAAGGTGTTCAAATACTCTATCCTAGAACACTGATAGTGGAATTGTGAGAGTTGGAACCTTTATTTGACCCAAATGGGTATCCAAAAATGAAAACACATGAAACAGAAACTAAGTCTAAGTACTTTTTTTTTTTTGGGTGACACAGGATTGCCCTTATACCTCTGGATGCTCCCGCATCAAAATACAATTTATAATCAATGCAACTATATGAATTCCTATTTTAACCAAATGTTTGAAAAAAAAATAATGAAGCTAGACTAACAAGAAATTAAAGAAAAATATTGAAAGGGAAATTCCTAATGGACATAAGCCAAAGTAACAATAGGTCCTCAAATTAAGTTATCAAAAGGATCTAATACAAAACCAATGAAATTAGGAGCAACACTTCCTGAAATCCATTGATGTAATCGTTGATGAGAACTTCAATAAAAATTGAAAGATGTTTCACATTTCATCAAATCACAAGGCTACGAAAAGTGCAGTCACATGAGGAAAAATGTCATGCAAGAAAAACAATGATCCTTTCTCCAATTAGTCACAACATAGAAATTTTTTAACATATGGAAAACACTAGAACAATTTTAACAATGAAATAAAACCATTATCTCCATTATCATTCGTGAACATGAATTCACAAAAAAATAACACACTCTGGCAATTTTTACTACACTCAATATGAGAGCATCAATAGCATTTATTATTACATCAAAATATCAGCCTTGAATACATATTACATTCATGTATTCAAAAGAAATCCTCTCCTCCCTTTGTGTTAAGAGAGAGAGCTCTTCTAATGCAAACTCATGCTTAGAAACTAATAAAATAAAGCTAATTGCATACAAACTAACTCTCTAAATGGTGATAAGTAGGTTTCCACCCTTGTTTATATAAATTAAGGGTGCATAAGCTTTTAGATGGCTTAAACCAATAAAAGAAGAAGAAGATTAGAGGAGAGAAGATGTGAGATCATCTGAGAGATGCTAGGACTTCTAAAACTAGAAGCTTGGCCTTAACTAGGTGTTTCTGGCAGTTGAACTATCATCAAAATGAATTTTTGATGCATAGAATACTCAAAAATAGTATCTAGCAATTAATTGCTGGTGCACTGCTTCATCTTCAAAAATGTCGATGCACCTCTTGATTTAGCGTGTCTTTAAAAAGTACACCTCTAAAAAAGTGTACCTCTAGAAAGGATTAAAAAAAAATGAAAATTATGCCTAACTGTCAAAATTGAATTTCCAGATCCTAGGGTTTTCTCCTTTAGAACAAAATGATGTCTAGATGTTTTCTTTTGAAATTTTCAATTATCTTCATGATTTCCTTAGCTTCTGGAAAGTCTAATGACTCATACTTATTGTGTACCACCTGGCAATAATTACTTCTATCCTTGTATCTACAAAATCTTCCAACTTAGAATCTAACTCTAACAATGCCTCTTCTATTTTGAAAATTTGTCTGACATCATCTTTAGACAAACCACCCTCAAATAATGATTTAAACTGTTGCATTACCATCTGCACCAAAGACAGTTGAGTTCTTGACTCATCCTCAAAAATCTCTTGGCTAGTAGCATTATAATGTTTATCCACTTCAAAAAATTGCCTCCAACCTTTACTCCTTATTTCATGGATATCTTCATACAATCTCTCCATAACTTTATTCCTTACCAACACTTCCTCAATCCAATCATCTAATTTTTCCAATTCCATGGCCATATATGTCTCCATCAATACTTGGTACATTTTTCCTTTAATATATTTTAGAGCCTATAGATCATTGGCCTAGGTATGTACCTTGTCCATCAACCCAAAATATTGGTTTAAAATTGTAACCAACTTGTAGACTTTATTTTGGATACTATACAGAAGGTTCAAATTACCTTCATTATATGTACTCCTCTATCTTCAAAAATGTGGTGCCATATTTTACAAGCATCCAAAAAATAATCTCATAAAGGTTTCCCTACCTTTTTTGTCTCTAAAGTTGCCCCTAAAGTAATCTCTAGGTGATCAAGGTCTATTGGACCCACTATCTCATTCAAGTGTCCTATTAACAATTTATTTTTCCTCCTCAAAACTAGAAGCTCTAACTTTCCTTTATCTAAGTGTAGAGTACTTGGTTTAGGACTATAGTGATAAAAAAAATTATTGTATCCACTGTGCACTTCCCTAATACTATCGGCTTCATCTGATAGTCTTTTGAAGTTAATTGTTTTGTATCCCAAAGAGGAGGTGAAATAACAATATTTTCAAAATATCTTGATCTTGACTCTATTAGAAATAGGGATTATTGGGGGGGTGAATCAATAATCTACAAAATTTAGTCGCCAACTAGATATTATTACATACTTTAAACCATGTATAACATAGAAATAAAGTAATGTTGAACAATAATAGTAACAATGCATAAAGATAACTCATAACATCATATTTTGTTAACTAAGGAAACCCTAGCCAAGGGAAAACCTCGGTGGGGATGATACACACTAGATAATATACTGATATATATATTCCTTGTTAGAGGATGGACCCTATTAGGATTCAATGAGAAAATTTAGTATAAGAAGTCTCCGTTAGGAGACTTTGAATCCTTGTTAGGGGTTGTGCCAACCCTATTTGGAATTGTAGTATAATGTATGCAAGAAGAGCCCACTATTAAAACATGCAATTTCAACTACAAGAAGAGCTCACTGCTCAATCAAGTAAATTACTATTATTTTCCTTCCTTGTATGATCTATGTTCTTCAACTCAATCTCATATCACCAAATAGCTCATATATTATTTTCACATATAGTCACAATTCATAATTCACACTTTCACTTTGCTTACATAATACACCAAGATAGCACTCAACTTATCACAAGAAGTCTTTTGCATAAATATCATGCCTTTACACAAATTATTGTTGGGTTAGCTAAGACCACAATTCACTATTCCAAGTTAGAGTAAACATCTAGGATGTCGGCCCTAATTGGATAAGTAATTATTTTGTAAACAAAACAATTATCTCCTTAAATTCCACTATCCTACTTCATCAAAACATGATTAACTATATTTTGTACAATCTATACAAACTTCCAAGGTTATACACATTATCACCAACATGTATTCTATCTCCATGTAACTTCACTTGTCATAATATGATGTCTGCAACATGTTATAAATAAAACAATACACTATTGTAAACTAAATTCTATACTTAGACAATTTTTTGATTACCAAATACTAAGTATCTTTATTTCTAAGGTTTCCTATCAGCATGTACATCATGTGTTTCCATTAATGACAATAATTACATATCACAATTAGCCAATTGTCAAGAATCTCCCCCTTTGGCATTGATGGCAAAAAAAAAGGGAAAATTGGTTAAATGACAAAAACAAACTATCAAAATATCTATTACAACTTCAACTTTACATATATGCTCTCCCTTTCAATATACTTTACACTTTTACAATCTTCACATGTATCTCTCCCCTTTGCATCTCTCCCAATAATGACATGTATACAATTTTCATATGTATCTATCCCCCTTTGACATCAATGAAAAAGGTCAAAATGTCAAGATATTGTCAAAAAATTGGCAAAACTATTGTCCTTCCTTATGCTGAAATAATCTTCATACAATCATCAAAAATAGTCTTTAGATTGTTCATACCTTTGTTCCATGTCTCTTTCGTAGATTCAGCTGATGTAAGAATTTCACATAAAGCATCTGATGCAATCTCAACTGCATTAATATCTGAATACAAAAAAATTTCAATATGTTTCATTGGCCTTGATACATCCCTCTAACTGCTTCTCAACAAAAGATAGCTTCAAAGTAAAAGATTCTCTAAAATCAAATGTCCTCTTCAAAATATGTTCTTTATGAAGTTCTAGTTTCCTAATGTCACTTTGAATACTAGTTCAAAATCATCTACTTTGCTGGATGGATGTTGGATCTAGCTTGATAAAGCTTCTAGCTCACTCATCTTTATCTCTATCTGATTATCCAAGTATTTAGTCAGCTTGTATGAAAACGTACACTTAACATACAGAGTTTTCCCTTCTTGCTGACATTTTTGAAGCTCTTTTGTACAAGTATAGAGATTGACTAAGTCATTCTTGATATTTTGGAAAATGGTGCTAAACAAGTTAGAATCATGGTAAATTTGAGCCTTTTCCCTCTACAACATTCAACAGGTGTTTAAACTCTTCATCGAAAGACTTTAGCATCGATTGTGCTCTCTATTTAGGATCTAACTCAATATGTTGTATTATCAAAGTGCTATGTAGTCTATTTGTCACTTCCATTAAAGTTTTCTACAAACTTTTCACAGTTTTGTTCTTCTATATGAGTTTGAATAGGGATGAGATCAAAACTATTTGATCATCATCATTAGTAGCCAAGCTAGCAAGAGAGAGTAGAGTAGATGAACTAGATGGTTTAGTCTCATCTTCCCTCTGTTTCTTTGCTACTTCTTTAGTTTTTCTCTCTTCCTCTCCTTTCTTTTGCTTTTCCTCTCTTTCTCTCTTCTCTTCCACAATTTTCTTTATCCTCTCTTCTTCTACAATCCTTTTCTTGTCTTCATCTTTATTTCTTTTCCTATCTTCCTCAAGCAATTTCTGCTTAGCTTCTTCTATTTTCTTCTTTTCTACTTCTAGTAGCCTCTTTTCTTCCTCAATTTTTTTCAAATTTTCTTCAACATCTTTAGTGTCCAGTTCATTTGGCTTAGAATCACCAAATGGATTGGTATCATCAATGTTAAGAGTAGCATTGGTTTGATCAATCTACATAGTATCACCACTTACTAACACTTTCAATGTTCTAGGAGCCGGAGGAGATGCTTCTTGTGACTCTATCAACATCTTACTGATAGTTACTATAGTCTCCTTTCTCAACTTATCCTTTTCACAAACCATGAATAGAAATGGTCTAACCTTATTTCTTAAGTATGGTGCTAGGTTATTCAATAATCCTTTTATTTCATCTTCATCGTCAGTCTTGCAGATAGTCCTCAACATAGACTTCTAAAGTTTAAGGTCTTCTTCTCTTGTAGGAATCTTCTTATTTATAAGTCTCTCATAGACTTTCTGGTTCACTACTCCTTCAATATCCTTCAAAATTAGATCATTTTCTATGATATATCTCATAGTAGATATATCAATCGGATCCTTCTTAAAATTATTATATAAATCATAAAACTCGTTCATGTGAAGAAAGTTACCTTTATTAGCAATCATTATATTTATCTTCTCAATCTTCGACTTCCAAGGTTGTCAAGCTTTACTTGCTACTTTTTTAGGTGGAGTCACCTTTTCTACTTGTTTAGTTTCCTATTCCTCATCTTCTTCATCACTTGAATCAATTTTCAACAATTTTTTATGCCTCTTACCAGGTCTAGTAGCAAGCTATTTGACTCTCTTTTTCTTTGTAGACACCACTTCAACCAATCTCTCTGATTTTCTTTTTTGTTCACTGGGCCAAACATCAAACACTAATGCATATGGAATGATTTGTTCTAGAGATGTCTTAGCAACTAATATTGACAAGGGTTGTATGTTTAGTATAAATTGCTTCATTGTCTATCTCACACCTCAAATTCACTCTTTGTCATACTGGTCTCTGATAGTGCCTTCTCCAATATTGATTCAACCTTCTTGTGTGATGCCTTCTCTAAGGTTTCTTGATGAGCATGTTGTGTGATCTCATCATACGTGCCAAATCTATATTTAGCTTTATCTTTCTCTAAATTCAACAACAAATCAATGTAACCAACTACAGCATCATCATTCAATTCATAGCTCAAGGGATCAAGAAATGTCTCCCAAGTTTCCACTACTTGAATATAAGTGTGATCTATATTAACTAATATGCAAATGTCTTCCTTGAATCTATACACAATTGCAAGTGAAATCCTTAATCTCTATTTCATCTCATTCTAGAATGTTCTCATTATTAAGTTTCCACTGTCCAATATCTTGTCTATAGGGTGTCTTTTGCATATCTTTGATATCTTCTCCATTGTGCATATGTCACTACTCATTATGTATGTGACTGATAAGTAGATAAATCTCTTCAATACATGGAATAATATGTGATTTATCAATTATTAGAATCTAAACACACCATTCTTGGTTCTCTTAATATTTTCAAAGTTTTCCAAGAGTTGCATTCTCAATATTTCACTCAGATTTACTTACTCTTTCTCTACACATATCTTATAAGCTACATAAATAAATCATATAAAACTTCAGATCACTAAATAGATCACATAAAACTTCACATATATCACTTTCACATATAGTCACAATTCATAATTCATGCTTGCACTTCACTTACATAACACACCAAGATAGCACTCTGCTTATCGCAAGAAGACTTTTGCATAAATATCATGTCTTTACACAAATTATTGTTGGGTCAGCTAAGATGACAATTCACTTTTCCAAGTTAGAGTAAACATCTAGGATGTCATCCCTAATTGGATAAGTAATTATTTTGTAAACAAAACAATTATCTCCTTCAATTTTGCTATCCTGCTTCATCAAAACATGATTGAATCTATTTTGCACAATCCGTACAAACTTATAAGGTTATACACATCATCACCAACATGTATACTATCTCCATGTAACTTTTCTTGTCATAATATGATGTCTAGAACATATTATAAACAATAAAATATACTGGTGCAAACCAAATTCTATACTTAGACAATTTTTTGATTATAAAATACTAAGTATCTTTATTTTTTAGGTTTCATGTCAGCATGTACATCATGTGTTGCCATTAATGAAAACACTTACATATTACAATTAGTTAATTGTCAATAGATTCTTCATAATAAAAGAAAACTTTTTAACATCACACTTGGGTGGCTCGGGCCTTTTAACCACTTTTATTAACTCTACCATACCTTCTTCTTTGGTTAGATCAACTTATTTTCTTTGTCACAAAATAACCTCCTTCTTTAGAAATGATGGTTTTGTTCCCATGGGTGAAAAATATTGTATTGAAGACATTGAATTTGATGTTTTTCCTTTCCTCTTATAACTTCTCTCTAGAGTCTTCTAGCATTGAGGAAGGATTTTAGAGTGATAATTATTGTCAACATGGGCCAAGGACCTATTCTCTTTCTTGGGAAGATCTTGTTCCCTTTCTTTTGCAATTTTTCCTTTTGATATTTTATCACTATATAACCAAACATATTCTCCTTCCTCTAAGGTCTAACTCTCAGGTTTAGCTATTGAAAGAGGTAAGGTAATTGATTCTTAGTCTAGTTGAAGAGGCATAGATGTAAGATCTTGTGATGGTGGAGGAGGTATACCAAGAGGCCCTTCTGAAAAAGGAGGCAATTTATTCCAATATTCTCCCAATGGCTCATTCAAAGGGGTATCCTATATCTTCTCTCCTACGATCTTGGTTCCCACAAGAATGAAATAGTTTGAGTCAAACTCCTCCTTTCTTCTTCTACTACTCTGGCTGAGTGGGTTCTCTTTTTTAATGGGACATATTCTATGTTTTCCCCTCCTTCCTCTTCTTCTTCCTCAAGGATGGTTTCTAGAACCTAAGGCAATGGAGTGTTCTTTTTCTTCAACCTCCTCCTCTTCACTCCTACCACCATCATCTTGGTTCTAGCTCTTTTAGGTACCGATAGAGATGTCACTATTGTAGGATGTTTTGGTGCTAGTGCTTCCTCTTTTATTTGTTAAGCCTCTTTCTACTCATGTTGAGCTTCTTCTTCTTGAGTAGTTGGCTCTTCCTGAGCCTCTTCTTCTTCAACCCTTTATCGAGTGACCCTCTTTCTCTTCTTTCTCTCTACCCTTTCTATCTAAATTTACTCTACCTCTTTCTCATGCTAATGTATCATTTTTGGCCTTACTAGTGACTTTGTAGGATAGGTAGGCATTGCGACTTTGGTTCCTTTTTCCTTTTTGGATCAATCTATGGCTTGAAGAGTTAGGGCTTAAGGGATTGGGTCTAGATGGAAAGGCCTTTTGACCCATTCCCTTGTCAACTCAATAACATTTCAAGCTTGATGTTGAATATCATCATTTTCTTCTTGCTTAATTTTCACGTTCATAATGGGCCTCTCATATATTTTATCCCTATTTTATAAGGGGTCCAATACTTTAGAGGCATCCTTGTTCAATGCCTTGAGAGGGATCTCTAGGTTAAGAACCTTTTTAGAAAGTTGTAGACTCATTCTATAATAGTCTCTAAGTAGGACATTATAGTCATCTACAAAGTTCATCTAATGATCCTCTACTACCATTTCAGGCAAAAACTTCCTGCCTACCAAATATTGCACCATTCCAATATTTTTAATGTATGGACAAGGTGATTGATAATCCTCAAGAGGATACTGCTCCCATTATGAATCAAACGTGGCAATTTTTTGCTTTTGTTTGACCTCAAAAACCCCAATGGTGATTGACCAAACCCAGGTTTTCATATGTTTCTTTGTCACCCTATCATAAGTAGAAGCCAATAATCTTGCTATCTCCAATAGTAGTATTCTATCTAATAGATATTATGGGACCATCTTTGGGCATAGGAGAGTACCCACTACTCAGATATAAGTGAATGTCTTAAATTGGATCAAATAAGCTCTAATTTTTGTTATCTGGGTTGTTTCTTCTACTAATATTTTCTTGGCATAATCTTCTTTCATGAACCAAAAAATGAAAAATATGAACCCATCATTGACCACCCTATATTCAAGACTCTTTAAGGAGAGCTTCTTCTTTAGAAGCTAGCGGATAAACTATGTATGGTCAGGCATTCATGTCCTATGTGCTTCCCTTACTAAGTTACCTAATTTATCCAATTCCTTGTTCGTATATATCTCTATCAACATTTGGTACCTTTCCTTTAATAGATTTTAGAGATGATAGATCATTGGCCTAGGTATGCACCTCATCCATCAGCCCAAAATCTTGGTTTACAATTGTAACCAACTTGTCAATATTATTCTAGATACTATGCAAAAGGTTCAAATTACCTTCTATTATTTGCACTCCTCTTTCTTCAAAACTATGACACTACCTTTTGCAAGCATCCAAAAATGGATCTCCTAAGGGTTTTCCTACCTCTTTTCTCTCTAATGTTGTCCCTAAATTATTCTCTAAGTGTTTAGGGTCTATTGTACCCACTATCTCATTCAAGTATCCTCTTAAAAAAAAAATTTGCTTCATTAAAACTAGGAGCTCTGACTCACCTTTATCTAAGTGTAAGAATACTTATTTAAGGCCCATGGTGATAAAAACTTTTTTTGTATCCCCTGTGGGCATCCCTAGTACTATATCCTTCATTTGATATTCCTTCAGAGTTAATTCTTATGTAACTATGTGATGAGGTAGAATATAAATATATGAGAAAAGATCTTGATCTTGTTTCTTCATAATGAAAGCGAGTTTTTTGGCATCACCCTTGCATGGCTTAGGCCTTTTAACCACTTTTAGTAACTCCACCATACTTTTTCTATGGTGAGATTGACCTATCTTCTAGAGAAGAACCTCCTTCTTTAACCATGATGGGATTGTCCCCATGGATGACATATACTATGCCGAAGATGTTGGTTCCAGTGCTAGTCCTTTCCCCTTATCACTTCTCTCTATAAAATTTTTACATTAAGGAAGGACTTCAGAGTGAGATTTTGTGTCAACATGGGCCAAGGGCCTAGTCACTATCCTAGGAAGATCTTATTCTCTTTCCTTTTTAATCTATCCTTCTTTTGATATTTCATTAGTATGTAACTGAACATATTCTCCTTCCTCTAAGGTTTGACTCTTAGGTTCATCTATCAGAGGAGATAAGGCAACTAATTATTAGTCTAGTTGAAGAGGCACAAATGAAAGATATTGTGATGGTGGAGAAGGTATACCAAGAATCCCTTGTGATAAAGGAGGTGATTGATTCCAATCTTCTCCTAATGGCTCATTCCAAGTGATATCATGTATCTTCTCTCCTACTATCTCAGTTCCCAAAGGCATGAAATCAAAGTTTGAAATGTCAAAAATATCAGCTCCTTCACCTTCCATCTTTGTAATCCATTTCTCTTGTACATATTTCAAAGCTTCTACATGAATACACGCTTGGAGAATACAAGGTGGCATTTGAATCAAACTCCTCCTTTTTTCTTCATCTACTACTCTGGTTGAGTGGGTTCTCTTGTCTAATGGGACATATTCTATTTTTCCCCATTCTTTCTTATTTTCTTCCTCAAGGATGGTTTATGGAACCTTAGGTGATGGATTATTTTTTTTCTTTTAACCTCCCCTTCTTCTCTCCTACCATTGTTGTCTCAATTCTATCTCTTTTAGGTATCAATGAGGAAACCTCTATTGTAGGGTCTTTTTGTGTTGGTGCTTCCTCTTTTGTTGGCTAGGCCTCTTCCTAATTAGGTTGAGCTTCTTCTTCTTGAGTAGTTACCTCTTCTTGAGCCTCTTCTTCTTGGGCCCTTTCCCAAGTGACCATCTTTCTCTTATTTCTCTTTACCTATCTAAAAGTACTCTACCTCTTGCTCATGTTGATGTGCCATTTTCATCCTTACTAGTAACTTTGCAGGGTAGGTAACCATAGTGACTTTGGTTCCTTTTCTCTTCTTGGGTCAAGTTGTGGCTTGAAGAGTTGGGGCTTGAGGGACTAGATCTAGATGGAAAGGATTTCTAACCCATTCTCTTGTTAACTCGATCACATGTCAAGCCCAATTTTTAATATCATCATTTTCTTTTGGCCCAATTTTTGTGTTCATAATGGGCCTCTCATACATCTTATCCCTATTATATAAGGGATCTAGTACTTCAGGGGCATCCTTGTTCAATGCCTTGAGAGGGATCTCTAGGTTAAGAACCTTTTTAGGAAGTTGTATACTCATTTTACAATATTTTTCATTAAGAAATCATAGTCATCTATAGAGTTCATCCAATGATCCTCTAGTGCCATTTCAAGCACAAACTTCTTGCCTACCAAATGTTGCACCATTCCAATATTGTCTAACTATGGACAAGGTGGCTAATAATCCTCAAGAGGATAATGGTCTCATTCTTAATCAATTTTGGCAATGTCCTACTTTATTTGACATCAAAATCTCCAATAGTGATCAACCAAACCCAAGTTTTCTTATGTTTCTTCCTCACCCTATCATAAGTAAAGGCCAATTACCCTGCTATCTCCAATAGTAGTAGTCTATCTCATGGATATCATGGGAGCTTCTTCTAGTACAAGAGAGTACTAGCTACCCAAATATAATTGAATGTCTTAAATTGGATGAAATAAGCACCAATTTGTGTTATCTGGGCTTCTACTTCTACTAACATTCTCTTGGCATAATCTCCTTCTATGGACCAAATGATGACAAATATGAACCCATCATTGACCACCCTATATTTAGGACTCTTTAGGGGGATCTTCTTCTTCACAAGTTGGGGATAAACTATGTATGGATAGGCATTTGCATCCTACATGCTCCGCTTCCTAAATAACCTTGGGTAATTTGTAGGCCTTTTTGTTAGAAGATATATTATATAGGAGGTCATATAGAAGAAGGGCTTATTCTTCACTAAAATGAGTTGTTTAGCTATATTTTTTTTGAGTGTAGTAGTCCAATTAGTAAGCATCTTGCACATTCTAAGGGTTTCTATAAAGCACACCATCCATGTCTCTAAGTGACCAAGTGTAGGGAGGCCCATGGCTCTACTCAGAAGAACTATAGAGTAGAAAATATCATCTATCATGTAGATTAGGATCATATCAACCTTTCTACTTCTTCTAACCTAAGGTGATCTATCAATCAAGTACTTCCCTTGTACCAACTCTTTTCCTTTTGACTCATTCTCCTTGCACCATCTATCTTCCATGTCATAGGTGATCTATAGGTATTGATCTACTCATGGAAGATGGAAGATATTCTCAATGTTCTGAGGGTCTAATTTCCAAGAATATTTCCTTGTTCACACTCTTGACCACCATCTCTTTCGGCACATAATGGTGTGCTAAAGTCATTATTAGTTGTGATGATTGAACCAACACTAGGTGAGAATCTATGTTTACTAATCTACTTCTTATCAAATTTGACACCATGGCTGACCTTTCTTTGGGCTTGTTATATAGCATCAAAAAGGCATTCCAAACAATATGTTTGAGTTGGGTGTCTCAGGTTTATGAGTGCTTATCTCCAAACCATGATTTCTAGGGTGCTCCTTAATACTTGATTGCAACTAATTTTGGAGAAATCTTTGTAGCCATGGAGGATGAAGAAGACATAATTTTAACTTCACAAAGGAGAAACACCAATATTTTTAATGATGAAAACTTAAGATGACACTAACATAAACCTAACCAAAATAGAAGAAATTAAAAAAATTCCCTAATTACGCATGTAATGCACACGTGTACACCTTGAACACATAGCACACATGTGAATGGTGTGCAATGTTCTCTTTAGAAGGCTTTAGAATTTAGTGAAGGGAAGTTTGTGGTTGCACACATAATGCACATGTGCATGTGCATAACTACACATGTTTACTTATGTATGTGTTGAGGTTATTTATTGACTATGTACATGTGGATGAGGGCATGAACATGCACATATGTGCACTTCTTGGTATTTTTTTTCCTCACAAAGATGTAGATTTGGCTGTACACAATGTAGAAATGTGGAGCTCAAATGGGTGCAAAGGTGTGGTGCTCAGAGATGTAAAAAATGATCAAGTGAGGATAAAGAAGGGGGGTGGTTTATTTATTGGTGGGGCTCTACATGGTGTATACCTCTGATAGTGCACACCTACATAGGTGTGCATGTACACCTCCTTAATTGGAGGTGAGTGCACATGCAGTGCATTGGGCACACATGTGCATAGTGTGCTTGTGTGCAAGTATTATTTTTACACTTAGAAGAAAGAAAATGAGTCTTTCTAATTTTTTGATATTGCTTGTGATTGTTGGACTGGGTACTAGGGACTAACCTAGACTTAGAGGGAGCTCATGATCGATCAAGGCACTTGACTAGGTGATTTAAGAGGGATATTTTGAAAAGAAGGGGGTCCTCATTATGTGACTCAAAATGGGGTGTGTGTTGTGAGACCACAACAAATAGCCCCAACAAAAGGGAAGAAATGACAAAGGCATTTCTTCATCACCAACCATTCTTCTAATTTGTGTCAACTGACAACTTGATTTTAAGTGTTACAAGTGGCCTTTAAGTTCTTATAAACTAGAAACTCATAATCTCATATTTTTAGGCTTAGTGTCTATTTAGTGTTCCAATTCCTTTTGATGTTTAGTGTTCCAATTATATCGTGAGTGTCCAACAATGAGAAAATAATCTTTCACTAATTGGACAAACAGTGAAAATCCCCATAAAAATTTTATCCATCATCATATGACCAGACGAGAGAATCTATTATGTAGGCTCTTAACGAGTTATAAATTTATTTTCTTTGATTCTTTGTTAATATTCTTTAAATTGCTTTGTGGAGCTCACATGTTTCAACTTGATTCTTACTTGAAATCTTTTGTTCATTATATAGAATAGGATAGTAATTAGAAGTGTTATCTCTATATTTTATTATCTTCACAATTTTTTGGATTCTTAGAAGTGACACCTTTATGATTTTTTCTCTCTTCTTACCTTGACCATGTTTAAATTGTGTGGCCAAGGAATTTGGTGTTCTTTTCCAAATCAATTTTCAATTTGATAACTCTTGTGTTCACCTTTAAATAAACCTTTAGGAAACTCTCATGCCAAACAACAATCCTTGTGGGCCTTTGAAGAGACTCTTTATCTAAACCAATAATTTTTGAATCATCCCTTGCTACCGCCAACCTAGATTTGAAAACAACCTAGAGGATCAATACTTGAAATTTGTAAAGAGTTGGGAGTGATCAACTTAGATTCTGACTTTTAAGGAAAGAAGTCCTTTATGACTACAAGTAATACCTATATTTTAGCTAGTACAAGAAAAAAATTTATCTAAATGATTAGAAAAAGAAATACCTCTTCCTTAAAATTGAAACCAATTGGGATGGTCTTGGTTACCAAGAAGAAATCTTGATTACACCTTAACCCCAGACCAAACAAGAAAATAAAATAAACAAATAAAATATAAAGAAAATATGACTAAAAGAAAACAAACAACTTCTTCTTTTTTATGTATGTGTTCAGCTTTGAAATAATGTTTCATAAATTGGCCATTAACTAGTAACAAGACCAATTCCATTTGTAAAATACTTACCCTAAAGGTTTTTTCCCCAGAATCTCTACAATCTGATAAGGACTAATCTATAATTGTTGAAACTTGGCATTACTGCTTGGTTATTATTTTTTCTTATCCCACAGAAGAACATGGTCTGAAATTCTAAAATAGTTGATCATGGTTCTCTTGTCAAACCAACTTTTTATGATGGCTTGAATTTTTAACATATTTTCTAAAGTTAGTGTCCTATTCTCATCCAATTCAAAAAGATTCATCAGTCTAATTTGGACTCTATCAACATCCTTGGCGTGTCCTCTCATAAATTTCAATTCTAGGATCTTAAGATTGAGTGGGAATATTGGTTCTTGTCCACAAACTAGTAAATACAAGGAAGTTCCCAAAGCATTCTTTATGCTGACCTTATCTATCCATAACAAGTATTTCAATTGGGTATGCCAATCTTTTGGATTTTCTATGAGTAAGTGTTTTATGACTATAATCAAATTATTATTGTTGGACTTGGCTATACCATTCCCTTGTGGATAATATTTGGATGATAATTTGATTACGACCTGATTCTCTAATACCTATTGAGTAAGAAAAATTGACACAAAAAATGACCCATTATCATACACTAGGAAGAATAGCATTCCAAACCTAATCACAATGTGTTCTTCTAGGAAGTTGGTGGCCACTTGTTCTCTATAATTTTTAAAGTTTTAACTTTAGACCATCATGTGCAATAATTGATATCTATTAAAAACATATTCCCTACTTATGATTGTTGGTTTATAGGCCCAATAAATTCTAGCCCCCATTTGGCAAAAGGATGAACCTCAAATATTGGTTGCAATGGCATGGGTGAGTCTCTTTCCTTGTTGGCACTTATTTTCCAAACATTATAGGAATGTACATATTTAAATGAGTCTTTGAGAATATTAAGCCAAAAGTATCCTAATAGCATAATTTGATGGCTTGTGTTCTCCGTTGATCCATCTCTAGTATTGTACTTGTCATAGTATTGTTGTAGTACTTCACTCAGTTGTTCACAACCTAAACATTTCTAGTAAATCCTTTCATAGTTTTTCTTTTAGAGTTTTCTATCTAGAAGCATGAAAGACTCACATTTCATTTTCACTCCTCTATGTTGAGAACTATTCATCCATTGAGGGTATTTATTTTGCAAGAGGTAGAATTCAATATCTTGGTACCAAAAATCTATAATTATCCCTTCATTATAGTCTACTTGAGACACTATGATTTTTGTTCATTGTTGGACATCATCATGTCCTCTCACTATCTTCATTGGTTCAATTTCTAAATCCAACTCTTGTAATATAACCATCCATTTTCCTCTTCTTTTCCCTATGTCATTGTGCATTAGCAATGATTTGACAGAAGGATTTGGCATAATAGCATATACCTTACTCTTGAGTATGTAGTGGCAAAATTTTCTTGACTGTGTTTACTAGGGCAAATGATTGTTTATCCAAATTGGGATAATTCAATTTGGCTCTATTCAGTGGGAAGCTCATGAATGTGATGGGTCTCTCATATTCTTTATCCTTCTTCTATATGAGGATACATGCACATGAGTGTTCTAAAGAAAAAGAATAGACTTTGAAAGGCAATTCATAATCAAGTCTCACAAAAACTATGGTAGTATAAATGGCTACTTTTATATCTTCAAAAGATTTGTTAGCCTCATTAACCCAATCAATTTTCACTCCTTTCTTTAGTAATTCATTGAGGGGGCAAACTATTTTTGCAAACCTACTAATGAACTTGCATACAAAATTAATCTTCCCAAAGAAAGATTTGAGCTCTTTGTGACTATGGGGAGGCAACAACTTGAGAATCACTTCTATCCTTTCAGGATCAATTGAAATACCAACTTTAGAAATTATGTGACCTAGGAGCTTTGCTTTTGTAACACTAAATGAATATTTCTTAGGGTTAAGAGATATATTATATTTACAACATTAGTTGAAAACTTGTTTTAGGTTAGTGATATGGGTACTCCTCTCTTTTGAAAAGACTATGAGGTCATCCATATAGATAGTTATGCATTTTTTTACCAACCCCTTAAATGGTTCATCCATTATTTATTAATCCAAGAGGAATCCATCTATAAGAAAATGTTCCCCATTTGGTGATGAATTTTGTCTTTATTTTGTCTTCCTTGTCTACCATCACTTGGTTATATCTTGAGTATTCATCTAGAAAATACATCATCTTAGACCCATTTGTAATTTTTAATACTTCATCAACTAAAGGCAAAGGATAGTTATCTTCCTTGAATACCTTATTCAAATTCTAGAAGTCTATGCAAAGGAAAATCTCTCTGGTGTTTTTCCTCACTATTACCAATTCAAAAACCCATGTACAATGTTAGATAGGAAAAATAATCTTGGAATCTAGCACCTTCAAGACTTCTTCCATTTTTGAGGGTTCAATAATGGGGTTGACCAATCTCTTTCTTTGACAAAAAGGCTTAGCATTAGGCTTCAAAGGGATATCATGAGTGATAATTCTAGGATCATATGTCTTGACCTCCTCATAGCTCCATCCAATGACATCTTTGTATTCTATGAGTAACTGGAGCATATTTTCTTACTCATGGAAATTTACAATATTTTCCAACTCTCACCATGCTTGGGTTGTCTTTCATGCCTAGGTTATACGAGTCACATTCATCAATTCCCTTTTCTTCATTGGTCCTCTTGCTGCATGTTGACTCATCTTGGTCAAACATGTGTTCCATCTCCACCATCCCCTTAGGAATAGTATTAGTTTTTAAACTTATGATCTCATCTTCATCTTCCAGTTCATCTCCTTCTAGTTTTCCATCTAGTGCATCATCAAATTCTTGTCCTTTAAACAAACCATTATAGGAATAGATTGATTTAACTTGTTGAATCACCAACTGGGAGTCTCCTTCAACTATGAGAGCTTTGACATTATTTTCTAATGTGAAGAGGAGTATATGTATCAATGCTTCATATTCTAAAACATTGTTAGTACACATGAATTGTAAACAATATGCAACATAAAAATACCTACCTTTGGGATTAACTAGTTAAGTACCTAGTTCGGCTCGGAACCATCAATCCTAAGATTCCATATTTGTTGTTCTTTTGGTTTCCTTCATTTGTGCTTATTTTTCCAAACCTTTTCTTTCACTTGGAACTTGAAAGATTATTTCTTTTGGACCCATTTCATTCTTTCTTGTATTAGGCTTTATGAGTAACTAGTGGTCACTCTTGATATAGGGATTATTTATTTCTTTTGTTCATCTTCAATTTCCTCAATCAACTCTATGATTTTAGTAGTTTTTGGTTTAATTTGAATGACCACCAAGGTCCAATCTTGACCTTTCAAAAATTGTATCCTTCTAAGAACTTTAATCATCCCTAATGAAGGACAAGATAAAGCTCTGCTATCTAAAGAGGTGTCACTATATAAAGCATTTAGACCTTCTTTTATCTCTTCTTCATTATTCATGATTTTAGGTGTAGATAAGTGACTTGAATTATCTTTGGGTATTACACTTGTGGTTTGACTAGTTATAGAGTGTGTTATTTGAGTTGATACCCAAATGATTGCTTCTTTACATTCTAAGAATTAAAACTCCAAGTGTCTTGTATGATGTAGCCTACAAAATCCTAGAAGGAGTAAGATATTTGGATCTGCTTCTTCTCCTAAACATTGTAGATTTGTAGCCATGCTATCTATGAACTATATCACTATGTCTTCCCACAAGGTAGGGTTCTATGATGTTGTAATCATGTTATTAGATTTTTCAGTCAAAGTTATATCAAAATCCATTTCCCTATAAGAGCCTAAGTTTGATTAAAGAAATTCTACTTCATTCTAAGAATTATACTATATGATCATTGTCTTTAATTTTGGTTTTTAATCTATTTTAATATGGTTGTTCAATCCCTTCCAAGGAAACCATAATTGGGTGAACTATGTTGAGAACCATCCTCTTAGGCACTTAGTTCATTCTTTTCTTAGTAATAGGTTGTATGTCTCTGGAATCTCTACCACATGTATGTTAATGATATCTTGGATCTAGGGGTCAATAGTCAATTATATGTGAACATCCTTCAACACTCCTATGACCTTCAAGTTGGATTACTATTCGATTTTACATTTGTGGGATGACTTCTAACTTATAGGATATCAAAAGTAGCATCATATGAGGCAATTATGAATACTTCTTCTAAAGATTCTAAGACTGAGCAAGAAAGGGGTCACTTTGGCTTTATCTTTACATATAGTAGGCATAGCCTAAGAGGTGTTGACCTGGTGTGGTACTATCTTCTAAGGGCTAGCATCGAGTGTTGTCTTTATATTATAAATATTTTTCAATAGGGATTTCCTTTTATTAGGACAACTTTGTAGCATATTGTACATAGAGATATTAGCCTTGGTTATTTTTAACTCTTCAATGGCACTATACATTTTAGTTGGCCAAGTGGGTTCTTTAGTATAGTAGGTATATTTCCTTGTGCCTAAATTTTTTATCTAGAAAAGGGTGCTCTTGCAAGTGTAGGATTATTATTTACTCTTATATATGGTGGTTTTAGTCATAATCTATAGGGAATTCCATCATGCATGGATTCCCTTTTGATTTCATAAGTTGTAACTATTCTAGTTATCATTCTAGAAAGTGAATACCTCTATTGGTTCATGATCTAACTCTTGGTTGAATGGAAAGACTCATTAACCTGGTCTCCTATTTTTATGTTCTATGGAGAATCATAAGATTCTAGCAACATGGAATTGAACTGAACTGGGGACTTTTTATTAGCATAATGCAAATTGTGGTTCATTTCTTGATTTCTATTGAAAAATGAGCTACCATTATTAGGTATAGTTTGAATGGTGTCAAGTTGATTGATGTCAACAAGATGAGCATTTTTATTACTATCTACAATGATACTTCCATTATTTGGATGGTTATTCCAATTTTTTACTTTGTCTTTGGAAATCATTTTTATGATCTGGTGGGTTTGAATTGTTCCCTATGATGTTATTTCCACCAAAACTCTTGTTGTAATTTTGACCATAGTTATTTTTGTAAGGGGTTGTATTTGTTCTTTAAAAATTGCTATTATGCCCTTGTGACAACCTCAAACGGGTCAGCTTATTAGTTATCTGAGACATGGTCTTTTTCATTTAATCTAGCTTGATTGTGACATCATTTTATGCCTTAGTGGATGGTGCTACCTTTTTCTCAAAGAAGGTGTAGGTTGATATCTTGGATAGGTTATAGTTGGAGATGAGGTATATGGTACCTATTGTAATGGAATTTTGGTTAATGGAATGAATTGACTAGGCATCACATGTGCTCTAGCATGGTATGGCAATATTGTTGTATTTGCATGAGCTAGAACAATCATCCATCCTCCATTAGGGTTATCTTATTTAGTAAAGGTGATTGCTTCTTAAAAGATATTTTCTAGTGTGTCAATATTTATAGTAGGAAACCTCCTTAGAAAGATAGCTGTGAGGTAGTCCAAAGAGTTTAGATAGATTTGAATTTCAACATCTACTGGTATGGTGTAAGGGGTTTCCAACTTGTGGTATGTCATCTGACAATTATGGTTGAAACATGAAATAGTCTCCATCAAATCCCTCTTGATAGATATGATCTGGTGGTGTATCATGACCAGATTAATGAATGTTTTGAACTAATCAAAGAACAACTTTTCAAAAGATGTCCAGTTTGAATAGATCCCAGTGGCATATTTACATACTAGCTAAATGCAACTTCTTCCAATGTATATGGGGAACAAATGAAGGACCAAATTTTCTTGTTGAATTTTTTTTGATTTCATATTTATTTAAAAACATTGGTGTGATCCTTAGTTGTCTGTATTTCTCCATAGATGAGCCTTGAGTAGAATTACTCAGGGTTCTTGGAAAGGTCATTGAGTTGACCTTGCAAATTGATATGTGAATCTACTGTGTTTGTAAAGAAACCCATAGATATCAGGTTATGTAGAATGGTAGTTGGGGATAAGCTCAAGTGTGGAATAGATGAAGATGATGAGATTTGAAATGTGAGTGGTTAGATTTTAGGTATCCTCTTATCACTATGAGACTTGTGAAAGTGACTAAGTTCTAGGGACTCATGTCTTCCATGTGAAGAACCTAAAGCTCACTAAAATGGAGATGATGGGTCAAGATCTTTCAGTTTTTTTTTACTCTAAAAAGTGTACCTTATAAAAAGAACACCTTGTAAAAATTGAACCTTCTAAAAAGTGCACCTTCTAAAAAGCACCACTTCTAACAGTAATAGATTTTGAAAATCATAGAACTTCCAAAACTATAGAACTATCAAATAGAAACTTGGTTTTTTTGGCAGAATGGTTCTCTAGCCCTCCTTCTAGTGCCACTTTTGGTGAGTGGTCATTTTGCACAATGCTAACAGAAAAAATTCTCTCGAATCTCTCACTAGAAAAGATGATCAATGACCAACTTCAACATTCTCAATGAATATTCTTCAACCTATTAGGTAACTCACTTGAAGATAAATTTGAATGTTCACAAGGAGGCCAATATTGGTATCCACCAATTATGCACAACCTTGCTGAAATGTAACCACAAAACCAATATATTTTTTTATTTTCTATTTTATGATAAATGCAATTTCTAATAAATGAAACTATATGAATTCATATTTTAATAAAACATTTTTAAAGAAAATAACAAAGTTATAGTAGCAAGAAATTAAAGCAAAATACTGAAAGGAAAATTCCTAACAACATAAGCCAAAGTAGCAACACGTCTGTGAATTAAATCATCAAAAGGATCTAGTAGGAAACTAATGAAATTAGGGACACCACTTCCTAAACTCCACTAATGTAATTGTCGATGGAAACTTCAATAAAAGCAAAAAGATATTTCACAATTTATTAAATCATGAGCCATGAAAAGTGCACCCACATGAGACAAAATGCTATGTAAGAAAAATAATGATCCTTTCTCCAATTCATCACAATAGAAAAATTTGTTAACATAAGGAAAACACTAGAATTAAAAGATCACACAATTATAAAATTAAAATAAAACCATTAGCTCCATTATCATTCATGAACATGAATTCACAAAAATAACACACTCTAAGATGATGTACTACACTCAAAATGAGAGCATCAATAGCATTTATTATTACATCAAAATATCAGCCTTGAATACATATTACATCTATGTATTTAAAAGAAACCCTCTACTCCTTTTGTGTTAGGAGTGACAGCTCTTCTAATGCAAACTCATGCTAAAAAATTAATAAAACAAAGCTAATTACATACAAATTGACTCTCTAAATGGTGCTAAGTAGGTCTCCACCCTTTTTATTTCAATTAATGGGTGAATGAGCCTTTACATGACTTAAAACAATAAAATAAGAAGAAGATAAGAGGAGAGAAGTTGTGAGATGATCTAAGAATCACTAGAACTTCTAAAAATGGAAGCTTGGCCTTCTCTAGGTGTTTCTAGGAGTTGAACTGTCATCAAAATGCATTTTTGATATATGGAATGCTCAAAATAGCAATTGGTAGTTAACTGTCAGCATACTATTTCATCTTCAAAAATGTTGGTGCACCTCTTGATTTAGTGCACCTCTTGGTAGGATCAAAAAGAATACAAAAATTATGCTAAGTTTCAAAACTAAATTTCCAGCATCTAGGTTTTTTCCCCTTTAGACCAAAATGATATCTAGATGGTTTCTTTTGAACTTTCCAATTATTTGCATTATTTCCTTAGCCTCTGGCAAGCCTAATGACTCATACTTATTGCATACCACTTGGTGATAATAACTTACTTCTATCCTTGTATCTGCAAAATCCTCCAACTTAGAATCTAACTCTAACAGTGCCTCTTTTATTTTGAAATTTTTTCTAACATCATCTTTAGATGAAGTAGCCTCAAATAATGATTTGAACTATTGCACTACCATCTACACCAAATAAAATTGAGTTCTTGACTCATTCTCAAAAATATCTAGGCTATAACATTATAATATTTATCCACTCCTCAAAATTGCCCCTAGGTTTTATTCCTTATTTCTTGGATATCTTCATACAATCTCTCCATAACCTTATTCCTTGATGACTCTTTATCAATCCAATCATCTAATTTGTGCAATTCCTCAGCCATATAAATCTCCATCAACATTTGGTACCTTTTTCCTTAATATATTTCTAAGCATATAAATCATTAGCCTAGGTATGTACCTCATCCATCAGCCCAAATCTTGGTTTGCAATTGTAACCAATTTGTCGACATTATTTTGGATATTGTGCAGAAGGTTCAACTAACCTTCTATTATCTGCGCTCCTCTTTCTTCAAAACTATGCACTACCTTTTGCAAGCATCCAAAAGTGAATCTCCTAAGGTTTTCCCTGACTCTTTTCTCTCTAATGTTTCCCCTAAAGTAATCTCTAGGTGATCAAGGTTTATTTGACCCACTATCTCATTCAAGCATCCTCTTAATAATTCATTTTGCTTCCTCAAAACCAGGAGCTTTGACTTTCCTTTATCTAAGTGTGACAATATTTGTTTAAGGCTCATGGTGATCAAAACTTTTTTTGTATCTACTATGGTCTTCCCTAGTACTATTTCCTCCATCTAATAGTCCTTTGGATTTAACTCTTTTGTATCCATGTGAGAAGGTGGAATAACAATATGCACCAAAAGATCTTGATCTTGATTCTTTGTAATGAAAGCCATTTTTTTATCATCACCCTTGAGTTTCTTAGTACTTTTAACCACTTTTATTAACTCCACCATACCTTCTTCTTTGGTGAGCTTGACTTTTATTCTTTGTTGGAAAAGAACCTCCTTCTTCAACAATGATGGGGTTGTTTCCATGGGTGACATATACTATGCCAAACATGTTGGTTCTAATGTTGGTCATTTCCCCTTATCACTTCTCTCTAGAGCCTTCTCACATTGAGGGAGGACTTCAAAGTGAGCTTCTATGTCAACATGGGCCAAGGACTAAATCTCTATCTTGGGAAGATCTTGTTCCCTTTCTTCTACAATATGTCCTTCTAATATTTCATCATTATGTAACTAAACATATTATTCTTCCTCTAAGTTCTAACTCTCAAGTTCAACTATCGGAGGAGGTAAGGAAACTAATTCTTGGTCTAGTTGAAGAGACATGGATTGAAGATCTTGTGATGGTAGAGGAGGTATACCAAGAGGCTCTTGTCATAAAGGAGGCAATTAATTCCAATATTCTCCCAATGGCTCATTCTAAGGGGTATCCCATATCTTCTCTCCTACCATCTCAGCTTCCATAGTCCTAAAATCAAATTCCAAAATGTCAAAGACATCGGCTCCTTCACCTTCCATCTCCACAATCTATTTCTTATGTTCCTCCTTTGACGCTTCTACATGAACAAGATCTTGTGGAATAGAAGGTTATGTTTGAGTAAAACTCCTTCTTTATTATTTTGTTTCTCTAGTGAGTGGGTTCTCTCTTTTAATGGGACATATTCTATTTGTTCCCCTTCATCCTTAGCTTCTTCCTCGAGGATGGTTTCTAGCACTTGAGGCAATAGTGTGTGCTTTTTTCCCAACCTCCTCCTCTTCTCTCCTACCACTACCATTTTAATTCTAGCTCTTTTAGGTGCCGACAGAAAGGCCTTTGATATAGGGTCTTTTGGTGTTGATGCTTCCACTTCTTGCTCAGGTTGAGCATCTTCTTCTTGATTAGTTGTCTCTTCCTAAGCCTCTTCTTCTTGGTCCCTCTCTTGAGTGACCTTCTTTCTCTTCTTGCTCTTTATCCTTTCTATCTAAAATTACTCTACATCCTACGTGTGTTGATGTACCATTTTTGGCCTTACTAGTCACTTCATAGGGTAGGTAGGCATAATGACTTTGGTTCCTTTTCTCTTCTTGGTTCAAGTTGTGGCTTGAAGAGTTGGGGCTTGAGGGACTGGGTCTAAATAAAAAGGTTTTCTAGCCCATTCCCTTTTCAACTCAATAACATGTTAATATTGATGTTTTATATCATATTTTTTCTCACCTAATTTGTACATCCATAATGGGCATCTCATATATCTTATCCCTATTGTATAAGGGATCTAGTGCTTTAGGGGCATCCTTTTTCCATTCCTTGAGAAGGAACTCTAGGTTAAGCACATGTTCAACAAGTTATAAAATCATTGTACAATAGTCTCTAATTTTAACATCATTTTCATCTACATATTTCATCCAATGATCTTCTAGTGTCATTTTAGGCACAAACTTCTTGCCTACCAAATGTTGCACCATTCCAATATTATCAAAGTATGGATGGGGTGACTAGTAATCCTTAAAAGGATACTGGTCCTATTCTGAATCAAACATGGTAATGTCCTACTTCTATTTGACCTCAAAAGCCCAAATAGTGATTAGCCAAACCAAAGTTTTCTTATGTTGCTTCCTCACCCTATCATAAGAAGAGGCCAATTAATTTTTTATCTCCCAATAGTACTAGTCTATTTGATGGATATCATGGGAGCTTCTTTGGGCATAGGAGAGTGTTAGTTACCTAGGTATAAGTGAATGTCTTAAATTAGATGAATTAAGCTACAATTTGTGTTATTTGGGCTATTATTTCTACTAAAATTCTCTCAGCATAATATCCTTCTATGAAAAAATGATGGAAAATATGAACTAGTCATTGATTTTCCCTATATCCAAGACTCTTTAGGGAGAGCTTCTTATTCACAAGCAAGGGATAAACTATGTATGGCCATTGATTTTCCCCATGCATGATTCCCTTCTTAAATAACCTTGGGCAATCTATAGGCCTTGCTGCTAGAAGATATAATATATAGGAGTTCATATAGAAGTAGGGGTCATTCTTCACTGAAATTAGTTGTTCATCTAGATTTTCATTGAGTGTGGTAGCCCAATCAATAGACATCTTCCCCATACTAATGGTTTCTATAAAATGTACTATGCATGTCTCTAAAAGACCAGTTATAGGGAGTCCCATGGCTCTACTCAAAAGAACTATAGAGTAGCCAATATCATCTATCATGTATCCTTGGGTCATATTGACCTTTCTAGTTCTCCTACCCAAGGTAATCTATAAATTAGATACTTCCCCTACACTAAATCCTTTGCTTGTGACTCATTCTCCCTATACCATCTATTTGTCATGTCATAGGTTATATGTAGGTATTCACCTACCCATGGAAGAATGAGGACCTTCTCAATGTTCTAAGGGTCTAATATCCATGACTATTTTCCCAGTCACACTTTTGACCACCATCTCTTTTGACACATAATGGTGTGCTAAATTCATGATTAGTTCTAATGATTGAACTAACATTGGGTGAGAAGTTGCATTTACTAATCCACTTCTGATCAAAGATGACACCATGGATGACCTTTATTTGTGATTATTACATAGATGCAAAAAGGTGTTATAGTTAATATGTCTGAGCTTAGTGTCTCAAATTTATGAGTGCTTTTCTCTAAACTAATATTTTTTGAATGCTCCTTGGTACTTGAAGACAACTAGTTTTGGAGCAATCATCATGGCCATGGAGGATAAAGATGATATTGTTTTAATTGCACAAAGGAGAAATATTTGTATTTTCAATGGTAAAAACTTAAGATGATCTTAAAAACATGACTAAGACTAACAAAAACCTAACCAAAATTAAATAAATTTATTAAAATTCCTTAATTATGACTATAATGCACACACATGCACCTTGCACATATGGTACACCTACTCTTGTGTGCATGGTACACAATGAGCACTTTAGAAGGCTTTGCAATTTAGTGAAGGGAAGTATGTAGTTGTGCACATAGAACACATTCCCATATGTACAACTATGCACTTTTATTTGTGTGTGTTGGGGTTTGTTATTGTTTATGTGCACCTCTGATAGTGTGTACTTATGCAAGTGTGCATGTGCACCTCCTTGATTGGAGGTGAATGCTCACTTGCCACACATGCACATAGTGTACTTGTGTGCAAGTGCACTTTTTGTAGAAGCAAATTAATGAGTCTTCTTATCTTCTGTTATTGCTTATAATTGCTTGACCTGGTACCAGGAACTAACCTAGACTAAGAGGAACATCATGCTTTATTGAGGCACCTAACTAGGTGTTTTAAAGGGGATTTTTTTAAAAGAAGGGGGCCCCTATTTTGTGACTCAAAATGGGGCATGTGTTGTGAGACCACAACAAGGCATAAGGAAAAAGATTTTTGGACTCAAAAGAACAATGAAGGAGACAAACGAGATGGAAATAAGGAGGCAAATGTGGTAAGTAACAAATGTGAAGAGGATGCTTTTCTTCTTTCTTTAGAAACCACTGATGATTCATGGGTTTTAGATCTAGGGGCTTCATCTCATGAACCCTACAATATTTTTGGAAAGGGAAAAATTAAGATTAAGTTTTAGAATGTGAATCATTGGCTACTTTAAGAGGTAAGACATGTTCCAAGGCTAAGTAGGAATTTAATTTCAGTAGGGCAATCGGGTGATCAGGGTTGCATAGTTACTTTTAATGATAAAAATTAGAACATTTCAAAAGATTCTCTTGTAGTAGAAAAAAGGTATGAAAGTAGGCACCTTATAACTTTGTACAAGTCATACTATTCCCTCTACTTTAATCATTTCAAAGAAAAATGAATGTTCAAGAACTGTTGTTGTATATTCTGATACAGTGATCTGGAAATAAAGAATTGGGCACATGAGTGAGAAAGGTATTAAATTACTTCATTCAAAGACACTTTTACAAAGTTTGAAATGTGTCAATATGGATTTCCATAATAGTTGTGTTTATGGAAAACAAAAGAGTGTGAGTTTTGTGAAGACTAGGAAGGAAAAGAAAGATGATAAATTAGAGCTTGTGCATATAGATGTATGGGGACCAGATCGTGTATCTTCCTTGGTGGCTCTCATTATTATGTCACATTTATTAATGATGCAACTAGAAAAGTATGGGTTTATTTTCTTAGACATAAATCTAATGTATTTCAAAATTTTAAGAAATGGAAATACTTAGTTAAAAATGAGACTGCTAAAAATCTAAAATATCTTAGATCTGATAATGGTGGTGAATATTGAAAAAAAAAATTGAATATTATTGTTCCTCAAATGATATTCATATACATAAAACTATTCCAAGGACTCCATAGGAAAATGGAGTGTCTAAACACATGAACATGACAATAATGGAGTTTGCAAGGAGTGTGAGGTTACATGTTGGGCTCCCTTAGACATGTGAGTCAAGGTTGTTAATATTTTTATATATTTGATTAATAGAGGTTCCTATACTCCTTTGGGTTGTGGTATTCTAGATGAAATGTGGAGTAGTAAGAAGGTGAGTTATTATTTTCTCAAAACCTTTGGTTGTGAAGCATTTACACATATAGATCCTGAGAATAGAACCAAGCTGGAAGCTAAATCAAAGAAGTGTATTTTTTTGGATATGGCATTGATGAATTTTGGTATAGGATTTCAAATTTTTTAAATATTAAAATTTTAAGAAGTAGGGATGTCATATTCAATGAGAAATTGTTGTACAAAGATATGTTGCAGCAGCATGAGGAGAAATAAAATGATTATGTAGTGATGGATTATACTCAAAAGGATGATGTTCCATTAGTTCTTCATGTTCCACAACAACCACAAAAAAAAACCACACACTCTATAAAATTTTAGATGATCAAAAAGGCTAAGTAGACCTTCAAAATGATATTTTCCCTCTTTGTATTCTATTTTATTAACAGATGTTGGTGAGCCTGAATGTTATGACAAAGTTGCGCAGATGGATAAAAAAAATTAGTGGGAGTCTACAATGATAGAAGAAATGGACTCCTTTCTAAAAAATCAGGCTTGGGATTTATGTAAGTTACCTACAGATAAGAAGGATTTATAGAATAAATGGGTTTATAGGTTGAAAGGAGAGGATGGAGGTAAGAAAAGGTTTAAAGCCAGGTTAGTGGTAAAAGGATTTCCATAGAAAAAGGGCATTGATTTTGGTGAGATATTTTCTCTTGTTATTAAAATGACTTATATTCATACTATTTTAAGTATTCTGACTACCCAAGATTTTCATTTGGAGTATCTTGATGTTAAAATAGTCTTTCTTCATGGTTATTTATATGAAGAGATATATATGGTACAAGCACATGGATTTCAGGTCAAGGATAAGGAGAATTTAGTGTATAGACTGAAGAAAAGTTTAGACCAATTGAAGAAAGCACCTCAGCTATGGTATCTTAAATTTGATAGTTGTATGTATGAGAATAGTTATATTTAGTGTCATTTATACCATTTTGTTTATTTTAAGAGGTTGACTGATGATAGCTACATTTTTTATGTTTATATGTTGATGATATGCTTTAAGTTGGGTCTGACATGGATCACATTAAGACGTTAAAAAATATTTAGCATATTCCTTTGCTATGAATGATTCAGGGGAAACAAAAAAAATCCTTCGTATAAAAATTTGTAGAGATAGGAAGAACAAAAAATTGACATTATCTCAAGTCGATTATATTGATAAGGTGTTGCAACGTTTCTCTATGGAGGATGCTAAATTTATCATCACACCTTACCTGGTCATTTAAAATTGACTAAGGAGATGTGTCCAAAGACACCAAAAGAGGAGGATAAGATGTCCAAGGTACCTTATGCTTTAGCTATAAGGAGCTTATTATGTGTCATGGTATGTACTAGGCCAAATATTACACATAATATGGGAGTTGCTAGTAGTAAATGAGTCATCCTAGAATTGTGCATTGGAATGCAGTTAAATGGATTCTTAGGTATTTGAGAGGAACATCCAATAAGTATTTACATTTTGGGGATGTACTAATAATTGACAAGGCTATGATGACTCATATTTGGTAGTAGATATTGAGAACTTGTTGTTGGTGGATGTAGCCCATGGATTGGGTGAACCATGTGAAATCTTTATGTCTTGTGTCCTCTTCTATGTGATTTATTATTTTCTAATATTGATTATATTTGTATGTAATTTTCATTTCTATCTATGGTTAATCCTAACATGGGGCAAGAATATCCTATCAAAACTACAAATTGATTTCTGTTTCACTGCTAGGGGCATCTCAACTTTATCTCTTTGCATCAAGTTGAGATTTTTCACTCTTTTGTATGAGTGATTTCATGGTTTCACATCAAATTTCTTGGGGATGGAACTCAATCTAATCAGGGGTATATTAGTTATCATCTTACCACATTAGGTCTAATATTGTTTGACCAACCAACTTAGTCCAAATGTTTACCTTCATTATTGCATATTAAACTATGCATTGGAGCTCTTTCTATCAACTTTCTAATTCAATGTTCAATTAGGTTTAAAATTAGTTAGCCTTAGTATTATTTTTTCAATCAAGTTTGGAGATAGTATCTATTAGCTCAAGCTCATTGTGCTTCATTTGATCAAGATCAGAGTCAGTAGCTTTCAAAATAGTTCATTTCTTCATATCAATTGTTTAGCATTAACACATTCTTTGACTCAATGTGCTCGCTCACACACTAACTCAAAGAGGGGTAAATGTAATCACCCATTTATGGTCTAGTAAAATATAAACCCCATTTCTAAGTATCTAAATCATGTGCTAAACCACTATTGTGCATTAAGTCAATTTTACATAATTAAAAATCAATAATCTTTGATCAAATCATCACATAATCATTTATTTGATTATTTTTTAGAGTTAAACAATGTAGTCCTAAGTTTTTTTAATTAAAATAATATTTTTCCTTTTAATTAAATAAAAAAATCCCCTTTATCCCAAGTTCACATGAAAAGGAATTTAAAATAAAAATATATAAAAGAAAATACCACCCACTTAGAGTGCAATTTACAATGAGTGAAATCTTTTGACTTTTCAAAAAGACTTTTTATCTCTTAATCATAGCCTTTTCTTTTGTCTCTTTAGACATGAGGACATGGATCAATCAAGATTTATTCTCCATCATTGCTCATTCTTTTCCCTCTTAATCTTGGTTGATCGTTCACTTCCAAAATTCTTTAAAAGGAGGCTCTCTCCTCATTTCTTCATCTTAGTTACCCTTGCATTGTAGATATCTTGATTTTTCCTAACAATTTCTTAAGCTCTTTCATTATAATCTAGCTTAGTTTTTTGTTTCCTTTCTTGGCATAGAGAATCTAGCTTAATTATAATGTATGGTAATCTTTTCAATTATTTCATATTAGTTCTTATTTGAATTTCTTGCATTTCATTTAGCATACTTTTCTTATCATGTTTTCTTTCATGGAGTTCTCTTGATGCTTGAAAATTCATTCCTTGATATCCTTTGAACCTCTCATTTTGTAGTCCACCTTATAGGGGTTAGGTCTTGCTTACTCCATTTCAGAGTCATTTTGTCACACTATTAGATTCTTGCATGTTATGACTAGGGAGATATAAGCCACCTTCCAATACTTCAAATTCACTAAAAATCTTGGATATAAAGGTTTATTGAAATGGTCACATTTTTGGTTCATAGGTGTGTGAAACACACATATTTTTAAATCTAAAAGTGATGGTAATTAAAGGAGGCATATTAATCCAAAGCAAAAGGATGGGATTATGGTCTAAGGTAGTTCTTGGAAGAGATTTCAAGGTAAGTTATATGTTATAACACATTTTGCCAATAAGGAACCTGATAAGTTTGAAGTGATTTGGTTATTCCTCTTCCTATTATTGGACCAAAAAAAGGATTGACTCTATAGATCAATTTCAAACAACCTAGTTCTATTGATGAATTTAGATAAATATATCATTTTCTCAAAATAAGAATCATGTCCCCAAGTTTCTTAAAATAGGAGAGAGCTAATGTTCCCTACCACCATCCAAAATGAGTTAATATTGTTGAAAATAGATTGATACAAGTATGAATATGTGTTTCAATCATTGTTTTTTCACTGATGTCAAAATTAATACTTGTTGGTAAGACAATTGCTTAGATGATTTGATTACTATCATTTATTTGATTGATGAAGAGGATTTGATCAAATGAGGTAACAATAGCACCTAGATAAAAGGTTGAGTTATGATATGGAAAAGGAGTACAAAGATCAGTTAAGACTGTAATATTATAGTGCATTGATAATCTACTTAAGGTCATAAAGGATGGTTACATTGATTAAGTTTAAAAGAACAAGTTAAATGAATTGTGTCTACCAAGCTTAATAATCTACATAGTAGGTACTTGATGCAGGAGCATCCTAGGTGTAAGAGAAATCTTTCATCACCCAAAAATATTTTATTTTCAATCTTTTCTATTTTATTAAGGACTAGTAGATAGGGTGGTTACTGTTTATGGGAACTTGCTATTTTTAGTAAGTTTTTCATATGAGCTTAGAATGTTCTCATTTTCTACAAGAAGGTTCATTTTACAGTTGTAATCCTACCATAAAAATCTCATTGCTCAAGCATAAGTATTGGAGAAGTTATTATGGATTTTTGGTGGAAAAATTTACAGAAAAATCTTCAGGTTCAACATTGGAGACTTTAGATTTCTCAGATGAGGTCTAAAAACTCAATGAAAGGGTGCTAACATAGTTTTGAACCTATAGATCAGGAGCTGGCATTTCTAAAAAGTGGTTGTAATAGCCAATCATAGCAGTGGTTCATGAGTTATGGCCTTTCAAAGTTGGGCTATTTGAAATATTTAAAATAATTGTCAAAGATATATTTGGCCAAGTCTATATGTATTGTTAGGGTCTTTCGGCCCTAGGTATTAAGTTTCAAAGTATAGAACCTTCCCAAGTGGCATAAAATTGCCTATTTAAGAAAGGCCTGAACATTGTCTAAGACAACTCTAGGTGATAGTTCACAAATTATCTTGTAGATTACTGTAATGAAGGCACTCATGTGGGTTAGCATATTATACTTGTGAATTTTGTAATTCTACATTTGCAACACAAAAAAGAACAAAAAAGAACTCCATATTTTGTTCTCACATTTTTTTTTTTTTCTTTATTTATGTTATGTTTTTATGATATTAAGGGGAGCACCCTTCATAAGTGCTAAGCAAAGTTAGTGTAAGTCGATAAGAAAACTAGTGAGAGCTTAACAAAGTCAATTTTAGTGAAAGTCAACTGAAATAGTGTAAGCTAAGTAAAGTTTAGTTGATGTCGAGCACTAGTAAACATTAGTTCATGCTAAGTGTTTTGACAATGGATGTTGAGAAACATAGTATGTGCCCAACATTAGAAGCCAATTAATGTCGAGTGTCAGCATTATGAGAAAGATTGATAATTTGATTTCTTAGATTGTGTGAACTATGTTGAAGATAAGCTTGATGAGTTGGTGGTATGGAATTCAAGATGAACCATTTTGAGGTGAATTCAAAGAGGATGGAAGAAGAAGTTTCTAGAAGGGAATGAGATGAAATAAGGGGTAGATTCACTAAATCCTACCTAATCTAACCTAACCCTAAAATGGATGATGGAGGATCAAAAAAAGATCTTAATTATGTATTTATAAAGATAGTTGGTCAAAAGCAAAGGTTTTCATGTGAAAGAACCTAAGGAAGACAAGGAGTCTAGGGTATTACTTCATTTAGTGACCTAAGAGAAGAGATTGCACTGGCAAGCAAAGCAAGAAGGCTTAAGGAGATGGATGCTTGAAGGGTCAACAAGCTATCAAAATTGAAGTGTGTGAAAGGCAAGCAAAATGGAGGATTGAAATAGAGATTTGTAATCTACAAATGGAGTTGTAAGTTGTTATCATATCAAGCCTTACTATTACTTTCTAATCATTGTACCAGTCTAGGGTAAATCCTTTGGATTAAGGTTCACCTAACAGTCATTTATAAATCCTTTAACTTGGTGACATTCTAAGTGAATGATCTAAAGTCCTCTAACAAGGCTCACTCCTAACATGGTGATTGAAATCCTTTAATTGGGTCACATTTAACAGTGTGTATTGTAACCTTTAACAGAGTTGACCTTTCACAAGGCATCACTTTAGAAGAGTGAGAATGAGTAGCATGTTATTAGTAGTTTTTTCCAAATTAAGTTTCCACATTAAATCATTGAGTCAAATGTGTTTTGATTTTGTTAAGTTTCATGTTTACATTTCTAAAAAGTTGATTTAACAGTGACCTACAAGATTAAGTGATTGTATAATCTAATGTATGCATGCATAATGAAAATATTTTATGGATATGGGTTCACTAAGCTATGAAAAGTTTTAATTATACATCTAGACCTTGGATAACTTATTCACACCCCCCCCCCCCCCCCCACCGCTCTTAGTTATTCTAAAGAACTCCAACAAATATTAATCATAAATAAAGGTAGAGAATCTATTCTAGAATTCTTTCCTACCACATCTAGCATTGGAAGCACACACATTAACTAGATTCTACCTCAAACTAGCCTTGGAGAAGAAAGAAACTAAGACATTGGAAAAAAAAAAAGGAACAAATTTATCCTTTGACCCTACTAGGGTCCCACATAGGAACCACTCCTCTAGAAGCTTCTTTGGCATCAATAGTATATAAAGTTTAAGTAATCATTTTAATTTTTTGAAGAAGGATGATATTCACTTTATTATTCTTAATGCATGCTTTAATTGCAAACTTATTTGGAGGGTTACTGATTCTACTCATATTCCATGAAATAAATTCCATTTCTTACATTTTAGATTGGTACCTATGATCTTTTGCATCCTATTAATAATTTTCCTAGTTATCTCCTTATGTCTTAACATTCTCATTGAGGGTTGACCAACTTTAGACTCTGAACCCAAATCAACATTTTTAGATCTAGTTTTCTTCATGTGTACCATCCATTTCTCTTCCATTGTGCATAAAAGAGTAACACCAAGGAACAAGTCTAAATTTTCTAACATAGGGGTCCCTTGTTTATTCTAGACTTTCTCTTTGGTTTTAACCTCACTCCCATCATTTGGGTATCATTCCTCTATCATACTCAAATGAACTAATTTAGTGATATAATTAATTGCACAACTAATTTAGTGATGTTATTGATTACACCAAGTTCTTGTAATGCCCCACCAAGGGATCCAAAGAATTAACCTAAAATTTGCCAAACATTTTTTTTTTTCAACATGAAAGTAAAACCATTCATAACATCTGTGGAAGCAATAGTAACATCCAACTGAAAGTAAACATAACATACATAACAAGTTAAATTCTTTAAAGATCCCTTAATGTTGTATCACACCTAAATCAACCATTCATCTATCATGACATCCTTAGCAATGATACATCCAAAGTTCTTAAACAATATACAAGTGTCCTTTTTGTAACTACATTTTAGTTTAGCTCAATCATCCACTGTACATGTTACAAGGTATGAAAGGCTTAAAAGAATAAACATTTGTGTAAATAAAGTACATCATCATACTAACTCTAATCCATGATGCAGTAACATAAATGAAACCACAAATCATACATGATACATCATCTCAAAAGATATAATCATCCATCATAAAAGATAATCATATATCACAAACATAAATAACTAAGTGCACGGTTCCTCCCAACCGTTAATAGCATCATTAGACCATCGTGGATCCTAGCCATCCCTCCATGCATAACATTCCAAAGCACCAAAGAGATCATCGGTATTAACATAGTAGGAATGTCACTCCTAAAACATCCTACTAACATACAAAATAAAGCATAAGATAACATCATTTAACATATGCAAATCATCAATATAAGAAATATACTAGTAAATACATCCACCATAAGGTATATCATCTATCATAATGATCCAAGAATAGAATAAAGATAAATACCAACCAAGAATACTCCAGCTACTGTGTCTCAATGGATCTCAAATAATAAGAGTAGAAAATACACTACCACCCGACCGCGTGGAACCTAAGTGGTCCACTTCCACCGTGCTGAGGAGATAATCTCAAGTCCAAAATAGGCTATCCAAAACACATAGCATAATTACTCTCTAAGTCTAGGAATCCTAAAAGTATACTAACTCAAAAGTTCCAATCACAAAATCGACATCTAATCCCAGAGGCACAACAATAAGTACACCACCAAAGGTACAAAATCTATAGAGGAGACTCAGGCTACATACTAGGGAGTGTCATCACATGGCTGCTTGAGTTACCTTGGACTGGTCTCTCATTAGACCCCTGACCCTCAAGTGTTGAGTTACCCTGGACTGGTTACTCTGAACCCCGGACCCTCAACGTGGCACATGTGGAAACCAAGAAGCCCTCTCAAGAAGACAAGGCACTTCTCCCATCCTTAGTCTATACAAGCACTCAAGGCATGGGTGGTTTAAATATCTCTAACTTATCTTTTTAGTGTGTTTTCCCCCCATAAATTTTAATTACTAGATTATCACTTATTAGGTTACCCTGGTACTTACCACTTTGGGCCTCGGACCCCTATGCAAGCCACTTCCATAGTCATGTACCTAGACAACCTCTCCTAAGCACATAAATCCACAGTTGTGTCCCATACCACAACACTCATAAAGATCAAACTCGGTTCCTTAACAGGCAACCTAAAAATAAGATGGTTCTCCCATCCAAGAACACATAAAATCTTCACAAAATATGAATCACAATATCCATTGGTTCTTAACAAGCAACCAAGAATATCTCAAAATAATATTGATCAAAGACTCCAAAATGGTCGAGTCAAAACATGTCACAACATGACATCATCAAGAAATAAATCAACATTTCAGTCCCATCATGGCGATTGGAAAGTAATCCAAAGATAATTGATCGATGACTCAAAAATGGTTAAGTCAAGTGTCTCAGATACAAATAACTCAGCTTCACTCAAGAAGACAGATAAGCAATAACAATCAGTAATAAAATCATCTCATAAAGCATACGATCACATAACCATGGTTGGGTTTATAAAGATTAGAATTAAGACATCATCATGACATCACAATCATAACCCCCAAGCCTCTGGTAGACGTCCTATAACTGGTCAACACTAGTCAACCCAAAACCCAAAACAAGAGGCATATAGAATACACAATGCAAACACATGTTTTGGTTTATTAAAATCACATACTTGATTAATGTGTAGAGGTTTCCAATTTTTGTTTCAAGTATACTTCAAGTGTCTTAAGTTTCATCATTTGACCTACAAGTCAACTCATTTGTTCCCCGATAGCATTATCCTTACATTCTTAAGAATTACATTTTAAGAATAGCTTAAGGATAAATATTCACTAAACTGATCATCATTGACCTTTAATTAAAATTTCCTCTATATTTAACCATGATCCATATTCTAATTGATTAACTCTTCTTTAATGTTACTACAACTTTTTGAGATAAACAAAGGACCATTATTCATTAAATTATAAGAGAGCCAATTATCAATCTTCGAATAAGAAGATTATAACTTAAATAAAATGATCAATTAAATCAATCAATTAACATAGGTACACAATCCATGACCTATTAACATTCTAATAGTTCTCAATTAAATATTACTAAAGTTTGAGCCTTTTAATTTATTCGTTATCATCGTTGACAACCATATAATATCTAAAGTCATTATTCAAGTCATGAGAGTACGACTTGTCAACTTTGATATACATACTTCACAACTTTGCTAGAGGAATCGATATTAGCATATCAATTAAAACTTTATTACATAACTTGATTATTAATTAAATCTAATTAACTCTAATTAATTTAATTAATAATTACATATCCATGGCAACATTCCAACTAACTATAAAAGTCAACTATAACTCAAATTCCCAATATTCATATTAATAGTTCAATCATGGCTTGTTATTATTTAATAGCAAGTTATAGGAAATCTCTAATGACCACATACGTCATTTCTTCAAAGAAAACTAACATTCCCTTGAAAAATTTGTATTATCAATAATTATTTCAAATAAGACTCTATCGCACAACTTAATTATTAATATCATAGTTATAATATCAACTTGATATCAATTTTTTACAATCTCGCTAAAAGAATTATATCAATTAAATCTTTATTACATGATTTTTAATTAAATTCAATCAACTCTAGTTAATTGATTTAATTAATAATTGTACAACCATACCATCAACCTAAAGAATATTAGTTGACCTACAGTAGTTTGTACGTAGAAAGTCAACTTCAATACAAATATTAATATTTCAATAATACTAATAGTAATAATGAAATCTTATCCATAATTACCACAATCATTATACCGTACTCGTATCAATGATAATCATCTATACTCTATTTCATTAACATTTGAGTTGATAATAATTTAATAGCTAATAACAATCTATGATGGTAGATTCTTCATTACTTTACTAACAACAATGTCACTAGTAGTTTGAATATAACTTCCTTAAGATATAATCCCAATATACGAGTCATTAAGATAAATACTCAAATAAATAATCTATAATTTCCTTCATGCACCTCATAGGCAATTCATTTATCTAAATTAATCTTTAATAATTCTAAATATAATAATTGCCAACTTAATTTCATTCATGAATTCATCTCCATTAGTAACCTTAATTAGAATAAATTCTAATTAAATATTTAGATTAATTTAAAACTATATTATTTATTTAAAATCTTACATATTTAAAATTCCATTCCCATTATATATATATATATATATATATATATATATATATATATATATATATATATATATATATACACTAATAATTAATATGCAATCATTATTAATATATATATATATACACACACACGTATATATATATGTATTACCATCATTTAACATCATAGAAGAGAATCGAATTAAAATTTGATCTTTTACAAATATCATTTACAAAACGTAACAACCAATATATTAAATTTATCACAATACTCTTTAAACGAAATTCAATATATTGAAATCACATTCATTCATGCCCTGCAAACATTTAAAGCAATTATTAAATCGCTAGCAGTATGATATATGCCATGCGGCCCACGGGTTGTAGGTACCCTGCGTACTCGCGGGTACTCTGCAACCTGCGTAGGTACTCCGCCGCTGAGAGAATGGAGTACGGGGGGGTAATCCGCCCTACCCAATAATATATATGTATATTTTAAAATGGTTCAAATAACATTTTCGTTAAATGTTTCACCATATGCATTATCGAATTTTATACAAAGAGTCTCCACATATATATATATATATATATATATATATATATATATATATATATATATATATATATGTATATATGTATATATGTATATATGTATATATGTATATGTATATCTATATGTATATATATATATGTATATCTATATCTATATGTATATATATATGTATATGTATATATATACGTATATATATATGTATATATGTATGTATATATATATATGTATCTGTATATATATATACATACATATATATATATATATATATACATATACATATACATATACATATATACATATACATATACATATACATATACATATACATATACATATACATATATATGTATATATACATATATATGTATATGTATATGTATATGTATATGTATATGTATATGTATATGTATATATGTATATGTATATGTATATGTATATGTATATGTATATGTATATGTATATGTATATATATATATATATATATATATATATATATATTCGTAGATTATCAATCAGTTATACAGTGTTTAAATACGTATAAATATATATATATATATATATATATATATATCTATATATAGATATCTATATACATGAATGTGTGCATATTTGTAAAATATATCTATATAGAAAGGGCTTTTCCATACAAAAATTTTTCCCTTTAAATAATTGTTTCTCTAAACAAATCCATTAATCCATCCAATAGGTTTAACTATAAATTTAAAATCATCTTTCTCAATTTGATTCAAATTTGAACCCAAACTTGTTTAGGTCTAATTTCTTCCTATATTGAAACTAAGTTTTTCTATTGTTTCTTTGCAACCAAATAGAATACCTAGATTCCAATTCAAACTGCAAATTCATTCATGGAAAATAATCAGACACATATAACAGACACGATGAAGACAGGAAGAGAAATAGTGCAAAGAGATTATGCGAATATCATGAGTGCACCTAGACACTGATGCTAATTTTTTCATGCCTCAGAAGTCCATAAAAAATCCCTTCGTTCTCCATCATTCGCAATTCCTCCAAGCCAACCGAATCCTCCAAGTGACTAGAAGTGCTAGAAGAAGCACAGAAGCAAGTAGAAAACATATGAGCATGTAGAAGCATATGAGCATGTAGAAACATATGAGCTTCTCAAATGCATGTAAGCCTTGAAGCTTCCACTTTAGCTTGAAGCTTGTAGCTTGTAGCTTCCATTAAGCTTGTCCAAACACACTAGGAGAGCCTCAATTTAAAGGCCTCTAAGATGCATCTAGAGTGTCTCTAGAAATAACTAGAAGATAAGCATGACAACCAAGCATGAGTCTTCTCGAACCTTCTAGATGAGTCATAAGGTTGTAGACACCATGTGCTCAAATAAAATGCTAACTCCTAAGTGTAGACAACTTGTGCATTCTTAGAGTTCAAACCCCTGTGTTGTCTACATGACAACTCTCAAGAATTTGCCAACTCCTATGTGATCAAACATTAAAATAATGCACAATAATTAATATAATATTTAATTTACTCTTTCCAATTTAATTTATTTATTATTAAATCTCATGCACTAACTTTAATAATTCCACTTTTCAATCTTAATATATTTATATTTTAATCACATGAGATTTAGAATCTTTTAATAATTTTAAATATATTTTCCACTTTTAAATTTCATTTTCCAAAACTTAATTGCTAAAATATTTATTAGCTTTAATAATAATATTATTTAGTCATTTATTTGAAAATGAACACTAAATATATTATTATTAAAATAAATATTGTCACATTCCAAATTTGAACTTATAACTTTTATTTTCAAATTTAATTATTTTATTTAATTAATTTTCCAATTAATTAAATAAAATAAATATTAAAATATCATATTAATTTTTCATTTAATTAAACCATTAATTAAATCTTTTAATTAGGCTTAATTAATAGAAAATACTCCAAAGACTCACAAGGTAAAAATATGAAAACCCATCATAGCCAAAATACATACAAAATCAAACCAAGGGTTAATATCACGAATTACATCATCCAACATATTCGGAGGGTACTCAACTTAGATACTTGTCCTAATTTCCAATTAGAACAAATGGCTTAAAGGGTTGGGATTTGGACTTGAGAATTATCTCCCCTCTCTTATCATTGAGATAATGTGATAGGGTACGCTCATCCTGGCAATTCAGGGAAGTCGATACTCGGTACATGCAACCTGCATAAAAATCATGCATGTACAAGCACTAAACTAAACAAGCAATGGCAGGAGGTGGTGCATCGTGTAGATCTCGACTAGCAGGTGACTACGACTCCCTTCCTTAACCACATCAAACACGCCATACAAAAGCAAACACACACACCATACACATGCAAGTATGGGGTAAGTATCCATAAGAAAACACATATGATAAATCATCTTACTAATCATCATTAATAACTGCAAATATTGGAAATAATCATCATACATACATAAAATGTAAAGTCTAAGTAATCTCAAAAGAATGCTACTAACCATCAACATAAAACTAGCTCTAAAAGAGTTCAACAACGATAACAAAAATGTGAACTAGGGGTAGGCACTACAGTTCTTCTAAAGTAAAAATTTCCTAAATCCTTAGAGGAGGAATATTTTTCTCTGGGGTTTTTAGGGATTCATTTAATTTACATTTTTTGGTGAAGGGAGAATCCATCATCATCTCATTCACATTTGAAGTGGATAAAATTTCCCCATCCTCCAAAATATGAGTGACCTTTACTTGTTGTACCATTATGAATCCATTATCAATATAATCACACAAACATGGTCACCTAGACTGTTATCCCCCTTCTCAACATTTTCCTAAATTATGAAATCATTTATCTAGATCAAATCTTTAAAAATCAATTTATTTGATCGTATCATTTAATTGTATCCTATAGTTTGACCACTATATCCTAAGTTCATATTTAATTAAAAGGAACATGTCCCCTTTTAATTAAGTTAAATATCCCTTTCATCTCTTATCCTAAGTTGCACACATAAAGTCATTTTCCCATTTTAAAAATAAATAAAAGACTTTTTGTCTCACATGGAAATGCGAAGTCAACTCTTTTTGATTGGTGGAATTGATCTTGCACATGAATCCTAAAAAATTTGACTCCCTCACCCTTGATTATATCTTCTAGTCTCATCATCTCCACCATTTGTACTTCTTTAAAATGGAAAGATCTCTCCTCACCTAAGGATTCATCTTCTTTGCATTAATGTTATGTTTTAGGTTTTTCTATAAGTACTCTTCGAGCTCTTGGAGAACTTTGTAGCTTGACACACATTCTTGCATAACATTGTAGCTTAGTCTCATGTTGCATTAGCAAAGCTTCCTTTATGCACTATAATAACACATTTAGCTTAATTAGGAGGATTATCACACTCTCATATTTTTAGCTTTGTTTGCATTGTTTGCATCCCATATAGTTTAGTTTCATTTTTCATATCATTCTATGGTAGTTATTGGACACTAGCATTATTGTTCTTGTCTTAGAATCTCCCATTACATGGTGTACTTTCAAGGGGTTGCATTACTTAGGCTTAGCTGAGATCCCTTCTATTATTATTTGCATTCATTTACACTCCATGACTAGGAAGCTCTAGGTCAATAATTGAGGTTCTCAACCCATGAGATATCTCAAATAGAAGGACGTAATAAAGTTCACATTCTTGTGTGTAAATTTTTATCATCCACTGTGGGGTAGAATAGTTATGTTTTGCCTTTCTTTTTACATTGTTTTCACTTCTTCATTTTCAATTTTCATCAATTTTTTTTCCTTTTTGCTAACAAATTTATCATGTAGAAAATATCACTTGGTTTTGAACAGAATATTGTTTAATTTTTTATTAACACTTTGAGTACTTAAAATATCTCTTTTTATCTAAACACTTTGAGTACTTAAAATACTATCTCTTTACTATCAGAGACAAAAAATTGTCTAAGTGTTAGATAGTTTTAATATCAGTAAGAGATAGTATTTGATCTTGCAAGGTCTATAGTGATAATTGGCATGTGTGCAGTTAAAGATAGGTAGTAAAGAGTGTCTTCATGACATGGTCATGAGTGCAAAATAGTATGGGTAGTAGAGAACAAGTTATAGGTCAATTACCAATAAGTGTAGTGAACAAAATAGAACAAAGTATAACAGGAAAGAGTTAATAATAGGTTAAGGAATTATTTCAGTCATGAACTAATTACTTGATTATTTAGGGATGACATCCTAGATGTTCACCCTAAGTAAACATGGGCTAATTTTGTATATAGATAAACATGTGGAAGCATCAAGCCAACTAGATAGATTTTTGTAAAAGAGAAAGGTATAAGTAAGAGATCATTATTTGCGAAGTAGTGTAGTGTGAATGAAAATTATATGGTGTATATGTGAACTATGTATATGACATGAAAACTTATTTGAAATATCTATGATGGGAATTCTGATGTAATATCATAGATATCTAAAGTACAGTAGTCATCCAAAAAGAGACTATTGTATCTATCTCATTTTATTTAAGGCATTGAATTGTATAATTGCATGTGTGGGCAGTGGTTTCTTCTTACATTCATTTGTAATTGTATTACCAACTCCTAGCAGGGTTAAAGAAATTCCTAATCGGGTTGAGTCTTTTAATAGGGCCTAGTCCTCTAACAAGGACAAAGACATTATATGTAATTCATAGACTCCTAATAGGATCAATATCCTTAACAAGATTCCTTTGTTTAGTGGATTATTTTTGTGGGTACCATTCCCACCAGGGTTTTTCCTTGGCCAAGGTTTCCCTAGTTAATAAAATATGGTGTTATGAGTTCTCTTTGTGTTTGGATTTATTTGTTGAATAGCATTATTGGTTTACTTTCATATGCATGTTATAAAGTAATTAATAATATCCAATTGTGGTCAAAATTTTGTAGAATATTGATTCATCCAACCCCCCCCCCCCCCCCCAGTATTATTTATTTCTAACAATTGGTATCATAGCTCAATTACTTAGAAGAGGCTCAACGACTTGAGTAAAATCCCTATGGATATGGAACAATTGAAGAGGAATATTGAAGACTTTAAGAAAATTGATCTTCTTATAGAAGAAAGAGACAACCTAAAAGAAAGTTATGAAGATGCAAAAGATTACACTGGTAAACTAAAAGATAAGATTGATCATCTAAAATCTAGATAAGAACCTAGAGAATAGACTAAGTATAGTGATGAGGTAGCAACCCTTAAGAAATAAAATAAAATTTTGAAATATGAGTTAAAGATTGTAAAATTAAATTTGAGTCTGAAGAAAGATGATTGTAAGATTGAAACGTAGATTTAAGATCTCATTTGACAAAAGTAACATCTAAACTAGATTCTATCAAAATAGAGCACACATAATTAGAGAAGTACAATATCATTTTGAAAGGAGAGTTGACAAAACTAAGAAATAATTAGAAAAGTGATATTCTAGTAGTGAAAAAATTGATGAACAACTATTCTATCATAGATCTTCTTATCATAGGATAGGTCTTGGATATCTTATTGGAGAAAATCAGCAAAGAAAATTGAAGTTAGAAAAGAACCAGATTAAGTGGTCGAGAACCCTAAACCTAAGGAGAATGATCATAATAGGATTGAACCAAGCAAGTATACAAAAGTACCTAAAGAAGTTGAACAAGTGAATCAACCTAAGAAATTTGATGAACCAAAAAAAATAGAACAAGTTGAACCACCTCAGGAAGTAAGACATGAATTTAGAGGTAGATGTTTTATATGGAATGAAGTTGGTCATATGTAGAGAGATTTTATAGGTGATTCTTTCAAACCTATTACTAATTTCTATTGATATAATTGTCATGGTTATGGACACAAAGTAGTAGATTGTAGATAACCTAAGTTTGAAAATTAATGGAAATAGTAGAATGTTTAGGGATACTAACCCTATAGGTAATGAAAGGAGATCATCAAGAAGACACAATGATGGAGAAGGAAGTAGTGGAACAAGGAGAAATATTGTGTGTTGTAAATGTAACAACTTTGGAAACATTACAAGGAATTGGATAGCTCCAATCAATTAGGATAAACCTAATCAGAGGAGTATGCTTATATATTAGTTATGCAATAACTTTGGTCACATAGCAAGGTTTTGTAGAATTGATAGAAGGAACTTCAACATAACCCAAACTATAAAAGGAACAACAACAAAAATGATGGAAGGAATGATAGTAGAAACAATAGTCAAAAAGAGGCACTTAAAGAGAATATTGAAGAATTCAAGGAAGTATTTGTAAAGGCTAAAGATCCATCAAGTTCACATGTGGCATTAGAAGAACAGTATTTTGATGCACCTGATGAGAGATTGAAATTGGCTATAGTGTGTGATTCTTCTTACTTGAATTGGACACTTCATTATTTGAAGATAGAGCACCAAAAAGTGAAATCAGTAGTAAGAGATTGAATTAGAAGTTGTGAAGTTGACAAAAGGTTAAGATGATGATAAGGAATCTTAGGTCAAGAGCACAAGTCATTTGGAGATTTTACAAAGTCGTATGAAAGGAAACAAGTTTACTGGTTAACAGAGAACAATTTCTATAGATTCATTATTTGCATAATTAATGGAGAGATCATTATGAATTATATAAGTCATGTGAACATCATTGTGGGTATCATTCAACTATGTGAAGAGTTAAGAAGCTTTTCAAGAGTGATTTGATAGCAAATTGAAGGTGATTTCAAGTGTTTGCAATTACAAAGATCAAAAACCCTACTTACATTTTTTAACAAGGTATTTCATTTCTAAACTTCATATTTGTGAAAATAATTCAATTGCAAGAATAGATAGATTATTCATTCATAATGTGGTAGATGTTAGAAGATAGATTCAAGTGATAACCCTAGCTATGCATTATCAAGAATGCCTAAAAATATTCTTAACTTGGAAGATGCTAGAAGTTACCTAAGAAGTAATCTTGATAATGTTGTAGAAGAGCACATATCCAAGGAATTTGACAACATTTACAATTAAGATGTGAGCTATAAACAAGAGTTTAAATATTTAAAGGATAATGACCTAATCAATTTTTTGTTTTACCATGAATTTGATAATGAGGAATGGACAAGGATAATCCTAAGCAAAATTCATGATGGTAAGTTTTGGCTAGGAGATAATGTGATAGAAATTTATGCAAATTTTATTCATGAAGTTATAGGGTTGTGTAATGAAGGAAACACACTAGTCAATGATAAGAATGTCAAGAAGCTAGTATTTAACAACACCAAGTCAGCGTACAATGGAAAAGGAATGGTCATAAGTAAAATTAGACAACATGATTTTAGATTCTTGAGAAGAATTATTGTTGCTAGAATATTTCATAGTTCTAGAGAAGATGACATGGCACCTGGCTTTGTACAAGTTACCTATAGGATTTGTGTTAACAAGGAAAAGATCAACTTGTGTAAAATTTTGAGAACACAATCGATAAAGAACCTAGAGAGGATTAAGAAAGTGAAGAACACTCAGTTCAGATTCCAATCCTTAATCACATACATGTTTTTCCATATAATCAAGAGATTTCCATTTATATAGAAATCCTCTATAGTGAATAGTGGCACATGTACCATGGAAAAGATTTCAAGAATATATAACAAACACCTTACTGAGAAGTGATAGTGAAAACTTATCAGACTAAGATGAAGGAAAGATTAAAAGTGCCACCCTCTGTGGTAGTATAAGTATAGGGAATATATTTTCTTCATGATAGACATTGGCTTCACTTACATTAAAGTAGTTTAACCTAGAATTCCATATGTTGAACCCCTAGGTTATGAATTGATAGAAGTGGAGATAGAAGAATATGCACAAGTTATCCTCAAGGAAGATAGAGATGAAGAGTTTCATAGGTTTGGAACCTATGAGGAGCTAATGCAATCAAAAATTCAAACCCAACTAGAGAAATATACAAAGAAGAAGGTAGAGGAAGTGATGAAGAGGACACTTGGACAAACTAGGATGAAAGATGAGGAGGAAAACATAGTGAGACAGACTCTCACTAGTATGCAACAAATAGGTCAGCAAGGGATGATGTATGTTCTACCCTTGGTATTAGTTGGACCAATCAACATTGTAATAGTGGTCACACCTCCTACTACAACCCCTATTACCCCCTATGTAGTAGTTCCACAACAAAAAGTACCCATCACTCTTGTTATTCCACTCTCTAAGGAGTCAGAGGAAAAGGAATTAGAAATTATAAATGGTAAGATGAAACTAATGAGACTTGAAAAGTTCAAGAAATAATCACCTAATTATCCAGGGAAGAAGAGAATGAAAGCTATGGCCTCAATTTTGGGCAACATAAAGAAAGAAATCACTTCTACCATACCAAGGAAGAAGATGCAAAGTTAATCAAAGGCTCAGGAGACCTCAGAGAAGGAACCTAAAAGTGCACAATTGGGAAGGAAGGCTTGGAAGCCTAAAATTGACAAGGTAAATAACACAATAATTAATGATGGCAATTTTATCTAGTTAAACAAGTATTATTATTTACACACTAGAATAGACATATTGTAGTAAGAAAATGCTATGATTGGACATATTATTTTTTCTAATAAGAAGTTTGAAGATGTAAAGGATGATATTCCTAAGGATTTTTATGAGAGATTTATAACCAGAAGGAAGAGATTTGTTGAAGAAGACATAAACATCAGACAAAATCTTCTTATCAACCCATGTTAGATTGATAGTAATGTATACATGGCAAGCATATTGAAAGGTTTGGAGCCTTATCTCAAGAATAATAAGTGATTCATACTAAGTTTCCATGTTAGATTGATAGTAATGTATACATGGCAAGCATATTGAAAGGTTTGGAGCCTTATCTCAAGAATAAGAAGTGATTCATACTAAGTATGGGAGGAAACTATCAAGAAGTGAATGAAGAGACAAAAAATGCAATTTTATAGATGATGAAGGATTTGAAATTAGTGCCATGGATCATAATTGGAGTTGATACCATGCAAGTTGGTGTTACACGTGTGATAGTAAACCTCATAGAAGATTGATTCAAGGATCTTGGGGAAAATATTTTTGGAAATACCCTAGCTCTTATGATGAAGAGGAGAGAAGAAAGAGTGAAGTAAGAAGAAAAGAAAAATAAAGATAAAGAAGAGAAAAAGAGAAAATTAGACAAAGAAAAGAATAGGAAGGAAGAGGTAAAAAATAAGCATAAAGAAGAGGAAGAAAAGAAAAAGAGAGAAAATGAAGAGTAGAAGAGGAAAGAAGATGAAGCAAAGAAAAAGAAAGAAGAGGAAGAAAATAAGAGGAGGGAATATGAATTAAGAAGAGGAAGGAAGAGGAAGAAAATAAGAAGAGAGAAGAGGAAGAGAAGAAGAGGAAAGAAGAGAAAGAGAAGAAGAGAAGAAGAGAAAAAGAGGACAAAGAAAAGAAGATAGAAGATGAGAAGAAATTCAAAGAAGAGGAACAAATGAAGGAGGTAGAAGCAAGTGTGTCAAGCACTTATCTCACCTTAGTGTCTCTTATAGGCTTAGATGATGATCAATTAGAATTGATATCATCCCTAAGCAAGATCATCGGTAAAAATAGGCAAGTAAAGAGTTTGTTGAAACTCTTATAGAGGTAATAGAAAAGTTACAAGGAACCTTAACTGTAAAGTCCCTTGATCCAAATCCTAAAGATAGGGCCAAAGGTAATTTTGAAGAATTTGATATTGAATTCACAAGTTTTTAGAAGTATGACACACAAAAGTTTGACATTGTCTATTAGAACATCAGGAATGATTTGACAACTCTTGAGGCTTGCATCAAGGCATTGAGAAAGTGCAAACTTGAAGGTAAAACCTTACAATAAAAATATGCAATGTCTTTCATTTTTACAAAGGACATTGATGAGGGGCTTAAGAAGAAGTATGAAGAAGCTAAGGCATAGGCAATTCAAATAAATCAACCTGGTATAAAGATAAAAGGAATTGAAGCACAAGTTAGTAAGACTTATGATGAGATAAGTCTGTTGGAAGAAAAAAAGACAAGGATCACAAAGAGGTTCTCACTTCTAAGAGAATGCCTATTTGTGAAGTTGAGCACCATTGAGTGTCATTTAGAAGAATGTATGTCAGCCAAGACATCTTTTGACAACTTCATTTACTTAGATTTGAATGTCATGGAGATTGCATCCTATGGATTATGCACTCTCCTTAGCATCTAAGAAGGAGTAAAATATTCATGGGAGAAGGTCATTAAGAATCTGACAATTATTTTTGGATATTTTAGTTTTTGTCTCTCAGCCTAGCAAGGAGGTAAAGAATTCAATTTTGACATTTAAATAAGTTTTGACACCTTTTTCATTGATTTCAAATGGAGAGAAGTATACAAGAAAATTGTATTGATCATATGTAAAAGGAAGTAATAGTTATATACTAAGGGGGAGTAGTATCATTAAGAGGTCTAAGTAAAAGATGGTTATATGTGTAATGATCCAGAGATTTTGTAAAGGCCAAATTTTGAGGAAGGTTTGAAGTAACATTTTGGGACTTAGCCAATTGTTCCATATGTTGTCATCAATACCAAAGGGAGAGATTGTTGGAAATATGGCTAAGCAATATGAGTAAGGATTGTCATTTATGGCAACAAATATTTTAGGATGAGATGGCAAAATATATAGTAGAATATCCTTTGATTAGAGATAGAAAATTATCTAAGTGTTAGACAATTTTAATATCAGTACAGAGGTAGTTTTTGATATTGCAAAGTCTACAGTGACAATTGGCATATGCATAGTTTAGGACAGGTAGTACAAAGTGTCCTAATGATGTGATCATGAGCACATAAGTACGAGCAATATGGAACAAGTTACAAATCAATTACTACTAAGGGTAGTGAACATAACATAATAGAGTATAACATGAAGGAGTTAATAATAGGTTAAGGAATTATTTTGGTTAGAAAATAATTACTTCATTATTTAGGGATAAAATCCTAGATGTTCACCCTAAGTTATCATGGACTAATTTTGTATATAGCCAAACATGTAGAAGCATCAAGCTGATTAGAAAGAGTTTTGTAAAAGAGAAAGGTATAATTAAGAAATCATTACTTGCAAAGTAGTGTAATGCAAATGCAAAGTATATGGTGTATATGTGAAGTATATATGTGACATGAAAACTAATGTGAAAAATCTATAATGTGACTTCTAATGTAAGATTAGAGATATGTGAAATACAGTAATCAGCCAAAAAGAGGTTATTGTATTTATCTCCTTTTTTTAAGGCACTTAATTGTGTAATTGCATGTTTGGGCAGGGGGCTCTTCTTGCATACATCTTTAATTATATTACCAACTCCTAATAGGGTTGAATAAATTCCTAATAGGGTTGAGGATTTTAACAAGGCCTATTCTACTAACAATGACTGAGACACTATATGTACTTCATTAACTCCTTACAAGGTTAGTATCCTTAATAGGATTCTTTTGTTTAGTGGATCATTTTTGTGGGTATCATGCCCACTGAGGTTTTTCCTTCCTCGGGGTTTCCCTAGTTAACAAAATATGGTGTTATGAGTTCTCTTTGTGTATGGATTTATTTATTGTTTAGCATTATTAGTTTACTTGCATATATACATTATAAAGTAATTAATAATATCTAGTTGTGGGAAAAAGTTTGTAGAATACTGATTCACCCCCCACCTAGTAAAATCATAAATCTTGACCTCTCTATGTGGATCCATTTTGTTTCTATATCCTAGTGAGGTACTACCTTTAGAGGACCTACTATTGGTGGAAAGATACCAATAGGAATGAGCCAAAGTGGGAATTAGCACAACCCAACTAACCCAACTCACTATAACCATAAACCCCTTGAAAAAGGCCAAATCCTTAAGGGGTGTAACACTTGTCTTCATTTAGTAGAAGTACTAGTGGGATTGGGACCATGAGGAAACTACTAAGAAGGAATGCTAAATGCACTCTTGTGGTCATGAGGTCAATTACTTGTCTCTAACAAGGAGTCATGTTATTAGGTGCAAGAGGAGTGTTGGGAACGGGACCCTTTCTAAACACCTTAGGATTAGAAGCTACCCTTATTATCTACTCAACATCTTGCTGCAAGGATCGATCTTAGTGGACTACCAAGATCACCCCAAGATTTTTTTGACACTCACTATTTATGTCCCTTTGGTTTTGTCAATGGCGCCTCCATGACAAAGCCAATATCTATTGTGGGAAACCACTTTGTGTGAGGCGAGGGGGTATTAAGCATGGGCCAAGTTTTTGAGTAATGACTTGTGACTTTTAGGTAGTTCTTCTTGATGTGTTTTTGAATGCAAAATACCCATGGAAACATTTTGGACATACACATGATGTTACCATTCATAAGGTTTAATTTTTTATATCACAAGTGCTTTTGTTGACAAGGTTTCTTTTTCCCTTGTTCAAGTATTTGAAGACATGTTTTATCCCAAATTATTCTCAAACCTTTGTGTCTACTATTATGAACTAGGGTTTTTTTCTATCATTACTACATTTTGGCCTAAAACCCTTAAAAATTTAACTAAACATAGATGCTTTAGGCAACAAGAAACATGCTATAGAGTTTACTAGCCCTTCATCACATGACAGTTCTGAGAAATATCGTATGATACTTCTAAATTTCTAGAAGTATTGCACCACTAATCAAAAGTATCACACCACTCCACAAACTTTATTTCTTTGATATGTTATATTCTATTAAATGATCTGCTAGAAAGTATCACGTATCAAATAATTATCTGCTACATACTATATGAACTATTGCACGATATAATTTACTAAACTTTTATCACCTAATGTGTTGTGAAATAGAATATGGCTTCTCTCGCTTGCATAATTGAGTTTAGACTGTGTCTTATATAAATTAGGGGTAGTTTTTCTTGGTCTTACCACAATCTAGTCTAAAATCATTGTGTCTAGTGCTATCTTAAGATGAAAATATGAGTTAAGTCTCTCGGATGCAAACTTAATGTCTCTTTTGTTCACTTGTAAAAAACTCAATTACCTTATGCTGTGGCTACTTACTTTTGATCTTCTTGCTCAATTCTCAGGTAGAATAATTGGTGTTGTAAATTCTTGAGCACTTTTGACAAGCTATTTTTTCCATTCTATCTTTTGATAGGTGATCATTTTGTACAATTTTCCATGACAACTAGACATCCTCGTAAGCAAACATGTGAGGAAGAACATGCCCTTGATAGGAAGGAAGAGGCTAACACCCCTACATGGTGTAATCCACTTTACCACTTTGACAATTGATTTTATATCCCCTTTGACACCCCTAGGGCTATGGGTAGTGTTTCACTCACCATGAATCCCAAAGGGAAGGAATCATCACCTAGATGATCTTTTTGAACATAGAGAAGAACAAGCTTGTTTGGATAGAGAAAGACTATAAGAAGCTAGGTGCATAGCCACTACAAAAATGTCTCATCCACATGTTGAAACTAGTACTCACATACATGATTTTGAAAACTAAAATGCTCATGGAAACTATAGCAACCTGTTTTGTGTAAAAATGGGAAACCACCAAGATCCCCAAGGACACACACTATGAGATGTCCCTCATCACCTAGACCCTCATGATCACATCATGATGTTGGAATTATTTAGAATAACTGAGAGCAGGGTGAATCATTTATCCAAGATCCAGATATACAATTAAAAATTTTCACAACTTACTGAACACATATCCATAAAATATTTTCATCATGCATGCATCCATTAGATCATACAATCATTTGAACTTGTAGGTTACTATCAAATCAACTTTGTAGACATGTAAGAATTAAACATAATAGATTCAATAACACATTTGACATAATAATTTAACATGGAAACCCAATTCAAGAAGAACCACGAGTAACATGCTACTCATTCTCACTCTTTTGAAGTGATTCCTTGTGAAAGGCCAACCCTATTAAACGTTACAATGCACATTGTTAAATGTGGCTTACTTAAAGGATTTCAATCACCCTATTAGGAGTGAGCCTTTCTAGAGGACTTTAGATCATTCACTCATAATGTCACTTGGTTAAAGGATTTACAAATTACTATTAGGTCAACCTTAATCCAAAGGATTCATCCTAGACTAGCATAATGATTAGAAAGTAACATTAAGGCTTAATCTAATAACAACTTACAACACACTTGCAAATTATAGATCTTTGTTTCAGTCCTCCATTCTTCTTGGCTTTCACACACTTCATCTCTAATAGCTTATTCATCCTTCAAAAATCCATACCCTTAAGCCTTCTTGCTTTTCTTTCTAATGCAATCTCTTCTCTTAGGTCACTAAAGGAAGAAATACCCTAGACTCCTTGTCTTCCTTAAGTTCTTGCACATGAAAACCTTTGCTTCTGACCATCCATCTCTATAAATAGAAAATTATAATATTTGGTCATTCAACCTCCATCATCCATTTTAGGGTTAGGTTGGATTATGTAGGATTCAACGAATCTATCCATCATTTCATTTTATTCCCTTCTAGAAACTTCTCCTTCAAACCTCTTTAAATTTGCCTGAAAATGGTTCATTTTAAATTTTGTGCCATTGGCTCATCAAGCTTATCTTCCACACAGTTCACACAATCCAAGAAATTAAGCTTGGTAGCTCATATTCATTAAATTCATGATCTTTATCATAATTTTGACACTTGGCATTAACTTTTTTCTTATGCTTGGCGCATACTGTGTTGCTCAGCATCCACTATCAAAACACTTAGCATGAAATAAAGTTTATTAGTGCTCGGTATTAGCTAAACTTTACTCATCTTACACTGTGTCACTTAGCTTACACTAAAATTTGACTTTTCTCGACTTACACTAACTCTAGTTGGCACCTATTGTGCAAATTGTTAAGCTTGGAAGACACAATTTTTTTAACTTGTTCTTTTGAACTTAATCAATGTATTCATCCTTTGCAACCTTAAGTAGATTATCAATGCACTATAATATCATTTTCTTAACTAATCCTTGTACTCATTTTCCATATCATAACTCAACCTTTCCTCTAGGTGCTATTGTTACCTCATTTCATCAAATCCTCTTCATCAATCAAACAAATGATAGTACTCAAATCATCTAAGCAATTGTCTTACCAGCAAGTAGCAGGTTTGACACCAGTGACAAAACAATGATTGAAACACATTATCATACTTGTACCAATCTATTTTCAACACATGAGAGTGATGTAGATAATGAGGTTACTAGGAAAGACCTCATGAGATTTCAACAAGATGAACTTCTCCAAAAGCTCATGCTAAAGGCCTTAGAGAAAAATGGAGACCAATACTTTCAATACATGACTTCTTAGGGATGGAAACTCCCTCATGAATATGATGTTCAAAGGATAATATAGAAAAGAGAGCCAGCTAAGGCTAAGATCCTAAGAAAGGAAATGAAAGAGCTAAGAAGTCAACTTTCTCAACTACATATGGTAAAAGAGAAACCCATAACATCCTTTTTGGAATCTATATGTGCTCTCCCATTTGATAGAAGTCTCTACATGGTGCCATATCCTAAGGATATTGAGGTTCCCAAGTATGAAAAATATGATGTAAATGGTGACCCACATGACCATGTATGTCACTTATGTGCTCTTAGCATGGACTTCATGCATGAGGACACATACCTCATGAGACTGTTTCCTAGAAGCATAAGGGGACAAGACTTGGACTGGTTTACAAAATTATCACCTCCCCTTAAGACATTTGACAAAATTTCACAATGATTTATCCAACAATATTCATATAAAATACAACATCATATTACTATGTTGGATTTGTTCAACATAAAACTAAAACAACAGGAACCATTTGCTACATATTTACAATGATGGAGATCATTACATTCTAGGCTTCCCAAAAAATTCTTAAGGTTGATAAAATTGACATCTTTATCAACACACTTGTGCCTAGGTTAAATTGTGATCTTAGGAAACAACTATTTACCTCATTCAATGACATGGTTGAAAGTGTTTATTGCATTGAGGATGTCGTTGTCAAAAGGGGTGACAATGTTCTCAATAAGGATAAAAATGAAACTTCTAATGGTAAAGATAATGGTAAACCTTGGAATAAAAGCACATAGTCAATGATGGATTTGTAAACGCTCCTAAGACTAAGAAATTAGCCTTTAATTTATCCAATGCCATATATGCTACTAAATAACAAGAGACCTCAAAGCTGTAATCTTTTGACAAAGCTAAGAGGCCCTCTAAACTAAGATGCATGTACACACCAATGGTTGAATCATATGAAGTGGTCTTGAAAAATTTGCTTGCTAATAAGCTCATCATGCTACCCAACAATTCCCAACCCTATGACCCACCTGTAAAACTTGATTAGTGGAGAGATGATCAATATTGCAATTACCATAGGAATAAGGGTCATAAAATTGACAATTTCTACTAGCTCAAAGATGTCATTCAAGATCTCATTGATGAAGGAAAATTTTTAACAGATGGCTTAATTAAGAATTTTTACCATAAGTCTTTCAAATAACCTTTACCTAAATATGAAAAAGGAGAAATATCCAAAACCAACAAAAAGCATAATGACACCAAGATTAGCTATGCATATGCCAACATAGATAATGTGACCAACATGATTGATCCCATAAGTGAAATCATCTACATGATGGACCCTAAATTTGATGAGGAACCCAATTATGACACTAACAATTAGAAACCTAAGGTGTTCTTGAAAACGTGTAACTCTCATCAAAACTTCAAAGACACTAGGTCTAGGGCATCTCTTAGGGTGGTGGATTCTTCCTCTTCTCATGGTGAGACCTTGAACAATGCCATTAGAGGAAAATCTAAGGTTGTTCTCAAAGTGGATAATGATCCCAAGCATGCCTCATCTTCCAGATAGGTGGCTCCACCTACTATCTATTTATGATCTTGTGAGTTAATTACAATGGACTCCTGTGCTAATCTCTATTTTTGAATTGCTAGATTTGCCACCTTTGCACAAAGAGATCCCAGGGAAAGCTTTGTGTACAGCTAATGTTCCTATAGATATTGATGTTGAATAGTTTCAAGCTATGGTAAACTTCATTTCCTCACCTCGCTATCTTAAATTTTCTAAAGAAGATGACAAATCTCTTAGTCATCTCCATAATCTCGCCCTCCACATCAAAGTACAAATTTACCACACCTGAGTTTGAAGAGTCCTGATATACAATGTTGTTGGATTAAATATTAGTGTAATTCAACAATTGGCAATTTTAGAATTTGAAATTTACCCAAGATGCAAGATAATTATCAAATCCTATGATGAGGTTGAATGGTCTTCGAAAGGCCTAATTGTGTTTCCCATTCATGTGGGTCCTATAGAAAAAGATGTGGTCTTCCAAGTGTTAAACATCCCACTTTCTTACAATATTTTTTTGGGTCGACAATGGATACATGAAATGCAAGTTGTACTGTCAACATATTATCAATGAATCAAATTTTCATTTAATGGTGGAGAAATAGTGATCCCAAGAGACAATTCTATGTCTATCAACATGCTTACTATTATAGAGTCACTAGTACCACATAATAAACCCTCTAGAAACATTATCCCATCTCTTATAGAATGTGAAAAGATGCTAAAAATGATGAGTATCGGGATGGGGGAGTATACCTTGGACTCTATTATAGCACTATATGTTTCTCCACACTCCTACAATAGACCATCCGAGAAATTCTTAGGCTTCTACTATGACCATCTTTGGTACCTTTTTGAAATCCTCAATTCATTTAGAAGATGAAAAGGATGATCAAGTTGTAAAAGATTGGATCTATAGAGAGAAAGAGGATAATAATGAAGTCATATTAACTACCTTATCTCTCCTAAAACATATGGGAAAGGCTATCAATTTCTTTAAAAAAATGGGTTATCATGGTCAAGGGCTTTTGAATGACAACAAGAATGCTCTTGTAGAAACCCTAAGTCATACCAAGGGATGAAAGAGAAAAGATACTACAAGCCTAGGGTATGATGTTGAAGTTGACTAGCCACAGTTTGATAGAGAAGTCCCTATAGCTAGTGAGTCTAAAGATGACATCCAACCCCCTATGAAGAGGACTTTGTCCCTTCTACCTCCCATATTTTGGGAGAATATATGTTATTTCATGGCAACACCACTAAATCATCCACATCTAAATAACCTAAATTTAATAATTCAAATGATGAAAATCCTAATATAGAGAGAATCAGGAGAAACATTGCTTGACTTGTGGCCCATGATCAAAAAACTAACTCTTAGGAGTATGAGTGGGAGTCCCTTTTTGACACCTTTTGACAAATTGGGTGTAGATGTGATACACAACTATGTTACCCAACTAAATGTACTAGTTAGTCTCATATAGGTTCAGATGAGTTGGATTCATAACTTGCCTTAGTGGACCATGCTAATTCCTCTAGGTCTTATCCTAATTTGGACTCCTTTGAAGCCTTCTCTATAGGCTCAACCTCTCTCATCCCCATAGATGATTCTTCTCACATCAACAACCTTGAAGCTTCCACTTTCATTTTACTCATGCACCTTGATCTCATAGATTGGTCTATTCAAAATCAAAGACCTATGCTACCCTCATTCCAAAATGATTATGCCATTGCATGTTACCTAAATGTCTTTAAACCTATTATATCTTCCACCAATGAACTAGCAATCAATATGACTGAAAGATAAATCTAATACCTCAATCACAAATTAAAGAGAAAAATGGAAAATAAGATTTTAGATGGTGAAATCCACCTTGTGGTGGTATCTAAACCAAAAAAGAGTAAAAATAAAGAAGTATTTGAAGGTGAAAATCTCTTTCAGGTGTCTGAGGATGAAGTATGGGGTAGTCTTCCAAGATACTTTCAAGATAGATCATTGGTTATGATAGAACTAAAACAACCAATCAACTTGGGTATTGAAGAAACTTCCAAGATTATACATATAGCTCAATCTTTATCAAAAGAGGAAAAAGAACAATTCGCACAATTCTTCAACGAGAAAAAGAGTATCTTTGCATGGATCTACATTGATATGCCTAGCTTAGATACAAAGGTTATTGTGCATCATCTCTCCATAGCTCCTAGCATTAAACCTATTAAACAAAAGTTGAGAAAGATGCATCCTCATGTTGCCTCGTTAGTTGGTATAGGAGCACCAAGGCCAAGCACAAGGGCCTATAAGGAAACTAGGGTCACTAAATAGATCCTAGGGGAATAAAGGACAAAAATGACCTTGAGAGGTCATTGGCAATGTAATAGGACCTTAATGGTCATTTCATTATGTTTTAAATGTTTTCATTGATCACTTTGTAAAAAGATCAATATTGTAAGCCTTAATGGCATTTGGGGGGTTATAGTGTACCTTGGGTCATTTTTGGATCCTAAGGTTAATGAAGGTTTGAATGACCTATAAGGTTCATACGTGTTGTAAGGGGTAATTAGAGCCTTTTAAATGAGTCAAATGCACTACAAGTGCTCAAAAATGTAATATTGCCTAGAATAGCAAAATAGGCCTATAAGGGCTTATGTGAGGGTTTATGAGGTTTAGTGGAAGTTATAGAGTCTTAGGCATTAATATTTAATCCTACATGGCTTTTGAAAGTTAATATGAATGACAAATGATCAAGCGTTGTCAAGTGACAACATACAAACTAAAATATAATAGTCATTGATTGTTACTGTTGGTTTGGGTAGGAAGTTATTGGGTAGTCGATTGATTGAAGGCTATTTTGCCTTGTGCATACATGAGTTTGAGAGGAGAGGAATAGTAAGGAGATTTTTGGTATTTTTGGTTGAAATAATGTAATGTAACAAAGTTTCATTCAATACAAAATTAAATTTTCTACAAACTCCTAGCTTGTTGTTGTAAGGGCACAGTCTATATTTTGTATTGAAAAGGCTTTTCATTTGGCTAAAATACTGTATAAATATCTTAGATTGATGTTGGTTTAGTTTTTTATTCATTTAATTCTTTGGTAGATTATTTTTTTGAAGTTGAAGCACAAAGAACTCCTGGTTATTGGGAAATGGAGGAATGATTGTCATCAAAAATAACAGTCTTAGTGCGGGGGACATATCTCCTTAATGAACTGTTGGATTGGGCCAATTTTGAAATATGTTGGAAAGGGCCAAGTTGTGAAAAATTTTATTAGAGTGATGAATGAAATTTGATTGGATTCAAAATTTATGAATGTTTGAGTTTGGGTCTATGTAAGGAACATCGACATGGCAGTTTGTGATCAATTTCCTTCATGAATGTGTTGGGAAAGTTATGTGAAGGGAATAGGTATTGTGTAGGAATAAGATGAAAATAGTGATTAGATGGAGGGAAATTTGGATTATTAAAATTATTTAGATCCTTTGGTGGCACAAAACATTTCATGTGCACTCTAATAGAGAAGGAGTTGATGGGATCAATGAGAATGATCCTAAAGAAGATGTTTGATGGTTGTTGTAGAAACACTTGGAAAGTCCCTCATAGTATGAATGGTCACAAGTCCACCTAGGGCCTCTACATAAATAGTCAAAGATGAACTAGAAAATTTGCTAAGATGCAATTTTATTAGATCTATTGACTATGCAAAATAGGTATCCAATATAGTACTTGTTTCCAAACATGACAAGTCCATTCATGTATGCACTAATTTAGGGATTTAAACAAAGCATTCCCAGAGGATGATTTTCCATTACCAAAAATAGATATGATAGTGGAAATGACTACAAGCTATGAAATTTATTCCCTTGTGGATGGATTCTCAAGATATAATGAGATAAATATAGCTCTCGAGGATCAGAAGAAAATAGCTTGTACATGTGCAGGAGGAATGTTTTACTGGAACGTCATGCATTTTGGTCTCAAAAACATGGGAGCTACATATCAAAGAGTTATGACCATGATCTTTCATTACGTGATGCATAAAAACATGGAGGATTATGTTGATGATACCCTAGAAAAATCTAAACAATGAAGCCCTCACTTGTCTAACCTGAGTTTGATACTAGACTACATGGAATAGTTTCAACATAGGCTTAATCCCAAAAAGTGCATTTTTCGTTTTACATCTGGAAAAATTTTATGCTACATAATCTCAACTAAGGGCATAGAGGTTGTTCCAGTAAAGGTGCAAGGTATCATGTTGATTTCACCTCTTAAGAATGTAAGTCAACTAAGGAGTCTGCAAGGACACCTTCAATCAATTAAGAGGTTCATCTCTCAATTAGTTGATTGATTATAGCCATGTAACAAAAATATACACAAAGGATCAACAAGAATATGGAATGAAGAGTGTGAGAAGAGTTTGGCTCAAATCAAAGAGTATCTAGAAAACCCACCTATACCCATGCCTCCAATCCTAGGGAAACCATTGATTCTCTAGATCTTAGCTACTGCAAATTCCCTAGGAGCTCTCTTAGCATAACATGATGAGAATCAGAAAGAAAGATCCATTTACTAAATCAACCACACATTGTTTTCTTATGAGCTTAATTATAACAGTGTTGATAAATCTTGTCCAATTGTAGTATTTGCATCACAAAAACTTTTCCACTACATGCTCACACATACCATGCAGCTAGTTTCCAAAATTGATCCTTTGAAATATCTCTTAAGTAAGGTTGCATTTATGGGTAGGCTAGCAAAATAGATGATGATTCTTTATGGATTTTACATTCAATATGTCAAATGTAATGCCATTAAAGGATAGGCTATTCTTGATCGATTGGATGAGTTCCCCATTATAGATAGTGCTCCTATACAGATTGACTTACCATATGCATCTATCATGTATGTTACAGAAAGAACCTAGAATATTTTTTAGATGGGTCATATACTCAAAATGGTGTTGGTGCCAAAATTCTATGTGCCACACCCCATGGCTACACCATTCCAAAATCTTACAAGCTATTATTTCCATGCACAAATAATATAGTTGAATATGAATTTATAACTAATGGAATCAAGGTTTCCCTTTAATGGAGAATAAAAAAGTTGCATATCTATGGAGATTCCTAACTTATCATCAATCAAGTGAATAATGAATACCAAACTAAGGATGACAAGGTAATAGCTTACAATAAATTGATTGATGCCTTGAGGAATTACTTCACATTTGTTACCTTCCAACAAATTCCTAGAATAGAAAAGAAGTTTGTTGATGTTATGGAAACTTTGGCATATATCCTGCAACTACAAGAGCACAAATCTCACTTTGAGTTCCTAGTGGAAGAATAGCACCATCCCTCTTATGACTCCCTTGATGACTGAGTAATTTGCACTATTCTCAGTCATGATTCCTCCTACTATTCCAACACTTTCTCCTATTTTTGTGATCAAATCATTCTTGAAAACCTTACACATAATGAATAATGTGATCTTATTTGTAATGCTTCCCACTACACTCTTGTCTCTAGAGACCTATATAGAAAGAGCTTAGACAAAATGCTACTTAGGTGTCTAGAGATAGATGATTCTTAAAAGACATTATCCAAATTTCATGATAGCATTTTTGGGTCACATTCTAATGGCCTTGCACTTGCTCAAAAATTGCTTAAGGTGAGTTACTATTGGCCAACTATGAAAGATGATGTGTCTGACATGCTAAACCCTGTAAGAAGTCTTAGTTACATAGAAACTTGATTCATGCCCCTAGGTGTGAACTCATCCCTTCTATCACATACTAGCCTTTCTAGAAATGGGCCTTTGACTTGGTTGGTAAGATTCATCCAAGTTCATCTAGCAAACATAAGTTCATTATCATAGCAACTAAGTATTAACTAAATGGGTTGAAGTTGTTCCACTTTTTGCTTCTATAGGAAAACATGTTACCCTATTCATACTAAATCACATCATTTTTTTCTATGGTTTTCCTTCTTCCATAGTCACTAACAATGGAGGGAAGTGTAAGAATAAGGACCTAAGGCAACTATTAGAGTTTTAGGTGACTCTACAACACCCCCAGTATCAAATAAAAGATAAAGATAACTTCCATAAGATATTGACAATAAAATTGCATGATGATGCAAGAATTCTATTATTGATAATGGACTTGATTGGCATCAAATGGATTTATTTAAAATATACATAATAGGACTGCTTATATAGGAGAGGTGATAAGAGACAATGATAGGGAGAAGATAAACTATCACCTACATAAGGTGGAATCACATATCCACCAAAGGTGGATCATCCTCCATTATATAATGAAGTATGTTTGATGATGAGGATGATAATGTGATAAATGAACTAAAGGTGGATTGAGATAACAACTATGACCACCTAGAGTGGAATTCTCCTACACCATGTGCTTAATTAAGGTGCAAACTCCTAAGTGTCTAAATGAAAAACTACTATGCAATGCATTATTCTAAGTAATATTAAGTAAGTATAATTAAGTAATATTTATTTTCCCAAAAACCCACTCTTAAGTGAAACTTAGGTAAATTCACTTAGAATCACAGTGCAAGATGGGTCTAGGCTACTAGATCTATAATGCCCTACTTGGAGATCCTTGGAACAAGGATTCAATACAAGCCAAGATTTTTTTTTTTACAAGTATGAGTGCACATGACAACATCATACAGGGATCACAAAGATTGCAACAGAAGACTTCACCACAATTTTGGCAACCAACAAATCTTCAAATGCCACAAATAAACTAACATACACAAACAGAGGCCAACAACAACCACACACATGATGAGGACTCGAAGAAATGACCACTCATCAACAAAACACCAAGCTAGGGTATAAATGTAGAATCCTCAAATCTGGCTAAGTCTAAAATCTTGAAGCCCTAAAATTTTGGTAAATCTGAATTTTTGAAGCCCTAAAATTTCCTAGAATCTTTATCTTAGCCTGTAGAGGTCTAGAATCCATCTGAAATGAATTGTTGCTATATTACAATATATCTTAAGTAAAAAATATATTTTAAACCCCAAAGGATTGACTACAAAAAACATGCATTCAAAATCAAAATGTAACACCAAAGGATTGAATAACATCAAAGAGGGTATCCGAAACAACTCCCAAAATGTTTGGGTCTTATCAAAAAGTGCCCGCTACCTGCCTGCACAAGTTTTTGCAAAAATCTTGGTTATACTTTAAATCAACACTAGGCAATACTTTCTAGTATTGCATAATACTTCTAAAGAAGGAGGATGACATTTTCAAGGACTGGGTAATACTTCTCTTAAGGGCATGTGATACATTTTAGGTATCGTACGGTATTTATTCAAAGGGGGTTCTATACTTTCTAGTATCATATGATATTTCTACCTTAGGCATGTGATACTTTCCAATATCACACAACATGATCCTAATGGACATGTGATACTTTATTGTATTGCCCCATGTTGACACATGGTCACCCAGGTAAAACAAGAAACACTAAAAAGATAAACAACAAGAAAGAGGAATATCTAAACATCTAAACCAAATTAGTAAAGAACGTACTGAAAGCAACATCGTGGTGAAAATAAGCAACATCACAATGTAAAAAAATAATATCGCAATGAACAAAACAACTAAGTACTCAGTTCTTCCCAACCATCAATAGCATCATAAGACCATAATGGGCCCTAGCCATCCCTCGCATGTAACATCCCAAGCCATCGATCAAACCATTGGTACTATTGTAATAGGGATGTCACTACTAAAACATTCTGCAATATAAGCATAAGAAAATCTAACATGCTAGTAGTAAAGCATAAGATAATCCTTCAAGTAGATAACATCACCTATCACATGCTGATCATCATAAAATGAAATCTAACATGCTAAGCCAATAAGCAATAGATAATCCAATATAGCAATTCACATCATCTAGTCATATGCTAAACATCATAATATGAGAATGCATAAAATAAACTAACATCATCTAAACATGATATCCAAGCATTCCAAAAAAATCATAAATCACAAGAAAGCATACTCTGAAACCTGAAGTATCAAGTGAAAACATCCAGCAATGTTCGCACTAGGACAAAATATCATCTCTATACACCGATCCCTAGTAGTGGTGAAGGTAGTTATGCCTCCCAACCATGTGGCACCCATAGGTCCACACTCACCATGCTGATGGATATAATGATCCAGCCACAAACACACAAAAACAACATCCATGGCTAACACTCATGCCAGACAGTATGATGGCTATAACCAAGATCCTAAGACAATGCAAGGTGTAAAGGTCCTGGTCAAACACTAAATAGGCTACTAATTAGGGGCTAACATCATGGGGAGTCACTTGGCATTGAAAATCCTAAGCTCAGATCATGCAGATACAACATCCCTCAATGGAAAGGCTTGGCACATACATTTTATTATCTTAAATTTTATTACCACTCACACATTTTATTTAGTTATCACTTATTTAAAATTCCCTCTTCCATACCTATGGTGTCATGATCACCAGGCTATGAGATAGGATCCCCCTCCATATGCCACTCTACCATACCCATGCTCATCCTATGACAAGTGCCCATGGGCATGCATACTCCCATCCCAACCCCAATGATCATAACTTTCGAAAGCACCATGGAATATCGAGCCTCACAAGTCACCCAACAAGTGTATGTGCACGTACTTATGTGTGGCACATCACCATCATGAAGATCATAAAACAAGGACTCAATGAGAAAACAATGCAAAAGATAACACCCAACTAAAAGCAACATGGGATGATGGATTCTACATGAATCCCAAAGCCAATAAATCCATACATCATGAAATCACTCAACTGGCCTAATTTTGAGAGTATGCATTCTACATTAATCCCACTGATGCAACAAGACCCAACATCATGAACTCATTCAACTGGCCTTAATGCAAGAATATGGATTCTACATGAATCCTAGTGTCCACAAAACAAGAGAAAAGGTCCAAGAGAAACCATAACAACAAGTATAAAATCACTCAACCAAACACAAAATCAAGAGTACGAGTGTGACATGCATCTCAAAGCAACATAAAAGTGCAGTAGTGGTCTAACTGATATCCAAATAGATCATCTAGATCCACGGCCCACATTGTGCCAAGAAAACTTGAGAAAATAGGGTGGCATGTAAAACAAGGTAAAAACCCCAAAATTTTAAAAAACTTCAAAATTAAAACCCATTTGGCCTATGGCTACAAAAATCCTAAAAATCCAAAAATAATTAAGTTCAAAAACCATATGCAAAAATAGCTAGCATAACAATGCAAAACCCCAAACCCTCAGACTAAAAAATAGGGAAATGCTCATACTCGCCCAACAAGGTAGAGCTAGCATACAAAAATGGAGGGGAACACTAGTTCTCAGCCTCCAAACAAATGGCTACCAAAAATAGAAGCAGAAACATAGTGGAAACAATAAAATGGAAAAGCCCTACCTCATAGCCAAAAGGGAAAATTGGAACCTGAACCATAAAATAAATAGCCCGTAGAAGTAGCTAAAAATTGTGGCAATCCAAGGTTTCTTCGAGCTGGATCCAACGAGCGCAATATCATGATGATCCCATGCTTGTAGATCTCACAACAAACTAAACAATAAATCCTTATGAAGAGGATTTTGGGTTTTACTCTCCAACTTTCTAATTCAAAAGTGAGAAGTGAGGAATTAAATTCCTTTTTTGATACTTATTCACCTTTTGAGTGAATAATCGATTAGGGCAAATAACCAGCCAACCTAGTTAAACCCCAAATCGACCCAAATGAAAATAGGCTATTCCTATAAATAGGAATTCATCTATGGAAAATCTCCCAAAAATTAAAATAAATCAATTAAAAATCCCTAAAACCCAAAAACACAAAAATTTCCTTAACAAATTTTGCGACAATACAAAACTCTAAATGCACAAACACGCTCACTGGTCTAATCACATGATGCAAATGAATTTGGATTTAAAAATCACCGAAAGGTTTGATTAAACAATTAAAATAAGGATATGTTGACCATACAAGGATGACAATGGTAAAATATGAGTGGTTGAATCACTAACTCCATGTGCCACTACCAAGGATATAAATCCTGCACACTAAACAACATGATCAAGTGCAATTGCATATAATAACATAGCCAAAGCAATAAATGTATTAAATCACCTTATTTAACCATTTATTTAATTATATTAAAATATTCTATTTACATTACTCACATTCACATAAGGCATAACAATGCAAGAATGAAGTAAATAATCATAGCATTAAATCCATCACACACCATAATCAATGATAATGTCAAATACCGGATAACTAGATATCATCATAAAACACATTGTCACCTCAAAATGGCATCATAATGCAATATGATCAACTAAACAGCATAGTAATCTAACATCTATGATATTGAAATCAAGATATAACATCCGACCCTCAGGTCATCTCAAATGTAAACATAACATGAGTAACAAATATCACTCGGATCAGAATATAACAATGTAAATATCTGCAGCACATAACTAATGAATCCAACAAAGACAATCCATTCCTAACTATTAAAGAATTTAATAATGGTTGTTTAAAAAACAACAAGGACAAACTTAAAACACAAAAGCAAACACTGTCATAAACATGACTAAACATTGCTATAGGAACCTAGTCCAAGGTAGCAAATAAAAAGTACATAATGCAATCTCTACACACATCTCAAAGTAATCATGGAATAACCTCATGATACCACATCAATCCTGGTAACCACTGCACAAACCACAATGAACCATAAATCACATCATAATATCATAAATCAGCCATAAGCATAATCAAAGCAACTGATACAGAAACATACATCAAATCACCTCTATGGTATAGACCACTCATGGTCACAATCATGATCCATCAAAACAAAAGATCAACAAGGTTGCATCCATCGGGATGACTTACAATAGTCAAATGGAAGAAGCACTACATCATCTCCCCCAAAGACTAGGCTTACTCATGGAAGCCTACAATTCAATAATAGAAACCAAAACACATTAAAGACCAAAAATCAAAATTGAGCAATAAGAATGACTCAACAACTCTCCACAACTCAAACCAATTCACTCCATCATTCTCAAACCATCATGTCAACCCCCAAATAGGTCAACCATAAGAGAATAGGTGTCACACTGACAGAAGGACCTCCAACAAGGAACCTTCTATGCACTAGGAAAATCCATCTAGCCATAAAGTCAACAATACAAGGTAAGGATAAACCCACTCTACCTCATCAACAAGTGCCCAACTATGCCATGCACCTACCACATGACCTCAAAACTAGGTCAACATGCTATTCACTTCCAACAAGAGTTGGAATCATCGGGAATAACCATCCCAAATTCCCATGTCACACATTAGCATACTTGAATCCATGTAAACTCCCCCTTGAAAAAGACAGATGATAGTTTACCAAAAAAAGTACACACTCCCAAAAGACTACTTACCACCAAGCATAGGAGCACAGCACCTCTCCAAGGTAAAAAAGCTCAACTACCACTAGGAACTAGGGTTGCACAACCCAACTAGACAAGGTATCACCTTTCCACAAGGTTGCAAAGACTTATGTTAATGGACACAATCATGTAATATCTACATACCAACTCATAAGATGGTAACATGTGTCCAATGATACCATGTTCCTCTAGCACCATGTTGGGAATACTACACCCTACATATCACTAAACTCAATCCCTGACCTCAAGTCAATGGTCAATGAGAAAATTTGACAAAGATAATCCTCTTGAAGAAATAAGCTTAGGGAGAAATAATTACGAAGTATTAGGACTGAGAGGGAGTCTCTCTCTCAACCTCTACACTAAATCAGCCCAAGATGCATTAGGGAACTCACAATTCCACCAACCATCAACATACTCACTTGAGAACACTAACTAAGCTAGTGGCATAACCATGCTAACCTACTCTCACAAGAGAGAAAAGGATATGAAGATGCACCAAGGTCCACATCCCAAAAGGAGAATCTAGACTCATCAAACAACTGAGTCACCCTCAAATGACAAGGCAACATCAACCTCAAACAAGGAACACTCACAAACCACACTTACCTCGCAAGGGTGGGTCAGTGCAATAGGAAACACACAAACCCAAGCACGAACCCCAAAAGTACCTAGTATATTATGAAGACAAGATAACTCTTTGATTAATAATAACATGAAGAGTTAAACTTCTCCAATGGCCATAAATATGATATGTCATGATTGAATTGACCTCTACCCAATAAAAGTTACTCAAAACATCAATCAACAACTCCCAAAGTGTGAAAGAGTTACCTCATGTTTCCCCAGGAAAAATTTTGCATTAGCACAGTATCATGCAAAGTTTCTCAACAAAGCAGGTGAGAAGATGCCATGAACTAGGTGAGAAAGTGCAATGAACACTAGTTTCTTGCACAAAATTTCAAATCAACACAAAAATTGCCTTCACTTCGAAGGTCATAACTTCCACATTTGGAAACGGATTGACACCATTTGAAAAGTGTCACAAAGATATCGATGAGACCTAAAACATAATGGAGCTTAGAGAGTCCTAAGATCTAATAGTTGTAATCACCACTCAAGACAAAACATTATAGGCAAAAACAATACTCTCAATAACCAAGACAAGTAACGGACAAAACGTCCAAAACCACTCAAGAACACACATCCCCAAAACAACATAAGACATAGAATGAAAGTTAATTCACAACTAAAACCATCATTACTTCTTCTTTTTTATAATTTCATTAATTAAACCTAATATAAGCATTAATGCACAACAAAATTGAAAGGTTTTCAAAGCAAGGGTTCAAGAGTCACCATAAAACAAGTACATATCTTTCAATTTCTTTCAAGAACAACATTACATTTACTCATCTTTTAAAACATCCAATTACATTAACAACCTTAACTCAATCAAAGACACACTAGCATGTTCTCCATGATATTATCCCTTATACATACTATCAAAGGTTTGAGATGAACATGGTAGAGTCACAACACACAACTAAGTGGCAGTTAAAACACATTCAGAATAGTCATCAAGAACCAAAACAAAAAGCCCAAATGGGGAAATTGTCAATTCCATCAGTAAATATCAAAAAGTGCAAATTTCAAAAATAAGTCAAATGTGACAACTATCACAAAGAGAGCAATGGATAAAATTTGATGGCTATTCCAAGAAGGAATATACTTAATACCAATGCTAGCCCAACAACATGAGGAAATTATTCCAACCAAATAAAATAAGGCATCAATTAAATCATGTTACAAGTGATGACTGGGAACAGTCACACAAGAGGGATAAATCATCACACAATGCTAAGGAATAAATCTTCCTAGCAATGTTAGAGAGCACACTCACACACATCAAGCAATATACCATCAATAATCTCATGCATATGTAGACAACAGTAATTTCCTTAATTATTTTCCATGCAATGCAACATTTAGATATTCACCAATTTAATGCAAATTTCCATAAGCTTAAGAAGTAATGAGATTAGGGACTTAAGTCATTAACCCAAAAGATTTAATGCAAGACCTACTTCCTTGCAATGATTCACAATAAACACTTATTTCTTAATGAAAGGAATCATTTCATTATTATAATGAAAAACACAGAATCACAACTAAGATTCATTTATTTACTTACAATTAGGAGAAAATAGGGAAACAATGCACCTTTCTTCACAAGGAGAAACAAAAGAGGCACTCAAAGACAACACATGGACACCAATAAGTGGTTCCATTCAAAAAGGTCACATAAACAACCAACCAATCAAGGCACATTGATTCCACTAATAAAACTAGGAAGACTCACTTCCTTCTCCTCACATGGATCTAGTCACATCTACTGGACAAGCAAATCCATCACAAGTAGATACCAAAGCAACAAAGATCATGAGCTCTCACAAAGATACTCACACTCACACAACATAGCAACAACCATATAGGCAACATATACATAGAGATCCCAATGTTTGAACATGGGCTCTAATACCAGATGTAATGCCTTGCCCAAAGATCCCTGCAACAAAGATTCAATGCAAGCCAAGATTTAAAAAAATGTACAAGTATGAGTGCACATGAAAACATCATATAAGGATCACAAAGATCAAAATGAAAGACTTGACCACAATCTCGGCAACCAACAAATCTCTAAATGCCACTAACAAACTGACATACACAAATAGAAGCCAACAACAACCACACACATGATGAGGACTCAAAGAAATGACTACTCATCAACAAAACACTAAGCTGGAGTATAAATGTAGAATCCTAAAATTTGGCTAAGTCTGAAATCCTAAAGCCCTAAAATTGGGCTAAGTCTAAATTTTTGAAGCCTTGAAATTTCCTAAAATCTTTATCTTAGCCTATAGAGGTCTGGAACCCATCTCAAATGAATCATCACATATATTACAATATATCTTAAGTAAATGATATATTTTAAACCCCAAAGGACTGACTATGGAAAACACACAACTGGAATCAAAATGCAACACCAAAGGATTGAAGAACACCAAAGAGGGTATCTGAAACAATTCCCAAAAAGTTTGGGTCTTATCAAAAAGTGCTTGCTTCTCACCCAAATAGGTTTTTGACAAAATCTTGGTGATACTTTAAATAAGCACTAGGCGATACTTTCCAGTATCATGCAATACTTCTAGAGAAGAAGGGTGACCTTTTTAGGGACTAGGCAATACTTCTCTCAAGGGTGTACGATACATTTTAGGTATTGTATAATATTTATTCAAAGGGGGTGCGATACTTTCCAGTATTGCACGATATTTCTACCTTAGGCATGGGATACTTTCCAGTATCACATGACATGATCCTAATCAACATGTGATACTTTATTGTATCGCACCATGCTAACACATGGTTGCCCAAGTAAAACAAGAAACACTAAAAAGACAAACAAGAAGGTAAAACAAAGTATAAAACCTCCACACTAGGAAGTACTAGACCCACATAAATCAAGGAATGAACACTCAAGTGCATAAACAACAAGAAAGAGGAACATCTAAACATCTAAACCAAATTAGTAAAGAACATACTGAAAGAAACATTGCAGTGACAATAAGCAACATCACAATACATAGAAATAACATCGCAATGAACAAAACAACTAACTAAGTATGTGGTTCCTCCCAACCATCAATAGCATGATAAGACCATCATGGGCACTAGCCATCCCCCGTGTGTAACATCCCAAGCCACCAATCAAATCATTGGTACTATTGTAATAGGGACATCACTACTAAAGCATGCTACAATATAAGCATGAGAAAATCTAATATACTAGTAGTAAAGCATAAGATAATCCCTCAAGTAGATAACTTCACCTATCACATGTTGATCGTCATAATAAGAAAATCTAACATGTTAAACCAATAAGTAATTTATAATCCAATACAGCAATTCACATCATCTAGTCAAATGCTAAACATCATAATATGAGAATGCATAAAATAAACTAACATCATCTAAAATTGATATCCAAGTATTCCAACAAAAGCATAAACCACAAGAAAGCATACTCCAGACCCCAAAGTATTAAGTGAAAACATCCAACAATGTTTGCAATAGGACAAAAGACCATCTCTATACACCGGTCCCTAGCATTGGTGAAGGTAGCTACTCCTCCCAACCACGTGGCACCCATAGGTCCACACCAACCATGCTGATGGAGATAATGATCCAACCACAAACACACAAAAACAACATCCATGGCTAACACTCATGCTGGACAGTATGATGGCTATAACTAAGATCGTAAAATAATGCAAGGAGTAAAGGTCCTGGTCAGACACTCAATAGGCTACTAAGTAGGGGCTAACATCATGGAGAGTCATTTGGCATCGACAAGCCCAAGCTTGAATCATGCAAATACAACATCCCTTAATGGAAAGGCTTAGCACATACATTTTATTATCTTAAATTTTATTACCACTCACACATTTTATTTAGTTATCACTTATTTAAAACTCCCTCTGCCATACCTATGGTGTCATGATCACCAGGTTGCAAGATAGGAGCCCCCTCCATATGCTACCCTACCCTACCCATGCTCATCCTATGACAAGTTCCTATGGGCATGCATACTTCCATCCCAACTTCAATGATCATAACTTTTGGAAGTACCATAGAAGATCGAGCCTCACAAGTCACCCGACAAGTGTATGCACATGTACTCATGTGTGGTGCACCACCATCACGAAGATCATAAAACAAGGACTTGATGAGAACACAATGAAAAAGATAACACTCAAATGAAAGCAACATGAGAGGACAGATTCTACACAAATCCCAAAGTTAATAGAACCATACATCCCCTGAGCTATTTCCCCTCCGTGCCAGAGCAAGGGGCCTGAAATCACTCAACCGGCCTCAATCCAAGAGTATAGATTCTACATGAAACCCAATGATGCAACAAGATCCAACATCATGAACTCACTCAAATGGCCTCAATGCAGGAGTATGGATTCTACACGAATCCTAGTGTCCACAAAACAAGAAGAAAGGTCCAAAAGAAACCATAACAATAGGTATAAAATCACTCAATTGAACACAAAGTCAATAGTATGGGTGTGACACACATCCCAAAGCAACATAAAAGTGCAATAGTGGTCTAACTAATATCCAAATAGATCATCCAAGTCCACAACCCACATTGTGCCAAGAAAACCTGAGAAAATAGGGTTGTATGCAAAATGAGGCAAAAACTCCAAAATTTTGGAAAACTTCAAAATTAAAACCTATTTGGCCTTTAGGTAAAAAAACCTCAAAAATCTAAAAATAATTAAGTTTAGACACCGTATGCAAAAATGGCTAGCATAACAGTGCAAAACCCCAAACCCTCAACCTGAAAAATAGGGAAATGCTCATACCCACCCAACCGAGTAGAGCTAGCATATAGAAACAGAGAGGAACACTAGTTCTCAGTCTCCAAACAAACAGCTACCAAAAATAGAAGCAAAAATGGAACTGAAATAATAAAATAGAAAAGCCCTACCTCACAACCAAAAGGGTAAAATGGGAATCTGAACCATAAAAAAAAAAAATCGTAAAAGTAGCTGAAAATCATGGCAATCTAAGGTTTCTTCAAGTTGGATTCAACATGCTCGATCTCGTGACAATCTCGCGCCTGTAGCTCCCACAACGAACAAAACAATAAATCCTCATGAAGAGGATTTTGGGTTTTACTCTCCAACTTTCTAATTCAAAAGTGAGAAGTGAGGAATTAAATTCCTTTTTGGATACTTAATCACTTTTTGAGTGAATAATCGATAAGGGAAAATAACCAGCCAACCTGGTTAAACCCTGAATCGACCCAAATGAAAATAGGCTATTCCTATAAATAGGAATTCATCTATGGCAAAGCTGCTAAAAATTAAAATAAATCAATTAAAAAGCCCTAAAATGCATAAACACATAAATTTCCTTAACAACTTTCACAACAATGTGAAACACTAAATGAACAAACACACTCACTAGTCTAATCACATGATGCAAATGAATTTGGATTTAACAATCACTAAAAGGTTTAATTAAACAATTAAAATAAGGATACGTCAACCATACAAGGATGACATTGGTAAAATATGAATGGTTGAATCACTAACTTCATGTGTCACTGCCAGGGATATAAATCCTGCACACTAAACAACACGATCAAGTACAATTGCATATAATAACATAGATGAAGCAATAAATGCATTAAATCACCTAATTTAATCATTTATTTAATTATATCAAAATAATATATTTACATCACTCACGTTTACATAAGTTATAACAATGCACGAATAAAGTAAATAACCATAGCATTAAATCTATCACATACCATAATCAATGATATGTCCAAATACCGGATAACCAGATATCATCATAAAATACACTGTCATCTCAAAATGGCATCATAATGCAATATGATCAACTGAACAGCATGGTAATCTAACATCTATGATACTGAAATCAAGATATAACATCCAACCCTCGGGTCATCTCAAATGTAAACATAACATGAGTAACAAATATCTCTCGGATCATAATATAACAATGTAAATATCTGCAACACATAACCAATGAATCCAACAAGGACAATCCATTCCTAACTATTAAAGAATTTAATATTGTTTGTTTAAAAAACAACAAGGAGAAACTTAAAACAAAAAATCAAACACCATCATAAACTTGACTAACCATTTCTACAAGAACCTAGTCCAAGGTAGCAGATAAAAAGTAAACAATGCAATCTTTGCACACATCTCAGGGTAATCACAAAACAACCTCATGATACCACATCAATCTTGGTAACCACTAGTACAAACCTCAGTGAACCATATATCACATCATAATATCATAAATCAGCCATAAGCATAATCAAAGTAACTGATATAGAAACATACATCAAATCACCTCTACGGTGTAGACCACTCATGGTTAGAATCATGATCCATCACAACAAAAGATCAACAAGGTTGCATCCATCAGGATGACTTACAGTAGTCAAATGACTACAAGATCATTTTAGGTACCCATGTATAATATGCAAAGCAATATATGAAATGAAATCTCTCATAAAGTGGAGAAAGAGAGAAAACCTCATGGGAATAACCATCTTCTAAAAAGAGAGATGAAAAACAAGATACATAGATGGATGGAGTACTCAAGTCCCCCCAAGAAATGCATACATCATGTATATAAAAATAGTGATCCCTCCATAGGCAAGAAATAAGGAGACATGATATCCCTCCCATAATGAAGAATTTCCAATGTAGATGAAGAGTACCTGCAAGCATAAGATAATCCAATGCCTAAAAAACACATGTCTCCCATAAGGAAGGATTAAATACATGAAATTATGAAGAATACACTCCATGTGAAAAAGGAATAATGAGGAAGAAGGTCTCCATGTATACATCCTTGAAGACTGAATAGGTGTCTCCAAGCTAAAAGATTTCATCACACCATCCAACTGACCTATGAGATGTGACAAACCAAGAGAACATGAAGATTTGGGAAATAAAATCTCCAAATATGGTGAATAAGTATCTCCAAGAGAAAACCCCTTAGATGTATTAACCAAATTTGTTTTATGGGACTCATCTGAAAGAGCATCCAACAATTCATCCCATACTGCAAGATCTAAAGTAGAAAGGTCATCCTACCAAATAGTAGAACTCATGTCCAAAGGAGGTGGAGGAGTAAGAATTTTGACACATGTCTCAAGAAGAAAATGATTTAAGTTTTCAATTTTCTCCTCACATGAAAAATTAAACCTTGATAGAGGGTTAGGTACATCATCATTATCAACAAAATGTGTAAAAGAATACAAGCATTATGTATGACAAGCAACTCCCATATCTATGACATCTCTAGTCTCCATGTCCCTAATGTAGACATAATTAGGAGTGAACTCAAAAAAATTACCTTTTTCCCCTTGAGTAATTTGATAAATGGAAAGGAGATTAGTGGTCAAGGATGGTATACAAAGAACATCTTTAAATTTACCCTTTCCCATAGGAATAGAACCTTTCCCATAAACCTTCATGTATGTATTATTACCCATCAATATAGGTGGAGAATTACAAGGCTTAATATAAGAAAACACATTTATAGAAGATGACATATGATGTGGTGCACATGAATCAAGAAACCATTTACCTTGCTCAGGGTGTGTGGAAGCAATAAATGCTTGTCCTTTATCTTTGGATGATGATATAGATGTAGAAACTTCCTGATAAGTAGAAGGAGTAGACATTGGTGAGGAAAATTGGATATTGTTCTTTTAAATAATGTGAGTGAGCTCATAAATATTCTTATGAAAACATTTATGCTTATTAGGTCCTAGTTTTTTACAATAAGCACATTTATCTCTCTTTATTCTAAATTATTCCTCTCTTGAAGAGGACTTGGATTCAATATTATGTTGTGAAGGAGAGTCTTCACCTTTGTCATGTTGCTTAGGATTCTTGTGTTTCTTGTTTCCCTTTCCTTTGGAAGCCTTTGGAGAGGAGTCATTTACAACCAATGCTAAATACTTTGAAGGCTTCAACTGACCCATATGTGCTAAATTTGCTAGTTCTCTTATTAGTTGAGATGAAGATTCATCAAGAGAAGGCATTTTGTAAGCACTACCAAGATCATCCATAGTAGCATAGAATGTGGAAACAAAGATTAAATATTTAGGACCTAACTTAGACATAATAGATAATATCAATTGATCATCATCTTTAGTAACACCACAATTAGAAATATCCAATCTAATGGAATTGAACTTAGAGAAAAGGTCTTGAATATTGTCAAAATCACATGAACTTATTCCTATAATCTTATTCTCCAATTAAAATTTTCTTATTCTGTTAGGTTTACCAAAGATCCCCTCCAATTTTGTCCAGGCATCATGAGGATGTGTGCAAGCTACAATGTGATATACAAAATCATGAGAGATGGTGGATCTAAGAGAACCAAGAGCTTTATTCCTTCAATCAAACCATTTTTTCCTTTCTACAACACTTTGAGTTGGTTCTAGATCCTATCCAAGAATCATTCTAAGCAATCCAATACTCATTAACTGATTAGAAACTACTTATTTCCATTCATGATAGTTATAAGGAGTGAGCAATGAAATTTTTGAAAATCCATAATGAAATCAAGTGATGAATAAAATGAACTAATAACTCCTTCAAATTACTAATTCAATTAAGAAAATTGAAACCCAAGTATTGACCAAGTGCAAATATAGCCAAAAAATACCTATTTTTGAAAGTGATAGATCCACTCCAAATCACTTAAAATTGATTATAGATCTAGAAAGTAGAGGAAAAATTATGCTCTTTCAAAAAAAATTGCACCTCAAAAATGTTATCGAATGTGCCCAAACAAAGCCTCAGAAGTTTTTTAAAAATGGGATTTGCAATTTTCAGAAAACTTCAAAAACAAAGATCCAAAATCAACTGCACCACTATGTAGATCATGAAATTCAACACCAAAACAAAACAAAAAAATTGCTTGGAAAAGGAGTCTTGATGAGGGAGATACTGTTGTTTTAGAATCATGTCTAAAATTATTTTTTTCTGAATCATCATTTTCGCACCTCCAAAAGTCAAATGGCTCTAGATTTGGCCTTAGATGTCTGATTTAGATGAAAAATAAATAAATTTAGGGGTTTTTGCACCTCTTCTATATGATGCCAACCTCTGATTTGCACCAAGAAGCCTTAATTTTCACTTGCAATAGAAGGTCATAAAATACAAATCCTAAAATCTCCTCCAAATTGTGATGTCTAAATTTCTAGATGTTGCACCAACAATGATTCAAGCCAAGATTGAACTTCCTAAGAAGATTCCTCCACACCATGAGAACTCTAATACCATTTTAGAGTTTTAAGTGACTCTACAACACCCCTAGGATCAAATGAAAGACCAAGATAACTTCCTTGAGAGATTGAAAAGATAATTGCATGATGATGCAAGAATGCTATTATTGATAATGGACTTGATTGACATTCAATGGATTGATTTAAAATATACATAATAGGCCTCCTTATATAGGAGAGGTGATAAGAGACACTAATAAGGAGAAGATAAGTTATCACCTACACAAGGTGGAATCACATGTCTACCGAAAGTGGATCGTCCTCCATTATACAATGATGTACGTGTGATGATGAGCATGATAATTTCATAAGTGCACTAAAGGTGGACTAAGATAGCAACTATGACAACCTAGAGTGAAATTCTCCTACACCATGTGCTTTATTGAGGTGCAAAATCCTACGTGTCTCAATGAAAAACTACTATGCAATGCATTATTCTAAGTAAGTGTAATTAGTGAATATTTAATTACACCAACAAAAAGTTTATAAAAAGTTTAAAATCAAGAAACATTGGTCTTCAATATGCTATCTTGAAGGTAATGGCCAATATGAGGCTTCAAATAAAATATTGGTGAAAATTTTGCATGCAACAGTTCATAAATCCGGAAGGGATTGACACTTATAAATTAATTTGACATTGTGGGCCTATAAAACTACCATCCAAATTCTCACTGGGGCTCTACCCTTCACACTAGTATATGGTTCAGAGGTTTTCCTCCCCTTAGAAGTTGGAATTCCCTCTATGTGAGTCTCTTTGCAAGGACTGATCATTGATGAGGACCATAGGGTCATGATGATCCATAAGCTTAAAGCTCTCAATGAATGGTGAAAGGCCACTTTTGAAAACATGTGAGCTTATCAAAGTTACAATAAAAAAATGCATCCTTGTGAATTCCAAGTAGGTGAGCTTGTTCTTAGAGGGAACCCTAAGAATCAGCAAAACAAAGAACAAAAAGGTAAGTTTGAGCCTAACTAGTTGGGTCCCAACATTGTCACACCTACATTTAGATTTGGCGCCTATCATCTTTCTATTCATGAGGGAGAACATATGAAGAACATATCCATGATTCTATCAACATTCTCCATCTAAAGAAGTTATATGCCTAAGGGTCTTATTGCTCAATCATTTGTACATATTCTATGATCCTGGAAAAATCCAAAAAAATCATATATGATGCTAAAAATATCCTTAAAATATAGAAAATATCCTCAAAAATGATCATCATAGTAAAAAATAGTAATAGGTGCTTTGATGTATCACCAAGAAAACCAAAAATCTTTAAAAATACAAATAAATAATAAAAATTCCTAAAAAAATTTCCAAATGGTGAAAACATGGAAACAGTCGCAACTTGAGACTTTTGCATCTATGTCTATCAGTTTTTCTTTATGCTCATTTTCTTCATTCTCACTTTACCTCACCTAGCTTGGAATTAACTTTCTCATCTAGGTCTAGGGGGCACAAATTATTTTTCTTATCAGATTCTCCTTGTGCATTTTTTTTTCTTTGGCAACTTGTCTAACAATGTTTCTCATCACTTCCCCTTGACATTGAGTGTTTCCGAATACTTTTCAAATACCTTATCTATGGTCTAGGATGCTACAATATTTCTCACTACCAGATTTGAGTCCTGAAGAGATGGTCATGTGACTTACACACACACACACACTAAAACATAAAACTTTTTGAGATTTGATTGACTTTATTTTCTTTGTGTGATGTCTATGATGATTTCTTTGTTGAGTGTTCCCTCCCTAATAGTCTCTCAAGAATATCATAGACTAGATGACTAGGGGCATGGGGAATGTTTTACTTTTTTTTTCTTCTAGGTATACTTTGTTGATTTAAAATGTCATGAGCATTCATGCTTGTCCTACTCCACATTTTGGGTCTACATTGTATCATCCTTGTCTTTTTTTGCAAGATTGCACTAGGTTGGGTTCCCACATTTTATCCAATATAGATCATATTCATATCCTCATAGTTATAATAGTGATGATTGTATGATCTTTTGATGTCCCTAAAAAATTATCAATGATGAAAATTAGAGTCTAAATTATATGTCCCTTGCAAATACACCTTTTTGGTACTAGTTTATATTTTAGGATTTATTTCAGTTTAGCTTTTGCATCCTACATGTTGAGAGAGATTGCTCTTCATCTTTCATGGAAATGTCAGCTAACTACATTCACCTTCTCTCACTTCCTTTCAATCATGAATTTCACTTCTTATTAGTCATATTAATTCAATGCTTATATTCCTATCATCACAAAGGGTTAACCTCATCATATCTAATCTATCCAAGAACCACATTTTCAAATCACAAGTCTATATCATAAACATGAGAGATAAAAAAAATTATGAGATAGATTCATCCATGAACATATAAACATAAAACATGAGCATATATAAACATGAGCATGCATAGCAACATTACATGGAAATATAAATACAAGTGTTAAAATATCCATAAAACATCCATCACATGAGAAAAAATAAGAGACAAGTACACAAAACCATAAATTAAATATATTATCTCATATATAATGATCAATCAAATATAATATGTGATCCAAAATATGGATAGGTGTCTCAAAATATACATCAAAAGTGCCACAAGGGCATCAAAACCTAGATCTAATCCTAGACCTATGACAATATCCCTCCCTCATAAGTAGCTTGTGATAGCTATGGAGTGGGTGTATTTTTTCCTATCTAGAGGTTGCACTACTCCCTTTGACCTCCCAACTCTCTCTAAATAGAGAGGAACATGTTGTCCAATGAGAACTGTTGCTATGTAAACCTCGTGATAGTATGTAGTGTTCACTCCCTGTCTCTCTTACTCCCATTGAGCATCTACTATATCCTCTCATAAGGCTCTCTCCTAATTTTCTTCCTCTACCCAAGCATCCACTAGTTGATGGTCCCTCATTGTGACTATCATTTGCATCTATTTTGCCTCTACCTCTAGAGCCTAAATCTGAGCATCTTGGCAATTCTCTCCCTCTCCATGTGTTGACTCCTTTGGCCTTTGCTCCACTCTTAGATCCCTATCCCTCTCCACCTGCGACTACAAAATAAGTTTATGCTCCTCCCCCCTCTCTTCCCCTTCCTCCACCTTCTTCATCTCCACCTAACTTTGTACTTGAGTCTTGCTACTTGATGCACCTATAGAGCTACTACCTCTCTCCCTCCTCTACACACTCCCATGACTAGCACCCCTTGATAATGCATTAGGAATAGTAAACCTATGGAATGGGTATCTCTACCTCTCTTAGGCATAGGAAGGATCTACCCTAGCATCCCCAACATTTGGGAGGTAATTCCACCTCTCCCATTATAATCATGTTGCCTCCTTCACTATTACCATATAATCTAGCATAGGGAGCCATATGATGATCTCCTCCCCCCTAAACCTAGCATAAGTGGTAGTCTTTGTTGACACCACCTTTCATCACCCAAGTTGTCTACATACACATGTGATGAAAAATCTCTCCATAATATTTGAATGTCTTCCTAGTAGTGGCCTGCTACAGAATATGTAGTTGAGCTCATATGTTGCCTCCTACCATCTCTCACATCCCCTATATGGCCTCCACTCAAACGTTAATAACTCATCAAAGAGTCATTGATAATACATGATATCCACACTATGAGGATGCACTATAAAACCTAAGTATCTGTTCACATAGGGATACCACTAATCCCTCAACTGCCCTCTCTATCGGATCATCACAATCTGATCCTATGCCCATATCTCTACCAATATGACCACACATACCTATTTCCTCCCCTTCCAATAGATTATCTCATTTATCTCATGGTATGTGTCTACAAGGATGGTCAGTCCCCATGCCATCTGTCTCAGCCACCCCACCAAGTCCATCACTAGTCTCCCCCAGCCCAATGGGAAGCCCTTCTAGCTTTTGTCAGTCACCAAGGACTGTGTTGCCAAAGAGAACACTATGTAAGCCACTAGGTATTGATCCCCTTATTCATCCACCAATATCTTCCTACTTAGATATCTATCCAAGATAGTGACATCCTAAAATAGCTCCTACACCAGAGCCCTCCCCTATGTCGAGGACTAATCACAGTACACTTGTGGTACAAAAAACTCATATCAGCACTTGTGATAATGACAAAAATAAAGAAAATCAAAGCATCTAAGCATACTCATCACACTCACTAGGTCTCCATGACAAGGCACTTGAAATATGTGATACACATCCTATAGGGTAATTGTCACCTCTCCTATAGGAAGATGAAAGGTATTATGCTTTCTATACCACCTCTCTGCAAGAAATGTCAATAGGCCATGGTTTTCTTAGATATGGGGCATCTATAGCAACCATCCAAATTTGATGGTCACTGGTGCTCTCCCCTACTCAAGATCCAAAATTTGTACTAATCTCTGCCCCACAACCTTGCGGGCTCTAATGATCAAACCTAGGAAAACCATCTGTGCAAAAAAAACCATGCAAAACATGTCATTATTTTTCATGATGTATCAAAACAAGATCATAAATTCTTCTACCCTACTATGCAAGTGCAAAAACTGAACTAAGTAACCAAAAATATGGAAAAATGATCAACGTTGCACTATGATACTTCCTCTTAATACTATGCAATATTTTTGGTTTTTTTTTAATGTTTAATACTCTACAAAGTACCAATGTGATAATTTAAAGTCATGCAATGCTTCTCATCATCTCGTGTGACTAAAGGTTAGTTTTCATACCATAAAGGGTCCTATACACATGCAACTAAAGGGTGGTTCAAATATGATAAAGATTCCTATACTCATAAAATAATTTTAAAGTATCATATGATATTTTATGGGAAACCTATGAAACCCTACAAAAATGGCTAAAATACTCAACAAAATAATCTAAAAAGCTTGAAAAAGATAAAACTTACCAAGGCACAATAGTCGGCAACTCGGTTATGCAACCTGATGTGCTAAAAATCATGTCCATCGATTAGAATCCCCACTTGTGCCATCTTTATCTCTCTCAGATGCTCAAAATATCTCAAAATCACAAGAAGATAAATGACCTGAAAATGACACTTGGACCACTTATATAGCCTTTTGACCCAATTTTGACCTAATTTTTGAACTCCTTGGGATTTTGTGAAAAAAAATGTTTGTTTCTCTAACATAAATTAAGATATGATTGTGCTTTAGAAGAGTTCATTTTAGCAACCTTAGCCCCCCATAGAAATTGAATGCCTAGCTAATTTCAATATACTAGATCCATTTTTAGGATCAAAATCAAATTTTGATTTTATCTTGATGATCAAAATTGCATTTTATAATCTCTTCCTTATTCTATGTAGTTGGCTGGCATTTTGAGGCCTAATCTTTGAATCTCACTAGGGCATCAAAATTTCCTCATTCCATCATCATTTCTACTCTCTCCCACACTTCTTACTCATTTAATTACATTTCATTTCACTTCTATATTATCTTCCTCCTTGATTTGACTTAGCTCGAATGCTTTATCTTCCTTGGTCAAACTTAGTAAACCTAAGATATACTTTCATTTATTAGTGGTCATGCTTGGATTTTAATCATGTATATATCATCACAGATCTTGATTTCTCTTGATTTGATCATATTTTACTCATTTTTCATCCCCTCTACCTAATTTTGATTTCAATTATGAGGCGACAGGAATATTCTATCATCACTACAAATTGCTTGTTATGGCTATCTATTTCTCAAGATCATATGCTTGACCTTTCTATTTGCTCTTGATATTTTTTTTCTCAACATATTAATTCTCATATCAAGTTCTGACATGGCCTCTCTCTCCCCTAGTGTCCAGTATTATTGCTACCAGGCTATGCACTCATAGCATTTTATCTCACTCTACACTTCATTCTTCAAAGTTAGACCTCTCTATCTATTGTCACTTGCTTGGTTTCTTCATTCTTTGATGTAATGTGTTCCTAGACTGATCACACATTAGTCAAAGAGGGAAAGTCTGATTGCCAAAAAATGGGCACCTAGATTATTATCCCCCTTAAATTGGAAATACAAGGAGTAATTAAGAGAGGAGGGGTGAATTAGTTACCACAAAAAAATTCCAAGTTCCTTAGATATCAATAAAAACTTCTCACTTCATAAACCAAATCCTTGCTCTACTCGATTAGAACTAGATATTCACTGAAACTTGGTTAACAAAGTATTCTTAAGATATTAATGAGTATTAACCTTTAGTTGCTTAGTTGTAGAAACATAAAGTGTTAAGAAAACAACATGAACACATGAGACACTAGGATTTAATGTGGAAACCCAATTTGGGAAAACTACCAATGCAACTAGTTACAACTTTTCACTCTTCTGGAGTGAGCCCTATTAGGAGCCATCCCTATTAAAGATTTTAAAAATACATAGTTAAGTGTGACTCTATTACAATATTTGAATCACCCTATTAGGAGTGGCCTTGTTAGAGGTATTTAGACACTTCAATCTAGAAATATCACCTTGTTAGAAGATTTACAAAATGACTGTTAAGCCAACTTTATTAAGATATTTCTTCACTGCTATAATTGTTAGAGAGTGAAAATGGTTGACCTAATTGATGAAGACTAACTTTTCAAATTTAGATCCTTGTCCTAGTTTAACCTCTTGATCCTTCCCGGTAAAAATATTCTTTGCGGCTTGGTCTTCTAAATGCACTATCCTTAATCATATATCCTTCTGACATATTTAGCAAGTACAAGTTCTTTCTTTCCAGATTTTGGACTTGTTTCATTGGTTCACCATGTTCAATGACTCTATGATCTTATGTTCTTTTCTAAGATTCAACTGTCTAAGACTTGGTTCCCTCTATTTGTGACTTAATTTCCTTTGTTTAAGACTCAATTTGAACTATTTGTTGCTTGGGTTGCACTTGGTACAACATAGTTTGTACTACATACTTAGGTGACTTGGGTGGTATAGTATGTTGTTTCCTAACCATGCTTTCTTGTAACTTGGGTAAAGTCTTAGGCTCATAGTAAACAAATTTTATGTAGTCCTTAGGTTCCTTGATGCTTTTCTCTTCACTCTTTTCTACAAATTCATAAATTTTCACATGTACACTTTCTATAATTTTGTGATAGAAAGATTCAAATATTTATATGCTTTGCTCTTGTTGGAGCAGCCTAGGAATACGTCTTCATCACTTTTTGCATCAGACTTTCCTTTCCTTACCTCTTTCAAGATATAAAATTTTCTTCCAAATACTTTGAAATAATAGGCGTTAGGTTTATAGTCATACCATAATTCATAAGGTGTTTGATTTATACCTTTCTTCAGTTGAACTTGGTTCAAGGTAATAACTACTATGTTGATTATTTCTTTCCAATATTTGATTGCAACATTTTCCTCAATCATCCATGTTCTTACAATTTATGATGGATCTATTCCTTCTTTTTGCTATTCCATTCTACTAAGGTGTACCAAGTGTAGATACTTGTCTTCTAATCCCTCTTTCATTGAAGAACTCATTGAATTCATTAGAGATGAAATCACCTCCTCTATCTGACCTCAATCCTTTTAGATTCTTCCCTATTTATTTTTCAACTCTAGTCAAATACCACTTGAACTTTTGAAAAGCTTTAGATTTGTTTTTTAGGAACATCGATGTCATCATCCTAGAATAATCATCAACAAACAAAATGAAATATGTGTCTCCATTGTAGCTCTTTGTACCTATTGGTCCAAAAAGATTTGTATGAACTAGTTCTAAGACTTCTTCTATATAGTAATTCTTACTTTTGAAACTACTTTTGCCCATTTTTCCTATTTGGCATTGTTTTCACATGGCCATATTAGGTTTCTTCATCTCTAGAATACCTCTTACTCTTTTGTTTTTTCTTATGGTAATCAAGTTATCAAAGATTACATGACACATTATTTTATGCCATATCCATCTTTACTCTACTTGTGCCAAAAGGCATTAACTTTCAGTGAGATCTAGATAGAATAGATTACCTTTAGTTTGATTGTCAGTCCCAACTAGGTTTCCTATTCCATCTAGTGACTTAGCTTTCCCATTCATGAATCATACCTTGTATCCAATTTTGTTTAGTTGTACCACACTTAGAAGATTTTTCCTTAGTCCTTCAACCTAGTAGGCATTATCACATTTGATTCCTTCAGTTAATGCAATGCATCCTTTTCCTTTCACATAACATGGTTCATTGTTTTTGAATCTAACACTTCCACCATCATAATGTTCCAAGTGTTCAAACTTAGTTTTTTCACCAGTCATGTGATGAGAACAACCATTATCTATTATCCATGTGTCTTTCTCGCTAACATGAGAAATAAGTGTCATCTTTTCATTTTCCTCATTATATGATTGATCCTTAATAGCAATGTATATCATTTCATATTCATCATCACTATTAGAATATTTAGCAATGTAAAAAGATTTCTTACCGTTGTCTTTGTAGCCCTTATAGCTCTTGAAGTCTTTCTTGCCTTTGAACCTATTGTATTTTTTGTCATCTTTATTTTCTCTATTTGGACACCTTGTAGCAATGTGACCAACCCAGTCATATGAGAAACAAATCAATGGAATTTTACCTTTATATTTACCTTTTATTTTTGGTAACCTTCTTACAAGTAGGGCTTTAATGGCTTCAAGGTCATCCTAAGGATCATCTTCTTCTTCATTGTCAATATATTTGCCTTTTTATTTTCCTCCCTTTCTACCAAGAGTTAGTTTTGCTTTGAATGCAGGTTCTATTTTGTTAGTATTAGGAAGATATTTATCGAAGTTATCCAATTCAAAAGTAGACAATCTTCCCACTAGTGCATCCAAAGTTATATCATTTAAAGGATCACATCTCATCTCTTGAATAGATAAAACTCTAATTGAATAAATAAGAAGAAGAGTTCTTAATACCTTGCTAACTACTGTTGTATCATCTATTTTTCCTCAAGTGGCTCTGATTGCAATTAGACTTGCTTTGATTCTTTCATTGTATTTTGCAATGTTTTCATCTTCTTTCATCTTCATTTGATCAAAATAGCCTCTTAGACTTTCTTCTTTGGATCTTTTCACATTATCATCTCCTTGATAGATCTTCTCCAGTTTGTTCCAAATGTCATAGGTAGTAGGGAAATCTTTGAATTCATCAAATTTAGAATAGTTGAGAGAGAGGAAGAAATAACAATCATCATTGTATTTTGATTCTTCATATCCACCATTTGATCCAATGTTGAAGGATTTGGTGGTGTCACATATTGGTTCAACAAGAAGTGAAGACTTTTATCTCCAATGGTTCTTAGATGTAGCTTCATCAGTTCCTACCATGCTAAAAATTTCTCTCAATTAAGCTTAGGAATCTCTCTTCTATAAGACATCTCGATCTTTCGCTTAGGTCTTTGAAACCTTTCCTACAAGCACCAATAGCTCTAATACCAATTGTTGGAAATGAAAGAAGTAACTGAGAGGGGAGGGGTGAATCAATTAACATAAAAACAATTCCAAGTCCCTTAGATGTCAATACAAACTTCTCACTTAATAAACCAAATCCTTTCTTTGTTTGGTTTGAACTAGATATTCACTAAACTTGGTTAACAAAGTAGTCTTAAGATATTAATGAGTATTAACCTTTAGTAACTTAGCTGTAGAAACATAAAGCATTAATAAAATAACATGAACACATGAGACACCAAGATTAAAATGGAAACTCAATTTGGGAAAACCACCAATGCAACTAGTTACAACTTTTTACTCTTCTGAAGTGAGCCCTGTTAGGAGCCAACCCTATTAAAGGTTACAAAAAACATGATTAAGTGTGACCCTATTATAGGATTTGAATCACCCTATTAGGAGTGGCATTTTTAGAGGTCTTTAGACACTTTAATCTAGAAATGTCACCTTGTTAGAAGATTTACAAAATGATTGTTAAGCCAACTTTGTTAAGAGATTTCTTCACTGTGATAGTTTTTAGAGAGTAACAATGATTAACTTGATTGATGAAGCAACTAACTTTGTAGATTCAAATCCTTTGTTTTATTTAACATCTTGATCCTTCCTAATCAAAATATTCTTTGTATCTTGGTCATCTAACTCAGATGCTTTGCCCTTAATTAGATATCCTTCTCATTTTGTTTCTTTCACATTGTTCCCAATTGTTTTATTCAATCCACAATTTGACCTTTCATATATGTGATATTCAATGTCAAGTTAGCTTGAATACTCTTCCATACAAACATTGAACATCTATTTGGTTAGCCTGTATTAACCAATTAATTAACAAAAGTAATCTTTTGACAATCAGCTAACAGGACTGATCACTCGATTAATACAGAACTTCCTTCAATGACCAACCAAACTCAGTTAACATTAACTCTCTTCATTGACCGACCAAGCTCGATTAAGACTGACTTATGCTTAGTTGATATTGGAATCTCCTGAGCTTAGCTTACATTATGCTTGGTTAAGGCTTGACATTTGCGTAACATCAATGACAAGATAAAATTGAATAATTATTTTCAACACCTTAGTATTTTAAAAAATTATTAAATCATTTATTTAGATCAAATCTTTAAAAATCAATTTATTTGATTTTATCCTATAGTTTGAATATTATGATAAGTTCATATTTAATTAGAAGGAACATGTCCCTCTTTAATTAAATAAAAGACCCCTTTCATCTCTTATCATATGTTGCATACATAAATTCATTTTTCCATTTTAAAAATAAAATTAAAGACTTTTTGTCTCGCATGGAGATGCAAAAGTCAATTTTTTTTATTTGTAGAAATAATATTGAACATGGATCATGAAAAAGTTTGAAACTCATCACCCTTGATTAGATCTTCTTGTCTCATGATCTCCATCAGTTGTACTTCTTTAAAATGGAGAGCTCTCTCCTCATCTATAGATCCATTTTCTTTGCATTATTATTATGTTGCAGGTTTTTCTATAGGTACTCTTGGAGCTCTTGAAGAACTTTGTGGCTTAACACTCATTCTTCTATAACATTGTAGCTTAGTCTGATGTTGGATTAGCATAGCTTCCTTTATGCACTAGAATAACACATTTAGCTTATTAGGATGATTGTAACACTCTCATATTGTTCTCTTAGTTTGCATTATTTGCATCCCATGTAGTTTAGTTGCATTTTTCATATCATCCTATGGCAGTTCTTGGTTACTAGCATTCTTGTTTGTGTCTTAGAATCTCCCATTTCATGGTGTACTTACAAGGGGTTTTATCTCTTAAGCTTAGCTAAGATCCCTTCTATTGTTATATGCATTCCTTTGCACTCTGTGACTAGGGAGCTCTAGGTTGATAATTGAGGTTCTCAATCCATGAGATCTCAATTAGAAGGACTTAGAGAAGTGTGCATTCTTGTGTATACAATCAAGACCCACCACAACCTTAGTTAAAGTACTAATTGGGGAGTTCATTAACTTAAATAAATCTTCTATAAAGTATAATCCCCACTCTCGAGGGTTCTCCCTCATGGCTTTCAGTGCAAAGAGGAATGGGGAATTTCCCCTTCAACTTTGGCTCATTAACTGATTTTAGCTATAACCAGCTATACAATGGCTTGATTTGAAACTCTTTTGATAGTAAACTACTACATTCTCATACACAAGAACTTGAGTATGTTTTCAAAGTTCCAATTGTAAGGTAATGAAATAAGGGAGAGTATTGTTTTCATTCTTACAAATCTAGTGAAGACTAATCAGAACTTGGCTTGAGTGATCACATCAAAAGTAACATGTTGCCTAGACATATTCTCAATGTGTTTAAATATTTGTCTGAGAACTCAAACATAAATTGTCACAAACCCATTAATGACATATGGCTAATGTAAATATAGATACTATTTTAAATATAAATATATTCAATTCATTCTAAATGAATGATTGACCTATTAATAATTATAATGTCAAACATTTACACAATATGATATCATATTGATTTATTATTGATATTAGAAAAATACTTATTATAATAAGCTTATTTAATATAATAAGAAAATGATATTCATATCAGATATAATAATTATTACTACAGAAATCATATTTTACTTCCAAATAACTTACTCAATAAATATGAGTCAAAAGTCGCAACCCCTCAACTATGATTTGAGCTTATAAATAAGAGGAAGAGTGTTGAATTAAAGAATCACCATCAACAGAAATCCATGTGGACAAGGTGGAAGGGTCAACCCCAATGTTCTTTAGAGCAAAGGAGGACTACGCAAATCTCCACCAATCATTACATACTCACCTTGCACATAGACATAGCATGATGAGATGTCCATAAGAGTGGGTACGATTTCTAGGCATGTAAGACAAGTTCTTTCGTCATATACAATCAACATCGATTCCAAGTAAGTGCACAATTAAGAGGTCATGCATTGCAAATAAGAATTTTACTCCTTCGGCTAGACTTATAGCATGATCGTATACAATAAATCTTCTTTGTATATATACACAAATATATATATATATAATTTTATATATATATATATATATATTATAGGATCATTGATTAATTCAAAAAATAATTATTTCTCTTATAAATTGTATAGTGAAATAAGTTCTAATGATCCAAGTAAAACTTGATGGAGGAAATTGTTGATCTCATATTGGTTTTGACAATTGAGTGTCCACACACTTAAGTTATTTACTTAGTTCATGTCGAATAGATAGTATATGCCAAGCACAACATATCTATTATAGAGCAAGACAAGTCAACAATGAGTGCCACTCATGTGCCAAGTCACTCAAGTGTCGAGTAGACAATGTATGCTGATTGGTTCAAGAGCTAAGAAAACAGTGGATGTCAAGTGATATAGATGTCAAGTCATAGCATAGAGATCAGTGTATGCCAAGCATCAAAGACTTCAGATGCTGAGTGACACAATTTTGACATAGTTGTTTGTAATGGCACAAACAACTATGTAAACCATTTTTTAGCTGACTTAAAGATGAATTATGATATTTTGGAGATAAGGACAAATATTATGTTGGATTCCTAATGTAATTACATGTAGCCAATCAAAAAAAGGGAAGGTTTAAGTGGCAAAATGGATGAATCACATTCATTGATTCATACCTAACCCTAATTCACCAAAGTCTTCTTAAGGAGGATAGACCATAAACACTCTAGTGTGTGTAAAGTGTATGAAGGAGCAATGAAAGTAGCTTGCATGAAAAAAAATAGAGCATTCATGGTGGCTAAGGAGTTACGAAGTGAGATTGCATTGAAGAATAAATTAGAGTAAAACAAAGGAAAGAGAAGAGTATACAACAAAGAGACATCTGATTAAGAAGGATCAAGAAGACAATAGTTTAGAGGTGATTTGTTATTAGGCAATCAAGTGCTAACTATATGATCATTACTAAATCATTCTAGTAGGTGAATTAGTCAAATCTCTTAACAGATTAGTCCTAATAGGCTATATTGAAATCCTCTAACAAGGTGCTTACTTAATTGTGAGTTAAAGTCCTTTAGCAATGTACACTTCTAACAAGGTGTTGAAATCCTTTAATAGGATGAGACCTAATAGTCTTTGTAAGCCTTTAATAGGGCAGACCTTTCATAGGGTAGATCATGTTTCATGGTCAAAATATTGTAACCTTCATTGGATATACTTTATTGCTGCAGTAGAGAAGATTTGTGAGTGTCATCCCCACCCTAGTTTTACCTTCTCATTACAGGGTTTCTGGGTAATCATATATGGTGTTATATGTGTGTGAATGCTTACTTGCTTAAATATTTTAGATGTACATGCTTTACATGGTATTTTAGTTTACTTAGTAAATGTATGAGATGGACGTGTGGTGAAAGTTTTATGGGTTGAAAATTAAATTGCTGATTCACCGCGCGCCCCCTCCCTCCCTAGAAGTTTACCTTTCCTATTGTAATTCCAACAGATTTTCATTTTGAATACCAAGAATAGCTTGGTGGAGGACATTTTTTATTAATGTCATAGTACAATCCAAGTGCACTTGGTGGAGAATGATCCAAGTAGAACTTGGTCGACGACATTCATTGTGAATGTCATAGTTCAATCCAATAACTTGGTGGAGAAAATTCATTACGAATGTTAATCATTTTAAATTAGACATGAAATATTCTATTAGATTTGTTATGAACTAATTGATTTCCTTGTAGTCATTATCATCCTAAATTACCCTAATAGTGAGGACATTACAGTGGTATTAGGAGCATAATCCTGCCATCCTATGGAATTTTTATTAATTTACACATCTAAGGAACAATGGCCAAACAACTAGCCCAAGAATTTAGAACCTTTATGGAACAAACTAATGAGAGAATTGAAAGTTCCAATAAAATGCTACTTGAAGCTATACAAAAAATTAAGCAACAATAACAACGAAAGTGAAATACCTAACCCAAAGAGAGAATGTCATTCTAATCACAAGAAAAATGAGCTATTGTCACCAAGTCCAATTCTAAGAGACGTCTTTCCTTCATTCATTCCAAGAGGAGAACCTATTGTAGTAGAAGAAACAACCACAAATAGTGTGGAAGATATTGCACAAATACATGCAAAATTGAATCCTAGACTTTGACAACATATCGCCTCTGAAGAATAATACAAAACCAAAATCATAGAAAATTAATAAAAAAATCATGTGGATGAACACCTTCTGGATAAAGTAAATAAAGTTAAACTACCATGCTTTGATGGGTCACAAGAGGAAATTTCTCGTTCATGGGTGCAAAAGTTAGATATGTATCTATCATACAATCCTATGATAGAAAAAGGTGCTATCAAGTTTTCTATACTTCATTTAAGGGGGTTAGAACACAAATGGTGGCACTATAGCCAAAATTCCTTAGGACTCAAAATAATTACCACCTATAGTGATTTCACTCAAAATTTGATGAGCAAGTTTGATCAAAGAGATTATAAATGGTACTTCCAAGAGTTAACTCACCTCAAACAATCAGAGAAAATGGAAGAATTCACCAATTAGTTTCAAGACCTATCAGTAATAGTTCCAAACACTAGTAAATTTGGACCTATTTTTCAACACATGAATGTCAAAATTATGACTTACAAATGTCAAAAAAGATTGTTGCTAAACTAGAGTCACAATTTTGATGCACACCATGACTATCTATATATCGACAATAATATCTGTCAAAAATTATCACCATCATTGTCACATGGCAGCGTTAAACAACTAGTTTGGAATGTCAAAATATTGATGACAACTAGAAATGATTTGACAAGTTTTGCATACCATCAATAGTAGGATGCGTTGAAATATTGACGACTACTAGAGATGATTCGATAAGTCTATCTATCGTACCCTTGACAGTATGATGTGTGGAAATATTGATGACTGCTAGAGATGATTCAATGAGTTAGTCATATAGTTGATGGAAGGACGTATAGAAATATCGATGCCAATTAGAGTTTTTTCAAATTAAAAAAATAGTCTCATTGTATATCATGAGGCTAATAACAGTCATATGAAATTAGGAATATATCAAAGTAAGACTCCATGTCTGATTGTATATCAATCTTGAGATAAAGACCATTATTATAAATTTAAAATTTTATAGTTCTACAAGCATGAGGAAGAAATTTTGAAGCGAATTCCTAGAGAGAAGTTGTGGCTTGTTTCACTCTTCATATACATTTTCTTCTTCATAACTAGATGTAAATTTTTTTGATGAAAATTAGTCATTGGAGAGATAATAATGCGAACATGGTGCCCTCCAAAATGTATACAAAATAATGTGAGTTTAAAGGACTATTTTAGGACCAACCATTTAAGCAACACCTTAATTGGATTGAAACCCTTATTATCTAGCAAAGTTGTGATTTCTATACCTACAATTTGAGTTGATATTATTGGGTTACCTAGATAAGGTGCTGACAGTCTGTGGATTCTATCCACTTCTAGATTAAAAACTTTAAATTCCTCTAAAGATATTGATTACAACATTCTCTTTTATCTCTTTTACATATTCAAAACCATCAAAGATATGAAAAGCACAGGATTTTGTTGATATATTATAAGAGTTGGGCCTATTTGAGGGAGGTTTAGACTAGGTATATGGCTCGTATGTAGAAACTATAATAAGAAAAAAAAGGATACAAAATTTTGCTTGTGTTTGACTCATGTAAATCATGATGATGTCAAGAAGGCCACTAGCACAAGGAGATGTCTGTAATGAAAAATAGTGTGGTGATATAGTCTCCATGAAAGAATTTTAATGTGACCCACAAGAGTTAAAAAAGGAAGTTGGTGTACAATGATATGATTTGAGCCATCATGAAACCAACTGATGTTGTGAAATGTCAAATTAAAGGTCACCATTTTTATACCATCCTCTAACTAGACAAAAACATGGCAGTCATAGACTACAGAGGACAATGAGTCGTGAGGATAAAAATGGAGGTCATTCCTTGAGTGCATATTTGTGTGCTTCAGAGTACTCCTCAGCTTCTTTCTAATACACCCACACCATAGGTATAAGTATGTTCATGAATGAATTGACAAGTTTACATGACTATGAAGTACACCATCTGAAGTTCTTATGTAAGTCAAATTGAAGCATCCAAAAAGAACTTTAATAGAGAATCTAAATTTGAATAGCTCACTAGAAAATGAAGTTTCATAGTGCCCTATCCACTAGTTGTTGATCGAGATGGAGGTCCATATCCACCCACGACAGGGACAAAGCTAGGAGTGGTATCAATATAAATTCAGTTTCATATATTTCAACAATGTTTCCATGCTTGTGCATTGTGAGGCTCTTAATATAAATTTCAACTTTGATCTCCTTCATGTTTTATAGTACTTTCATTCCTTGTATATGTAGTAGCTTAGTTTCTACAAGACTCACCAAATTAGCTAAATTATCAAACAAACTTGGGAACACTCCATTGCACTAGTCAATATCTAGGCAAGACGAACATGTAGAAATGGTTCAAGAGTTGTTGAAAGTGGATTCTTCTAATTATAATAAATTTAGTGTGAATGGATTGACGTTGATTGATGTTAAAGGCAAAAAAAGGCATGCGTGCATACTTCAAGAGATACTGAACTGTGGACTACATTGTATTGATCCAAGTCAAAAGCATAAATTAAATATTTTGTACTTGGAAATAAGAAGTAAGCAACCCCAAATGGTCGAATATTTTTTGAGGCTAAAGAGAATGGAGATGTAAATAGGATAACATGTCTATCTAAAAGATGAGAATGATAAAAAAAATTAAGTAGGTATTTTTTTATAATAAAGTCCAAAAGTCTCTTAAAATAAATGTCTTGCAAACCTGATTTGATAAGAAAGGATTATAAGCATTGATCATTAAGAAGTGATAAACACTTTCCAAGATATCGAGTTTAAAAAATACAAATTATTTTGCTATCTAAAAAGTAATTTTTAGACTCTGTCATTGAAAATAAAAATCACATCTCTATTTACAAAGTTCGTTAACTTGATAGCAAACATCACTTAAAGATTGATTAAATGAAAAATACTTACTTTTTTTTTTTGTAATACTAATATTTAACTAACTAATACCATTTTTAATCAATTCATCCTTTACCAGATTATCATTATTTTTAAATTCTCTCTCACCACACAAATGTCCTATCATCCAAGTGAGAGGAAGTGATTATTGTAGATTTAACATGAGGAAAAAGTATGCAAAAAGCTAAATACACATGTATCTAGACATGTTTTATTTACAATGAAATAAAACTCAATCCTAAATGTATGCATATATAACATTCTTTATTTTCATAAAACACTAAAAAACTAACTTAAAACTTCTTTTTAACAAATATCTTTAGAGGAATTTAAATATATGATATCCATTATGGTTGTTTAGAAAAAAATTAAGATTCCAATTATATGGTGTTGAAAGTGAAACCCTAGCTCAACATCAAACAATTTCATTACAAAAAAATCTCAAAACTTCAGCTTATTTTCTCTGTACTCTGAAAAGCTATGTAACTTACACCACAAATCTGAACAAGGCAAAATTTTGCCAACAATATCAATTTATCTCCATGACAAAAACATCATACCATGATAACACACAAGCTTTAGATAAAATACTGCAAAAATAGGGTAAAACAAAATGTTGATTACTTCTCAACATGTACAGTTCAAACTCCCATATATAACTTCAATGTATGATTGCAGAACTTTTTTTTTACACAACCAAAAAGTAATAATGTCAATCAAAACAATTTTACAATTTCAAAAAGATAATGCAAGAACAAGTCTGAATATGCTTGATTATACCCACCTCTTCTCAAGCCTTTTAAATTGTAAACACATGACATAATAGACTCATTCTCAAATGAAACAAAGAAGATAGTTGCTCATGATATATGTATATTGACAATAAAATACTTTCTCCTTGTTGGTGAACAAGTGTGATACACAATCTCTTATGAGAGTAACTCCATGTATGCATACAACTTATAGAGAAAGTAGCATGTTGTCCATTTCTACCAGAGAAGCAATGGTAATCAGTGATAAATCATAATCTGCATACAACTTATAGAGAAAGCAACATGTTGTAATTCATAATACTTATGTGATGGCCATTTTAAGGCATTCACCTAGAACCTACTATGTTCACCTACTAAAAGAAAGTACCATGTTGGAGACTTCAAAGTTTGAGCATCCCCATCTACAATAATGACAATAATGCATGTAAGAGATAATAATGACATAACAAAAAATGCCTCATGCAAGAGGACCCTCCATAAATCATATACTTCATTTCTAATTTTTTGCATTTGAGGCACTAAGTAATTATATTCTAGAGGAAATTACACTTATCATTAGCATTTAAAGCATATTTACATGTTTTAATTGATATAACAGTGCATTGAAGGGATCGTTGAGTAATGAAAAGAAGAAATGAGATCAAGACAAGAAGAGGAAAAAATTGTGTAAGGAAAGGAGGTAGAGCTATACTATCAAAAAAAAGAGATAGATAATGAGGCTTGATGCTCAAATCAGATTGTGATGGAAATGGTGAAGCTTACATTGTCCAATTGGTAAGGCATTTGGGAAGAATTGATGGGACCACATATTTTTGTTTAGTTTTGATAGGTTTAGTTTGAGCTTCACTTGGTTTTAAGAATCCTTCCATATCCTCTACTTAACAAGGCCAACCACGTGAAGGTGGATGCTCATTTGGCCTCTCCCCCCCACCCCCCATAATCACTCTAAATATCTCATTAACAACTAAGTAAATATTTAATTCATTCATTTTAGAATATATCATTGAATCATTACAATTACATAACATTCATTAATACGACATACAATTAATCAATACATATAAACATTCATCAATAATTTGTGAACACATCAATCATTATATTCGCATAACATTCATTAACATGACATATAATTCATTAATACCTATAAAAATTCATCAATAATTTGTGAACATGTCAAACATTATAATCACATAACAATATTCAATAACATGACATAAAATTCATTAATAAGCAACATTCATAAAAATTCATCAACACATTCATCATCAAACAAGGTTTTTAACATTCATTTCTTCTTTTCTTTTTCTTTTTTGGAAGATAAAGGCTAATAGGCACATCATAAGTATCTTTGGGATCATATGGCTATTGTGCTTCTAATCTTACAACATGAGGCTTCCTCTTCTTTTGTCGAAGACAAGGTTGATGCACCCTTACAATAAGAAATAAATGGGTTTAATTCTAAACTTTTTTTTAGTGTTATGAGTATTTCATTAATCTACAGAACATAACATGGATTTTTCTTTACTTGATAGTGCCACATCATTTACTATCACATTTTGTTCAGCCCCAAACTCAACATGCTCAACACTAACATCACGCTCTGCATACTCAAAAATTATCACATAAAGGTTACGCCACTTGCAATTTAAGATGTTAAATTTTATTAATAATTATATGATTAAATTTTCAATGAAAATTGAATATGTACCTATATCATTTTGATGCACATAGAGGTCTTCATCATGTGTAGGATCCATGCCTTCGTCATCATGAATAAGATCTATGCCGAGAGTAGTAGGTTGCAGTGAAATGTCATGTGTGCATTGTTATTATTGTTCGAAATTAACATCAAATAGATTATTTCTCATAAGTTCTCAATTACTGTTATTATTCATTAGGCCTATTTACTTGTGTATCAACTGCTATGATAGTATCTTCTACACCTGTTTCACCACTAGAATTTGTGCACTAGCAGGCAACCACTAGTTTATAGCCTTGCTTGAAGCCAATTTGTTTGTCCTCTTCTGTGGGCACAAGATTAAATTCAGTGTCCTACATTTTTTGCATAATATTGTCAATAATTAATGTACTACTTATTTGTAATTTTATATAAAAAATTTGATATGAAATTTCATTTACTTTTACTTACAAGGCATGAGTAAATTTTCATATATCCACCAAAGCCAAGATGCTGTTGACCAACCTTATCTTTCGTAGCTTGTGTCACCTTTGATTTATCCTACAGTCTGTATATGTAAACTTTGAAATATGTTAGAAATAATTAAAACTAATAGTGATGATAAAGTGAAACTATAAATTGGTACAGATTGCGCTCTTTTTGAAGCTCCCATTAAACAAATAAAATCTGAAGAAATCTTACACCAAGATGATCACATGACTAAAGTACCACATTTATATGAATCATCATCAATTTAGACAGTGCTCTTCTCTACCAAGAGAAAATTATACACCAATTTTTGTCTTCTATCAAGCAAGAGAAACCCTCTATGTATAACCCAGGTAGTTGGAGATTATCTATTCAATCCTTTGAATTTATTATTGCTGAAAATGAAGTTGAAAATTATGAAAATCTAAATAAAAAATTAAGCAGAATGCTTGGTGTATTTAATATGCTAGTTTGGGTGATCATTTGGGTGTGAAGGCAGATATAATACATGATATATTCAAAAGTGCTTCACCAAGGATATCAAGGATCACTAGTCAGGAGTATATGATGCCAATGATTTTTATATAAGACATACCAAAACATATTTTTGTACCCTTATAGTTACAGGCCTAATGTTGTAGATTTATACACAATCTTTAAATGATAATGCTTCTACCAATAAATTCATGTTATTGGAGGTTAATGTTTAGCTAGCTATTTTCATCACCCAATCTAAATTTCAATATTATGTATTAGCAATTTGAGTTACTACACTAACTATTATCCCACGTGATTTTGTTTCCCCTATTCTTGGATTTAACACATGTGTTGGTTTAGTTATTGTCCACAATAGTAGTGGTTTAATTATGGGCTTCATGCCTTTTTTCTCCATACCCCTTTACTGGTTACTTTATCTTCTTATAAGAAAATACTTCCATTGTTTAGTACATACATCATTCTGAATTTTATTAGTTCAATAAAATTAAGGCATACACATAGGTGTAATTTGCAACATAGCTAACAATTAATTCTAGAAAAGGAACATGTATGATGTCTAACAGTTGTCATATGCTATCAATTATCATACATTATTAAGTCAAGAACATCTTAATAACAATCTCCATGATTTTTAAGAACAAAAGGGCACTAATCCAAGGTATAAGTGAGAATTTAGTTTTCACAGTAGGTTTGACATATTCTAGCCAAAACTTGATACTATTGGCTTGAAAAATCAAGGCCTAAAATGGCTCGTATATCTACTTGAGATCATCCTTAATCACATACCATGAATCAAGTATTTCAGATGGAAGGAGGTGACATCCAAAAAAAAGAATTGAGTGTCGACTAGACACAATAATGAGGTTTTTATTTCCCCTCTACCACATTGGATTCACATTGAGGTGTTTTCATATTGACCTCAAAAATTCACAATTCATGCCTACTCTATCTAATTCCCAACAATAAAGTGGCCTAATATTGACAATAATTAAGAATGTAATTGTTCACCCTTTAGTTCAAGTCTGAAAACAAACAAAATAAATTGGATTCTCTAACACCAATTAATATGTGCATTTTCTTGAGGCATACATAGTAGTTCAAAAATAAGAATATGCTACTAGTTTTTAAAAAGGAAAAGAATCCACCATTGATTCACTTCTAAATTTGAGAAATCAATTTCAAAAGGATATCATATAATATCAATAAATACATCATGTGTGTCATCTACATTGTAGCCAGTGTGATAAATAATCTTAATGGACTCTTCACATGGGAGCTTGGGTCTCCAAGCTAGCCTAAGTTAAAAAATGTATGTGTGAATATAATAATGGGGGTTCCTTTTACCCTTACCAAGGATAGAGATAGAAGATTTTGGTTTGTGTATTTTGGCAAGATGGAATATCGCATATCATAAATTGATCATGGATTTAAACCAATGAATAGAATAACACCTGCATTAAGTGAAGAAGTGTGAATATAGATCTTGAGCCTGAACCTATTAGCATAGCTAACGTACAATCCTCAACTCTGAATGACATTGGAAAGATTCATATAAAGATGCAAATGAAGAGAAGAGAGATCAATTATCAAAAGGTAATGGGAGGTGCTTCTTGTAATGATCCACTTGGAGATCCTTGGAACAAGGATTCAATACAAGCCAAGATTTATTTTTTCAAGTATGAATGCACATGACAACATGATACAGGGATCACAAGGATCATGATAGAAAACTTCACCAACAATCCCAAAAACCAATGGATATCCAAATGCCACAACCTAACTAAAGAATAAAAACCCAAGATGACATCATAACACAAAATCTTTGATCTGTCAAATCATAGAAACACTAGTATTCCTAAAGGGTACTCAAAAGTCCAAATTGCATTCTCTGAAAACCCATGGAGATGTCCCCTATTTTTTGTGTGAGAGAAAAACAACTAACAGTCTTGTGCAAGGAAGTACCTCATTGCATGAAAAATTACACTAAGCCATATGAGGAAGCACCATCTCGTGCAAGGACATACTGGGATCAGCAATCAAAAGCACTCCACTAGTGTGGGGTTTCAGGCGAGGAAACCCAGCACACCACGCAAACAATTGCATTCTCATGTGAGAAAGTACAATTTCACACGAGGCTACAAATTAGCAAGCCAAAAAACATAAAGATAGAAAGCTAGGAAATAAATTTCCTCCACACCAAGGAATACCGAATCTAAAATCGAGCCGAAGACACTCAATTGAAATAACTAAAGGATGGAAACTATGTCTAACCATCTAACATAGCAGTGAAGGGAAATAATTGAAAGAAACATCACAATGTATAGAAGCAACATTGAAAAGTACTACAATAAAAAACTAAGTGTGTGGTTCCTCCCAACTATAATAGCACCATAAGACCATCGTGGGTCCTAGCCATCCCTTACATGTAACATCCCAAACTACTGACCAGATTGTCGGTGCTATCTTATGAGGACATCACTACTAAAATGTGCAAAAAAATAAGAATAAGGAAATCTAACATGCTAGAAGTAAAGCATAAGATAATCCTACAAATCAAACTCATCATCTAACATATGCTAAACTTCATACGAATAGGAAATCTAACATGCTAAACCAAACCAATAGATACTCCAATGAAGCAATTCACATCATCAAATCATATGCTAAACATCATAATATAGGAATGCGCCAAATAAACTAGCATCAGCTAAACATGATATCCAAGCATTTCAATGAAAGCATAAATCATAAGAAAGCATACTTCAGAACCCAAAGTACCAAGTGAAAACTTCCAACAACAATCGCACTAGGAAAAAATACTATCTTTGTACATTGGTTACCAGTAGTGGTATAGGTAGCTACACCTCCCAACTACGTGAAACCTATAGGTCCACTCCCATTGTGCTGATGGACATAATGATCCAACCACAAATACACACAAAGAAAACCTCCATGCCTAACACTCATGCTAAACAGTATGATGATAGAAACCAAGAACATAGACAATGCATAAACTACAGGTCCTGATTAGACACTCAATGGGCTACTAAGTAGGGGCTAACATCATGGAGAGTTACTTGGCATCAACAAGCCCAAGCTTGAATTGTGCATTTCAACTCCTCAATGAAGGGCCCCGCACATACATTTTATTATCTTAAGTTTTATTACCACTCACACATTTTATTTAGTTATCACTTACTTAAAACTTCCTCTGCCAACCCCATGGGACAAGGATACCAGGCTATGAGATAGAAGCACCTCCATATGCTACCGTACCCTACCCATGCTCATCCAATGATGAGTGCCCATAAGCATGCATATTCCCAACCCAACCCCAATGATCCTAACTCCTAGAAGTACCACAAAATATTGAACCTCGTAAGTCACCTAAAAAATGTACATGCATGTGCTCATGTGTGGTGCACCACCATCACGAAGATCATAACATAAGGATTGGATGAGAACACAAGAAAAATATCACTCAACTAAAAATAACTTGAGACGATGGATTCTACATGAATCCCAAAGAACAATAAGATCATACATCATGAACTAACTCAACCGACCTCAATTCGAGAGTATAGATTCTACATGAATCCCAATGATGCAACAAGGCCAAACATCATGAACTCACTCAACTGGCCTCAATCTAGAAATATGGATTCTTTATAAATTCTAGTGTCCACAAAACAATAACAAGGGTCCAAAAGAAACAATATCACTAGGTATAGAATTACTCAACCAAACACAAAGTTGAGAGTACAGAAGCAAACATAAAAGTGCAACAATGGCTTGACTAACATCCAAATGGATGATCTACGTCCATGACCAAACTCATGCCAAGAAAACCTGAGAAAATAAGGTGGCACACTAAATGAGGTAAAAATCTCAAAAAATTGGAAAACTTCAAAATTAAAACCCATTTGATCTTAGGGCACAAAGGCCACAAATATCAAATAAAATATGGGTTTGAAGTCTATATGAAAAAATGGCCAACATAATGGTGCAAAACCCCAAACCCTCATCTCAAAAAATAGAGAAATGCTCATACCCACCCAACCGGGTAGGGTTAGCATACAGAAATAGAGGGAAACACTAGTTCTCAACCTCTTTTGTACCAAAAATAGAAGCAAAAACAGAGCTGAAGTAATAAAATGGGAGATCCCTACCTCATAGCCAAAAGGGAAAAATGTGAATCTAAACCATAAAATAAAAATCTCGTAGAAGTAGCCAAAAAGCATGGCAATCCAAGGTCTCCCTAAGTTGGATCCAACGAGACCAACCTCACGATGATCCACACCCATATCTCCCAAAATAAACAAAATAGTAAATCCTCATGAAGATAAATTCTAGGTTTTACTCTCAAAATTTTTGATTGAAAGTGAGAAGTGAAGAATTAAATTCCTTTTTCAATACTTATTCACTTTTTGAGTGAATAATCGATTAGAGAAAATAACTAGCCAACCTAGTTAAACCCCGAATCGACCCAAATGAAAATAGGTTATTCCTAGTAATAGGAATTCATCTATGGAAAAGCTATCAGAAATTAAAATTAAATTAAATTAAGCCTAAAAACCCCAAAATCACTAAAATTTCCTTAACAACTTTCACGACAATACGAACTTCTAAATGCACAAACACGCTCACGAGTCTAATCACATAATGAAAATGTGTCTAGATTTAAACAAATCACTAGAAGGTTTAATGTAATCATTTAAATAAGATATGTCAACCTTACAAGGATGACATTGGTAAAATATGGACGACTTAATCACTAACTCCATGTGTCACTACTAGGGATATAAATCCTGCACACTTAACAACACGATCAAGTGCAATTGCATATAACAACATAGCCAAAGCAATAAATGCATTAAATAACCTAATTTAACCATTTATTCAATTATACTGAAATAATTTTATTTACATCACTCACGTTCGCATATAGCATAATGAATCAAGAATGAAGTAAATAACCATAGCATTAAATCCATCACATAACATAATTAGAGATATGTCCAAATACTGGATAACTAGATATCATCATAAAACACATTGTCATCTCAAAATGGTATCATCATGCAATATGATCAACTAAGTAGCATAGTAGTCTAACATCTATAATATTGAAATCAAAGTATAATACCTAACCCTCGGGTCATCTCAAATGTAAAACATAACATGATTAAAAATATCTCTCGGATCAAAATATAATAAGGTAAATATCCACAGCACATAACTAATGAATCCAACATGGACAATCCATCTCTAATTATTTAAGCATTTAATAATAGTTGTAAAAACAACATGAAAGGGCACTTAAAACACATAGCCAAACACATTCATAAAGATAAGTAACCACTGCTACAGGAACCTAGTTCAGTGTAGCACGATTATAGTATCCAATGCAATCTTTGCACACATCTTATGGTAATCACAGAATAACATCATGATACCACATCAATCCTGGTAACCATTGGCACAACCTCAGTGAACCATCTAACACATCATAATCTCATGCATCAACCATAAGAATAAACAAAGAAACTGATACAATAACCTAAATCAAATCACCTCAAGGGTGTAGACCACTCATGGTCCCAAACATGATCACTTCCCACAAAAATATCAACAAGGTTGCATCCATCAAGATGACTTATAGAAATCAAATGGGAGAGGCACTACATCATCCCCCATGAAGACTAGGCTTACTCTTGGAAGCTTGCAATCCAAGAATAGAAACAACATACCAAGAATGAAATCAACACCAAACAATAGGAATGACTCAATCAAACCCAAATCACTCCAACATTCCCAAACCATCATGTCAACCCCCAAATAGGTCAACCACAAGATAATAGGTGTCACACTAACATAAGGTCCTCTAATAGGGAATTTCCTATGCATTAGGAAAACCCATCTAGCCATAAAGTCAACAATACAAGGTAAGGAAAAAAAACCACTCTACCTCGTCAACAAGTGCCCAACTAAACATGCACCTACCACGTGACCTCAAAACAAGATCAAAACACTACACACTTTCAACAAGAGTCAGAATCATGGGGGATAAATCATCCCAAAATTTCCAAGAATACTATCATGTCACACATGAGCATCCTTGAATTCACATAAACTCACCCTTTGAACAAAGAGGATAATTATTTACTAGAAAAATTATGCACTCCAAAAGAATACTCACCACTACTAACCACCAAGAATAGGAGCACTTACTCTCTCTTAAAAGTACAAAAGCTCAACTATCACTAGGGCTAGGGCTACATAACCCAACCAAACAAGATATCACCTTTCCAAAAGGTTTCAAAGAACTTTAACAGTGGAAAAAATCATGAAATAACTTCATACCAACTCATAAGATGGTAACATGTGTCCAACGATATCATGTCCCTCTAGTAACATGTTGGGAAAACTACATCCAACCTATTGCTAAACTCAATCTCTAGCCTCAAGCCAACTATTAATGAGCAACTTCACTGAGACAATTCTCAAAGATACAAGGTTAGAGAGATCAGAACTATAGAGCATTAGGGCTTAGAATGAGTTTCTCTCAACCTCTACACTAAATTAGCCCAAGACACATTAGGGAATCTCATAATTCCACCAACCATAAAAAATACTCATCCAACATTAACTAAGCCATGGTCATAGCCATGCTAGCTGTGAGGCCTCGCCCAGACCCTTCGTCACCTTAGTTGTTACTTTATCATTTTGATACTCACGATTCGAGATGTCGAGACATTATCTGATGCTTAGAACATATTATTTTATTTCATGTTGTGTGATGATATTTTTAGATATTTGAGTTCGTCACTTAATGTTTTATGCATAGGTATGTTGATGAAATTAGTAAAAAGGTAGGATTAACATTTTGGTTTAAGATATTTTAAATGGTTAAGAATTGAATAGGATGAGAGGAATCCTGATTTTTGTTATAGATGGATGTTTTAATTTATGTGATTCCTGATACATATGTGTGTGTGTGTGTGTGTGTGTGTGTGTGTGTGTGTGTGTGTGTGTGTGTGTGTGTGTGTGTGTGTGTGTGTGTGTGTGTGTACATGTGATTTTTGAGACTACTGATGTGTGCAATGAGTGTGCAGATATTTTAGTCGAGGAAACTGACGAAGGAAAAGAACTGATCTCTATGTGTTAATTTTGAAAACCTTGTTGTTTGTAATTCAAGTATTGTGTTGTGAAATGTATGTATGTATCTTTCTATGTTCAGTAAATGTTAGTGTTCGTAATTATGTTCTATTAGTGTCGCTTGACACTCGTAAATTGGTTATGTTCTTCAGTATGCTGATTAGGGTTAGTTGTGTTACCTTTGGACCCAAGTTGGTTTAAGTGAGTGTCAGTTTGCTAATTGGTTCTTAATTGAGGTTAGTCATCCCTAATCTAGATTAGTGCTTAATCTGCTTTTTAAGAGTTGTTAGTGGGTCCTAATTATTTTCTAACCTTTGTGTGGCTCTAAACCTATTCCTAAGGCTTCAAAACATGAAATAATTATACCCAAGGGGTATGGGTATGGGTTGGGGGTCTTTTCCAACCCCTAAGCCCCTTTTGTTGACTTTTGAGGCCACTCAAAAAGTCTCATTTTTCCTTTGTGCGAAAATTGCAAGTGGTTATCTTGAGTCACCTCACCTCACCTCCACTTAGTGTTTAACCATAGTGTGGGTTGAGTTAGGAGTTTCTAGAATTGTAAGTGGGTGGGAGAAGTTATGGATCCTTTTGGGTGGTTGAGTTTGAGGCTTATTTAGAGGCCTTTCTTGGACTAGTGGAGGTTGTTACCCAATCTCTACATTTAGAGAGGAGTTCTTGAAGGTTGAAGCAATGAGAAGGAAACTCTACTCAAACTTGTTCATTGCCATTACCTCTTTGTGAAGGTTGGAATTCTCATGTCCCTTGTTCAAATTTCATTCTTGTTTCATGCTTATGCTACCTTGTTGTTGTTTGAATGTTTGTATGGTTGTGGGTATGTTGGGAAGATTTGAAAACCATGTTATTTTTTTGGATGTTTTCCTTTCATGTTTATGTTTGCAATTTTGAGATTTTCTTGCATGGGTGTTTTGGTATTACTCACCCTTGGAGAGGGCAGAAGTGACCAATTTTGGGAAAGGTTTGTTTAGTCAGACTCCAACCAGTGTAGAGTCTCTTCTCAGGATGAGAAGAGGGAGAAAGGGTAGGGTGTTATGGGCCCCTGCCTGTCAGCACAAACCTTGTATGATTTTGGTATGTTGAAATGGAAGAACAGAAGTTCTTGGTATATAGCCCCGATTGGGCATCTGTTTGGTGTTGTGCTTGACCTCTCCTGGTTGGAAGAATCCACCTTTCCCTAGTGTTTATTCATTGTGAATCTTATAGTGAAAACCATGTATGAATATGCATGTTTGATTGTCTCTTGGTTATGCTGCTCGTCACCTGATCAGAATTCTGTTCCATCCATGGTTCTAGTGATGTGTTGCAAAAATGTTATAAATCCCTTGATGAGGGTCATGAAGAAAATTCAATTATATTGTTAAAATTTGGGATTTGATATCCTATGTAAATTTTGGTATTTCAAACCTTGGTGGGTTGGCAACGAAGCCGAGTTTTCTTCCTGATTCTTTCCCGGCTGAGCCCTTGAATTAGGTTTGCCAATAAAATTGGTGATTGAGTAAAATTGCTTGTCTTGTGATAAATTTGTAAATTTTAATTAGATGGATGCATATCAGAAAATAGGATGGAAATAATGATGATGTTTAATTTGGCAAAATTTTGAGTTTTCGTAGATGTTGAAAATGAAAATTATGATCATGGATGTGGATTTAGTTTGCATGAATTTTTGAATCAAACAATTCTTGCATTATTGATTAAAACGGATAATTCAAATTCTTGGTTTAATAAGTTGTAACAAGTCCTTATAGATTTTCTTTGAAAAGAAAAATTTAATCCCTTCTTGGTAATATATCACTTTAAAATTTTATACTTAGAAAAATGTTAGACCCAAGAAAAAAATACATGTATTGCTTGTAATTTTATACTTAGATAAATTTACAAAAAAAAAGTTGTATCCAAGAGCCAAATAGTCTCTGGATTTTGTATGGAGAAATGTATTAACTTTTCGTTTCAACAGAGAATCTTTAATGATTCTCTTAACTATGCTTTTGGAATAAATGAATAAAAAAAATTTGTAATTAATTAAAAATCTATATGTTTGCTTCTCAAAAATGAGATAAAGAGGGGTAATTCTAATATCTTCCTTAAACCACCCCCCTTTATTGCTTACCCTTCTATTCACCAAGAAAACTTTTTAAAAACTTATGTCTCCCCCTCCTTCCTTGGCGTTGATGGGCAAGGTGTCATCATGATGTGATGATGTCATCCTGTCGTACTCCCCACGCAGGTCAATGCAAGTGATTACCTTTTGGGTTGTGTTAGCTTGTTTTATGTCTTTATTCCCCCTCTTACCCTTTTTCCTTAGAAGAGGCACTAGTTTCATTGGGCCTGTCATTTGTACCGCCCACGTACCTTGACAAGGTTGATGGACTACATTTTGCAGACCTTGGGCTACATGGGGCAGCCTTGAAATCCACCAGGCAAGTTGGGAGGGAGGTCTAGGGTGATGGGTGGATATGATAGGTGGGGAAGGAAACCCACTTGTCAAGTGGGCTAGGTTAGTTAGGTTAGGAGTTAGGTTAGATTTTAGGTGTTAGTAATAGGGTTAGTGTTAAGTTGTTTTATTAGTATACTTAGTTTATGTTTCATTCAGTTAAGTTGTTAATTAATTTAGTTTAAGTTGTTAGCAATAGTGTGGTGTTTAGTTTTTTTAAATTAAATTAGTTTTGAGTTATTATTAGTTTACATTTATGTTGTCTAGAATTTAATTTAGATTAGTTTTTTTTTTTTTTTTTAATCATACCAAGTTAAAGTTTAGTTTTTTTTATATATTAATTTTAATTTTTGAATTATTTCTTTTAGTTTAAATTTAAAAAGATAGTTAGCTAGTTTAATTTTTGAGTATTAATTAGTTTTAATTATAAAGGCTAATTGACTATATAAAATAAATTTAGAATGTAGATTTTATTGATTAGATAGTTAATTTTTATGTTAAGTTAGTCGAAATGTTTAAAGTTAATAAATTTTAGATAAATATATTCAGTTTTAATTTTAGTTAATCGTTTTTCTTAAAAGTGACTTTACAATATCGGTTAGATTGTTAATCAATATTTGTCAAAGAGATTTATAGTTGTGTTTGATTTAGATGCCTTTCAATTAATCTAAATCTCGAATACATTTACATTATCTTTTAAATAATTGTTTCATATTTTGTAAGTTACTATAAGAACGTAAATTATGTTCGATATCAACTTTATAACGAGGGTATTAATTGAACAGTATAGGAAACCTTTACCTAAACTGTGATCTTAACCTTATCATCTTAGTGCATTTTATTTATCATAATTATAATTTTAAAAAAATTGTGTGTTTTGCCCTCGTAGTTTGGGCATGACACTAGCCTACTTTCTCAAGAGAGAAAGGGAAACAGAGATGCACCAAAATCAAAGTCCAAAGGTAGGTCTAGACTCATCAAAAGCCTGAGTCACTCTCAAATAACAAGGCAACATCAACCTCAAACAAGGAACACTCACAAACCACACTTCACCACACAAAAGGTGGGTCGGTGCTATAGGAAACACACAAACCCAAGCACGAACCCCAACAAGTACCTAGTATATTATGAAGATTTGTTAACACCTCCCTATGAATAACATAAAGGGTTAAACTTCTCCAATTGCCATAAATGTGATACGTCATGATTGAATTGACCTCTACTTGATAAAGGGTACTCGAAACATCAATTTGCACCTTTAGAAGTGCAAAAGAGTTGCTTTTTGTTCCCCAGGAAAAAAATTTGCATTAGCATTGTCTTGCGCAAAGTTTCTCAACAAACTAGGTGAAAGAATGCAATGAACTAGGCCAGAAAGTGCAGGACCACTTGATTCTCGTGTGAAATTTCAAAACAGCACAAAAATTGCCTTCACTTCAGAGGCCATAACTTTCACGTTCGGACTCTAACTAACTCCATTCAAAAAGCATCACAAAACTATCAACAAGGCCTACAACATGATGGAACTTAGAGAGTCCTAAGATCTAAGATTTTGAATCACCACTCAAGATACAACATCATAGGCAACTTAAACTATCTCGATTACCAAGACTAGCAACGAATGTAATGTCCAAAACAACCAAAGAGCACACATGCACCAAAATGACATAAGACATGAAATGAAAGGATTCATGCAATGAAACCATTATTACTTTTGTTTCATAATTTCATATATTAATCATAACACAAGCATTAATGCACAATTAAATTCAAAGGTTTTCAAAGAAAAGGTTCAATAGTCACTTACCATAAAACAAGTACCTATCTTTTCAAATTTCTTTCTAGCATAACGTTGCATTTAATCCTCATTTAAACCATCCAATTACATTAACAACTTTACATCCATTACAAGCACACTAGTATGTTCTCTATGATATTATCCCTTATATGTACTACCAGAGGTTTGGGATGAACGTGATAGAGTCACAACACAACATGGCAGTAGTAAAACACATTCAGAATAGTCATCATGAACCCAAAAAAAAAAGCCCAAATGGGGAATTGTCAACTCTAATAGTAAATTACAAAAGAGCTCATTTCAACAATAATTCAAGTGTGAAAACAGCCACAAAGAGAGAGAGAGAGAGAGAGAGAGAGAGAGAGAGAGAGAGAGATAAAGAAAATTTGATGACTAGTCCAAGAAAGGAAAATACTGAAAAAAAATGCTAGACCAACAACATGAGGAAAGTACCTTATGCCAAATAAAATAAGGCATCAAATAGATCACATTACATGTGATGACTAAGAATAGTCACAAGAGGGATAAATCACCACACAATACTAAGGAATACATCATTCTGACAGCATTAGAGAGCACACTCACACACATCAAGCAATATACCATCAATAACCCCATGCATATGCAGACTACAATAGCCTTCTTAATTATTTTTCCATGGAATACAACATTTAGATATCCATCAATTTAATACAATTTCCATAAACTTATGAAGCATTCAGATTGCAAACTTAAATCATTAACCCAAAGGATAAATGCAAAGCCTACTTCTTTGCAATGATTCACAATAAACACTCATTTCTCAATGAAAGGAACCATTTCATTAGTATAATGACATAACATAGAATCACAAATAAGATTCATTTATTTTACTTACAATAGGAGGAAATAAGGAAGCAATGCACCTTACTCCACAAGGAGAACAAAAAGAGGCACTCAAAGCCAACACATGGCCACCAATCAGTGGTTCCATCCAAAAGGGTCACACAAGCACAACCAACCAATGAAGGCACAATGATTCCACCTACAAACAAGGAAAGGCTCACTTCCTTCTCCTCACATTGCTCTAGTCACATCTACTAGACAAGCAAGTCCATCACAAGTACTTAACAAAGCAATAAAACTCATGAGCTCTCACCAAGACACTCGTAATCACACAAATGCAACATAAACAATATGGGAAACATATACATAGAGATCCCAATGTTTAAAAATGGGCTCTAATACAAGATGTAATGCTCTGCCCAAAGATCCTTGGAATGAGGATTCAATACAAGCCAAGAAAGAAAAAAATAAAGTAAGAATGCACATGACAACATCATACAGGGATCACAAGGATTGCAATGGAAGACTTCACCAACAATCTCAATAACCAATGGATCTCCAAATGCCACAACCTAACTGACACAACCAAACTAAAGAACAAAAACCCAAGATGACATCAAAACACAAAATCTTTGATTTGTTGAATCATGGAACCAGTAGCATTCCTAAAGGGTACTCAAAATTCCAAATTGCATTCTCTGAAAAACCACAAAGATTTCCCCTATTTTTCACGTGAGAGAATAACAATTGATAGTCTCATGCGAGTTAGTACCTCATCATGTGAGAAAGTACACTGAGCCATGTGAGGAAACACCATCTCACGTGAGGACATGCTAGGATCAGTAGTCAAAAGCATTGCACCATTGTGGGGTTTCGCGTGAGGATTCACCACAAGTTGCACAATGAAACCTGGTACACCACATGAACAATTTCATTCTTGTGTGAGAAAGTACAATTTTGCATGAGGCTACAAATCAACAAGCCAAAAACATAAAGATATAAAGCTAGGAAATAAATTTCCTCTACACCGAGGAGTACTGAATCCAAAATTGAGGAAAAGACACTTGAATGAAATAACTAAAAGATGGAAACTACATCTAACCATCTAACATAGCAGTGAAGGGAAATAACTAAAAGCAACATCATAATGTATGGAAAAAACATTACAAAGTACTAAAATAACAAACTAAGTGTGTGGTTCCTCCCAACCGTAATAGCACCATAAGACCATCATGGGTCCTAGCCATCCCCCACACATAACATCCCAAACTATCAACAAAATCATCGGTGCTATCTTATGAGGATGTCACTACTAAAATGTGCTACAACATAAGAATAAGGAAATCTAACATGCTAGAAGTAAAGCATAAGATAATCTTACAAATCAAACTCATCATCTAACATATGCTAAACATCATATGAATAGGAAATCTAACATGCTAAACCAAAGCAATAGATACTCCAATGAACCAATTCACATCATCTAATCATATGCTAAACATCATAATATAGGAATGCACCAAATAAACTAACATCATCTAAACATGATATCCAAGCATTCCAATAAAGCATAAATCACAAGAAAGCATACTCTAGAACCCAAAGTACCAAGTGAAAACATCTAGCAACGGGCGCACTAGTACAAAATACCATCTCTGTACAACAATCCCTAACAATGGTATAGGTAGCTACACCTCCCAACCATGTGAAACTCGTAGGTCCACTCTCATCACACTGATGGACATAGTGATCCAACCACAAACAACCACAAAGCAAACGTCTATGCCTAACACTCACGCCAGACAGTATGATGATTGAAACCAAGAACATAGACAATGCATAAACTAAAGGTCCTAGATAGACACTCAATGGGCTACTAAGCAGGGGCTGACATCATGGAGAGTTGCTTGGCATCGAAAATCTCAACCTCGGATCATGCCTTTCAACTCCTCAACAGAGGGCCCCGCACATACTTTTTATTATCTTAAGTTTTATTACCACTCACACATTTTATTTAGTTATCACTTACTTAAAACTTCCTCTACCAACCCTATGGGTCAAGGTCACTAGGCTGGGGGATAGAACCCCTCTCCATATGCTACCCTACCCTACCCATGCTCATCCAATGATGATTTCTTGTAGGCATGCATATTCCCAACCCAACCCCAATGATCCTAACTCCTAGATGTACCACAAAAGATCGGGCATCACAAGTCACCCAAAAAATGTACACGCACGTACTTGTGTGTGGCGCACCACCACCATGAAGATTATAACACAAGGACTGGATGAGAACACAAGAAAAATATCACTCAACCAAAAACAACTTGAGAGTATGGATTCTACATGAATCCCAAAGAACAATAAGATCATACATCATGAACTAACTCAACTGGCCTCAATCCGAGAGTATGGATTCTACATGAATTCTAATGACACAACAAGGCCAAACATCATGAACTCACTCAACCAACCTCAATCTGGGAGTATAGATTCTATACGATTCCTAGTGTTCACAAAATAATAAGAGTCCAATAAGGAAATGCTCATACTGGCCCAACTAGGTAGAGCTAGCATATAAAAATATAAGGGAACACTAGTTCTCAGCCTCCTAACAAATAGCTACCAAAAATAGAAGCAAAAATGGAGCCAAAACAATAAAATGGGAGAGCCCTACCTCATAGCCAAAAGGGAAAAATGGGAATCTGAACCATAAAATAAAAATTCCACAGAAGTAGCCAAAAATTGTGGCAATCCAATATCTCCCCAAGCTAGATCCAACAAGACCAACCTCACAATGATCCCACACCCGTAGCTCCCACAACGAATGAAATAGTAAATCCTCATGAAGAGAATTTTGGATTTTACTATCAAACTTTCTAATTCAAAAGTGAGAAGTGAGGAATTAAATTCCTTTTTCAATACTTATTCAGTTTTCGAGTGAATAATCGATTAGGGAGAATAACTAGCCATCCTAGTTAAACTTTGGATCAACCTAAATGAAAATATGTTATTCCTAGTAATAGGAATTCATCTATGACAAAGTTGCCAGAAATTAAAATTAAATAAAATAAAGCTCGAAATGCCCAAAATCACATAAATTTCCTTAACAACTCTTGTGATAATGTGAACCTCTAAATGCACAGACACGCTCACGGGTCTAATCACATAATGCAAATGTCCATATTTAATCAAATCGTTGGAAGGTTTAATTTAATCATTTAAATAAGATACCGCGACCCTACAAGGACAATATTGGTAAAATATGAATGGTTGAATCACTAACTCCATGTGTCATTATCAAGGATATAAATCCTACACACTAAACAACACCATCAAGTGCAATTGCATATAACAACATAACTGAAGCAATCAATGCATTAAATAATCCAATTTAACCATTTATTCAATTATACCAAAATAATCTATTTACATCACTCATGTTCGCATATAGCATAATGAAGCAAGAATGAAGTAAATAGCCATAGCATTGAATCCATCACATAACATAATCAAAGATATGTCCAAATATTGGATAACCAGATATCATCATAAAACACATTGTCCTCTCAAAATGGCATCATCATGCAATATGATCAATTGAGTAACATAGTAGTCTAACATCTATGATACTGAAATCAAAGTATAATACCTGACCCTTGGGTCATCTCAAATGTAAAACATAACATGAGTAACAATTATCTCTCAGATCAAAATATAACAAGGTAAATATCCACAACACATAACCAATGAATACAACATGGACAATCCATCTCTAATTATTTAAGCATTTAATAATGGTTCTAAAAATAACATGAAAAGGCACTTAAAAGACATAAGCTAAAACACTCATAAACATGACTAACCACTACTACAGGAACCTAGTCCAGTGTAGCATGGCTATAGTATATAGTGCAATCTCTACACACATCTCAGGGTAATCACAGAATAGCATCATGATACCACATCAATCCCGGTAACCACTGGCACAACCTCGGTGAACCATCTAACACATCAGTATCTTATAAATTGATCATAAGCATAAACAAAGCAACTAATACAGTAACTTAAATCAAATCATCTCAAGGGTGTAGTGTAGTGCCTACCCTCATTCACATATTTTCTGGACATTGATGCTATTATTATCATCAGACTTTGATGGACTAGTTTTATGTTGATGGTTTAGTGGTATTGTTTTGACACTATCAGATATTATGATATGGATTTAGTTGATATATGATGAGATCATTTAGACTTTACATTTCATGTATGTATGATGATCATTATACTATTTTCAGTTATTATTGATGATTGGATGGATGGTTTATTATCTTATGTGTTTTATTATGGATACTTACCCCATACTTGCATGTGTATGGTGTGCGTGTTTTCATATTGTATGGCATTTTTGATGTGGTTAAGGAAGGGAGTCGTAGTCACCTACTTAGTCGGGATCTACACGATGCACCACTTCCTGCCATTTTTTGTTTAGCTTAGCATTATATATATATTGTATGTACATGCATGGTTTTTCTGCAGGTTGCAGGTACCGGGTATCGACTTCCCTGAATTGCCAGGATGAGCGTACCCTATTATACTATCTCAATGATAAGAGAAGGGAGATAAATTCTCAAGTCCAAATTACAAACCCTTAAACCATTTGTCCTAGTGAGTTAGGACAAGTATCAGAGTTAAGTACCCACCGAATGTGTCAAATGACATATTTCATGATTTTTAACCCTTTAGACTGATTTTGTATGATTTGTTCTATGATGGGTTTTCATATTTTATCTTGGAGGTCTATGGTGAATTGTTTATTAATTAAGTCTTAATAAATGGATTTAATTAATAAATTAATTATTTGAGAAAATTAATATAAAATATCATGTTATTTGATATTTTGATTGTAATTAATTAAATGTGAATTATTGAGGAAAATGAATTAAATAAAAGAAAATTAGAAAATTAAAAATTAATAATAATTATAAAATAATAATAAAGTAATAAATAAATAATAATAATAAAAGTTATAAAAGTTAAAATGAAAGTTATAAATATTTAAATAGAAATTATATAAAAAGTGGATTGGAGTTATAAGCTTGCATGGGAGTTAACGCACTTCTCTATTTCTCATGTGTCAACAACACGGGGGTTTGTGCATTAATTAAGCACATGGTGTCTACAACCCTAAGGCTCATCTTGAAGGTTGGAAAAGACCCATGCTTAGTTGGTGACACCTTTCAGCTATTTCTAGAAGCATTCTAGAGGTTTCCTGAGAGCTCTTTATATTCAGGCATCCCTAGAAGCTTAGACATAGCGTTTGGAGTGCAATTCGAGCATTGGAGGATTCGAGAATTTTGAAGAAGGGAGCTTGCTCTGTGGGTTTTCTGAGGAAGAGCAAATTAGCATCAGAATCTGGGTAGATTCTTGTGATTTTACTTATGTTATTTCCGCATCTTGCATTCCCTGTCTTCTTTGTGTCTTCCATATGTCTTCTGAGGAATTTCATATTTTTATTGTATGCATTCTCAATATGGGCAATTGAATTTATGTGGAAATCTTTATATGCATAGATCTGAAAGAAAACGGGGCTAGGGTTTAAATTCATAGCCAAACCCATTAGATTATTTATTGGATAAATTTGAAGATCAAAGATTTAAAGGAAAATTCTGAAAATTAAAATTTCTAAGTAAACTGTGTATATTCTTGAATCTGCATACACATATACGTATATATAATTATATACATATATATATGTATGTGTTGTGATGGTGATAAACTCTGCGTGTATATATATATACATATATATACCCATATATATACATACATACATATGTATATATATACATATATATATTTATTTATATAATAATCGAATGTCAAATCGCGATAGAGTTTCATGTTAATAGTATTTCATACCGCATGGGAACGTTTTTATAAAAAAGGTTATTAAAAATTGCATTTAAAATATATATATATATATATATATATATATATATATATATATATATATATATATATATATATATATATATATATATATATATATATATATATATATATATATATATATATATACATATATATATATATATATATATATATATATGATGTTGGGCGGGTATTATATACCCCACCCACTACAGGCTTGCGAGACCGCAGTGTACCTGCGGTGCGGATGTATTGGGCCGTGCGATTTTAAAATCGCATTGCGATTTGAGTTTGGTTTTAAATTATATAAAGTTTTATTTGCAACGTTATTTCATATGAGATTTGGATATGAATCTCAATTTTGTTGCAATATCATTAATTATTAAATGTTATTATATATATATATATATATATATATATATATATATATATATATATATATATATATATATATATATATATATATATATATGTATGTATATATATATATATATATATTTATGTATGTATATATATATATATATGTATGTATATATATATATATGTATGTATATATATATATATTTATTTATTTACGTATGTATATATATATATACATGTATATAAGTATATATGTATATATAATTAATTATAAATGAATATTATAAAGTTCTAAATTAATGGATCACTCTTTTAATGATTTAAAATATTGATATTGAGCTTGTCAATTATGAAGAGATATTAATAATTAATTTAATTAAACTCAGTTTAATTAAGATTAGTTATTAGAATATATAATCGAAGTTTTGATTCATTGAGAGTGTCAATTTTCAAACAATGTTATATAAACAAAATATTATTAGATCAATTAGAAAATTGAGTCTAATAGTTTTGGGGAGAAACTTTTATCTATCAAACAAATACATGGGTTAGGAAAAACGTGAAATTTCTCCACTTGATATAATTTGGAAAAACGTAAACTGAGACTTTTAAATTCAAATTTGAAAACTTAGCAAAACCAAAACATGTGTTTATATTGTGTATTCTTTATGCTATTGTTTTGAGTTTTGGGTTGACTAGTGTTGACCAATAAAGGACGTCTACTAGAGGCTTGGGGGTTATGTGATTGTGATGTCATGATGATGTTTTAATCTCGATCTTTATAAACCCAACCATGGTTTGTGATGGAATGCTCTATGTATTGGATGTGATTACTGATTGTTATAGTTGAGATTCTTGTGTATGAGACTCTTGACCTAACCATTATTTTTGGTCATCGATCAGTTATCCTTGGTTATTTTCTAGTCGCCATGATGGGACTGAGATGTGGATTTATTCTTGATGATGTCATGTTGTGACATGTTTGACTCAACCATTTTTGAAGTCTTCGATCAGTTTGATTGAGATATATTTTGGTTATTGAGAACCATTGGATATTTGATTATCAGTGATACTTCAGTTGCCAATAGAGAGATGTTGTGTTCATGATTTTCTATGGATGTTTGCTCATGGAGATTTGATGCTTTTATGCATATTTGATGATTTTATTATGGATTATCTTTTTTGATTTTGAGATTTATGAATCCATGAGCATTAGGGTAGGATATCTGCATGTAGTGACGGGAAGTGGCTTGCAATGGGGGTCGGGGCCCTAAGAGGTTGCCAGGGTAACTCATTGTAAGTTGGATTAATAAGTGATAACATTCACACCTAATACTAACTGAATGAACCTAAAAAGATAAGTTTTTTGTTCTTGCCCATGCCTTGAGCGCTTGTACAGGCTAGGATGGGAGTAGTGAGACGCATGGTTGTGACCTTGCATTCTGTAGTATGCCTCGTCAGTATGAGAGGATACTAGTGGCTGCATGAAATCAGTATGGACCCGTGGAGTTTAGCTAACTTCCAGGGTAACTTGTACGTGATAATTGTGATGACACTTTTCCGCTTGCATAGTAGGTTCCTACATGTCATTGTGTGCCTCTGGGATTAGATGTCAGATTTTGTGTTTGGAACCTTTGAGTTAGTATACTTTTAGGATTCCTGGACTTATAGAGATATGTGCTATGTGATTTTGATAGCCTGTTTGGGACTTGAGATTATCTCCTTAGCACGGTGGGAGTGGACCATGCGGTCGGGTGGTAGTGTATTTTCCACTCTTATCATTTTGAGATTCATTGAGACATCGTGGCCGATGTGTCCTTCATGATGGTGGATATGTATCCTTTTTCATGATGATTAGCATATGTTAGATGATATTATCTTATGCTTTTATTTGCATGTTAGATTACTTTCTACATATGATGTTGTATTTATTAGGAGTGACATTCCTACTATGTTAGTACCGATGATCTCTTCGATGATTTGGAATGTTACGCACAGAGGGATGGCTAGGATCCACGATGGTCTAATGATGCTATTGATGGTTGGGAGGAACCGTGCACTTAGTTTATTATGTTTGATCTTTATGATGGATGTATATGTCTTCTATGATGATGTATCATGTGTATCATATGATTATCTCTACTTTGATGTACCATGGATTAGAATAGATGATGTACCTTATTCTATGTATGTATATTTTTGAGCTTGTCATACACTGTGACATGTATAGTGGATGATTGAGAATTTGAAATGTAATGTGTAATCATTGGACTTATTATTTCATATGGATGTTGTACTAGATGGATTCATTTATGTAATTCAACGTTAAGGGATCTTAAAGAATGTAATCTATTATTTATGTTATGATTAATTTTAGATGGATAATGCTATTGCTTATGTTATTGTGCATAAGTTATATGTGATGTTTACTATCATGAAAAAAAAAAATTGTTTCTAAACTTAGTGAAAATTCTAGGTTAAATCTTTGGATCCCTTGGCGGGGCATTACATGTAGACCGCTCATGTTCCCAAACTTGATCATTTCACATAGAAAAATCAACAAAGTTGCATCCATCAGGATGACTTACAGAAATCAAATGGGATAGGCACTAAACTTATGATGTAGGTTTGCAAGCAATAGGGATGTTGGAACAAACCTATTTGATAGATTAGGTGGTATAATGCATGCAATATGTGATGTTGAAAATACTACAATTCACTTAATCAAACAATTTGTAGAGGAGTTCAAAGAAGAGAAAGAATTCACTGAGTATTTTCTAAAAACTTGGTGTCATGATGAAACTCATATCAATAAGTTTTTTGACACTTAAATTTTATTTTATTTTTTATGTGATTTAAATTATTATTTTTAGTTAATAATATAATTTTACGATTGCTTGTATAGCAACATGGGAAAAAAATATTTGAAATTTCCAAATACCAATAAATTTGAATAAAAAAACTACACAATTGAATCATCATAGCAATATCACAATAATTTTATGTCTTTCAATATGTTTAACTACAACTTATTTTAAGTAACAAAGACTTAAACTAAGACCCTCCATTTACTCCTAAAGTGTTATAACTAACCTCTCTTTAATTAGTCCATTGTCAATCCAAATGTAAGTCCTAACATAAATTTAGAGAAAATCTTGAAAGACAATGAACTATTAGAACATCCTTTAGAAATTAGCCCCTAGAAAGTTTTATGAAAATCCTATTGAATTCAATCCTAATCCCCTAGTTTGAAGTTTTCTTAAGCATGGTATCTTTCTTGGGAGAGTCCATAATCTCTAACAGGTCTTATATCAGATAAGCTCTAAATTGTTCAATTGTGTATTGTCTTTTATGTTACACAAATTTCATATCAATTATCAATCAGAGTCTACCAAGCTTAGTTGGTCAGCAAGGAAAAAGATAGAGTCTATCGAGCTCAAAAGGTTTGCAAGAAGGTTTACAGTTTCTATCGAGCGTTCTCAAACTTTACCTTGTGCAAATAGTTGTTACCGAGCTTTCAAGGTTAGCAAAAGAAATTCAGTGTCTATCAAGCTTACTCGATCATCAAAGGAAAATATGGCAGAGAACAGTTCTTACCAAGCTCTCATGGTCAGCGAAGGAAATTCAATTCTTACTGAGTTAACTCGGTAGTCAAAGGATTTCGCAAAATTTGCAGTGTTAAATGAGTTGAGTTGGTTAACTCAGGAAATTATTTTTAGAGAAGTGTTTATCGACCAGGGTCACCCAATGAAGGATTTCATTGTTTTGGGAAATAAAGTTTATTTGTTTAATGTAATACTTGTAGCCAACTGATGTATGGTTTATTGGTAAATGTAACTTGTAAATATGCTAACTTGATAATCTAAATGGTATATATAAGAGGTGAATTCTAAGTGATGGATTAGATATGATATGAATGCAAAGGAGGACTGATTATTGTGAAAGTGAATTTTGAAGAATGATCAGAGATCATTGAGGAGTAGCAAAGCTATATTTTGATCAAGGAGGATCTAATGGTGCAAAATAGAGATCTATATTCAACAAATTCAAGTGCATCTTATTCAGGTCAATTCATTGTTACTTTCTTACCATTGTAGCAATAATTTCAAAATCTCTTAACAGAGTTGATTTAATAGCCATTTTGTAAATCATCTAACAAGCTGACAATTTAGTTGAATTGTTCTAAAGACCTCTAGCAAGGCCACTCTTAACAAGGTGATTAAATCCTCTAACAGGGTCACACCTAATAGTGTGTTTTGTAACCTTTAACAGGGTTGGCTCCTAACAGGGCTCACTTCAGAAGAGTAAAAATTGGTAGCTAGTTACTTAGTGGTTTTTTCCATATTGGGTTTTCATGTTAAATCTGGTGTCTCTTGTGTTCATGTTATTTACTTTTGCATGCATGTTAATATTTGTGAATGCTTAAAGATCAGTAACAAGTTAATCTACCAAGTTACAGCATTTTTGTGAATGTTTACTGAGTGACAGTAATAAGCAACATGTTCATATCTAAGAGATCTGTAGATTTTTTTTTGTGGTAACTAATTCACTCCCCCCCCCTTAGTTACTCCATCTATTATTCCAACAATTGGTATCAAAGCTTTTGGTGCTTGCAAGAAAATATTTTAAGGATCTAAGCTAAAGATCAGAGTGTCTTACAAGAGGAAAATTCCAAGACTTAACAGGGACAACTTCTCAGCATGGCAGGGATTGATGAGACTTTATCTAGCTTCTATTAGTGATACAGGGCTAAAGTACCTTGATGAAAAATATGCAAAACCTACTGGCACATTATTTGTCAATGATATTACTAAAAAGAACACTCACAAAAACATGATGATAGATATTGCATCTGCTCTAAGTTATGAAGAATTTGATGATATCAAGGATTACAAAACTACTTTTGAAATGTGGAACAAGCTTAAAGAGATCTATGGAGGTGATGATAATGTGAGAAGAGCCAAAGAAGAAAGTTTAAGAGGTCAATTTGATCAAATGAGGATGAGAGAGGATGAAAACATAGCAAAATATGTTGAAAGAGTTAGAGAAAGTGTTAGTGCAATTAAAGCATCTGGAGGAGATATCAAGGAGGAAATAGTTACAAGTAAAGCTCTTAGAACACTACTTCCCATTTATGCAATCAGAGTTTCTGCAATTCAAGAAAGAAGATGTGAAGCAAATCATAAGATAAATTTAGAGGCTGTAGTTGGAAGATTGACTGCATTCGAGCTAGATAACTATGATAATTATGTTCCAGCTACCAAGAACATTGAATCAGCATTTGAATCCAAGCTTTCACTCAAGGAGAAAGACAAGAAGATAAAGGATTCTCAGTTAGACAGTGATGAAGAATCAAAAAAAAGTTCAAACAATGATCTTAAGGTGGTTGAAGCTCTGCTAGCAAGGAAATATTCAAGAGGCAAAGGGAAATATAAAGGTAACGTTCATCTAATATGTTTTTCTTGTGAAAAAATTGGACATATTACTGCTAGGTTCCCAAATAAGCAGAACAAGGATGAGAAGAAAGGTCACAAGTGCAATGGAAAGAAATACTTCAAATCATTCAAGGACAAAGGTAAGAAAACATGTTTCATGGCTAAGGATTTTAATGATTCTGATGATGAAGAATAAGATGAAATTGTTTACATTGTTGTAAAGGATGAATTTGATAATGATGAGGAAATGGAACTTATTTCTCATGTGAGCGAAAACGATACATGGATTATAGATAGTGGTTGTTCTCATCACATGACTGGTGATAAAACTAAGTTTGAACATTTTGAAGACTATGATGGTGGCAGTGTGAGGTTTGGTAATAATGAGCCTTGTTGCATAAAAGGAAAAGGAAGAATCTCACTAACCAAAGAACTTGTATGTGATAATGCATATTGGGTAGAAGGACTAAAACACAATCGGTTGAGTGTGGCACAGCTACTCAATAATGGATTCAAAGTGGAATTCATGCATGGAAAAGCAAGACTGCTAGATGGCAAAGGAAAGCTAATTGGATCAGGCACTCAAACAAAAGCTAACTTGTTTTATCTTGAACTTGGTGAATGTTCATGTTTTATTGCTCAAGTTGAAGAAAGTTTGTTATGGCATAGGAGGTTGTGTCATGTGAACTTTGATAACTTGGTGAAAATAAGTAAATTCAAGAAAGTAAGAGGCATTCTTAACATAAAGAAACCTAAGGTTGGTCTATGCAAGAATTGTCAAATTGGCAAGATGGGAAAGATTAGCTTTAAAAGTAAGAACTATTAGTTTGAAGAAGTTTTAAAAATTGTGCATATTGATTTGTGTGGACCTATTGGAATTGAAAGTTATACTAGTGAAAATTTCTTCATTCTTTTTGTTGATGATTACTCAAGAATGATGATTGTCATGTACCTAAAAGAGAAATCAGAAGCATTTGAGAAGTTCAAATGGTATTTGGCCAGAGTAGAGAAGGAAACATGCAAAAGATAGAAATTCTTACGGTCAGATAGAGGTGGTGAATTCATTTCACATTAGTTCAATAACTTTTGCATTGAAAGGGGAATCAAAAGGTAGGTTTCAGCGCCTGGAACTCCTGAACAAAATGGAATAGCTAAAAGAAGGAACATATCTATCATGGACTATGTAAGAACCTTAATGATTGAAAAGAGCATTGCTATCAAATACTGGAAAGAAGCTATCAGCAGTCCAGTTCATACTTTGAATGGAGTACAGTTGAAGAAGGACTCATTCAAAACCCCCTAAATATTATGGTATGGCTACAAACCCAATGTAAGTTACCTAAAAATATTTGGAAGCAAATGTTACATTTTGAAAGAATCTACAAAAGATAAATTTGATGTGAAGGGTGATGAAGGAATATTTTTGGGATATTTTTGCAAGAGTAAAGCATATAGATGTTTGAATTTGTCTACTCAAAAAGTCATAGAAAGTGCACATGTGAAAGTTGATGAGTTTGCAGAAAGAACTGAAGAAGAAAGCAAAAGGGAACCAAAAGACTACAGGAGATTTGTTTTCATTGAACCTGATACAGTGCCAGATACACCTGTATATTAGAAATCTTCTACTCCAGAGTCTTCTATAACCAAGTTGCAAGAAGTTCAAACTGAGCTAATGCCTACCGAGTTGTAAGGACCCGAGTTGCAAACGGAACCTACTAAATCAACAGCTACTGAGCTTGAGCAACCAGAACTAGAAGTTGAAACACAAAAGGATAATAATGCAAGTCATTTAAAAGGTAAGGAGCCTGTGCTAGCCAAGTATGCCAGGAGGCATCATACACCAGATCAAATCATTGGAGATAAATCTGAAGGAACTATGACAAGAAGTAAGTTGATGTAGATGCTCAAAAATGGTTCGCATCTATGGTTTCATCACTTCTTCATACTAATTTGTCCCATTTTCTCATTTTACTAACTTTGATCTTTTGGCTAGATTGACCATATTTCATCATTTGTATCCCCTTTCACATCAATTTCATGTCAACTCGAAATTGTAACAAATCAACTCGAAACCATTTCATATCAACTCGAAATCACCCCAAATCAACTCAAAATCACTCGAAATCAGTCCTAATCAACCTGAAACATATCAAACATCTCAAATAAATCATCATTTATCCAACTCCTAGGTATTGTTGTGGCTTTTAGTGCCTTGGAAACCTATCAACCTATCAATCTTATCAATCTAACCTTAGTACTATCGTGGCTCTCAATGCTAGGTCAAACTATCATTCATGTCATTCAATATTTGACATTGTTGAGGCTTTCAATGTTAGATCATGGCATCATCAACCATTTTAATAACATTGACAATGTTCGTCGACGTTATTATGATCAAACCTTATCAATCAATTTCAATCCTGTAGCATTTACGATGTCGGTTAAATGTTACATATCAACCAATTCATGTCATGTGTCCTTGGCATGTTATCAATTTTGATCTATCAATCAATTTGACCATGGATTTGGTCTATCTATCATCATCTTATTCGACATCTATATCATTGTCACATTTTCATCAAAGGATACAGTCGCATTCATTTAATCAATTTGGCCAATCATTTACTAATTTTCTCTATAGGATTGAATAACACATAATTTAATCCTATTATTCTTCCTAATTATCATCCTCAATTAATTAATTTTATTAATTAATTGATTCATTATCTGCAAACCATGGAAATTTACAATTTCCTAAGTCCCATTTTCCATCATTAATTACATTTTCTACTAATTCTTATTTTGTGGAATAAAAGGATTTTTAATTCAAATATTCTATAAAATATTGCATCATAGTGACACTTGGATATGACACCTTGTGGATTCTCCTTTGACACTTGGATAAGATATGTCATAACCAAATATTCTAAGCTCTTATGCATGTCCCTATTTGGCTTATTCATCATAGATTCTTGGCTTCAAGTGGGTTGAGGTGTCTTATGACGTGTCATAGATTCTCTTCCACATTTAACCAAGTTTGACTTCCATGCATCATAGAATCTTACAATTGGCATATTTTGTCATATGCGTCATGGATTCTCAAAGGAATCTCTTGCCACATCGCATATCTATGGGTGACAAATCCAATGCTCTCACCTTGAGTGTTGACTATAAAATGGAAACTCTTTCTCTCATTTTCGGTCCTTGAATCCTTGAGTCCTTGAACCCTTGAGTCCTTGAATATCTTAATGCTTAAGTCTTGAAAATCCAAATTCTTGAGTCTTTGAGTCCCCACTTCTTTGCATTTACACTTCTTGCTCTCACACTAAAATCACACTTCTAGTATTCTCATGGCATTATCCATATCATAGGCTTTGGCTTCAATCTTGTGTGTACTATAGGAAAATTGGAGCTACAATCATTTGGAGAACAAAAAAAGACATGGGAGCTACAAATGAAAAAAGGGGTTTCTATTGCTTTTGTTATTAGTTTGGCTTTCATGGTAGACTAGTGGGTACTAACATATGTTGATTGAGTTTTGTGATTTTCTCATAGTATGTTATGCATTTAACCCATTTTTTGGTCCTACATTTGGTGAACCCGATGTCAACATGCATATCTAACTTGGGTTTTCTTGTTTTGTGCTTGTAGGTGCAAGGAAGGAGCTCGCTTGGAAGGGTATAATGACTATCTGCTCTTCCTTTTCACACCTAGATTAATTAGTAGGTCCAGTAAAATGCTTGTATGCTCTTGTTTCATGCATTCTATTACCTTGCTATCCTAGGGTGCACTCTACTCTGTCAGGGCACACTTGGGACCCCTAAGAGTATCTTTAGGAGTCCAAAAGCCACCAAAACCTCCTTCTGTTATTTCTAACTTACCAACTGTTCTCAACTGGGCCCCAACTACATCATTGACATAGTCTACATAGTTTGGGCACACTTGGGAGTGTAGCTTTGAAAATTTTAGTTTATGGGTTTTATCTAGGCACTATTTCCCCACAGTTTGCACCTGACCTCCCAACTGTGCCCAAAAAATACCAACTATGCAAATGGGCCCCAACTGCATCATTGACATAGTCTACACTATCTGGGCACACTTGGGAGTGTTCAGAGCCATTTTGGCCTCCTGGGGACCAATCTGCTCTATCAGAGCACACCCGGGTTCACAGTAAGCATATGCATCAATCAGAATCTGCATCTAAGGTTCCTATCACTCTCTAGGACTTAGATTAGATGATTTTGTGTTACTAATGGTCTGTTTGCAGTGTGTGGTGATCATCGGATGAATAAATGATCATAAACTACTAATGCTTTGTTTGCAGGACGTTGTCGAAGACTTTTTGTGTCTTTCAAAACTATGTGTGTGGATTTCCTAGATTAGATAACATTTCATTTGGTGCTTAAAATGAACCTTTTTCTTTTCTGCCTGGCGTGTCTACAATGTTAAATCCCTAGGAGTTGCATTGGACGTATCCTCTCCCCTTGCCATTCGTGGATCTTGCGTGTAAGAGAAATCCATGTAACTTCTATAGGAGGCCTGCCTTGAACCAAGATACTTGATATTGGGTATGCTAGGGGATGACCTCAGAGCAGTAACGAGCCAAAAGCCAGGTCAATGTTCCAGCCGCTATATAAAATTTGATTACGGTGAAAGCCATGTCGACGGTATTGCTGCGTGATAGCTCTCCTCCAGTACCCTTGTGGTGCGTCAAACCCTAGTTCTTAGGGCTGGGAGACCTTCTGCGAAAGTTTATCAATCACTTGCCAAACGGAATGCCCTTACTAAAAACCATATTTTAGTGGCCAAAATCCTTTCTATCCACTGGCTCAAGGGTTCACCCATGCCCGTGATGACATCCTACATTCTCGCAGTCCTTAGTAGAGGAAACAATCCCTTGGGAAGTCATGCCCCTTGGGAAGCGGATCTTGGTAGCCCTGAGAAGTGAGTACGCTGTAAGGGGGAGCTTGTGGTGCTAAGATCCTAGGTTGTCTACTCTAGATAAGTGCAGCTAAACTTCGGTTCAAATAGGAATTTAGTGGATACAGTCCTAAAAGCCTAGCTTGTGGTGTGTTTGTTAACTTTTAACAACAGCTATTCTTGTCTTAATGTGTCTTGCGTGTGTGTAAAACATAATCAAGATAAAAGCCAAACTTTTAAATTTACACCTTGGATATCATTTGAACTTTTCAAAACATCACACATTGCCAAAACATTTCAACCTTTATCAAACTTTGCAAACTTTGTTTCAACACACTCAAGCCTTGAAAAACATGGCGACTTGTACTCTTAAACGTGCTTGGCAAAACGTAGATCTCACACTTGCATAGACTTCACTTGTATGCACCCTAGTATAAGCCTCATTCATACATCATATAGACTTCATATTGCACCTTTTAGTCCTAATTTAGTATCTATTACCTTTCATATTGCATCCTTTTAGTTTCAATTTACCTCCCTTAGTTTTTGCATTCCCATCTCACAATCAGCACTTTGCATTCACCACCTTGCATCTTTACATACCTATTCATCATCTTGACTAATTTAACCATCATTCTAGGTGTCCTAACCATCATTTTGAGAATTCATACTAGTCTTAATACTATCCCCTATTGTTTACCTCTCTATGATATCAATCTGGAAACCATAGCTCCCAGAATTGGTTTAGTTTCAACCTAGTTTACCAACTGTGCCCCAAAACTGCCAATTGCGTCATAAAACTACCAACTACATCATTGACATAGTCTACACTATCTGGGCACACTTGGTGGTCCTAAGATCCAGTTTTGGGTTCTAGATAACATTTTGGGGCTTCAACAGTGTCCTTAGTTACCTGGTTAGCTCCCCTTGCACTAGCTTGCCCAGATCTGCATTCTACATCACCTAGTCTTCATCACCTTCACTGAAGACATCATTCTATAGTTCATAACTTCTATTTTTCATCTCCCAACCCATCCTAACATCATCCCCAGTATCTTAGCTTCTTGGCATATTAGTTTGGCAACCATACCTCTCAGAATCAGCAAACCTTCATTTTGACTTACCAACTGTGCCCAGAAACTACCAACTACGCCCAAACTAGTTCCAAGTGCATCAATGATGTATTTGGTACTGTTAGTGTGCACTTGGTACTATTAGGGCACACTTGGGTACCTTCATGACCATTTTGGGCCTCCGAACTGCACTTTAGGACCCCAAAATTGCATCTAGGAGCCTCTACACCTCCTCGTTCTGCACTTGACCCAAAACTGCATCTTGCACCCAAAATCCCATTTTGCATCATAGGCTTTGTCCATATTACATATATACTCAGCATTACCACCATTTTGAGTCCTCGAAACATCATTTTGAACCCCCAAAACCTTTGAATTTAGCCAAAAATCTAGAACAAAGTATGAATCTTCGAGTATCTCCTAGTGTTGACGGATAATGGATCTTGACTAGTCTTTTTATCTTTTCTTATCACTTTCTTTGGTTAAAATATATCTATGTCTTGATAGATTTGACCTTGTCATCTTTTATCAATTTGATCTTTTCATCTTTTATCAGTTTTTGGTCAAGATCCAAAGTCCTTTATCACAAGGTTAAACTCCTAGGCAAAATACTTTCTAAAGGTTTTACCTAAATTCAAAACTTTCCCTATACCCTTGGCATAGGATAATCATATCCCTAGCATCCCTAAATGTCATTTTAACTTACCCTAGTGGTATATCCCCTTCATCTTGCACGGCCCAAACCTTAGCATCATTCTCACTACCAAACCCTATCAAATTATCAATCAACCAAATTGTCTTCTTGATCATTTACCCTCATTTTGCATATCCTAAACATCATTATCAACCCTTGGAAACCACCCATTGCATATTCTACCTTGCACACACCAACCTTTAGGAAGTCCAAAACATAACCCTAATTGTCATTTTGCATACCTTAGAGTCATTTTCACCCCCTCTAGTCAAACTTCAAAACATCACCTTGCATTTTGTGTTTGCATAACATCCCTAGGACATTTTCACTTTGCACATCAAAACCATAATTCATTTAGTATTTCCTCACATTGCATAACATTCCTAAACACTTAAAATCCAAAAAACACTCATATCTTGCATATCCACCACTCTAAATCACTCAAAACACTCAAAATTTCCATTGCATCTATATTCTTAGGTATCATGCCAGCACTTACTAGGACACAATCAGCTCAAAGACCTAAGGAACTTTATCAACCTTTGTTTTATGAGGCACAAGCACAGCCAAAACCTCATCCAAGACAGAGAAAGAGCAAGAAAACCCAACAAACCTTTGACGAAGAACAAATCGAGGCATCACAACCATTACTAGCAAACCCCTTGAACATGTATCCGCAAGATCCTCATAATCAAGCTATGGCACAACAAACCTTGAAAAATGCACCTACCATGAGATTTCCTCCGAACACTTCCCCCACACATGGGATGGCTCAATGGAGTCCTAACTTTGAACCTATATTCGTGCCAATACCACCAGGAGGAGGAAGTGTACCAACCACACCCAAGGATGAACAATCACACTCCTTTGAATTTAGCCAACCTAACACAAGTATCTTCAACTATAACACATCAAACATACAACAAGGTACTATACACCTCAGTGATGAATCTGACACTGACTATGGCATCACTAATGAAGAAATGGCTAGGGCATGTCAAGACAAAAAAATTCGCAAGAACTTCCAACGTTTGGTAGCCCAAGAAATTGTCAAATTTAACCCAAACTTGGAAGGTCCTAAGTCCAAAAATCAAACCAACACAACAATTGAAAACATCCAACCCATGATAAATTTGGACTTAGACAAGGGAAAACAACCTTTGGAGTTTTCAAATGCAATAATGGCACCTATAAGGTCCCATCAAGAACCAACAATTGAAATCCTCCAAAGTACATTTGAACACATCAATGTTAATCCCTTGTTCGATGAAATACCACCAATTCCTAAACACCCCAAAAGGACATTGAGACTTGATTTTAGTCACCTGATTCAACAACAAGATGCACCTAAAGGGACTTGTGCTCTAGGGATGCCAAAAATACCTTCTTTGGAGGCAAATCAAAAAAGTACACCTTTGCTCCTAACTTTACCAAGTGCTATGGTATCAAAAACTATAGAGCCTCTCATAAGTAGAACATGTGAAACATCAAGTGCAACCATCCCTATGGAAACACAAAGGAAAAATCTTATTGACATTACGCCCATTCCCAACTGGGACACATCTCATAGTCAAGTCAATATAATGTCACAAACAAGAACATCTAACACACAAAGGTACCAAAACCACAATCCAAACATGACATTCAATTCTCAAGGACTTAGTCAACCCCCACGAAAACAACAACCTACAGTGGTACAAGGACTCCACACTTCCAAGGTGCAACCAAGTATACATCCACTTAACACACATCCCACATATCAACAAAAACATCAACCGCAACAACAACAACATCAAGTGGGGCAAACATTCAACATTCCTAATACACAGTCCCATGTGAACCCACTTGACTTACACACAATTTATCAACAACAATTTCAGCAGCAATTCCAACAACAACAAGCAATGTTTGCTAAACAAAAAGAGCAACTCAAGCAATAGTTGGAATACCAAAGATGCCTTCAGCAACAAATTGCATACCAACAACATTTGTTACAACAACAACATGTGCCACAACAACCTCAACAAATACCTCTACAACAACAAGCATGTACATGGTCTCACATACAACCAACAGAGGTATCCCACCAACAACCACAACGCATGGCACAACAACAACACATGGTACAACAATCGCAGTCAATCCCACAACAAGTACCCCAACAAAAAGGACCTTTCTGTCTTCAAGGTGCCAACATACTTCCACCACCTAGCGACACTTCATCAGACTCATCAAACACAGAAATGTCAGAACCAAGTAGACATAGTTCTCGCCACAGCAAACGGTCTACTCACAGACACAAAAGACTTGAGGGAAAGACCATCATGCAAAACCCCAATGAAGAACTATTACAACAATTCAAACAACTTTCCAAACAAGTCGAGGCATTGGAAGTCCAAAAGAAACAAGCTCTATATACAGAAGGGGACCTACGTCCTAATCCATTCGATAAAAGTCTGTATATGCCTCCATTCCCAAAACACTTTAAAGCTCCAAGGTTCGAAAAATACCGAGGAAAAGGAAACCCTATTGATCGCATCAGAGAATTTTGTGTGCTTCATGTACCGAACTCAGTGACGAGCCCACTTACCTTATGAGATTGTTCCCTCATTCTCTAGGTGGGCCTGCACTTGAATGGTACTCCAAACTTCCTGGTAATATTAAATCTTGGTCAAAGCTAGCAGACAAGTTTATTTCCCACTTTTCCTTTAACATTACAAATGAGGTGACACTTTCTGATTTGTGCTCAACTAAACAGAAGACGGGAGAATCATTCATCACATGCTTACTATGTTGGAGAAGCCTAGTTAGTCAATGCTCACTAGACATTCCCGAAGAACAACAAGTAAGCCTGTGCATTGAAAACTTAGTCCCGAACTTAATGTATGAACTCAAAATCAAGAGTCCAAGCACCATTTCTAAACTGATGAAAAAAGGGGCTAGTATTGAAGATGCTCTTATCCGTAAGGGAATCCTCAAGATAAACAAAGAAAACACAAACACCAACTTGTCTAATGACAAGGAAAAAATTTTCTCCAAAAACAAGAATGTGACTAATGATGGCATTGTGGATGCCCACACGATTAGCACAGCACAACCTCAACTAACTTTGAAAGGTGTAAACCCTACAAATTCACAAACCTCCAATCAAACATCAGCTCCACAACAAAAAACTGAGACTTCCACGCAAGACAAAAGACATCCTAGAACCAAGGATAGAAAATTAACACCATTGGGGATACCTCTTGAGATTGCATTGCAACAGTTACTGGGTAATAACTTCCTGCAGCTACCCCCAATCAAAGATGAACCATTGACTAAAGCAGATTGGTGGGATGATAAAAAATATTGTGATTACCATCACACCAAAGGACACAAGACTTCATCGTGCTTCCAATTGAAACATGCAATACAAGAGCTTATTGATGATGGTGTCATCACAGTTGATCACTCACTGTTAGCATCCAACTCTGATCACACTATTTTCAAAGATCCTTTGGGTAATCATGACAAAGAGAAACCCTCAAGCTCAAACTCAAACTCACAAGGTAATGTGAATTACACATGCACCGGATATGACTACACTATCAATTGCTTTAATGAGTTTGATTTCTGCATATCCACAGTCACATTGAAGGTTGAAGACCCTCGTTGTGTTGTCATTACACACCGTAGCAAGATCACCCTACCTGGAGCCCCATCTAGACCTACTACTTCTACTAGACCTGCACCCCCAAGTAGACCTACTGCTCCTACTTCATTTGATTATAGCCTTGTTGAACAACTCGGCAAAACCCCTGCACAAATATCCATTTTGAACCTATTGTGTGCATCTCCCCAACATCAAAAGATCTTGGATCAAGCCCTTAAAGAGTCAGTTGTCCCAGATAACATTGATGTTGCCCAGTTCCAAGCCATGGTTGGGAACCTATCTGTGTCACAACATATTACTTTTTCACCCTGAGATATTCCTAAAGACAAACCCAACCACAATGATCCCCTCCACCTTGAAGTCTTTGTCCACAATGTTAAAGTTAGACGTGTCTTGATAGATGGAGGAGCAGGGCTGAATATCTGTACACTTAAAGTAGTCAAAGGTTTGGGTTATTTTGAAAATGATTTGGATCCCTCTCGAAGGATCACAATCAAAGCCTATGATGATGGTGAGCATTTCTCTACAAGAGTTATCATCTTACCTATCAAAGTTGGTCCAGCTACTGAGAACACTTTATTCCAGGTCCTAGATATAGAAATGAACTACAATATGATACTAGGCCACCAATGGATCCATGCTATGAAAGCAATTCCTTCTACATATCACCAATCCCTAAAGTTCTCCTATAATAATGTAGAGGTAACCATCCCTGGTGATCTAGATCCCTTCCAGTTTTGTGCCAATCTTAGAGGAACCACTACATCCCAGGTCCCAACAAACCATGTAGCAAATCCCCTAGAGTCCTCCAAGTGTGTTGATCCTTCCACACTCACACTCACATCCAAAGGAAAGCTTAAAATACAAGACCAAGGTTGCGGTGAGTACTCCATGTCTCATTCCTTTCACATTGGGAAACTTCCTTTATCCCCCAAGTCATATGGTAAACCTCAGCTTATACAAAACAAGCCTAAGTTTGCACTTCAAAACAGACCTTCTATGGCATTCACCAGTGGAGGCAGGCTACATGAAGAACACGTCTATGAAAATACCTCTACATGGATTGAAAAGGCTAAAGAAGAACAAGAAATTACTCCCATATCCCCCAATAGGTATGGACCTGGATTCACCATCATGCAGAAAAAGGGATATGATGGATGTAGTGGCTTGGGACTCCAAAAAAAAGGCATTGTTCAACCCATCACTGCATCAAGATGACCTCATAGCTTGGGACTTGGATTCAAACCATTTGTTTTGGGTCTTCCTAATACTAAGTCATCCTCATCTGAGGAGGTGAATGCTTCAAATGATGACAAGGCATCTAAGAACAACCAAACCGAACCCACCCAATCTATATCTAACATTAATGATCTTGATACCTCTCTCAATCTTGATCATATGTTTGCAGACCCAGATAGCTTACCCATGGAAGATAAATATGTCAATCCACCTATCACTCAAACCAATTCTTCGCCTTGGATCAAAAAATTCTGGGATCCAAGCCCTCCTGCTTCTGAACATGATCCTGATGACATCACTGAAGCAGATATCCATATATATGCCTTGGACCAAAGCTTATTCAACACCGATGATGGCATTTCCTTAGTTTTCTCTAAACTTATTGATTGGGACCAACAAGGACCACCAATGTTTGACAAGTTTGAAAATGATGATGCCATCATAGAATTCTTTGAGATCTATGAAGATGTACCACAAGGTGATCACAAGTCTAGATTTTCCATTAATCTAAACATCATGGCATATTTTGGGGAGTCAACTCCATCTTCCAGTCGCAAAATTGAGAAAATAACAAAAAAAGACACAAGTGGGTCTCTTGGTGAAAACCGAAAGGCACCATTACACCATGAAAAAGTAAAAATAAAGGATGTATCTGAGGGTGAAAACCTCTCTGAGGCACCCGATGATGGAAGATTGGACACACCCCCATTAAAGGAAAAATCAACATTACTTGTGGAGATGACAGAAGAGATTAATTTGGGGACTCCTAACAACCCCAAAGTCATACACTTTACAGCTTCATTATCACCAGAAGAGAAGGATGAATTCATCAGATTCTTTCTAGAGAGGCAAATCAACTTCACCTGGTCTTACGTAGATATGCCCAGATTAGATCCTGAACTAGTCCTTCATCACTTACCACTAAAACCAGGAATGAAACCAGTAAAGCAAAAGTTGAGGAAAATGCATCCTCAAGTTGTTCTCCTTGTCAAAGCTGAATTGAAGAAACTATTGGATGCCAGCTTCATAAGACCCATTGATTATGCAGAGTGGATATCTAATCTAATACCGGTAAGCAAACACTCTGGGGGCATTCGGATATGCACTGATTTTCGTGATCTTAATAAGGCATGTCCCAAGGATGATTTTCCTTTACCAAACATAGATATCATTGTAGACATGATAGCTGGGTATGAGATGTTATCACTAATGGATGGCTTTTCTGGCTATAATCAAATAAGAATAGCCCCTGAAGATCAACACAAGATAGCTTTCACATGTCCTTGGAGAACATACTGTTGGAATGTCATGCCATTTGGTCTTAAAAATGCTGGGGCAACATATCAAAGAGCAATGACTACAATCTTCCATGATTTCATGCACATCCTCATGGAAGACTATGTTGATGACTTACTTTGCAAATCCTATAAAAGGAAAGAGCACTTGGGCATCCTAGATCAGATATTCACCAGAATCGAAAGCTATAAACTTCGTCTAAATCCAAAAAAGTGTGTATTTGGAGTTGTCTCTGGAAAGCTCCTAGGCTACATTATTTCTCAATGAGGCATTGAAGTGGATCCTGAGAAAGTAAAAGCAATACTTGACATGCCTCCTCCAACAAATCTAAAAACCCTAAGAGGGCTACAAGGAAGACTGCAGTCTATCCGCAGATTCATTGCACAATTGGTCGATAAGTGTCACTCCTTTCAACACCTCTTACATAAATGAGTATCCTTTCAATGGAATAAGCAGTGCCAAGAATCTTTCCAACAACTCAAGGATTATCTTCTACATCCACCAGTTTTAATGGCTCCTATTCCAAGCAAACCATTCATCTTATATATATCTGCTACAGATACAGCATTAGGGGCTCTATTAGCACAAAATGATGAACAAGGAAGAGAGAGAGCCATATATTACATTAGTAGAACACTTGTGGGCTATGAGCTAAATTATTCACTAATTGAATGAGCATGCCTTGCTATTGTCTTTGCAGCCCAAAAGCTTAGACATTACATGCTCCATCAGAAAACAATGCTCATCTCTAAGATTGACCCACTGAAATACCTCCTCAGTAGGGCTGCTCTCACAAGATGCTTAGCCAAATGGGTCATGGTCCTTAGTGAATTTGACATAGAATATGTAGACAGAAAGGCAATCAAGGGGCAAGTGATAGCAGATCAATTAGCAGAAGCCCCTATGTTAGATGATCATCCCATGTTGATAGACTTTCCAGATGAAGCCATATTTCACATGGATGTAGCTAATGAATGGAAGCTTTATTTTGATGGATCACATACACGAAATGGTTCAGGAGCTAGCATTATGTTTATCACTCCTCAAGGAGACATAATCCCCAAGTACTATCGAATTGCATTCCACTGTACAAACAACATAGCAGAATATGAGGCACTGATCACAGGGCTCAAGATAGCCATCCAATGGAACATTCAACATTTACAAGTCTTTGTGGATTCCCAGTTGGTCATCCACCAAGTCAATGATGACTATGAAACCAAAGATGATAAACTAATGCCCTACAAGCAGACAGAAGACTTCCTTAAGTCTAAATTTGTTACTATCTCTTGTTGTTAGCTACCATGAATACACAACAAGCAAGTTGATGCTATGGCTACCATTGCTTCTATGATTGATATGCCTCAAAATGTGGAATGCTGTGAATTCCTTGTTGAACAACTTTTGATTCCAGCATTCGAGCTCTCCCAATCTGAGTTTGTGTGTGAACTTGTTGGTCCCAACTCTCCTTGGTATCAAGACATTTATGATTACCTACATGCCCAAATCTTACCACCCAACTTATCCAAAAATGACCGTCGAGTCTTTATCCGTCAAGCCGCTAGATATGTCATCATCAGTGACACCCTTTATAAGAGATCTTTTGACCAAACCCTTCTCAGATGCTTTGACTCATAAGAAGCTAAAACTGCCTTGCATGAGGTTCATGAAGGTATATGTGGAGGCCATTTCAATGGTCTAAGTCTGGCCAAGAAACTTTTCAGAGCTGGGTATTATTGGCCCACCATGGAATAGGATGCCCATGACTTTGCCAAAACATGTCATAAGTGTCAGATACATAGCAATCTAATCCATGCACCAGCACAAGAATTGTAGCCAGTCATATCACCATGGCCCTTTTCACAATGGGCATTTGATCTTATCGAAGCTATTTCTCCTTCGTCCTTTGATGGTCATAAGTTCATTATCACAGCAACGAAATATTTTACCAAGTCGGTTGAAGCTGTCCCTTTGACTTTCACCACTGGCAAGCAGATCTCAAGGTTCATTCTAAACTACATCATATGTCGGTATGGAGTCCCCTTGGCTATTATTACTAACCATGGTACTCCATTTCAAAACAAAGATGTAGACAAGCTTTGCGAGAAGTACAACATGTACCATGGATATTCTAGTATCTACCATCCACAGGGCAATGGCCAAGCAGAAGCATCTAACAAGACCATCATCAAGATTCTCCAAAAGACTGTCAATGATTCGGGCTGAGACTAGCATCTCCAGCTAAATCCAGCTCTTTGGGCATATCGAACAAGTGTCTGTTCTCCTACTGGCACAACACCATACTCTCTTTTTTATGGCACTGAGGCCATACTTCCCATTGAAATTGAAATTCCATCATTAAGAGTATCCCTACAAGATGTTGTTGATGATGAAAACTACCGAATATCTAGACTCCATGAGCTGGAAATGCTTGATGAACGAAGATGAGCTGCCTTGACACACTTGCAAGCTTACCAAAACTAATTCAAACAAAGCTATAACAAGAAAGTCTGAGGCCATCATTTTGAGGTCGATGATCTGGTCCTAAAAATGAACTACAAGACACAACAGCACAGAGAAAAACAAGGCAAATTTGAGCCAAATTGGGAAGGACCTTATGTAGTTACTGCATCTTTTGGGTCTGGAGTATATCAGCTTGCAACTAGAGGGTGAACCATTTCCCATGTCCATCAACAGAATGCATCTTTGCAAGTACTACACTTGATTCTATCTAAAAGTCCTGAAAAAATACCAAAAAAATAGCAAAAAGTCATGAAAAAAATAATTTTTTTTTAAAAAAGCAAAAAGTCAAAAAAAAAAGCAAAGAAAAAAGTGAAAAAAGTCATGAAAAAATGGATGCCTTGATGAAAACTTGGCAAAGAGGCATCTTGGCATGAAAATTTGAGTCAAGAGAAAAATTTCGTCCAAAAGTGAAAACCTAGCAAACAGGCGCTTTGGGCAAGTACCATGGTGAAAACCTGGCAAACAGGTGTCGTGTGTAATCAGTGTTGCTCCTCCATCTATCAGGATTCCATCTGGACTTTTCCCCCTCTATCATTCCTTGAGCATATCCTTCATATTGCAAGACATCCTTGGTCTCTTATCATGGCTCACGAACTGGTTAATGTTCTTTGTTATCTTTCCTATGCATCACCAGTCTACACACACACTCTACCATTGGCCTTTGTACATAGTTTGCATCTTGTCTGGGGGCATATTACCTACATGGTGCATGAGTTTGAACTTGAACTGGGGGCATATCCCTAAGCACTTTTTATCCATTGGACCTATCGCATAATGGATTTGAGCTAACACTTGTATATGCTTATACGATCTCGAAAAAATCCTTAAAAATCATAAAATGTCTTGAAAAAATCACTAAAAATCACATAATGTCTTGAAAAAATCCTAAACATTCAAATACGATCCTGAAAAAATGCAAAAACATCAAATATCCTCAAAAACCCTAAAAATCACAAAACCCATCAAAAATATGGAATAAACCTTGAACATGTTCACTGTGGATAACCACCCCTTTTGCGTAAACACTTGCACTTTGCAGACTGAAAATCAAAGCACTACACTTCAATGCCAATCACAATATCTGAGCAACATGAACCAACAATCAATCCAACATGTCACTATGAACTTATCAACTAAATCCACAACTAGAACTATCACATTATCAACATATCAAACACTATCTACACACCTAAAACATTAACAAGAACGTAATAGTGGACAAGAATAGCTGTTGGCTCACGCTGTTTAGTGAGTGATTTATTTTTGCTTTATTTTTTGATCATGTCCCTATGCTACTCGATGATATAAATTGATCTATTAGAGTGGCCAGGATGGTTCATGGTCATCTTTTTCTATTTCTGTATGTTCCAATGCACCTTTGAGAGTCTGGGGCATGTACATATGCCTTAGGAAGGACAAGGTCATTTTCTGTCTGCATCGTGCTTGTTTACACAAAAGGCTTACATTTGTGCTCTGACCCTTTATGCCATGATGCATTGCATTCTGTTTTCCATATCAAAATAAAGCTCCATTTGACATATAGTGCACTTTCTACAAGTAAAAGTCTTCCCATCATACTAACAATTCTTCATCTCATTTCCTCAACCTTTTGCATCTTTTTTTATCCACTACCTTGGTCTCGTACTCGGATACACCAAAAGAATTGTCATCCTACATTCCTGCATATGTCCAAAGTCCAAAATGACCCAAAGCAATAAACATGGCATTTATATTATATTCACATTTCATTGGCATCCATTTTACATTTCATTCACATTCATTCCCTATCATTTTACATTTCACTTGCATTCATTTACATCCATTCCATATCATTCACATTACATTAAGCATTCATTCATGAGAAAAACATGTGGCAAAAATAAAAGATGGCATTTCCTACACCTAACATGCGATAAATCAACACATGATGTCATCATTTATAAGTCCACACAAAAAGCATAAATGCATCCATATAAAACATATAAAGCACATGCATAACATAACCTATAGGCATCATAACATAAGTCATCATCTAGTCCATAACATATAATCATCATAACATAATTCCATCTCATAAATGTCACACAAAGGTGTCAGAGTATGTGACCATGGTTTACATCAACACTAACTGCCTGTAGGTGTGAACCATGAAAGAGCATAATAAAAAACCAAAAAGTAACATAGAGAGGCCCCTCTATGTATGAGTCTGTCAGTGTCATCCCGTGCTATCCCTAGCCTTTTGGCCTCTATCCGGCCTTAAGGAGGATCCCTCTACTCTCTGTGGTGGCCTCATAAGCCCCATCACCCTCGCACTACTCTGTGTCCTCTGTGTCCTGTGGGAATGAGATCTCGATGCATAGAAACTCTCTACCCTCTACCCCGGTGGCACCACCCTCTCATACTGATCTCGCCAATACTGTGCCTCCATGTGAGCCCTACTCATCATCGTCGCCAGATCTCAAAAGTTTGCATCTCTGATGCTACTGATGAACTCTTGAGACTCCTATGTTGCCATCTCTACCCTATGCATAGCTACATCTCTCTCAGCCCTAGCCTGGTCTCTCTAAGCCATTGCCTGATCTCTCTCCAATGTAACCACATCTCTCTCTCCTATCATAGCATCCCTCTCTGTCGCAACCTAACCCAACTAAATTTGTAGCCCTCTGATCACCTCCGAGAGATCTAAATGACTAGGCCCTATTTGCACTGGTACTAATGCTCTCTCAGTGTCATACATAGGATCCCCCTCCACATCCATCGTAGCTGCATCCCTATCCTCCCAGTAGTCATCCCCAAATCCCTCCTCATCCTCTCCCCCATCCTCCTCCTCCTCATCATCCTCCTCCTCCTGTGGTCTCCCTCGGGGTACTAGTACTACTGGATCTGTCAACGGTCTCGGTCGATGTCATGCAAACCACCTATCATATGTTGTTGTTGTACCTGCATCCACTATATCTACTGTTGCCACCCATAGCCTCGACTTTAACTCTGCTAACTGTGCATATGCTACTTGTGTCTTCATGGGTGGTCCCCACTCTCGCACCTCTGCTCTAGATCAGGCAAACAGTGCTAACCCTGTAGGTACATCCTGTGTCTCCCCAAACTGTCTCTACACCTACTCTAGTAGATACATCTCTATAACCAGGTGACCAATCACTGTATGCCCTATGAGGTAACGCTCCTGCCTATAGTATGGTAAGTGGATGTCATCATCATCCCATCCAGGGCAATCTCTGTATGGTCTCCATATGAACTAAGTCATCGTGTCTATCTGATGACAAAAATACCTTGCATATCCCAATAGTCCTCGGGCTAGGACACAATTATAGCTGTAAGCATATGGCATATCATCCACCAACACTCACTCTACTAGAGGCCTAAATATCGCAATATGCTCATAGGCCTAGATCTGTAATAATGTGCCACCAGTTCTAAAGGATAGTCCCCCTCTGTACGCTACCTGATGCAGATAATAATACAACATCCCCAACATGCATGGGCCCCAAGAAAACATAAGTACCTCCATAATCATCTGCTCAAGTACTCGACCCCATCCAACTGGGAATCCATGTCCCTATCTATCAAGTATCAGCAATCTACCAATCACCCAACATATCACAACCGTCAACCGCTCATGGCGTGCCACCAATAAGTCCCATCCAATCTCATAGTCTCGGATCCCTAGCTCTGCATCTCCGCATCCAAATAGTCGATGTAGAGCTACTCGCCCTATAGTCGGGTCATACACTGCTAGCTCTCCATTGATCAGGATACTAAGGATGCGCCATACATCCTCTAGTGTCACAGTCACCTCCCCAGTTGGTAGGTGGAATGAACTCGTCTCTGAGTGCCACCTCTCGGTTAAAGTTGTCAGCAAAGCCCTGTTCCCCCTCACCTCTGGCATAAATGTCACATGATATAATCCTAACCCAGCCAATATCCCTCACTCACCAGGTGTCATCTGATGATGTAGTCGAAGGCTTCGTGGCTTATGTCCTCGTACCCGCAATAGGGGCAGCTCCTCCTGCATAATCATATAGCCTATGTCAACCTTTTATGGTTTGCATCTAGTTTACCCTACTTTTGACCCAAGTTTAACTTAGTTTGACTCTAGTTTGACTAATTTTGACTTTTTTATGAGCATGTCTGACTAATTTGACTTATGTTTTGAACTCTTCCTAGGGTTTTGAACATGTTTCCCGAGTTTCGGGTCATTTCGAGCTTGTTTGCATCGTGTTGACCCTATCCCTATCCATCTATCAACCTTTTTCCTTCATCAGAGCTAAGTTTGATCAAGTTTGAATTTTTTTGACTATCCTAGCCTCATTTAACCTATGTTTTCAACTCTTCCTAGGGTTTTGAACATGTATTCCAAATTTTGCATCATTTCGAGTCCGTTTGCACCCTTTTGGGCCCTTTGCACAGTTCCCTATCAGCATTTACCTCAGTTTGACCCACATCTGCCCTATGTTTGACCAAATTCTCAACATGTTGGCCACCTTGACTACATTTTCTCATGTTTCTAACATCCCCCTAGGGTTATGCTAACCCATACCATGTTTCAGCTCGATCCGGGACCATTCGGACCCTGATCGGAGCCCAGAGCATCCTAGGGCGCAGTTGGGGTTCCCAACTACGTCATTAATGCAGTTGGTCATACAATTGCATCATTGATGCACTTGGCTTCATTTTGGGCGTAGTTGGGGCATTTAGAAGCCCTAACTGGCCCTAGGATCCCTGTTTGACCCTATTTGACCCCGTTTCCCCACACACACTCCTAGGTGCCTAAAAAGCAGTAAAAAAGAATGGAAATGTAGCAAAAAGCAGCAAAAAAACATAAAAAGTACAAAGATGGCCTCGATGTACTCACCGGAGGTCCAGCATCTGCTCGTTGTCAAAAGCTCTGCACCCGTTCACCACGATGTTGCTCCCTAGGTAGTCGATCCATCCTCCTTCCTCTAGAGCTCTTTTATTCCAAATGAGAGAGTGAAAATGACCTTCAAACTCCTCTTGAAGCCCTTTTATAACTTGCTGCTACCTAGATGGTTGTGCCAAAGACCCTTTCTATGTTGGTCGCGATGCCTATTTGCACTCCGGAGGCCATAACTTTTGCATTTTAACTTCGATTTTCAATCCGTCAGTTCCTATGGCTTTGTTTTCTCGTTGTCGATGAAATCAACCTATCATATGCCTATGTTGGTCAATTTCTCAAGGAGGCATAAATATATACCACATTGCTGGGGCATGCTTTTATGGCTTTTTCTTTAGCATTCTTTGACACAACGCTCTAAATCACATTGTATCAAAGAGGGGCAAAATGTACATGCTCAAAAATGGTTCACATCTACGGTTTCATCACTTCTTCATACTAATTTGTCCCATTTTCTCATTTTACTAACTCTGATCTTTTGGCCAGATTGACCATATTTCGTCATTTGTATCCCCTTTCACATCAATTTCATGTCAACTCGAAATCGTATCAAATCAACTCGAAACCATTTCATATCAACTCGAAATCAACTCAGAGTCACTCGAAATTAGTCCTAATCAACCTAAAACATATCAAACATCTCAAATCAATCATTATTTATTCGACTCCTAGGTATTGTTGTGGCTTTCAATGCCTTGGAAACCTATCAACCTATCAATCTTATCAATCTGACCTTAGTACATCGTGGCTCTCAGTGCTAGGTCAAACTATCATTCATGTCATTCAATATTTGACATTGTTGAGGCTTTCAATGTTAGATCATGGCATCATCAACCATTTTAATAACATTGACAATGTTCGTCGACGTTATTATGATCAAACCTTATCAATCAATTTCAATCCTGTAGCATTTACGATGTCGATTAAATGTTACATATCAACCAATTCATGTCATGTGTCCTTGGCATGTTATCAATTTCGATCTATCAATCAATTTGACCATGGCTTTGGTCTATCTATCATCATCTTATTCGATATCTATATCATCGTCACAGTTTCATCAAAGGATACGGTCGCATTCATTTAATCAATTTGGCCAATCATTTACTCATTTTCTCTATAGGATTAAATAACCCATAATTTAATCTTATTATTCTTTCTAATTATTCTTCCTAATTATCATCCTCAATTAATTAATTTTATTAATTAATTGATTCATTATTTGCAAGCCATGGAAATTTACAATTTCCTAAGTCCCATTTTCCATCATTAATTACATTTTCTACTAATTCTTATTTTGTGGAATAAAAGGATTTTTAATTCAAATATTCCATAAAATATTGCATCATAGTGACACTTGGATATGACACCTTGTGGATTCTCCTTTGCACTTGGATAAGATATGTCATAACCAAATATTCTTAGCTCTTACGCATGTCCCTATTTGGCTTATTCGTCATAGATTCTTGGCTTTAAGTGGGTTGAGGTGTCTTATGACGTGTCATAGATTCTCTTCCACATTTAACCAAGTTTGACTTCCATGCGTCATAGAATCTTACAATTGGCATATTTTGTCATATGCGTCATGGATTCTCAAAGGAATCTCTTGCCACATCGCATATCTATGGGTGACAAATCCAATGCTCTCACCTTGAGTGTCGATTATAAAATGGACAGTCTTTCTCTCATTTTCGGTCCTTGAATCCTTGAGTCCTTGAACCCTTGAGTCCTTGAATATCTTAATGCTTAAGTCTTGAAAATCCAAATTCTTGAGTCTTTGAGTCCCCACTTCTTTGCATTTACACTTCTTGCTCTCACACTAAAATCACACTTCTAGTATTCTCATGGCATTATCCATATCATAGACTTTGGCTTCAATCTTGTGTGTACTATAGGCAAATTGGAGCTACAATCATTTGGAGAAGAAAGAAGGACATGGGAGCTACAAACGAAAAAGGGGGTTTCTATTGCTTTCTTTATTAGTTTGGCTTTCATGGTAGACTAGTGGGTGCTAACGTATGTTGATTGAGTTTTGTGATTTGCTCATAGTATGTTATGCATTTAACCTGTTTTCTGGTCCTACAGTTGAAAGGTACTTGTTTACTTGCTGATTTTGAACCTAGAAGTGTCAAAGATGCACTAGAAAATGAAAGTTGGATTGAGGCTATGAATGAAGAGATAGAGAAAATAGAGAAAAACAAAACATAGACTCTTGTACCCATGCCTAAAGACAAAAATGTGTTTGAAACTAAGTGAGTATTCAGAAATAAGCTAAATGAAGATGGTAAGGTGTCAAGAAACAAAGCTAGATTAGTATGTAAAGGATACTCTCAAGAAGAAGGTGTAGACTATGGAGAAACTTTTGCTCCTATTGTAAGATTGGAAGGTGTTAGAACCTTACTTGCATATGTTGCATACAAAGGATTCAAAGTTTATCAAATGGATGTCAAGTTAGCATTTCTCAATGGTATACTAGATGAAGAGGTTTACATTGAACAGCTTGAAGGTTTTGTTGATCTAGACAAGAAGGACATGGTCTGCAAATTGCATAAAGCATTGTATGGTCTAAAGCAAGCCCCCAAAGCATGGTATGAAAGAATGCTTAACTATCTTATTCAAATTGGTTTTCAAAGAATTAATGATAACAGTAGCTTGTACATCAAGGAAGGACGCAGAAATATTTGTAGATGATACTTTGTTCACAGGAAATGATGATCTTTGCAAAGAATTTTCAGAACAAATGAACAAAGAATTTGAAATGTCAATGTTTGGTGAGATCAAATTCTTTGTTGGTCTTCAAATTCAGCAGAATAAGAATGGCATCTACATCACTCAATCAAAATACATCAAGGAGATACTGAAAAAGTTTGGTATGGAAGACTGCAAACCAGTTAGGACTCCTATGTGTACTGGATTGAAACTTATCCAGGATGATGAATCAAAAGAAGTGGATCAGACATTGTATAGATCTATGATTGGAAAGTTGCAGTATGTAGTGCACACAAGACCAGACATTGCCCTTGTAGTTGGTACTGTAGCAAGATTTTCAGCAAAACCAAAAGAAAATCACATTATGGCAATCAAACGGATCATGAGATATCTGAAAGGAACTGAAGATTATGGATTATGGTATAAACTTCGAGGAAATTTGGATTTAAAAGTGTTTGTTGATATAGATAGGGCAAGAAACATTGATGACATAAAGAGAACAAGTGGAGGAGCTTCCTTTCTTGGAAAGAGGTTGGTTTATTGGACAAGTAAAAAGCAAAATTGTACATCCCAGTCCACTGCAGAGGTAGAATATGTTGCAGCAGCAGTAAACTGTTCAAACATTGTTTGGTTGAAATAGTTATTGGAAGGTATGAAGAAAGAAATCAAAGCACCTGTTGTTATGTTTTGTGACAATACAAGTGCAATTAACATATCCAAGAATCCAATGATGCATTCAAAAACCAAGCATGTTGCTATAAAGTATCACTTTGTCAGAGAATTGGTACAGGATAAGAAAATCGGATTGGAATATGTTTATACAAAGGAACAAATTGCTAACATATTCACAAAGCCTTTACCTAAGGATGCATTCTTGTATCTAAGAGGTAAGTTAGGGGTCATTTCCCTATCTGAAGCTCACTAAAATACAATTTTAGTGATGCATCAACAGGAACAAAATTGAAGATCTATCAATTGATGCAGCAAATTAATGAAGACATTGCATATGAATCAGTACTTGAGGTACAATGAAATTCATTTTGAGTTGTGTTGTACTTGGCATGTGTTTTCAAAGAGGGAGAATTTACTCTCATATCTTTCTGAAATTTGCAAGAAAAAGAGAGTTTATGCAAAAGGGAGAGATTACTATGAAAGAGGGAGATTACTGTATTTGAGGAGTTTTGTGGAATGAAATGTAAAAAGGAGAAGCATTATGTTACAAAAGACTTGTTTACAAATTTCATTCTGCTATGACATGTTGTGTTGCCATCAATGCCAAAGAGGGAGATTGGTGGATACAATTGTTCAATTGTGTGTTGTCTTTGATTTTACACAAATGTCATATCAGTTATCAGTCAGAGTCTACCAAGCTCAGTTGGTCAACAAGGCAAAAGACAGAGTCTACCGAGCTCAGAAGGTTTGCAAGAAGGTTTACAATGTCTACCGAGCGTTCTCAAACTTTACCTTGTGCAAACAGTTGTTACCGAGCTTTCAAGGTTAGCAAAGAAAATTCAGTGTCTACCGAGCTTACTCGGTCATCAAAGGAAAATATGGCAAAGAGAAATTCTTACCGAGCTCTCATGGTCAGCAAAGGAAATTCAATTCTTACCGAATTAACCCGGCAATCAAAGGATTTCACAGAATTTGTAGTGTTAACCGAGTTGAGTTGGTTAACTCAAGAAATTGTTTCTGGAGAAGTGTTTACCAAGCAAGGTCGACCAATGAAGGATTTCATTGTTTTGGAAAATAAAGTTTATTTGTTTAATGTAATACTTGTAGCCAAGTGATGTATCGTTTATTGGTAAATGTAACTTGTAAATGTACCGACTTGATAATCTGAATGGTATATAAGTGGGATTAGATGTGATATGAATGTGATGGAGGATTGATTATTGTGAAAGGAAATTTTGAAAAATGATCAGAGATCATTGAGGAGCAGCAAAGCTATATTTTGATCAAGGAGGATCTAATGGTGCAGAATAGAGATTTGTATTCAGCAAATTCAGTTGCATCTTATTCAGGTCAATTCATTGTTACTTTCTAACCATTGTAGCAGTGATTCCAAAATCTCTTAACAAAGTTGGTTTAACAGCTATTTTGTAAATCATCTAACAAGGTGACAGTTCAGTTGAATTATTCTAAAGACCTCTAGAAAGGTCACTCTTAACGGGGTGATTAAATCCTTTAACAAGGTTACACCTAACAGTGTGTTTTGTAACCTTTAACAGGATTGGCTCCTAATAGGGCTCACTTCGGAAGAGTGAAAATTGGTAGCTAGTTACTTGGTGGTTTTTCCCATATTGGATTTCCATGTTAAATTTGGTGTCTCTTGTGTTCATGTTATTTAATTTTGCATGCATGTTAATAATTGTGAATGCTTAAATATTAGTAACAAGTTAATCTACCAAGTTACAACATTTTTGTGAATGTTTACCAAGTGACAGCAGTAAGCAACTTGTTGACATCTAAGGGATCTGTGGATTTGTTTTTGTGGTAACTGATTCACACCCCCTCCCCCCTCCCCCTGTCTTAGTTACTCCATCTATTATTCCAACATTGGCTTGCCGTTGAAAATGACCTCCAAATGTACTAGTGAAATCTATCTCAAAACCAACTCGCTCATCTGTTTATAGGATTTAAAGATGCCATCAAAAACCATTTAAACCTCTTGAACCCCAAAACTTAGAGGAAGTCATTCAGAAAGAAAATAAGGTTGAAACTAATATGATAGATGAGAGACCTAAGAATCCCAAAATAGCTTTCGACCATAAAGAGATGAGGACAAAAGAGCAAGAAAAGAAACATCGCCCATGCCATTATCCATAGAATGTTGGTCATAAGTACCCAAAGAGAGATGAACTATTAAAGAAAGGATTATGTTTCAAATGTAAAGAGCCTTAGGAGCATAATCATCAATGTAAGAGAGGACAAGTGAATAAAATTATATATAACGGGGAAAGTCCCAATAAAAGGGGAATATTTGGTAAACAATAACATGGGACACTAGGAATCATGAAGAGGATGGGGATAATCCCTTTTGAATCAAGAGTTCATTCTAAGGTTATTAGATCTACATTAGAAGAATTTGTATTGCTTGAGGACAACCGAAATTCAATAGGGCAGGCTATCACGAACCCATAATGACATACGACTAATGTAAATACAGATATTTTAAATACAAATATATTCAATTTATTGTAAATAAATGATTGACCTATTAATAATTATAATGTCAACCATTTACACAATATGATATCATATTGATTTATTATTAATATTTTATAATAAAAAATACATATAATAATAATTTTATTTAATATAATAAGAAAATAGTAATCATATTAAATATAATTATTATTATTATAGAAATCGTATTTAACTTCCAAATAACTTACTCATAATAAATATGAGTCAAAAGTCGCAACCCCTTGACCATGAGTTAAGTTTACAAATAAGAGGAAGGGCATCGAATTAAAGGATCATCATCAACAGAAATCCATGTGGATAGTAGACGAACAAGGTGTAAGGGTCAACCCCATCGGACTTTCGAAGAAAGGCGGAGCATGACATATCTCCACCTATCATTACATACCTTGCACATAGACGTGGCATTACAAGAAGTCCATAAGAGCGGGTATGATTTCCAAGAGACACGTAAGAAAAGGAAAGGAAAGGTGGTTTTATAGTCCACGACACTGTGCCATAGTTTTTGGATTTACATATGGTGACAGTGATATGGGACTACCTCGTACTCTTTTTCGAGAGGCGCTTGGCGCTACAAACGAGGCATACATACCCTACCCCCCAGTGGGATTTGAACTTGTGACCTTTCTTTCAAGAGTACAAGTTCTCCACCACTAGGCCAACTCAGGCTGTACCATATAAAATCAACATCGGTTCCAAGGAAGTGCACAGGTAAGAGGTCATGTATTACAAATAAGAAGTTGGCTCCTTCGACTAGACCATTGATATGGCAAGGGTGGCCCACACTAATAAAGATCATTGGACTCACATAAAGGTAATAGAGTGTGAACGGCTAGAATTGGAAGGTCGCTGATCCCCATAATAACCACTAAGGTATTATCATTAATATAATTAATCTTCTTTGCGTGTAATAGGATCAATGATCAATTCAAAAAATAATTATTTCTCTTGTAAATTGTATAATGAAATAAAGTCTAATGATCTAAGTAGAACTTGGTGGAGGACATTCATTTTGAATGCCAGGATATGATTCAAGCATAGCTTGGTGGAGGATATTCATTGTCAATGTCATAGTACGATCCAAGTGCACTTGGTGGAGGGCATTCACTATGACTGTCATGGAATGATCCAAGTATAACTTGGTGGAGGACATTCATTGTGAATATCATAATATGATCCAATAACTTGGTGAACATTCATTAAGAATGTTAAATCATTTTAAATTAGACATGAAATATTATATTAGATTTGTTATGGACTTACCAATTTCTTTGTAGTCATTATGGTTCCAAACTAACCCTAATAGGGAGGACTTTACATAAATCCAAGGTGCCTAATCCAAAAATTTGTCATTCTTTGGATAGCCTTATTAACAAGGTTAAAACTTTGCTTCCATTTGCAAAGTCAAATTATGTTTGCTATAAGCCCAAGAGCTTGCAAGTATCTTGACCATATCCTCCTAAGTGAAACTAAACAAGAAGCCCGCCAACATTTCAATAGTCACCACACTAGCCTTCAAGTTCCATTAGGAAGCAACGCATCTTAACCATATCAATGGTTGGTGTGAAAGAGAACCTTCTCACAATTAAGATTCATGAAGGAAACAATATAGCTCACCACCAAATCCAGAGTCTAATTTCACTTCTTGCATTCGTCCTTGTAGTACTTCAACATGGAGTTGTTAACTTCTTGTCCAAATAACCCAAAAATAAGAGCTTCTATCTCTTTACTCACAAGGGTCCCCTAGTAATACCATCCTAACCTAGAGCAGACTTAGTGGCCCTAAGGGTCATTTTCTTAATATTATCCTCATTGTGATATTACTATCAATATTTAATTGTGTAGTTTTGAGTCAAACTCATTGACTCATACAGTATGAGTAGTGATTCACACCTGAATCCATCTCTCGTGAGAGTAAATGAACACTTACCACTCATTGGATCTAGGTGATGCTCATAGAGGTGAAGCATCAGGACTTCTTAGGAAGTCACTCATCCTAGTACTACTCCAGCTTGAGCACACTCAACTACGAAGTTTCCTCCCTAGTTAAACCCACTCTACTTGCAACCCTATTTGCAAAACTTTCACCAAGTGTTGTGCCTTAAGAACCATTCATTAGAAAGCCCTTAAGCTCATCAATTGATAAGTAGAAGGTATTTTCCATAGCAAGTCAAATTGTGATATTGCTATCAAGTTTTAACTTGTAGTTATTGAATCAAAAAATTGGGTTCTCAGAAAAATACAATATTTACATTTGACTGTAGTTTTTGAGTCAAACTCATTGACTCATACATCATGAGTAGTGATTCATACCTGAATCAATCTCTCACGAGGATAAATGTAACACTTAGCACTCATTGAATCTAGTTGATGCTCACATAGGTGAAGCATCAGGACTTCCCCGAAGGTCACCCATCCCAATACTACTTTAGCTCGAGCACACTTAACTACGAAGTTTTCTCTATGGTTAAACTAACTCTGCTTGTAACCCCATTAGAAAACTTTCACCGAGTGTTGTGCCTTATAAATTGTTCATTAGAAAGCACCTTAAGCTCATCAATTGATAAGTAGGATATTTTCCACAAGTCAAATTATGAAAGATGTATGAGTCAATGAGTTCGACTCAAAACTACACAATTAAATCCTGATAGCAATATCACAATTTGACTTGCTGTGGAAAATATCTCCTACTTATCAATTATCCCCATTGCTCAAAGGAAGCTCAAAAATCCCAACATGGTTCCCAACTTCATTGAATCTCCCAAAGAAGCAAAAGAAAAGGAATCTAAGGAATGAGCCCTCTAAACTATTATAGAATCCTTGGGGTAAGGATCCTCATGCAAAGGGGCAAGGTCCTCTCCATGACCTTTTACCATGGAGAGGACCTTTTACCATGTGCAAGGATTTGAAAAACTATCAAGCAAAAAATTTGGGTTCTCAAAAAAATACAATATTTACATTTGACCCTCCTTTTAAAATGTTGGCCCTTGTTACTCATGGAAAAGGCATCTACTATTTATGCTTGATTGTTCATTTGATAGTATTAGTTGATTTGATTATCCCCTCACATTTTCCACTCCCATGCATGTCTATTATGATGTTAAGATCTCTAATTAGGAAATATACAATACTATTATTATTGTATCTCAATTTAACATAATAGAGAAGACTAGAAGATATAGACAAGATGACTCACATTTCACACTAATTATCAATTTTTATTTTGAGAGGCAGAATCATTCGTGTCCTTCCAAGACCAAAAAAAAAAAAAAAAAGGACTTGTTCTATGGTTTAGAGTTTAGTCCATGAAAGGACGGGTATAGTTGTGAAGAGCATGTTTCAATTCACATCTAAAGTATTGCATAACTCAAAATTTGCAACATGTTTGGGTATTTAACAGTGATTAACTAAAATGTTTCCTAGAATATCAAATCAACATATTTGGATGAACTGAACATCTAGTAGAAATGTTTCCACAAATTTTCAAAGAGACTTGCCATATTCAATCCATATTTTATTTTTTCTTTAATTTTATTTCTGTAACGTGTATCTTAAAGAAGTATTTAAAAAATCAAAATAATAATAAAAAATTTTAAAAATTAAAAAATTAGTAAATAATAAACCAAAGCCCACATTAAATATTCTATTTATTATAATTAATTATTATTATTTGTTAAAGTCTAATCTTCTGCTCAAGAAGATGAAAGACTCAACTTACTAGTACTAAACTTTTCCATAAATAATTAATTTCAGAATTATCTTTTACATTTCACATTAAAATATATATAAAATAATAAAGAAAAAAATAAAAACCCCTCCTTACAGTCTAACACCAATCCATTCTAATCGGTTCCATGTTTAATAGTTCAAATATCAGACGAGAAAAAAGATAAGTTGGATGCACTTTTCACGTCAACAATTGACTTAAGGATTAACTTATTATTTGAGCAAAATAGGCATCAAAACCTTGCAATACATATCTTACAATAATAGTTAGCAAAATTTTAAAAAGTATCCTGGTAAACTAACACCAACACATTGTAACGTGCTCCCATATTTAATATATATATATATATATATATATATATATATTTGACGTGTGCAATATCTTTATAAACTAAAGACCAATCCATTGTAATGTAATCCATACTAAAGCTATATAAATGTGTGTATATATATATATCTATATCTATATGTACTATTCTACCATTAGCAACATAATCCTAGTACATATAGTTACTGCTTAATTGCTTATATTCGCGTTTACAAGACATTAAAATATTTGAATATTAATTTAAATATTTGGTCCAACCACAAGAGAACAAGATGATCAACAATGTGCTTGTAATACACGGGTTCATTGGGCTGAATCATCTTCAATTTATTTAATTTGAGGGAGGTTTAAGTACTGCCAAATTAGTAATTAGTGGTTCTAACTCGAAAAGACTTTTTTTTTTTTAAATTAAAAAACTCCTCTTAGCTTCGCCATACTACTTTTTCCTATTATCATCCAAACCTGGCAGAAATATTTCATGAATATATATTTCTTGCACACAATTAAACTGTTAATAACAAAAGCTTTGTTTACTGAAAGATAAACGAAATGAACCATTAAGTGATAATAATAATATGTCTGCATATAACAATAAATACTTCTAGGCAATGTTGGTTGTGCACATTATTCTCTTATAAAAGATCAACTTTTAGGTGGCTTATTATACAAGAAATTGGCCTCACAAATGTCTTCGCAATAAATGGAAAAATTGTACCTGTAACCTTTGATTCTCTTGGGCTTGCAGCAGTGCAGAATAATGGAACCAACAGAAATTTACAAATAGATGCTGTCTGTAGGAAAGAAATTTGAAGGGCAGTAGGTGACTCTGTACAACAAATCCCGAGGCATAAAGCCTTTATGCAACTCCACATCTAATTGAAGAGATGAACAGTAATCATTTTCATATAAAACCGTGCCATTGGTAGCATTGTAGGACCATTTTCATAAATTTATCAGCTTATTTTAAAGAGTAATTATCTGACAAGTATGAATTTAAGATTTCCAAACATCCCTGCTTCCAAAGGCAGAATGGTGTAGCTGCTCTTTAATCAACTGAACACAAAAAAAGGATAATCACATTAAGATTTGAACAACACATCCATTCTCTTAAAAGACGTCTCAAATCAATGAGGACTAACGCAGTTTCTGTTAGGGAACAAGAACTGCAAAAAGTCAATAAGGTCATATAAATAAATGATTTAATACATCAATCAAATATATCCAAACCTCAACATCATGTTTTATCTGCCGAGGTTTATGTGTTTGTCGCTTTGCTCCTTGAGGCAGCCAAATTTAACCTATTCAAATTCATCAAAAAACAAGCCAGTTGCCCAATCAAATAATGTGGCTGAACCAAACAATATAGTGCAAACAAATCTAAAATTCTATGGTTGTACCTGATTAAAGGCTTCCGCTGAGGTTCAGATTTAGGTTCAGACTTGACGCCAGAAACAATGCACCCCATACCAATTAACCCAATAGGCTGATTGTTTAAAAAAATACCAAAACAGAACCCACCAAAAAATACATCAGTTGGAAAGATGGCAATCAAAGACTAACTGTATGCAAACTAATTGTCTAGACTCTAAATTAAGGATGCTAATCTAAACACCAATCAAATAGATCTGCCTAAAAAATTACATGCCCTGTTAACAGATTACTACTGTAACATAATTTTAACCTTCATATTGCAGAACCAGCAGAAGATTATTCCTATCTATGTAACTAGCAAAAGAAAGTGGTTTCCAATCAAATTACATTACTACCATAACACAGACTTATTCTACACAGAAAGTTAAGCACATATTTGAATAGGATCTCGGGGACTGACAAGCAAATTACAACTAGTAAATTCAGACAGCCAATTTGAGCATAAATATCTGAAACAAGTTTGGCTGACGATTCAATACCTCAAGTTCCTCCATACTTTCACACTCGAATTTGTTCAAATGTGGCTTAGATGGTAAAGCTACTTTCGGCTGTGCAATTTCATCCTTTGCCAACATGGAATTTACGGACTTCTTATCCCCTAAAATTGTATTTGCTTGAATTAATGTTGGATACTCGTCCAGTTCCTCCAGCTCCTCAACTGATCCAAATCCATTGACTTGACCACATGTTATCTTTGTCATAGCAACTTCCTCGGCAGTATTAATTTGAAAAGCTTGTGTCATGTTCAATTCAGCAGGTGGACTACCTGTTTCAAGATTTGAAAATGTCATACCATTAGATGGAGATGCCCTGGACCTTTTGGTTGACAAATATTCAGGTGTTTTCTCCCTTTTCCTTTTTCCCATGCTAGTGCCTTCCCCTGAAATTCCATCTAGATCATCTTCAACCCAAGAGCTCCCTGTTTCCAGATTTGAAGCTGACCTACCATTAGATGGAGGAGATGTCCTAGATTTTTTGGTTGACATATATTCAGGTGTTTTCTCTCTCTTTCTTTTTCCCATGCTAGCAACTTCCCCAGAAACTCCATCTAGTTCATCATCCACCAAAGATGCATCATGATTCGCTGCACCATTTGAAACTGAGGCACTTGCATCAGAGAAAAACACTGGCCTCCCAGCAGTAGATGAAACTTTGTTAGGCCGCTGTGGCCGAACCCCGCCTGGGAAAACAAATGCAGGAATGTTCCTCCGTTTAATATGAGATACCATAATCTCCATGCCCTGTTTCCAGAGTGTATATGTACCAACCGTTTGTTTAAATTCATCTACGCATGCCCTTATGTCAAATGGTTCTCCCTCCTGTACCCGCACACCTTGTTTGCGTTGCAAACCCATAAAATAACAACAGTGATATGGCTTTTGGGGATCCAAGAAATCATCTGGGTGCGGATGACATTGAAGCATGCCATATGTATACTTCTCAATCTGGTTAAAAACCAAAACGGTAATTGATTCAGTCTTTGTCATTTGACTAAAATATTAAGGAAAGCAAGAAATGCCAGCATCAAGATGATAGGAGCAATAGAATAAATTATTGAGGTAAGTCCATACTTTTAAAGTGAGCATACGAAGCTTGGATTCTACCCAGCCTTTCCATTTTCTTAGGTCATCTTCACCTTCCGCATATATATCAATTTCTAAATAATTTTTGTAAGAGTCAAAGAACGGGTAAGGCTCAAAAAGAGCTGGCCAACCAACCTTGCTCCTCTCCAGATCCTGGAAATATTTGCCAAATGATTTAAAGCTAGTAACAGAGCACAAATTTGATGTGCCCAAATTTTATATATCACTCAAGTGCACACCTAACAATCTCTAGTATATCCATTTATTTAATTAAACCTAAATTGAATGCCAAAAAGAATAGAATCGGCATGGTCAAACAAAATAAACACCATAAGCCACAACTCAGCACCTATAAGAATGAACTCGATGTAGTGAATACACAAAACAAAATACTAAGAACTATTGAACTGGGCTACCTCACAAATTGCACTTCCACGCTGAAATTCTTCCATCATAACCCGAAGTGTACTTGAAGACACATTATAACTTGAATTCATACAAGGATATGCTGGTGTGATTATAGGCATTTGGTGTAGCCTGTCTCGCATATTTTTGCGTGGATCCCATACTGTAAGGCCTAGGGTCCCATCTTCAATGGGGCAAAGCATTACTGGGTTTGGCCAACGCCATTGACTATATACACGAAAGAAACGAGACACCAACATGCTAGGCACTGCATTGGGATACAACTGGCAAATTCTAGCAGCAAGAATTGCCCAGTTGACACCTCCAAGAAATCCTGCTACCTGTGCTCAGCTATGAAAGATGATTAGCACCAATGAAAACAACGATATTCAAGATAGCAACCCTTATATTTCCATATCCAAAAAATTGACACTAATATATATCCACTCAGCTACCTTACATTTGAATAAACACCACGTCGTTTTGCCCAAAGCTTCATGCATCTAAGTGTTGTTCGAAAATTCTACATTCAAATTCACAATAGACAATTATATAATAAATACTTCGTCCTCTAGCAATCTGAAAAATGATGATATATATCACTATTCAGCAATTCACTTGTTTCTCAGTGAAAAACAGAAACCTGAATATTTGGCACCAAACGCAAAATCTGATCAGTTACTCTGCATCCATTTAAACTTCTAACACTCTGTTCATCCAAATTACATAGAATGGAATCCTGAGAGATATCTAAATCCTGCACCAGACAAACAATAATGGACAAACCTTAGTTTCCTTATTCAACATAAAATAAGCAAATGTAATACTCACAGAGCCTATAAAAATATATTTGGCAAATAGCAAGAACTGTCATATGCCATCAAGTAGGCATTAACATAAGTGTATTTTATATTATGCCATTAACATTAACATTTAGTGCATTTATAAAATGGCCATGTGTTCTGTCATAAGTTTTTTAAAAGTTCAGATACTCTTGCAATTTATCAAAAAATGTATAGTTTACACTACCATTCACAACCACAAAATATTAATTTTAACCATAAATACTTGAATTTAAGTCACAATTTGCATACTCTGTGTTCTAACACAACTCACCTCAACCAGTGGTGTAACTTGATTGAATTATAACGTTAACCATAAAAACATTAATTTTTTTCATGCAACTTACTGTAGACTCATAATTGCTCACCAATACTCACCTGAAACTTGCAAGTTTTCCACAATTTTCATCTTCAGATACAATCAGTGGCATGACTTGATTGTTATGAGGCATTAAAATAAAATTAGTAATTACCAACTGTTGATTAAAAGCTAAGATACTGGGGCATCTGGGAGATTGCCAGGTGTAGATACTGGCAATCACTTGCTTGTGTCCAACAAGCCGGTTCATTTGGATGATTTTATCTATTAATATGGATAGTACGTCCAACTCAAACCATGGTTGCAACTTATAAAAAGGAACGTCTGTATGAACATTCAGTTACAACCCAAACTAATTATCAGTTAATGTGTGTATGTTTGTAGAATTTGTATAACTATTATTGAAAGCTTAAACAGGAAAAGAGATCAAATTTGCCTTGAAGAGGATTCTTCTCAGCAGTAATTGAACCTCCAAATCTGAACCATTGATTTGAACTAGAGCCAGAACTGGCAACTAATACATTTTATTTAAATTATTATTGAAAGCTTAAACAGAGAAAGAGGTCAAATTAGCCTTGAATGCAATAATTTACTGTGCAATACAGATTTTGTGCAATAGCAACAGAGAGGTTCTCATTGGTGAAGTATAATGCTGTATATTTCCTGCATTTCTTTGCCTATAAATAGACGCACCCAAACACATCCAAAATCAGAAAAAGAGATATCAAAATAATGGAAAACCCAAGAAAGATCTATTTAAAATAAAGTGTTTCAAATGTGAAAAATTTGGACACTATAGATCTAATTGTCCTGAAAATTCCAAACAACAAGCAAACTATACAAATGTTATTAGAGAAGAAGATACTTATGATCCTGAGATATTTGTTTTGTATTCCTCACTATTAAATGAAATTTCAAATAAAGCATGGGTAATTGATAGTGGATCTTCTAGACATATAACGGGATACAAAGAAACACTAAACTCTTTATCAGAGAAGGTTAACGGTGAAGTTACCATTGGTGATAATTCAGCACACTGTGTTGAAGGAATTGGAAATTGTACTTTGAAACTAAAATCAAGAAATACTCTTCTTCTTAAAGGTGTACTCTATGTACCAGGAATTAAAAGAAACCTAATCTCAATTACTACACTTGAAGATGATGGGCACAATGTTGCATTCGTGGATGGCAAACTATTAACATGGGCTAAGAACCCCTCCATCAAGAAAGCAAAGTTAATTGGTCAGAGAAAAAAATATTTGTATGAATTGAATACAGAATCTAGTCGATCTATAGACGCACCCAAACACATCCAAAATCAGAAAAAATTGCACAAATGCACATCAGATTCCCTCGCCCACATCAGCATCAGAACCAGAATCAGTAATTTAAATTAAAAGCAATGAAATTATAAACAATGGGATGCACCACCCATGTGGCCTTGAAGGCCTTCATTTAGGTCTGGTTTTATAGAAGCAAAAATTAATATTGTTTTACTTTAAATTAAAATTTCTTAAATATTAAAATTGTTTTGGACAGCAGGAAGGAAAAACAGATTTTTTCCTTTCAATTGACAATATCTGTCCCTTCTTTCTATGAACATAATCTCCCAAATACATCCAAAATAATTGAATTCCATTTATACTTTGGGTTTGTATTGTTCATTCTGATTTAGAGTAATGCTATCATGATCAGATGTAGACTTGTATTCTTATAATTTGTTCTTTGTATGTCTAATGCATTGTTCAAGTTTTTTTTTTTTTTTTTGTATATTTCTGTAAATTTTTATTTTATCCAAAAATTGGCCTGCCAGGCTTTTGCCTGCTCTTAACTTTTTGAGCTATGATTTGAACAATGTTTGATGTTTGAGAGCTGAACTGCATCTTTTCTTACAGAGGGTGAAATTTAGCACAGAATCGGGATATCTCAGCCAAGTATAGGAAACAGAAATGAGACAGTTTGGCAAAGGTGATTAAGATGATTAAGTGGATAATTGTGCATGAACTCAGTGATAGAGATGTCAGATTCATCTGTAAATTGTTTAGCGTATAAATGAAATAGCAAATGCAAGTATGCCAACTTTCATGTCAACTGACATACCCATGAAAGATTACAAGCTTAATGAAGCAAAAAAAATTGTAAATGTGGTATACCAAGAAATCTAAATCTTACCAGTTCAAAACTATTTGGGAAAAGGTTATTTTACAACTTACACCCTGTGAATTTGGAATATTTAAAAATTAACAATTTTTTGGATCCTAAATAGATAGAACTAGAAGCCTCAATACAGTTTGTCTGTCAAGTTGCATACAGTCTAAAGTCTAAGCTACAATCAGTGACATGTAAAACAAAATGGCGAGACTTGGCAAGGTTAGTGGCTAGTCATCTTGAATCTTCAGAAAACACAATTTGTAAGAGGGAGACAAATGAGAACTGAAATCATGGTTGTAAAAATGCATGTCAAACAGAGTATCAAAGACAGAGTGGAAGTAGAGATCTCCATGTGTGCAATGAAATTAATGCCTTTAGTGTTACATTGAAACAATTCAAGTCTAATATCCTCCTCCACTTCTAGAATTTATGTATTTTTGGCAAATAGTTTTCATCTGCCTCAGTGAACTGCTTACTTTTAGGATTCCATGCTGAAGAGTTGGTCATTTTGTTATTCCTATATTGATGTTCTTCTGTCCATGATAACATAAGGATTGAAGCAAGTAAATCTTTGAAATTTGTAACCAAAATTATTTGTAGCAAAACCTCTTATGGCTTTTTATATATAAATGTTACTCCAATTTAACTATAGATAGTAAATAGACATCCACTAATTAAGAAATAACCAATGAATGTGAATAATTGACACAATAAAATCTATGAGCGGAAGCTAGTACGTACTTCAGGAATTGCCCAAAGAGAGAGTTTTGCATAAAGCAAATCAACTGATATTCCACTGAACTTAAATTTCATGACCGGTACATGTGCATCTGGCACAGGGTGCAGCTCTGTCACTTCTGGCATCTCTGCTAACATTGCAAGGAGCTCAATAAAGAAATCCTCCTGCATTCCCATTATAGGGCAGGAAGGTTTTAACTTGTCAATGACAGAGCATAGCCAAACAGATTAACTCTAAACAATTAACTTTGTGGCTCACCTCTCGGGTTGCATGACGAGGCCCCACACAAAGTGTATCAATGTCGGCGCCAGGTCCATGAACCTGTAACAAGAAGTGTCAAATCAATGTAAAAGACCTTGTTTGAGCTTTTAAAAGAGAGAATGATATCTGCAATAGAAGACAAAGTTGCACAAAATAGATTTCTTGCTAAAAAATCAAGCAGCATCTTTAGTAGAGTTTGATTTTTAATAGTTTTTAAGATCAAGTTTCAAATCAATTTATACATTATTTGTAATGCATGTAAAATAAAAATAGTATGTAAAAATGTTGCATGCTATGACATTAATAGTGCAAAGAAAAATCTGTGGCATTGGACTGAATGCTACTCCAGAACACAAATTTCACTGTGCAATCTGGTACTTAAAAATCTTTCGTTTGATGGTGATCCTGAACCTTGATTGCAATGAATGATAGATAGAATTTTAATATTCAAACACTACAGACAGAATTTATCAAATCTATTTTATTATCATTTATGATTAAGAACAGAATTTGTAGGGCTAAGCATAAATCTCATAAACTAAGAAAATACTAAAGGGCATCAACATTAAGCATATTGATTAAACTGTTTCAACTTTCAATATTAAAAGCACAGCACCAAAAACCCTCACCTTCAATCTCATCACTATGAGCTTATACATTATCTTAGGAGATGCTCCTCTTTGTAATTATTTTAATTACAAAGAAGGATGCTATCATATACAAGAAGGTGTGATCAAAAAAAAAATATCAGTATACAGGTGGATATGTACTGACTAAATTAATATTATATTTAACTATAAGCTCAATTGTAGTAAACCATCATATTCAAAATTATAAACTCCTACAAATGTTCATATCTCTGTAAAGCTTATGCCTACTTACACTGGAATGACATACATAATCAAATGTTAGCATATTCTTCCCAGAAGAAAATTCTGAAGTCAACACCCAAAAGAAAACAGAAGAGAGAGCTGCCTTCCTATGAAAAGAAATGAATGGCTAACAAGCACAGAGAAAGAATTTACTTACACCAAGCCGGTAGGACCCAAATGTAAATATTTTTGCATTAGCTTCATGGACAAGCTGCTCATTAAAGCCTTTCGCCCTGCATATCTTCTTCACCCATTTCTTAACAACCTGAGAAATTCATAATAAGCGATCAAAATGCAGGCACGGCTTCTGAAATAACCCACGAATCGTATTCAAAAATCCAACTTACCTGATCCAATCTACCAAGTACTTCTTCTCTACGAACAGCTTCTTCTTGACTTTCGTACAATCCAGCATGGACAAGGAACTATCATCACATATATACGTGTCAATAGCCACACGATATTCCAAATGAATATTTTGCACTCCATTTCAAAAGTATAGTAAGCAATAACTGCAGCAAAGCTTATACTTTAAATAAGCGACCTAGGCATAATATTCAGGGTAAATTTATTTATAAACCTTCTCAAGCTCAGTAGTTTTGGCAGTATCCAGCTCAGTAGGGCCTCCAAGAGATATTGGTTCCGTCACTCCCAGGTACTGAGCTCTGCTCTGTGTCGCTGTTTGAACAGGGCTTGCCATCGACCTTACAATAATTTATCTGTGAACTTTTATTTGGCTATAAATTTTTTAATTTACCAAAGCCAGTAATATTTTCAACTTCTCTCCCAAACACTATATTTTTTATGGGAGATATTTTTTAATTTTTAACCGTTACATGCGTGCAAAAAAAATCATGAAAAATGAAGACAACGCAAAGCAAAGCCAGCCGCCTCCAATGTGAAAAGATGTTATTAAAAGTGAAATTAAAAAGTAATTACTAATAAAAATTGCAAGAGATGGTTTTTCAATCTTTTATAATTCAGCACAGGATCGTATATACATTAGAAACATCCTGCAATATTTGCAAGACCTGACGAAGAATTTATTAATTTCTCTTGCTTTTCGCACCTACGAACACTGGAACTGACATATTTAGACCACCAATTACTTTCTTCACACAGACAAACAATTACAGGGCGAAATTTATAGCTCTGAAAAAGAGAATCGAAGTCCTTTGAACACCAACGCCGAAATTGCGTTCAAACGTACAATAACTTAGCAGTATTTTTCCTCTCAAAAATGTGTCGATATTTCCATCCGTCCGCCGCCTGTGCTTTTTACCCAAAGTGATGCCCAAGCGTTTGCCAATACTTTTCCTAGCCAAAAACAAAAAAATTTAACGTCCGTGAACAGCTTTATCTGCCGAGTGCCACTTCAAATTACTAAAACATCGTAGTGTTTACAGACCCCATAAAACCACACACGTACAAGCATCCATGTAAAGAAAACTCAATATCAAAACGTAAAATAAGTCGAACCTCGAATTTAAAGCTTTCAAGGGCAAAGTCAGAGGGTTTGAGGCTTAGCGGTAACAAAAAGTCGAAACCCTAATTCCCCACGCTTTGGACCAGAAAGTAATCTTCAAAACCCTCAAAATCGCAGAGAGGGTTCTTCTGTTGACGGAAAACAAAAGCCCGTGAAAGAATCGTGCAGCCGAGCTCCTCCGCCCGCCTCTTCCGCTTGCTGCGAAAAGAAACCTCACAAAAGATTTTATATGCGGTATGTTTACGACATCTATACGATAATACATACGGGGTATCTGTATGATTGCCTCGGGCAACGTATCGGAGGTGGCAAGATCAGATTGGTAGGACCGTTTTGAGCTTTATCTCCTATTTATAGAAGCTTTATAAATATTTATGTGTATAAGGTAAGGTAAGGTAAGGTAAGGTGTCATAGTTTTTGGGTTTACATATGGTGACATTAATATGGAACTACCTCGTACTTTTTTTCGAGAGGTGCTTGACACTACAAACAAGACGTACATACTCTACCCCCCAGTGAGATTTGAACTTGTGACCTCTCTTTCAAGAGTACAAGTTCTCCACCACTAGGCCAACTCAGACTGTATAGAGTATAAGAAGTCTTCTTCAAGAGGACTTAATACAGATTTATATGAGCATTTGTATCTAGGTAGTCTCTAAGGAAGAAAACCCATTATAGGTTTAATATTGGTTCTAATAGTTAACAACACATGTACTAATAGTCGATCATTTCTTTATTTTTTTAATTAGTGATTGACCAATTTGTGCATCACTATTACAACATTTCATAACAACTATTGAGACATGTAACCACAAGTATTGGTGTTTTTTGTTGAGCAACTATTGGGGGGTGAATATAACGAGTATCAGGCGAGTGTTTTAAAATAGCAATTTTCGACCACTTTGTACACTACGGCTTCTACAGATAGATTTGTAAATGCCCAAACACTGAAACCTTACCTTTAAGCTCTTGAATCACCTACGAAGGCACACCAAAAAAATTGGCAAAATTTTACTTACGATTTAGGAGATCTAGGTGCACGAAGTTACCCTAGGTGGTTGTTGAAGCTTTTCTCCTAATATGTGTTCTAAGATATATGAAAGGTATGTTGGAATAATAAAAATGCTTCTTTTTTTTTGGTTAGTTTATTTTTGTGTATAATATAAGATTTAGTTGTAGACTTTTAGTAAATAAGAGATGCATAGTGTCTAGTTCTTATTATCGACGCTATTGTTAAGCAAATGGTTGTAGTCAAAATGTCAAGGAAAAGGACCCAACTTACTTGAACGCATTCCAATCATTGTGATAGGAGTTGTTGATTTGATACCTACATTTGTTGATTTAATATATGTACTTATTGATTTAATACCCAATTTTTTGACAATATTGTATGAATGGTTGTGAGCTTAAAGTTGTTAGTACAATGACGACTACCCATAAGTGAAGGAAATGTACCCTAACTAATGATTTGATGTCACATCAATTATGCGGGAATGGACCCTTTTTGCACAACCATTGGTCTCATTTTTTATATGGGTTGTTTTGGACAACTTGACAAAAAACATACTAATGTGGCATCATAATTGATAATGTGGACTTGAAACCTTCGCTATGAGCAGATGACTTGTCAAATTGATGCAGTACAAGGTTGGTGTATCCCCAAAGGAGATGACCAAAATCCACAGCAAAGACAACACAATAGAAGTACAACAAGATAGAATTAGAAATAATCCAATTTATTATCAACAAATCTTGAATTACATCAAGTGAGCACCGTACATGTTGAGTTGTAAGGCCTTCCTAGTTACAGCCAGTACATTCCAGATTACAGACTAACTCTTCTTCTTCTAGCCTCAACTATCACTTCCTTCTCTGGACTGGCCATGTTGCTCTACAAGACACATCTACATCACGTGTATAGCCATCAAGACACACAAGTCAGCTTTCAGTTCACATTCTCCAAAATAGGAAACATGGTTAACAATTTAGGACTAACCCAGAAAGATTAAAGGACTAAATACGTAATACATTATAAGAACATCTGTGGCCTTAGATATAGGTCCTCGCATTAACCAAGAAACCATATGCAAAGACACGAAACCTAATAGAAAGAGATGAACCTCGTAGAAGAAAAACATGATGCCTCATTTAAAGAACCACATTGCAAATCAGCACCCAAGAAGATGAAACATAGCTCCCAATATATGAAACATTAATTTCACGAACATAGGAGAATGATCGAAGATAGGTCCGCCATAAGAAGCCAAGCTCGCAAAATCTAGAATAGGAAATCAAGTGATCACCAACTCAAACTAACAGACAAGAAATTGGAAAGCAGAATATAAAGAATAATATTTTGGGTGATGCAAGATTGCCAACAACCCAAGGATGCTCCTACATCAGACACCCAAGATGACAAAAGATGTTCCATAACTAGACTTGTGAACATATGAAATAATTCAACACATATATCCCATACTCATTCTTAACCCACATATCTTCATCATCATAAACAATTGAAGTTTGCCCTGTACACTCGAAAGTGTCCCACTCTAAACCCTTCTATCCAAACGATTCCATGAGTTGGAATGCTTGGATGCCAGCTTAGAGCTCCCTATCCATGGAGTGCAAGAGAGTATATTTCAAAAATAAGAAGGCTCTCAGATGAGTCTTAGAGATACTCTTCTTGCTAGTAAACCATGCAATGGGAGGTTCCACAGACAAGATGCAAGAATGCAAATATCTCAAGGAGTTCCTCAAGAATGCAATGCAACTAAAGATTAAACTAAAATGAATATGAAAAGTGCAGCTATTTTAAGCATGGATGAGAGTGTTACAATCCAAATATTAAGCTATGTGAGATAGATTATTGCAAAATAGAAGCTAAACTAACATGCAACATGAATCTAAGCTAAAATGCTATGGTATGAGAGAATGTAGACAAGAAATAGAAGTTCTCCACAAAGTTCCAAAGAAACCTGTTAGAAAACCTGCAGCATAACAATATTCAAAAATGCAGATTGATTGAGGGGGAAAGCTCTCTCCCTTTTAAAGATGTATGGATGGTAGAGATCAAGATGAAGATGGTGGATGATCAACGGTGGAATTCAAAAAGAAGAGTGATCCATGTGCACACACAAGTCAACCAATAGAATATAAGTTGACTTGTCATATATGACAAAAGTCACAAAGTCTTTTCTTTTAATTGCAAAATAGAAAAAGGACTTTATGTGTGCACTTTAAGTGGGTTAGAAGAATGGGGTGTTTTATTTAATTAAAAGGGGACATGTTCTTTTAATCAAATAATGAACTTAGAATAGCATAGTCAAACTATAGGTTATAATCAAATAAATTGATTATTAGCAATTTGGTCTAGGTAAGTGATTAAATTAAACTAGCCAAAATGCTAAGAAGGGGGCTAATAGTCTAGATGACCATTTTTAGGTGATTACATTTGCCCCTCTTTGACTAATGCATGATCGATCTAGGAACCATTATGTCAAAGAAAATAGAAAGCCAAGTAGGCGGTGATAGATATAGATATCTGATTTTGAAGAACGAAATGTAGAAAAAGATAGCAAGTCCTAAATGTATAGCCTGATAGTGGTAGTACTAAACACTAGGAAAAGATGATGTCAGAATTCAAGAAGAATGCTAACACTTAGCAAAGTAGATAAATCGAGAACAAGTGAAAAGATCAAACAAATGCTCCTAAGAAATAGATAGTTGTAGCAATCAGTGATAGAGTATTTTTGCCCCCTCGAGATCGAAATTGAAATGAGGTAAGGGGATGCAAAAACCAGCTAGACATGAGAAAATTAGAATATAGCAATGTCCAAGATGATAGATAGATGATTAGAACCCAAGAATGACTATAAGAAATTGATAAAATGCTCCAGTTTGACTAGAGTTGACCTTGAAGGATATAGCATAAAAATTAGGTCGAAATGAGTAGAAAGGTGATTTTAGACATGAAACAGTGAATTGAAGTATGGAAATGATGAAGACATGAAGAAATGAAGATGCCTCAATGATGATTCAGAGATTAGACCTCAAAAGGTCAGCTAACTGCTTAGAAGAAAGTAGAATTTTAAAAGACAATTTTGACCATCAAGATGAACTCGAATTTGGATTTCGATCTCGAAAATGAATCCAAGACGTCAAAATTATTTAAGAGGTCAAAACTTTATATAATGTGATGACAAGATAGAAAAGATATGAAGTGAAAGATTATGAAGGTGAAAAGACATGAGCAAGAAGAAAGTAAAGAAATATATGAAAGGAGTTAGCCAATATGTCTGCGAAATGATGAAGAGAGAGCTCTCCCCATATGCAAGAATGCAAGACTAAGCTAGAAAATGAACCTAAAATGCAAGCTAATATGAAAGTGGTTTACCAACAAGAAGTGCATAACATTTAGACTCTTAATTTCATCATTGAGCATTTATTAGGGACATCATGAGAACATACAACCATCACTAATATAACTATGAGGATATGAATATGATCGATATTAGATAGGTATGTGGAAATCCAATCTAAGCATCATAGACATGTAAGTCAAGATAACTACGCAATTAGATTTCCTAAGTTTAATTTAGCAAGATTACACCTGTATTAAGGCATAAGCGCCAAGATAAACCTTGAGTGCGATCTTGCAAAACAGTCAAGGATGATACATTTGTAAGTCAAAATGTTGAATAGGTCAAGCATAAATGCTTACAACACTATAGACAAACAAAGTATACCCACAAGTAGAAATCAAGAAAACATGTCCCATGCCCCCAGTCTTCTAGTCAATGACATCCTCGAAAGACTATTAGGGAGGGAACACATAAATCATCATAGACAGCACACAAAGTAGATAAAGATAAGCATAGCTTAGTCGTTTAAGTGTTAAAGTGCGTGTGTGTAAGTCACTTGGCCATTTCTTCAAGACTTGATTCTGATAGTGAGAAATATCGCGACATCGGAGATCGTAGGTAAACTATCTAAAAAGTGTTGAAAAACACTTGATGTCAAAGTGAGGGAAGTGTTGAGAAACACTATTTTGTGAGTTGTCAAAGAAACCCTAATGCACAAGAATACCTCAATAGGCTAAGTAACTATGCCCTCGAGAAAAAGACAAGAAACAATTCCAAGCTAGGAAATGTGTAGCAAAATAGGTGATTGAGACTGATAGACAGAGGTGCAAGGGTCTCAAGTAGCACCTGTTTCCAGATTTTCACCACTTGACAAATTTTTTTAGGACTTTTTTTCAATTTTTTTGTATTTTTGTATTTTTTGATTTTTTTGGTGATACATCAAAATGCCTATTGCTAAGTTTTCACTAAGAAGATCTTTTTTTCAGGACATTTTCTGATTTTTAGGATTTTTGCAGCATCATATATGATTTTTTGAATTTTTTAGAAGGTTTTAGAGATCACTAGTTCTCAAGCAAGATCACATCATTTTCTCCCAATGTCTAGCAAGGTATAGGACACGATGGAGAAACAAGCCAGTGGATAAGCAAAGATGGATAAGAAAAAAGTATGAAGCAAGTAAAAGTGATCCTCAAGGGCTGACTCCTCAAGAGTACCCAAGCTAGGGAAAGAGGTGAAATAGTCATATGAAGCATGTTTTGGATAAGCAATGGAAGTAATGAGAAAGATAGCATGAAGGATAAGCAATGAAGCCAACAAGTGAGATAGAATGAAGTGTGTAGTCCAAAAGAGTAGCCATGTCAAGAGACCTATGAGAACCATGTTTCATTTATTATGATCAAGACCAAGGGGTCAACTAGATAGGATAGCGATGGGATAGAAAATAAAAATAAAGCTCAAGATGGAGGCTACGAGGGAATGAGAAAGCACAAATAGAGAATCTCATGGATAAGATAGCCAATATGCAAAGATAGCTCAACATTGTCAAGATCAAAGAGAGAAGAGGGGATAGATGGATGGGGGAAGAACTACACATGACGCCTATTTGCCAGGTTTTCATCATGGTACTTATCCAAAGTGTCACAAGAAGTAGTTCTCACCATAGGATGGATTTATTTCTCTTTATTTTTGCTACCAAGGTGCCACAAGAAGTGGTTTTCACCAAGGCACATTTTCATTTTTTTCTTTTCTTTTCTTTTTTTCTTTTCCTTTTTTTTTTTCTTTTTTTATTTTTGAATTTTTAGAAAGAGTTGAAGCTGTTTGAATGTAGATAATGCTCCTATAGAAAAGATAAGCCATGATAAGCCAAGACCATAGAAAGGTATGCTCAAAGATGTTGATAGGGTGATGAAAGGGAAATGGTAGTAGGAAGAATATATGGAGGATAAGAGTTCATGTATAGAAAGGAGGTGTAAGCTTTAGAGGATTTCATGTGGGTAGCTAAAATATTGGACAAGATCAACATTGACACATACCTTGAAGGGTATTGGAACAATGGAGGAATCATGGATGAAATAGCTTGAGATTTAGATGTATGAGGTGGTAGAAGAGATTTGGAAAAAAGTGGAGTGGAAGGCTTTGGAATATTTTTAGAAAGATTTTTGGAAGAAGATGGAATGGAAGCCTTTGGAAACTTGAATGTCAACTTTGAAGTATTTTCAATATTCAAGTCTTTTAAAAGAGACTTGGGAATCCATATAGCTTTAGATTTTCCTTTGGATACTTCTAAACACATTTCTTCAATAATGGGTTTAGGAACCCATATTTGCTTTGATTTAGCTCTCTTAATAGTGGACCTTTGTAGTCTCTTTTGTGCATTCTCCTTCCTAGCATTCACATGTCGATTAGATGAGACATAGTGATCTTTCTTTTTCAATGGATTCTTATGTTTATTCTTACTTCTAAAGGACTTGGGATTTGTGGATGAATAAAGCTGATATGACTGGTTTAGAAGTATAGATGGGTGAAAAGTCATCAAGGATGAGTGTCTTTGTTGATCTTGAGATATTATAGGAGAGCTAGGGAATGAGCTAGGAGTGAATGTAGGAGATGGAGGAACATAAGGCCCCACTATGGATGGAAGGTTTGAATGCTTTAGCTTAGATGGATAAGGACCAAGGATAGATTTAGAAGATGCAAAGGGATAGTGGGAAGGGATATCAACATCTTTAGAGTGAGCAACATGGTCAAAGCCATCAATAGACTCATGAGTACCTTTGATAGGAACAACATTTTTAATAGAAGCACTTGAAGCTTGAGCACAATTTTGAAGTGGATGTGGAGATGTAGAACATGAGGGGATGCTTTGATCTTGACAAGTAGCTTTGGATAGCATATGAAGAGAACTTTTCTCATAATTTTCAGTAAGCTCAAGGGAGATAATGGAAGTGGTATCTTCATCATACTTGGGGGGTGGACAAGATATAGGATATGGAGGGGAAAAATCTCGAAAGAGATGAAAGGGTGCTTGATATTGATCTTTCTTGACATTTATAGCTTTTTCTCTTTGAGAGCCCTCTTGACATGGAGCCACTTCTAAGGACAAGGGAGAATGAAGAGTGAATGGAGTAGTGCTTGGATTAGGCATAGTAGTGCATGAAGGTTGAGGATGTTTAGGATTAGTAGCATGGAAAAGGTTTGTAGCCAAGTGAAGGTTAGCTTGAGTTTCTTTTAAGGGTAACCCTTGAGGATACACATAGTCAATGTGGAAAGCATTAGGTTCCTTTTTTGATAGAGGCATGTTGGAAAGCTTTGAAGTGTTGGTAGATGCACGAGTGTTGGAAGAAGTGGAGGTATCAAGGAAACCATCACTAGACATAGGCTCATTAATATGATCTTGCTCAAGAAAAGTATCCTCATCACAAGAATCATTAGAGGTATCAATAATTCCATTATCAATAAGATCTTGAATTTTATGTTTTAGCTCAATGCAATCTGAAGTACTATGCTCATTATGTTGATGATAAGCACAATAGATATCCAAGAATGGGTTTCCATATGAGCTAGACTTAGGTAACATGATGATCTTATTACCAAGAAGTTTTTGCAAAGTGTCATCCTAAGAATCTTCCAAGGGAGCAAAAGTTCTATTAGAAACATGTCTAGGATCTTCTTTTTGTTTCTCAAGTGAATATAATGCATTCATTTTTTCATCATTTTCTTGGTCAAAGATAGGTTTATCATGATATTTTGGCCTAGGCTCAAAGGAGGTATCACTTGCTTGTCCTCTAAAGAGGTCTTTAGATCTAGAAGATGAAGACATTTGATGTCTTGAAGTAGAGCATGCAGACCTAGAAGAATAGGATGACCTCAAAGAAGGTGACTCAAATGCATGTAAAGACCTTAAGGAAGATTCATGTAATGATGCAATCTTCTCCTCCAACCTTTTCTCAAGTTTAGACTTCATTTCTATCATGCGCTTAGAGAGATGAAGGTAAGAAAGATCATTTGTCTCTTCTAGTTCTTTGTATTGTGCATATAGATCTTGAAACTCTTTAGTGACATGGAGGATATCATGATCATCTAGATTTGGTTGAAGTTTGGTAGCACAAGGTTTAGATCCCATAGTTTTAGATGCAAAGCCAAGCATAAAAGAGCCTAGAAGATAACTTGATGTTGAAACTATAGGAGGTAGAGTGTTCACTTGCCAAGATAGTAGAGAGAGATTAAAGTGACTTGTCAAACAATATGTCCAAGAAACTTACGACATGAATGACTCAAGTCAATAGCTAGGCAAGATGCCCAAATAGCCAAATAGATAGAGCAAGCACGGTGACAAGTGAACAACTTTCCCAACCCAAGAGTGTAGTCAAGAAATCAAGGTAACCATTTTAGCAAAAGGATAACTAGCAAGCATGCATAGACTATGAAGACAAAAAGACCAAGAGCACTAAGACCAAAGAGTCACTTTAAGCATGTTCAAGAACTAGAGACATAGAAAATAAAAATCAAATGATGAGACTCCCCTTAGCAAGCAACACAAGAAAATGTTTGCATTTGATGTTTTGACTTGGTTGACAAAGTTTGACAATAGTTGATAGCATAGCAAGTTTGATGTTCAAAAACAATTTCCTTCCAAGCAAGATAGTGACACATGGAGTATTCTTCAAACAATAAAGCAAGGGACAAAGCAACCTTGCATGATACAAGCATATGTGACGTTTTAAAAGAAATCCCTAGAACTATCGTCATGTGTATGTTCAAAAAGATTTTCATAGGTCTAGCACATTCGAGAACACATCAAGCAATATCTACCTAAGTGTCATGGTTCATTACTCAACAACTTGGCCCACACTTGATGCTCCTTTGCCTCACACCAAGTGGTTGCCCACAAGAGATATTGGCTTTGTCATGGAAATGCCATAAGCATAACCAAGGGAATACAAATGGTGAGTGTAAATCTTGGGGTGATCCGGGTAGTCCACTAGGATTGATCCTTGCACCAAGAAGTTGAGCGGCTAAAAAGGGTAGTTACTAACTTAGGGTTTTTAGATCGGGCTTCCATTCATAGTGTTCTTCTTGCTCCCAATTATGGGACACCTCACCTTGCGATGAGTAACCGATCTCGCAATCACAAGAGTACCTTAAGCATTCTTGCCTAGTGATCTCCCTATGGTCGAAATCCCATAAGTGATCACGCTAGGCGAAGACAAACACTACGTCTACCAAAGTTTTGTGTCCTTGGTAGCCTTGAGTTTATAGTGGGTTGGAAGAGCCAGGTAATCGGCTTGTCCCCACTTGGGTCGTTCCTCTCAGGGTGTCCGAGAGCAAGCCCTCTAAAGGATTCTAACTACACAAAGTGGATCAACTTTTGGAAGTCAAGATTTGTGGTTCACCACAAGGGTGAAGAGCATACTCTCCTATTCCAATCATTTTCTCCCAAACACGCCAAGAAGATTTAGTTACCCCTTGCTTTTGAAACCAAATGGCAAGTCAAGATTTCTGATTCACCACAAGGGTGAAGAGCATACTCTCCTATTACCAAAAGACTCCAATCACAAGTTTTATGTGCCTATAAAAATGAACAATTATTCAATGCCGCACATGAAAACAAAAAAGAAAGAAAGTTTGAATTTTTATGCTTTGGGCAGCCCTGCAAACAATGTTAGTAGCCCTTGCGCATTTGAAGCTTTGACATGCGTTCTTTTGTATGCAAGGTTTCAATTTTTTCACAAGGATGGCAACCTGCAATCACAACTTGTTAGTACCACAAGTTAGTGTAAACTAACATAAAAATCTACAATAAAAAGTGGTTAGTTGCCTCAAAAATCCAATTTATCTTCCAACCAAGTGCATGCAAAGAAAGTGCAAATCAATCACAAATGCTCTCATTTTTACTCTTTGATTTTGACCTAGTCAACAAGATTGGACTTGTTTGCTATGATTTCAGATCCAAAAATAGAAATGAAAAGAAAAGACTGCTACTAAAAATTAGAGAGCTTTTAAAAAATGCAAGAAATTTAAAAAAATCTCTTCATTTGTGCTCTAGAGATCAATTTTGTCAAAACAGGCCAAATTTATCAAATCGAGTTTTTGATCCTTAATACGACTTCAAAATTAAAAACACAAAGAAAGAACCCCCATTAGAATTGAAAAGCCTTTCTAGAAATGTAAGTTTTTTTGAAAAATATGCTGATTTGCGATCAGAAACAACTTTTTATGAAAAAAGAAAAAGAAAAAATCATAACTCCTGCAAATCACGTCAAAATGATCTGAAAATTGGACTGAGATATTTTGAACACATAGAAAACTTGCAAAGAAAATTTCAGAATCAAACTCTAAGCGGTTTAAAAGATATGATCAAATTTTTAAACCAATTAGATTTTTGACCTTCAAACCAATCTACTTATGGGTTGGCCTTAAAACCAAAGTGATAATTCTAAAAAAACACTTAATTAGATCCAATATGCTACTATAAAAAATGAGAGATGAGAAATAAAAGCAAATGGGGCTAGAAACTTGATTCAAGCCCCACGGTGGGCGCCAAAAATGTACACTAGAAAAGGTGCACTTCTCTAAATCATTCTATCCGAGGTTCTCCATAGATTGGAAAGCTCAAATGCCGACTTAGAGCTCCCTAGTCATGGAGTGCAAGGGGCATACAAATGAGCATATATGAGCTCTCAGCTGAGCCTTAGAAATACAGCCCTTGCTAGTAAACCACAAAATGAGAGATTCTTTAGACAAGAGCAAGAGTGCTAGTGTCAAAGAACTCTTGGATCATGCAATGCAAAAATGAAACTAAATTAGGATGAGATGCACAATGCAAGCTATGTTAAAAATGAGATGGGAATGTTACAAATCCAACTATTAATCTATGTGATCTAATTATTTGAAAAGGAAACTACACTATCATGCAATATGATCTTAAGACTAATATGAAGGAAATGAGAGAATGAGACAAGGAAAAGAAGTTCTCCACAAAGCTCCAAGGAAACCTGTTAGAAAACCTGCAGCATGACAATATTCAAAAGATGGATTGATCCTTTGAGGGGGAAAGCTCTCTCCTTTTTAAAGATGTATGGACGGTGGAGATCAAGATGAAGATGGTGGATGATCAACGGTGGAATTCGAAAAGAGGAGTGATCCATGTGCACACACAAGTCAACCAATAGAATATAAGTTGACTTGTCATATAAGACAAAAGTCACAAAGCCTTTTCTTTTAATTGCAAAATAGAAAAAGGACTTTATGTGTGCACTTTAAGTGGGTTAGAAGAATGGGGTGTTTTATTTAATTAAAAGGGGACATGTTCTTTTAATCAAATAATGAACTTAGGATAGCATAGTCAAACTATAGGTTATAATCAAATAAATTGATTATTAGCAATTTGGTCTAGGTAAATGATTAAATTAATTTAGCCAAAATGCTGAGAAGGGGGCTAATAGTCTAGATGACCATTTTTAGGTGATTACATGCCCAAGCATATTGCTACAACTAACTCTTCCAATAATTACCATAGATTTGTTGGTGCTACTGGGATCAAATAAATCATACCTACTACAACTTCTAAACTAATTATAAGTCTTCATTTCCTTACCCTTGTTCTTATACACAAAATCAAATAATTTCCTCAAGTCATTCTAGATCACATGGAACAATTTCAACTAAGGTTAAATCCTAAGAAGTGTGCATTTGGAGTTACCTTTAGAAAACTACTAGGATTCATTATTTCAGCATAAGGAATAGAGGTAGACCCTGAAAAAGTCTAGGCAATCGTGGATATGCCACCTCCTAGAAATATTAGTGCAGTGTCTACCCCTAGTTAACTTTTTTGATTTTATTGGCGAACTCTTTTAGGCCAGCTTTATGTTTATGCTTGATGATCAGTGACATTGTTTTCCAAATTGTTGGATATTGTTTAATATATGTTGAGTTACTTAGTTATTTTAGTTATCTCATGATTGTTCGATGATGATATATATGTTCATGTAGTGACTTTCAGTTATTTAATGGTGTTAGTTAAATGAATGATTTATATGCAGTTTCTATGGTTACTTACCCCATACTTGCATGTGCATGGTGTACGTGTATGTTTTTATTTTATGATTGACATTCCTAATGTGGTTGAGGGAGGGAGTCGTAGTCACCTGCTAGTCAAGATCTACACGATGTACCACTTCCTACCATTGTTTGTTTAGTTTAGAATATATGATTATGTACATGCGTGAATTTTATGCAGATTGCAGGTATCGGGTATCGACTTCCCTAAATTGCCAGGATGAACATACCCTATCGCAGTATTTCAATGGTACAAGTAGAGAGATAACTCTTGATTCCAAATCCTAACCTAAGCCAATTGTCCTAGAAAATAGGACAAGTATCTGAGTTAGTTTCACCTTTCCAGATTTGTCAAGTGTCATGAATCTGTGACTTTGACCCTGGAGTTTGACTTTGTTCTTTGACTTTTAGTTGAGTTGTCGTATTTGGTTTTGCGAGTCTGGTGTGGTTTTCTATTATAATTAAAACAAATTAAAAGATAATGTGATGATTTAATTTAATGAAAATTTAGTATTTAATTATGTTTAATTAATTGAGAAATTAATTAAATGAAAGAATTAAATTTAAAAGATTATATTAAAGATCTGTTTTTGATGTATTTATATTTATTTAATTTAATAATAATTATTTAGGGGTTTTAATTTAATAACAAACTCTAAATAATGTTATTAATTAAATTAATAAATATATTACTAAAAACATTTTGAAAATTAATTAAAGAGAGAAAGGAATTATTTAATTAAGATATTTTGTAATTAAATATCTAAAAGAGTTGTGCATGAAAATGTAAAAGATAATAAAATATTAAAAGAAATTGATCAATGAGTTCCCTCTCGTGATTGCACATTCAAAGACCCAATTTAGAGAACTTTTTATCAAAGATCGGGAGTTCATTTTTCAATAATTGAGTTTTGGAGCAGCCAGTTTATGAAAAGGGGGTGTTCGAAGGAAAAGGAATTGTTGTGTCTTCTGTGCGCCTGTCATTTTAGCATCAGATCTAGGTAGGATCTTGTGGTTAATTTGTATAGTAGTTTTGTTCTATGAACTTTTGTCTTCTTCGTGTCTATTGCGTACTTTGGTTTTAGATTTTTTTTTGGGTTGTAACCCTTGTATGCAAATTTGATGTTCTTTGATTGAGAAATATTTGTTTATGTTTTGAGAATTTGAAAATCCTCATATTAAGATTATCGCTCTACGTTTCTTGAGAGCATTTGTGAATGATTATAGTTTTGAAACCCTCGTTCGATGGACTTGAAGGGTTGTTTTGGATTGTTAAATCAGGTTGTGGGGTGTTTCTCTACCAAGTTCTTAGTTGGGTATATATATATATATATATATATATATATATATATATATATATATATATATATATATATATATATATATATATATATATATAACGTAATTACAAAGTAATTTGTAATTACTATGTAATTACATTATTAAAAAGCAAATTAATGGCGAGGGGCTTGTTTTGTTTTTAAAACAAAACTTTAAAAATATATATATTAATATTAAATGGTGGGCGGGGCCACCAAACCCCCACTCACCCTCAAGTCTCATGCAGGGGATGCACAACAGCAACAACTGTTGTTGTAGTAGCAAGTACTATCTGTATGACAATGCTTTGTTGTTGCTGCAGCAGCGGTGCTGCTGTGGCAACTTTGTCGTTTATGGTCAGTGGACCTAAATCACTTTTAAATTTAGGTTTTTTATTATTTTTGTTTTATTAAAAAATTTAAATAACATTTTTTATTAAGTTAAATCAAATTTAATAAATTTAAAATGTCAGGTCATTTTTATTATTATTTTTAATAATTATTATTTTATTATTAGTTAATAATTATTTCTTATCGAAAATTAATTAAAGAGAGAAAGGAATTATTTAATTAAGATATTTTGTAATTAAATATCTAAAAGAGTTGTGCATGAAAATGTAAAAGATAATAAAATATTAAAAGAAATTGATCAACAAGTTCCCTCTCATGATTGCACAATCAAAGTCCCAATTTAGAGAACTCTTTATCAGAGATCAGGAGTTCATTTTTCAATAATTGGGTTTTGGAGGAGCCAATTTATGAAAAGGGGGTGTTCGAAGGAAAAGGAATTGTTGTGTCTTCTATGCGCCTGTTGTTTTAGCATCAGATCTAGGTAAGATCTTATGGTTAATTTGTACAGTAATTTTGTTCTTCGAACTTCTGTCTTCTCTATGTCTATTGCGTATTTTAGTTTCAGAATGTTTTTTTTGGGTTATAACCCTTGTATGCAAATTTGATGTTCTTTGATTGAGAAATATTTGTTTATGTTTTGAGAATTTGAAAACCCTCATATTAAGATTATCACTCTTCATTTCTTGAGAGCATCTGTGAATGATTATAGTTTTGAAATTCGACGGATGTGAAGGTTTGTTTTGGATTGTTAAATCGAGTTGTGGGGGGTTTCTCTACCAAGTATATATATATATATATATATATATATATATATATATATATATATATATATATATATATATATATATATATATATATATATATATATATATATATATATATATATATATATATATATTGTAATTACTATGTAATTACATTATTAAAAGCGAAATAATGGTGGGGGGCTTGTTTTGTTTTTAAAACAAAACTTTAAAAAAATATATATTAATATTAAATGATGGGTGGGGTCACCAAACCCCCACCCACCCTTGACTCTCATGGAGGGGATGCACGACAACTACGGTTGTTGTCGTAGTAGCAGGTACTATCTTTACGACAGTACGTTGTTGTTGCTGCAGCAACGATGCTGCTGTGGCAGCTTTGTCATTTATGGCCGGCAAGCCTAAATCACTTCTAAATTTAGGTTTTTTATTATTTTTATTTTATTAAAAAATTTAAATAACATTATTTATTATGTTAAATTTAATTTAATAAATTTAAAATGTCAAGTCATTTATATTATTATTTTAAATATTTATTATTTTATTATTAGTTAATAATTATTTTTATCAATAAATTAATATAAGATATTTTATTAATAGATCAATAATTATTATCTTTAATAATTTATTGATTACTGATTTTAATTTTGATAATATTATTTGAGTTTGTAACTAATGTATTATTAAAATGTATATGTATGATAATTGATAATTGTAATTACAGAGATGATTATTCTAATAAAATTCAGATTTTTACTCAAGGCGAGTCAAATTTAAATGTAAATGATTTTTATTACTAGGGAAATTTTATGTTTCAAAAACCTTAGAAATCTTAATACTTTGAAAGACAAAAAATTATTAACTGGTTGTTTATTGAATGTTGTGTTTTGATATCAAGATGAACTATGAAACAATGTTTAAACAACTTTATATGAATTGTTGAATCATCTGGGATTATAGTGAACTCGAAAACCATAGTGAATTTGGCAACTAGATAAATGGAAACTGAAACCCTAATTAAGATCGAAAACATTATGAGTTGCAATACTTGAAAATGAAAATGAGAACTTGAAACCTATAGTGAAAATTAAATTGTGTCTTCCAAAACCTTATGAATTATGAAAATGACTTTTGTATGTACCTTATGTGATGTGTGATTTATTGGTGTTGGGTTTTTGGGGTTTTACTTAGCTTTGGTTAGTCAGGATGTTTACCAAAGGCTTGGGAGTTTTGTTCTGTGATGTCATAATGATGTTTTGATTACAATCTTATATACCTGACCATGGTAATGTGTCATGTGTGTGCTATGATGACTTTGATTAGACATTTTGATGTGCTTTCTAGTTCTTGTGTAGAACTAAGGTGGATGATGTGTCTTTCCTGATATAACCTTTGAGTCTTTTATCAAATATCTTTGGATTGCTTTCCAATTACTTGTATAGGACTAAGGTGATTATATGGTTTGTTTGTTTGGTGATGTCATGTTAAGATATGGATTTGGTTTAAGTGTACTTGATTTTGGATCAGTCCTGTTAGGATGATCGTATTGGTGGAATCTGTGATTATGATTAGTGATATCTAAGTGCTTTCCAGTTGCTTGTTTAAGGACTGATGTGTGGTTTATAGTCATTTGTGATCTTTTTCTTTTGCTAAGCTTAGGGTAGGTTATCTAGTATGTCATGTTGGGAAGTGGCTTACAATGGAGGCCGAAGCCCTAAAGAGGCTACCTGGGTAACTCATTATAGGTTGTTTTAATAAGTGATAACATTTCATTATTTATGGGTTTTAAATGAATTAACAAGATATGGTACCACATAAAATCACTAGGGGGCTGGAATCTTAAGAGACTGCTAAGGTAACATTAGAGTTGACTCATTAGTATGCCTTGTCCATACGAAAGGACACAAATGCCACATAGAGACACTAGGGGGCTAGAGTCCAGAGAGGCTACCAAGATAACCTTAGAGTTGGCTCATGCGATGACACTTGCCCACTTACATAATAGATTTCCTACGTGTCTATGATGCCTCTAGGATTAGTTGATACTTGTGTCTTGGTACCCTTTGAGATAGTTTGCTTTCAGGTGATTCCTTAAACCTAAATGTTGGTTTTGACTTTTGAGTTTGTTATCCTATTTGGGACTTGAGTTTATCTCTTCAGCATTGTGGGAGTGGACCTTTTTGGATTCCACGAGGTTGGGTGGTAGTGCTTTTTCTTATACCATTGAGATCTGACCGTCAGATGTTGTTGTTGGATGTGTTTGTGGAGATGTTCCTTTCTATCTGATGGATAGTTATACTCTAAGTGTATTGTAATTGATTTCATAGATCTTACAAGATGATGTAATCTATTTCATGATGTATATTATTTCAGCCTCTCATACCTTATGACTTGTACTATGGATGATTGTGCATTCTGTTTATTGCCAAGTGGCATCCTATAATTGTATATTATTTAAATGAATTTGTACTTGTAGTTATTCTTTAATATGGATGTGTTATATATTGGAGTTAGTATTAATTAAAACTTTAAAATGTGATTCAATGTCATTAGACCCTTAAGAGTTGTAACCTATTTGTGTGTTGTTGATGTATGAGTGTATGTTAATTGCTTTTGCTATTCTATAATGGTTGTTGTATCTTTATTTTTTAAAAATATATTTGTCAAACTTAGTAAAACTTTAGGTTAACTTATTTTGGGTTCCCTAACAGGGTGTTACAATTAGTCAAATGAGGAGTCTTCAGGGATGTCTTCAATCCAGAAGGAGATTTATTTCACATTGGGTAGAGAGAGCTCAACCTTTTAACAAGAGCTTATATAAAGGAGTCAAAAATGTATGGAATGAGGATTTTCAAAAGAGTATAGATCAAATCAAGAAGTACTTGGAAAATCCTTCAATTTTAATGCCTCTTATCCTAGGGAGACCACTTATTCTATACATTTCAGCAACAAAATCTTCCTTAGGGGCATTATAGCTCAGCTTGATGAACATGGGAAAGAAAGAGCAATATACTACATTAGTCGTACTCTTGTTTCATATGAGGTTAACTACACCAATATTGAGAAAGCTTGCCTAGCGATTGTGTTTGCTTCCCAAAATTTGTGACATTACATGCTTGTGCACACTATACACCTCATAGAAAAAATAGATCCACTCAAGTATTTACTAGGTAAGGATGCCCTCATAGGTAGACTTGCTAAATGGATAATGATCCTTTTAGAGTTTGACATAGAGTAGGTTGAGTGTAAAGTGATTAAAGGACAAACCATAGTAGATCAATTGGCTGATTTCCCAATATGAGATAATACACCTATTCAAGTTGATTTCCTAGATGAGCACCTTATGTATATGACTAAAAGAATGTGGAAGATGTTCTTTGATGGATCCTTTATGTAACATGGTTTGGGAGCTGGTGTGTTGTTTGTGTCTCCTCATGGGTACATAATTCCTAAATCTTACAAATTATTATTCCCATGTAGAAACAACATTATTGAGTATGAAGCTTTAACAAATGGACTTAAGATGGCCATAGAATGGAGAATCATAGAGTCACACATTTATGGGGATTCACAGCTAATAATCAACCAAGTCAATAATGAATATTTAACCAAAAATGGGAAACTAATACCTTACAAGTAGATGGTTGATTCCTTGAGACAATATTTCACATTTGTTACATTTCAACAAATCCCTCAAGTAGAAAACAAAGCAGTTGATGCCATGGCTACACTTGCTTTACTTCTTCAGTTAGAGCAACATGAATCCAAATTTGAATTCCTGGTGGAAGAGCTACATCACCCTATCTATGATTCCCAAGAAAGTCATGTTATTTGCACCCTTGTTGGTCCTAAGTCAACCCGTTATGGTCTCATTTATTTATACCTTCGTGATGGTATTATACTCGAAACCTTTAACTCATCTGAATGCAAAAACCTTTTCTAAAATGCCTCTCACCATTCCCTTATCTCTAGTGATTTGTATAGGAAGGGTGTAGATGGAACGCTTCTTAGATGCTTGGAAAAGGAAGAATCCAATCAAGTGTTAGTTGACATCCATGAGAGCATCTATGGGGGACATTCCAATAATCTTTCCATGGCCCGAAGGTTTCTTATAGGATACTATTGGCCCACAATGTAGATTGTTGTGGTAGCTTTTGCAAAGTTATGTGAAAAGTGTGAAGAACATGGTAATATGATACATGCTTCAAGTAGGGAGTTCATTCCTTCTATTTCTCATTGGTCGTTTCAATGCTAGGCCTTTGATCTTGTTGGGAAGATTCATCCCAACTCATCAGGTGGACACAAGTTTATTATCACCGCTATTGATTACTTTACTAAATGGGTAGTAGTTGTACCACTTTCTATTGCCTCAGGCAAAACAGTCTCTCTATTCATTCTTAATCATATCATCTGTCGATATGGAGTGCCTTCCAATATTATTACCAATGACAGAGGTCAATTAAAAAATAAGGACCTTAAACAACTCTGCAAGAGATTCAAGATTAAACAACATTGGTCCTCCATTTACTTTCCGCAACGAAATGGTCAAATAGAAGCATCAAATAAGGCCATCCAGAAGATCCTACATAAGACAATTCATAATAGCGGCAAAGATTGGCATTTACAGATAAATCTAGCTTTGTGGGCCTATAGAACGAGTATTTGTACTCCTACTAGGGCTACTCCTTTTGCCCTCACATATGGCGCTGAAGTAGTGTTACCTTTAGAGGTTGAGATTCCTTCACTTAGAGTTTCTCTCAAAGGTTTAGTTATAAATGAAGACTACCATTCCATGAGACTTCAAGAGTTAGAACTTCTAGATGAGAATTGTAAAGCATCATTTGACCATATGAGGGTGTATCAAAAAGCGCATGTCCAAAGTCTTCAACAAAAAGGTTCGCCATAGAGAATTTTAGGTGAGAGATCTTGTCCTACGTGAAAATCCTAAGAATAAAAAATAGAGAGATCAAAAGGAGAAATTTGAACCTAATTGGCTTGGACCTTGCATCATTACAACAACTTTTGGGTCTGGTGCTTATTTACTGTCTATAGAAGAGGGAGAGCAACTCCCTAATCCTATCAATGTCTTGCACCTGAAGAAGTTTTATCCATGATTCTTGGGGGCATTCATTGTATATATTTATTGATCCTAAAAAAATCCAAAAAAATTGATATATTTAAAAAATTCAAAAAAATGATATATTTCAAAAAATCCAAAAAAAATGATGTATTTCAAAAAATCCAAAAAATGATATGTTTCAAAAAATCCAAAAAAAAATAATATACTATCAAAAATTCTAAAAATCATAAAATGTCCTAAAAAAATGATCATCTTAGTGAAAACCTAGCAATAGGCACTTTGATGTGTCTCCAAAAAAAAATTGATTAAAAAAATAATTGCAATAAAATCCAAGTGGTGAAAACCTAGAAATAGACGCTACTTAAGGCCTTTGTACACCTATTTCTTAGCACGTGTCCTCGACACTTAGCGTTCCCCCATCATGCCTTGTCCTTGTTGCCTTGGTTTGGAATTGGTCTATGTCTTTGTCTAGGGGGCATAACTGTGTTAACTTTGGTCTCTTGGATGTGTTAGTCTTTAGGACACCTCGCAAACAGTGTTTTTCAACACCATCCCAACTATATTTTTCAATACAAAACTTGACATCAAGTGTTTTTCAACACTTATTGGTTTGGTCTTACCCAGTTTTGTCATGTGATCTTACCTACTTGTGAGAATTTGATCCTTATCCTTGAAACTCAGTATTAGTTAAAACAGTTAAATTTTTAAACACAAACACTTAATGCTTGAGCTATGTCATGATCTTTTCTTTGTGTGCTGATTGTTATTGATTTTCATTAAGTGTTCTTGTCTAATAAGTATCTCTGGTATGCATAGCTAGAGGACTTGGGACATGGGGCATGTTTTTTAATTTTCTTTCTGCTTGTGGGTGTGGTCTTGAAACTCTAGAGTGTCTCTTGTTGTCCCCTATAAACAGTTAAGAGATTTGAGGCATCATCCTTGACTATTTTTGCACAACTATTCTTATGGTCATCCCAACATTTGTGCTTTGATGCAAGCATGGTTTTGCTACATTAAATTGGATAAGCTAACATCAGAGTCATCTTGACCTTTATGTCTTTGATGCTTATGTTAAAATCTTTCCACATTCCAATCTAATATAAATCACATTCACATCTTCATAGTTGTGCTTGCGACTAGTGATGATTGTGTGATTTTTCGATGTCCCTTAATAATGGCCCAATGATGAAAATAAGTTCTGTAACATTCTCTAATGAATGATGAACATAAAATCCTATGTTACAATTGCTCTATTGCAAGTACCCCTTTGCATTTTCATGTAGCTTGCATTGTTAGACTTCATTTTTAGGTTGCATTATGAGTTTGAGAGGGTTTTCCTTCAACTTTCTTGTGGACTTTTAATCAACTATTGTCATGTCTTGATTTTCAATTCCTTATCTTCTTTCGTGATCTCAATCAAAATTTTCTATCTTAAACAATTGATTGATTTTGAGGCATTCTCTTTGTTGAGGCAAATTCTCTTTCTTCTTTCAATTTCTTTCCACCTCTTCCAAACTCCTATCTTCCATTTGCTTTCACCACACTTCTTTTCTTCTAATTCAACTCTGGGGCATAATCTTTCATGCTTGATGATCTACCTTGGTTTTGTGATCCTTATATCTTTCATCTTACATCAAGATCCTTATCTTTAGTTCGATTTGATCAAAATTATCAATTTTTTTTATTTCTCCTCTATTTCATTTCAATTTTGTTTACGAGGGGGCAATACGTATCAAAATTTAATCCTTGATTCAGCTTTATTAATCTTTGTTCCACCTGGGATAGCCTTGTCTTTGTCAAGACAAAATTGTTATTAAAAATTGTATTCTTTGTCCTAATGTGTTCCTAAGTTGACCACACGTCTATGTTGTTTTGTGATCCCGAATTGACCTCACACTTCAACTGCATTCTTTGAGTACATGTGTTCCCAAAATGATCAGACATTAGTCAAAGAGGGGCAAATGTATGCACCCTAAAATGGTCGCCCAGACTATGGGCCCCAAAACTTCAATTTATCAATTTCCTAAATCAATGAATCCCAATATTTTATTGAATCAATTCAAATCATCTTCCTTGATCAAATTGCAATTAATTTAATTATTTCAATATTTCCTAAGGTTTGATCATTTCATCATGAATCTTATTTAATTAAAAGAAACAACCTTTTTTAAACAAATAAAATAATATTTTTTAATTAAAAGAAAATCTCTCTTTGAATTATATAATTTTATCTTATTTAATTAAAATTTCTCTTTTTATTAAATAATCTTATCTTATTTAATTAAAAGAAAACATCATGTTAAAGAAATAAAATAATCTTATTTAATTAAAAATAGAATCTCTCTTTTAATTGAATAGTTTTATCTTGTTTAATTAAAATCTCTCTTTTTATTAAATTATCTTATCTTATTTAATTAAAAGAAAACATTATTTTAAATAAATAAAATAATCTTATTTAATTTAAAATAAAATCTCTCTTTTAATTAAATAGTTTTATCTTGTTTAATTAAAATATTTTTTTAAATTAAATTATCTCATCTTATTTAATTAAAAGAAAACATCCTTTTAAATAAATTATTTTTTTATTTTTTTAAAAATTGGTAAACGACCAAGGCCTTGATAAATTTTATTAAATAAAATAAATAAATTACAATAGCTTTCCTTTGTTCAAACGAGCACTGGTAGGAAAGAACGGAGAAGAAAACCTCTAGTCTAGCCTGGGACAACAATCCTATATTATTACATTTTAAAAGGAGCATACCCCAATAGAATCTTCACTAATTTTAAATTACAAACATTATAGGGGCATACCCCTAATAGATTACATCGATATTGAATACATAATCATTACATCTATCATATAATGCTTGCTTAATAATCCAAGTCCACCTTTGAGCTAACCAAACCCTCCATGCTAATTACACATTTCGTCTACTAAACTTGTCAATCAACAAAGTTAGTGTACATATAAAGCTAGAGAAAAAAACCAACCATTAGCAAAGGGGTCAGCATCCCAAATAATATTAATAATTGATTCATAAAAAGATCATACAATTATTACCAAAGTATTAGAAATCCTTAAGTAAATCCTATTGTAAAGCGACCAAAAAGGAATACTCCTTGGTGAATACACTTTGATATCCTCTATATAGTTAAAACATATAAACTCCAGCACAATGAAAATGAAAACCAATCGAATACACCAGGCATTAGTATTGAAACCTACCGCCTCAAAACCATAGGAATATGAATGACAGATATTGAATACAATATAAAAGGTTAGATTTAGGCCAAATAGCTAGAAAAAAGAGATTCACACTCTAACCATCACAAAAAAACCACCCCTTTAGGATATAAATTTCTAACCATCATCTTATAATAGACAAATCAAATAAATCTTCATAAAAATTGGAATCACTATTAGATCAGTACCAAAGAAAGGCAAAGTTTTATACATTAAACGAAGTGCTAATCTATAGAAAATCTTACTAAAGGGATTTGGAATCTCCATGAAATTTGGAAGACCAATCTCTAGCAAAGAGATATCATAATAATAATAAATCCCCACCTAACTCTTCAGAAATTGAAAAAAACCATTAACCTTCTTACTGCTGAATAAAAGGAAAATAAATTCTGACCGTGCCCATCTCAATGCCAATCCATTAAATACCTAAGCTATGCATTAGAGTAAGATCAATTAATCCAACACAAACTAAAATTGTTATAATGTTAACCAATTTTATCTTAAACTTTATACCATTTAGTCGATTTACAGAGTCAGATAACCTTTCCAATATATAGAGTACTATATCCAAAATCCTAAGCCCTTCCCCTTCTATCTATTCATTAGAAACATAACCAAAAGGGCTAAAATACAACCAAGAATACCAAGAGTATACAAAATAAACACTATATTGCTCTGGTTGAAAGAAATTGAAAACCAAAATACAGGGGCTTCGCCTAATATGAAATAAACAAAACATCTCGCCCCTAAACACCATCAAAGCTAATTAAATGACCATAGTAGAAGACAAAAAAAGGGCCAACCTTGCAGGAACCTCCATTACTTTTTCCAATAGATCATGATTACTTCGACAACATCACTTGGATTTTTTTGCCTTGAAAAAAGGAGGAAACTCGAAAGAAGACTTCTCCATGCTTGTCTTCTCAATGTTCGGAGTATAGAAATTCACTCTGTCGAGATTTTCAAACATTACCCCCAGGTGGATGTATGCCTTATGAATCTTGAGGTAATTTACTAGCCACCCATGCCCAATCACCAGTGCTATCTTCCTCCACCCCATTAAAAAATGGAAGTAGGGTTCCATCTTGGGCCAAGCCATGTCGAAGGCTACTCTATCTCTGATAACTAAGACAGAGCACCTAGGAATATTAGTAATGATTAGGCTCCTTGGAGGGTGCTCCATATATATTTCAGGGAGCGGAAGACATAAGTTCTCATCAAGAGCCATCATCGCCTCCTCAATACCTTTACACCAAGTTGATTGGAAAATATTCAGGCACATTCGAATCATAGCCCACTTTCTAAAACCAATTCTTTCCATGTGGCCTATAAAAGTTCCAATGATGTCGCTATTTTTCCTCCAAGAGTGGTCATATTTGAATACTTCTTCTCCTATTGCTTGGCTAACAACAATTCTTGTCATGCCATCAACAGGTCTGAGGATATTGTTCCATCATTCTGGCTTCTCATTCCCCATAAAGGCCATCGTTCTTACTTTGGATGAATGAAATACATAGATATTAGTGTCCATGTTCACAACTACAAACCCTCTCTGCCAATGACAATTCAAGGAGATAATGACACTAAACTGAAGGTGAAGTATCTCGAATGAACTCGAAGCTGGTATAAAAGATGTCACCACCTCAATATTAAAAAATAGGTTGTCATGTACTAAAGAATTAATCCACTATTGCTAATGAATGCTCTGTCCTGGTTCATGGGCTTTAAGGTGTAATGGGGTTCAAAAACCCCTAATGTCGCACCTAATCTTCTGACCTAAGAAACCCTTGAAACCTTTAAAAAATATATCAAAAGAATACACAAGTTCTAATAGCAAACAATACATACCTAAGAAAACATAAAGAAAAAGGTAGATAATGAATTACTTTGTACCCTCCTTTTATACTAATAAATTAAGATATTAAGGTTTTCAAAATAGGGAAAAAACCTAAGATCGAAACTTGGCCAAATGAATACCATCAGCCCCTTTATTTGCTAATAAATCTACCTTCGCATTACCTTCTCTATAAATATGGCAAATCCTTGTCTCTTCGAATTTGTCAAGCAAGAGGATTACTTCTTGTAATCTTGAGTTAAGAATCCAATTAGGAGTTGAGCGCTTCTTGATAGCATTTAAAACAATCTAAGAATCACCCTCAATAATTAGCTTAGAGATACCTAAATGAAGATAAGTATTCAAACCTTCTTCCAAGGCTAAGAATTCTTCTAAGTTATTGGAGGTCGGATTAATGGATTTGGCCTTTTTGGCTAGCTAATTACCTAAATCGTCATTAAGTTATTGGAGGTCAGATTAATGGATTTGGCCTTTTTGGCTAGCCAATTACCTGAATCGTCATTGACGATACATCCAATTCTAGCCACCCTTGGATTGCCTCTAGCAGCACCATTAAAATTAAGCTTGGTCCACCACTTTGGAGGAGGTGACCACTTGCAATTCTTCCTAGCCTCCTTATCTACCTTAGGGTATACTAGTAGGGGATTAATCAAATTAGGCCAAAGCTTCTTGATTGTGCCATCCTAGAGGGAGCAGGAGCCTTCTATCATTCTAGATTTTCTAAGGTGAGAATTAATATTTTCTACTATACTAGCTTCTATCTTTAAAGTCAATTTTTTTCCTTCATCTCTATATCGCAAAAAATCCTCTTGTTTCTTTCTTTCCAAATTTCCCACATGAGAATAGACAGGCTGATGTTCTAGAGTTTACTATATACACCCTTACAAATGTTAGTTGGCCAACCAATGAGAAAATTCTTAATTTTTTGGGGAACGGAGAGAACCAACCAAGTTTGTGAATGAGCCAATCCCAGAACTTACATGAATAAGGACAATTCTAGAGCAAATGTTCAACATCTTCACAATCACTTTTGTAGAGAGAGCATCTTAACAGGCCTGCCAAGCCAATTCTCTTTAGTCTATCTGCCATCAAAATCCTATTTTGAAATGCTAACCATAAGAAAAAACTTGCTTTTGATAAGCAGGCTGAGTCCCAACATAGTTGAAGAGGAATCTCCACTTCTTCCCACCTTTTGGAGTTGATGAGGGCATTATACCCATTTTTAACGTTATATTTGCCATCGTTAGATGCTATCCAAATCAATTTATCCTTCCTCTCCACATGTTTGATCACCCTAGTGGAGATGATCTTTTGATATGCCATAACCTCCTCAGGATCCAAATCTAATCCATCCACAGATTTTCAGCTCCAAATGGAATTATTATTAGAAATGAACTTTGACTTATAATCTTTAACTCGCCTTCCCCAGTGCTTAATTAGTTTTTGTTTGAGATAGACTAAGATGAGACCATTGCCTATAGGTTGATGTCTATCCCAAGAGTCTTCCCAAAAAAGAGCTTCTTCTCCATTCCCGACATCCTAGGTTACAAATTTGCTAATTAAGTGTCGACACTTACTCATGAAGTTCCAACTTTCTGAACCCTTCGGAAGTGACTTCATTTTGAAAATTGAACTTGGATCATTTGCATTAAGATACTTATTAAACAAGATTTTAGCCCATTTATGCTCTCTATCAGAATAAAGATGCCAAACCAGTTTAGCCCCTAGGGCTTCATTTTTCCATAAGGTTCTTGATACCTAAACCACCAAGCTTCTTACGTTTACACACTTTATCCCATTTAATGAGCACCAATTTTTTGGAATTTGCACAATCTTTCCATAGAAAGTCTCTTATTTTAGCTTCAAACTTATGGAAAAAATGTTTCAGAAGAGGGAGACAGGAAGGAGGATAGGTCCGAATTGAAGATAAGATCGATCTTATCTTGATACTCTTACCTACTTTTGTAAGCCATTTGTCTTTCCAATTATCAATCCTAGCTTCCATTTTTTCCAAGGTATTATGTCATACCTTTTGCTGATTTTGAACTCCTTTCCAAATCTATACCGAGATACTTACATGGAAAGAGACCTTTTTTATATCCCATAATTTGACAAATTTGATTTTCCATCTTTTCTTCAGTATTAAGAAAAAAAAAAGATTTAGCTTCATTAACTTTTTGCCCTGAAGCTTTCATATAGCTATCAATGATTGATTTGTAATTAATTGCCTCCTTTTGTGAACTTTCTCTTGGTAGGATCGTATCATCTGCATATTGTTGGTGGGTGATATTAGGCATATTCTTAGTTACAACCACCCCTTTGATGTCTTTATTTCTATAAGCTTTTGAAATAGCTCTTCCAAAAGCCTCAGCCATGATAATGAAGAGGAACAGGGATAATGGTTCCCCTTGTCTTATTCACCTTGAAACTTCAAAAAAGCCTTCAGGTGACCCATTGCCAAGGACCGAGATCCTTGTGGTAGAGATACACTTAAAAGATTAGATTGATCCATTGATGGGAGAAACCAAAAGCTTCTAACATTTTGCATAGAAACTGCCAATCAACCATGTCATATGCTTTCTAAATGTCCAACTTCATAAATATACATGCTTCCTTATTCTTAAGAGCTGAATGTATGACCTCCTATATGATAATGATGCCATCTAAGATGGATCTGCCTAGCACAAAGCCTATTTGCTCTTTTGATATAATCTTAAGCAAAATTAATTTTAGTTTGTTAGCTAAGATTTTAGAATAAATTTTATAAATAATGTTGCATAGTGTGATCAGCCTAAAGTCACTAGGATTTTTAGGCTTTGATTTTTTTGGAATTAGGGTAATAAATGAGTGATTAATTTCAGACAGAAGGGAACTACCCTTCCTCAAAGCTTCTAATGCCTCCCAGAGATCTCTACTGAGAATATCCGAACATTTTTGATAAAAAAGACCTAAAATCCATTTAGTCTTGGAGATTTCTATGGATTCAAATTAAATACCATACTTCTTACTTCTTCTAGCATTATAGGTTGATTTAAATCTTTATTGTCTTCTAAGGAGATTAACTTGGGAATTACTTCAAGCATTTTGTCTTGCTCTACTTTATTTGATCCCTCCATGTTGTTTAAGAGTCGTTGAAAGTGATTGACAAAAGTTTCAGCAATTTCAGATGGGTTATCAATTATTATACCTTCCTGATTTCTGATCCTACTATAGTACTTCTTGCTCTATTATAGAGATTTGAGTTATAAAAATATTTTGTATTCCGATCTCCTTCTTCCAGCCACCTATATCTGGACTTTTTTCTCTAGAAAACTTCTTCCTTAGTCAAAATATCTTCTTGTTTTGCTAATAATTCTTTTTCTAATTCATAACTATCATTATTCATACCATATTTGATAATTTCTCAATTTAATTCTTTTAATCTATCTTTGATTTCTAATTTTTCTTTAAAAATGTTCTTAAAATGATCTCTATTCCATTTGAGGATGGATTCTTTAAGCATCTTCATTTTGGAAACAAAAACAAACATTTTTGAACCCTCAAAGTCACCTTGAGACCACCACATTTTGATGTTTTCTTAAAAAATAGCATCCAGAAACCACATTTTTCACATTTAAATGCACTTCTAATGGGTTTATGATGTTCGTTCAACTCCAGTCTAACAGGAAAATGGTAAGAACCAATAATTAGTAGAAACTCAGTCTAGATGTTTAGGTTATTGATTTCTAAATCTCCTTTGATGAAAAACCTATCTAGTTTCTCCACAATATATGCGAAATCCTTTCTCTTGTTGTTCCATGTGAATATCTCATTACAACAAGGAATATCAATCAAATTATGATCTAAGTACCATTCATTGAAGTCCTTCATGGGTTGAGAGATTCGTGAAATTCCCTCGATTTTTTCATTCAGGTTTAAAATAGAGTTAAAGTATCCTCTAAGAATTATTGGAATGTTTTGAAAATTTCCCATATAGGTACTAATTTCTTTCCAAACTATTTTTTTCTCTAAAGTACTAATTGTTCCATTAATATTAAACAAAATAAACTTGATATTAGATTTAACACTATTGACCAAACCACAAATACAGTTATTTTTAGATGTTAAAATATCTAAAAAGATTTTCCTATGATTCCATATAAACCCTAAACCCCCAGATGCACCTATAGAATCATGCATGCTACAACTCCAATAACCTAACTTTTTACCTAAATTAATTCCTTCTGATCTCTTTAACTTAGTGTCTTGTAGCAAAATAATGTCTGATTCAAACTTATTTAGATTTTTCTTTAAAATTATTTTTTTGTTAGGGGCGTTTAAGCCCCTAACGTTCCATGTGGTGATCTTCATGGCTCCATGGGAAGGCTCTTCCCCTTCCCTTTATTAAATAGATTGATTTTTTACTGTTCTCGAGCTTTACCATCTGCTTTTCTGAGCTTCTTGAGTGACTTTCTACCTCTCTTTGCTAACATCTTCCCACAATTAGGAAATTTGTTTCCTTCCAAGAACTTTCAGATACCCAGTTCTTCTAGGTTTTCCTGTGCACACTTAACTATTTCCTTTTTTGAACTTTCTTCCTTTTCTATAACTATGTCCGAATCAAGTTCTAGTAATAATTATTTTGATAAATCTTTTTGAAATACAGTATCTATATCTTCATGTCCTTCAGATATGTTTTCCATCTCTGAGTGAATACCAGATTTGTCCTCTTATTCAAATGACCTTAAATCCCTTTTGAGATCTATAAATATATAGTTATCTCCTCCCAGCTATAAAACTTTCTTCAAAAGCTCCTCTTTTTGTGCCATGTTGTCCTTATCTTCATTATCAAAATCAAAGACTCTACTTAGTTCTTCTGACAATTGCTCTATATAATCATACTCCTCCTTTAGCCAATCTATTCCTATTTCTTTTCTCTTGTCCTCTTTCTAATTGAGGAACTTCTAAAAATCTTGAATAGGAATATCTTCATAAATACACTTTGTTAATGCTTTAGTTCTATCTGAATGATCCTTCTTTGGAGATGGGGTTTGCCAAAATTTGTCAACCTTTTAGTAGGTACCTTTCCATTGGTGTCCTTTGCCAGAGAGGGTTTTGTCCTTTAACCTTTCGGGGTTTTTTCTTTTGGTCCACTGCCATGCTCTGCTATGACTTCAAATAGTAGAGCTTGTTCCCTATCCCCTAAAATTCTTAGAGAAACTATTGCTTCCTCATAATCCTCTTTGTTAGCTTCTGACTAAATTTCTCCTTTGCTGACCGTGCTTCTGATTGCCCTTCTTTTCTTCAATTTCCTTTCTTTTTTCTTATGCTTCTTTTCATCCACTATTATGCTCTGTAATCTTTGTCTATTTGATACTTTAGGAAACCCTTTCACAGGACTTGAGTAATCCTTTTGAACTGGCTGATCTAGGGGAAGTTCCTTAGCCTCCTTTCTATCTAACCAATTGTCTGTATCCTTCTTAGAAGAACCTTGTTTGTTTACAGCCAAAGTGTAGCACCTGACTTGCTGATTTGCCTTATCATGATGTCCTACCTTATAATTATTTTTACCATGCTTATCCTCTAGATCATTTTCCCATAGACTTGTAGAGTCATCTGTTATGTTGGTAAACCAAGATTTTTCTGATATTTGTTTATCCTGTTCCAAGAACTTTTGTTAGTTCTTAAATAGTTTTGACATTTTTTGTATTGAAGCCGAGTCCACCATGTATGTCGAGCCACAGTGTGTGCTGAGTATGTGTTGAGTGCTATACACGTGTCGAGTCACAGTTGATGTCGAGCATGCAAGAATGCTTTATATGCCGAGTGAACAAGAATCATATATGTGCCAAGCAAGACAACGTGTAATAGGTGCCAAGCAATCTAGGATAGTATGTGTCGAGCATTAGAAGTCTAGTATGTGCTGAGTAACACAAAATCAACATATGAGTTTGTGCCTTCAGAAACTCAGATGTAAACCATTTTTGGAGTTGAGATAAGAAGATTTTGAAGGAGAAAAAGGATAAGGATGAATATTTTACATTCCCTATGAGATCTACATGCAACCAATCAGAAAAATAGAGAAGGCATGCAACCAATGAGAAAAATGCAAGGAATGAGTAGGAATTTAAAATTCAATATGGATCATAGATCGATACCTAACCCTAAGTCTTCACATTCTTTAAAAGGAGGTCAAAAATGACATTGCATATGTGGATGAGAATAGTGTATGGGGAGATTATAGCAAAATTTCAATGAGAAGAAGGAAAGACTTAGAGGAACAGAGCATCAATTTCATATCCAGTTGATCAGAACAACATAAGGAACAAGGAACATGATCAGATATCAGATCTAAGAGGATCAAGATCAAAGAGAGCAGAGCAAGTGCCCGAATCCAACAATTAGAGATTGCATATTGTTAGGTTCATTGTTCTAATACTTTCTTGACATTGTATTAGAAGTTGGAAATCCTATTTTGATAGGTTAGCTTAATAGCTAGGTAGGAGAACCTTTGGAGAAGGTGATTGAAAATCCTATTTATTAGGTGGTTTTAACAACCTATTGTAAATCCTTTAACAAGGTGACACTTCATGTAAGTGTTTGTAAATCCTCTAATCAGGGCACTATTGATATAGTGTAAATCCTTTAACAGGGCAGGCCTTTCATAGGGTAGACCATTAGAAGTGGTTGAACATTTATTGTTGCAGTGATTTTTGTGGGTATCATCCCCACCCCAATTTTACCTTCTTATTCCTGGAGGATTTCTAGGTTACCAAATCTGGTGTTATGTGTTATTGCATGTGTTTACCTTATGTTCATTTATATGTTTACATGCATGCAGTTTACTTTTTAGTTATGTGATTTAAATTGTTGAAAAAGGTTAAAAGTGTGGTACTTCTGATTCACCCCCCAACTCTCAGAAGTGTAGACACCTAAATTTGATTACACTATTTTAGTAATCCTATTTAGTTATCTAAAAAAGCATTATTAATTAAATTTCTATTTAATTAATCCTTTGTCATCCCCTAGTTGATTAATTTAATTAATCATCTATAGTCCTAATTGATAAATCAAATAATCTATTATTTATCAATTAAATCCTATTCTTCTATCTAATTCCAAAAATCCCCATTTATTAAATAAATCTATTTGATAAATGAAATCCTCAAATTCAAAAACCCCTAACCTATCTCTAATCCTCCATTTAGCCTAATCCACCCCATCCACCCATGCTAACCAAGCTTAGCCACTAACTCACCCACCCTCATTAATGCCATCCACTTGCACATCTCTAGCATCCCTAATCTAATCCTAAACCCAAGCCTAATCCACCCCCTAATGTTGTCACATTCCTTAAACAAGTTTAAGACTTTCCTAATCCAACCAAAGTCTCCCCTCAAAAAAACCCAACCCCTAAGTCATGAGTGCTCTTACAAAACATAAAGACTCTTACAAGCCCACTCATGACTCTTACACCCATCTTCCACACTCTTCCTTCTTCCACACTCATTCCTCTTACATCCCTCTTACATACTCAACCCCACTCATCATGACTTTAACCAACCCTTAACCCTACCCTCTCACACTCATCCTCCTTGTGACAAGTGTCACCTTCTCATTGGTGCTAAACAAGCACAATCCATGTGCTCCCCTTTGAGTGCATCTTAGCCCTCCTTAAGCCTTCATCCATCCTTGCATCTAAGCCCTCCATCTCTCTACCTCTTAGCCTATAAATTGAATCCCATCCCAAGCCATTTCATCAACAATCTTTGAGCTAAAGTTACCATGCTATTTTGAGAACCAAAGCCATCAACCATACCCTTATAATGCCAAATTGAGAGCTCACAAAGCTACCAATTTGCCATTACCCATCTCCATTGAAGTAGCTTTGAGCATTTTGAGCATACATCCACAACAAAAGGACACATCTATAGAATCAAGAAAGCATGGAGTGTTTTCTCTTGTGAGGTTTGCACTTCTTATTTTCTTTCTTAGTCTAAGCATATATGTGAATTTAGTTTTTGGTTTGTGAATGTTTACTTCATTTGTTAATGTTCTTTGCATACTGATTCTGGTTCTACATTTTGGCACGCCCGGTGGGACCCCACTATGGGTCATTTAATCATCTATTTTCATCTATATGTCATTTTTCTAACCATCTAATGTTTGCTGTTGTTTGAGTGTGTTGTGAGGGTTTTTTGCTTGTTTTTGCAGGTTAAAGAACACACTTAGGAAGAAGAAATACCATCTAAAAAAAAAAAAAAAAAAATCACATTTTTCAGCTTTTTTTTGGCGCGGTTTTGGCGTCTGCAACCTGTTCTGTCTGCGAAAATCGACTTCTGCGAAAATCCGCGTCTGTGAAAATCGACATCTGTGAAAATCCGCGTCTGCGCAAATCGACATCTGCAAAAATCCGCGTCTGCAAAAATCGACGTTTGCGAAAATCCGCGTCTGCGAAAATCGACATCTCTGCTTGTCACCTGGGTTCTGTGCTGCAAATCTGTTTTGTCCTCTTCATATTTTGGCGCCTCTGTAGTTCAGCATCTTCGTATTTTGGCAGACTGTGTTCTCTGCTTGCTTATGTTCCATTTCTGCTTTACTATTTCTGCACTTTGTAGCTAAAAAAAAAAAAAAAAAAAAAAAGAGTATAAATCAAAATTTGACTTTTAGTGGTTCCGTAGGATTTAGACCATTTTAAGCATTTTTACGCGTAGAAAAAACAACAAAAAAAGTTAAAATTTTTTTTCCCATAGTTAAGCTCTCATTTTTGAAGATTTTGGCTAACTAACTAAAATTGTTTTTTTTTTTTTTTTGTCTCATTGCAGGTTGGAGCACATATGGAACCACTAACCATGTTTCTTGCAGGTTTTCATGTTGCTAAAAAATGAACTTGAATGTTTAACCATTTGTCTTTGAATGCATGTTGCTAAAAAAAAAAATGAACTTGAATGGTTAAACACATTTTTCATTGAATGAATGTTGCTCAAAAACACACTCTTGAATGTCATGGGTTAAAATCAACTTTCTTTGGAATGCATGCTTAAAACAAAAAAATCCAATCTTGAATGCCAAGGATCAATTAACCATTACAAATCTCTTTTTCACATGCAATCTAGGTAAAGTTGGATTTTTGGACATTTAAGAAACTTTGTTAAGTTAAAATACAAATTTACAAAAATCAATTTGAGTAGTTCCTTGGACTCACCTCTTTTCTAATCACCCATCAAATATTAACCATTGGTTGCAATCTCAGTGCCATTTATGGGGATGGGTCTACTTGAAAAAGGTGTTAAATGTTCCACAATCTAACTCACTCACTTGGTCTTTGAACGTTTGCTTTAACTTTATCAAAATTCTTAAATGGTCAAAACTCTAGATTAAATCGATCACACTTCAAGTTTGGGCACTAAAATTGAACAACAACTGACGTGGAGAGCCCCCGGGCGCGCGCTTGAAATCGAATCTCACACACTTTTGTTTTGGGCTTAAAACAAACTCACACTCAATCTTGAATGCCTTAAAGAAAATTAATCGATACTTGACGTGGAGGGCCTCCGGGCGCGCGAGTTTGCTTTTGTTGACCCTAACTCTTCTTATTGTGTGCATTCTTCGATCGATTTACTTTTGTTGGTGCTTCAAGTTGGAATTGAACATTGTCTCTTAAACATGAGTGCTTGCAAAGTCTAGATTAGCACACATAAGAGTCAATTGGTAAAAGAACAAGCGTGTTTTTAGCCCAAGGTCATCCGAGTCTTCTCTCCCCTTGTCGTCTTTCGAGGCCATCTTGGGTGCATAAGATTAGGATCCAAAACCTTGTTTCTTTTTTAGGAGGCCTGCTTGGGGATTTCATCACCCCTTGGACGACCTCAACTCCAGCATTCCGGCGGAGTATAAGAATCGGGAGGTGAATCGAAAGACACCTCTCTTGGGATCAAGATTTTTTCATTCGGGCTAAGCCTCAAGGAACTTTATACCCTTGAGAAGTGAAAGAGGAGAAGTGGGTTACCGCTCCTCTCGGCTGTGTGACATCTTTTTGGTCTCATCTACGGATTTGGGCCTCACGTACCTTGCGTATATCGAGGACTCCCTAGCTAAACCAATTGTCTGCCTTGCAGAAAACCATCTAGGATGTTAATGTGTTTGGAGTGACTAATGGAAACATTTGTAGAACATACACACTCCTTGGCGCAAGTACCACATTCTGAGAACCACAAACTTCTATCTGGGTGTTCCTATCTATTGCTTGTTTTTATTTTACTTGTTGAATGAATGTTTGCCAAACTTGGTCAATCCTAGCTTAGGGCACACTTAGCGTAGTCACTGCCTATTTTGGAAGTTGAACAAGTTGAAGCAAAACAACTGAGATTTTTCCCAAAGCCAAGCAGATTCAAGAATTTATGTCGGAACAACCCAAACCCAAACAGAAGTTTCACAAGGTCAAACTCAAGCCATCTCTAGCATACCAAGAACTTTCAGCCAAGAGAAAAGCAATAACACCAAGCCCACGAATTTCCAAACTCCACAAAGCAGAGGAAAAAGCTACCGACGAAGCACTTCAAGAGGCCTAGTTAGAGCGCACCATCAAATTTAGCCAACATCCAGGAGTTAATCCTGCTTATGCCTTACCAACTAGGCATGATTTCTATGATTAGACACCCTTGTTTCTCCACATCTTCTTGGATAAGCTTCACTCTAGATTCATCTTTGTAGAAAAGCCAACCATCTTAGGTTATCCCCTTAAGCATTATTAGCTCATCCATCTCATTTAGAATCATACCATCTAGCTAGTAATCAAAAATCTGCACATCTACGCTTTCAAAATTGTTGTCACCTTGCTAAAAGTTTGCCATTCCTAAAATCTTCCAAATCCACCAATCTCACCAAGGTTATCCCTTTGACAGAGCTTTGTCTAGGGTAATCTAGCTTTGTCACTTGTTATCCCTCATCACCTTGAGCTAAAGGTTGGGATTCGCAAGTGGTCAATCTCGTGTTCTTCCTAAAGGATCATCAGTCTATCCTTAAGTTGACACAATCACCACCAAGCTTGCACATAGGAAAGCAGACCTTTTGTACTTTGACAACATATCTTTGAAGTTAGAATCCCCAACCCAATCCTCCTTAGGTTTTGTCATATAGCTTTGCCTCAACCTAGGAAATCATTTGCATAGAAAAGCCTTCCCCCTTTTGCATCCATCAGCATTATTGCATCTCATCCCTAGGAGCATTTTTCATGCCACCCGTCACTCGCTTAGCCAAGAAGAAAGAAATAATGGAGCCCTATCATTTGGATCGAACAGCCTCACCCCCCTTGAGCACTCAGCCATCCTTCAGCCCAGAGCCAGCTATGCCATCACCTACTGACATTGAAGCTTTCATGAACCAACCAGGAAATACAGTATTGGTAAACGCCATTATAGACAAAAACAAAGAGACAATCATGGCTAATTTTCGAAGGGATAATGTAGGAACCTTTGACTTTGGAAGACCCCCTCCATTATCAGATCCATCTCACCCATTGTTTGGGCAGCTGCCACCACCCATAGTCTCTTATGATCCAAATTATCCTCAATTTATTCCAAAAGAAGAGCCTCCAACCAATCCATATGACCCAACAGACCCAAACATACCATCATCCACCCAAGTTGAAATCTCCATGCCGCAAGCCAACCCAGCCACCACCACTCCATCCTTGGTTCATACCTCTCCGCTCCAAACCCCCTTTACCCAAAACACCTCACCATTCACCCCCTTCACTATTACTGCTGCTCCCCAACCTAGCCTTCCCAATCCACCCATCTCCCAAATCAGTGCTAGCATCTTTGGCCAACTTCAGCAATATACAACAGGGATGCCACCCATGAGGCCAAGTAATCAACCTTTCATCGCCCCCAGCTTGTTCACCATAGCCCAAAGCACAATCCCATCATTTCCATTAGGTCTTGGGAGCTCAATACCACCAACCACAAATCCACAAGCTACTACCTTCACTCCACAAAGCTATCAAAACCCACAAGCTACTGCCAATCTTCTACCAAGCTCCCAAGTGACCCTAGCTCCCACCACCACTCTACCAAGCTTCCAAATCCAGCCACAAAGCTATCAAACCCCATCAGTTCCATTCCCAAGCTTTCAATTCCCACCACCTCCACCACCAACTAATCCATTACCTCCAATTACCAACTACTTTTCAATGCCACTTCTAGGAGGTAATCCACCACCCCAGCCAACCACCAATTATTTGCAGATGCCATCCCAAATGGGGGCACAACCCACATATATTGGTCAAACCCCACAAGCCCTCCGATCCTTTCCCCAAGCCTCACAACCATCTTATACCTTACCTCCACAAAGAAATCCATTTACCCCACAGCCAGCTTATGTTCCTCAATCCCAACCTCAAATCACATATCAACAGCAAGCCTCGCAACACATGCAGCAATATGCGCCACCTCCCCCTCAACAACCCGTCATCCACCATGCAACTGCCCAAACAATGTACAATCCCTATCAGCAAATCCCTCATAACCATCCATATTCAATGGCCCCATCCAGCACATACCTACCTCAAGGCACTCCTACATTGGGGGCACCCCAACCATCACCTATCAATTCAGAGTGGGAGCAAATGAAGACAACTCTGAAAGCCATCCAAGAAGGGAATGATCCAAAGACATTCAAGTTTGAGAATGTGTGTCCTTACCCATTTGACAGAGCCATTACCGCGACACCATTTCCCAAACACTTTGAGGTACCTAAATTTGACAAATTCAGAGGAAAAGGAGACCCTGTCACACATATCAAAGAATTTTACATGCATTGCCAGGACGTGGCATACAATGATGTCTTCCTCTTGCGCCTTTTTCCCAAAAGCTTGGCTGGACCAGCTCTTGAATGGTTTTATAGAATCCCCTATGGCACAATTAAAAACTTTGTTGAATTATCTGAGGCATTTGTAGCCCAATATGCCCATCTTGTTGAAACAGAGCTATCAATAGTTGATCTTGTCCACACCAAGCAAAAAGGTGGAGAAAGCCTTGCCGAATACCTGCAAAGATGGCAAACCCTTACCACCCGCATATCCTGCACCTTGCCAGAACGCCATGTGGTGAAAATGTTTATTGATAATGCACATCCTAGCTTGGCTCACCACATGACCATGAACTGTTTGCAGACCTATAAGGATATCAAAGAGAAAGGAATGATCCTTGAGCAAGGACTCATAAAAGATGGTGTGGTAAAGATTTACAAAGAGGCCAACCAAAATCAATCACATTCCAATGACAAGTCTAGGTATTGGAACAAAAACAAGCATGTTGCAATAGATGGGGTTACTGACACCAGACATGTGAATATCGTTGGTCCTTCTCAAAACTAGTCTAACCCACCATATCAAACAAACAACCAACAAGCTACCAATTACCAACAACGAAATAACCAAAGCTATCAAAACCACAATACAAGACCCAACTTTCAAGGGTCTAACAATCAAGCTAATGCCATCAATGTAGCTGCAGGGCAAAAGCCCAGATTCCAACCTGCACCTAGAAACTATACACCCCTTGGTGAGCCATTGGATGTTATTTTTGAAAAATTGGCTAAGGAAAACCTCATCAAATTTCCTCCTACCCAGCAAATTGATCCAAGCCAATCCAAAGCTGCATGGTACAAGGACAATGAGTATTGCAAGTTCCATAGGGTAAACGGTCACACCACCCTCAGATGCATGAAACTGAAAGACTATGTGCAAGACCTCATTGATCGGAAGGAAATCACTGTTGGTGCCCAAACTTCTCCCAATGCAGGCTTACAGATTTATCAAAATGCTTTTCCTCCACACAACAACCAAAATTTTGGAAAAGCACCTATCCAAAACAACACCAACAACCGCCAGCCAAACCAACAGCATGGGAAGAACAATGACCACACTTCATCCTATATAGACTATGGTAGCCTTATAGGTTGTATATCTGAGAAAGAGCCTTCTGTCAATGTTATCAATATCCGAGGACCAGACAATGAGTGTGCGGTCACCACTCAAAGAGCGCGATTTAACATCGCAGGCCCACCAGTTTCATCAACACCATCAGCTCCATCAAAAAGCCGGTACAATATCTTGGAACACCTTGGGAACATGCCAACCCAAATATCCATTTTAGACCTTCTCCGCACTAGTCCTGTGTACAAAGACATCCTTGACAGTGCTCTCATAGAATCCCGTGTCCCTTCTAATATCAATGCTACTAATTTTCGTAATCTTGTTGGACACCTTTCATCCTCATGTGCCCTATCTTTCAAACCCACCGACATACCTGCGGTTGAGCCAGATCACACCCTTCCGCTTCGCATAGCCATCATGGTATCCAATTTTGCCGTGAAAAGAGTAATGATAGATAATGGATCAGCCTTGAACATTTGCACCCTAAAATTCATAAAACAAGCTGGGTATACTGAGGCAGATATGATCAGTGAGGTTATCACCATTAAAGCTTATGACAACTTGGAAAGGACCACAGAAGGGACTATTTTGCTACCAATCAAGGTTGGGCCAGTCATTCAAGAGACAGTTTGCCATGTTGTTGATCTAAACCTACCATTTAACATCCTCCTCGGTCGCCCATGGATTCATGCTATGAAGGCCGTTCCATCCACCTACCATCAGTGCATCAAATTTTCGCATCAAGGCACTGAGGTAACCATCCATGCCGATCCAGAACCCTTTGCTTACTGCAATGCGGTTGAAGCTTCATATACAAACCATTGCCCTAGAATAGACATCGGCACAGCCATCGCTAGCTCATCCCACACTTGTAATGACGCAGAAACCATCCTTGCCTCCACCCTATCTACTGTAAAGATCATCAACAAAGGATGTGGAGAATATAGTCTATCAGATGCATTTGCTGTCGGAGCAATCCCACTTGATCCACATACCCATGGACGGCCAACATATCACAAAGCTAAGGAGATTCCACCTCCTCGATACAAACAGTTTGGCCCAACCACCTTTGTGTCCTCAAAAACCCCTCTTCATGAGGAGCTCACCCCAGATATCAACAATTGGCTACATAAGGATGCACCTCCAAGAAATCAAGCACGCCTTGATCACTTCAGCCAGAAGTATCCCCAACAACATAAGCTCGTCACTGAAAAATGGAACTATCAAGGAGGTGGACTAGGACCAGAAGAAAGGGGCATGCAATGTCCCATCGAAGCACATGATTGGGAACTAAAGTCAGGTCTTGGCTTTGGCATACCCACAACTGGGGGCACCAACAAGAATGGTCACGCTTTTTCGAACATCCACCGCGACCTTGTCGAAATCGAAGACATTCCTAAGGAAGTTGAAAAGAGAGCCTACGATGATATCCCAAACCAAATCTTCCTAGGAGACTCTGTTCTTCGAGAACTATCCATCCATCTCATTGACCTACCACTTGCTCATCCACAACTCATAGATTGGGACCAACCAAGTGTCATACATATTGATGAGTTCGCATCAGAGGAAGCGCTTCTAAGATTCATGGGAGCTGAAACTCCTCATAAGAAGACAAAGCCAGATTTTGCCTACATCTACAAGCTAGATCCCAAGGGGTATTTTGGAGAAAATCCCCAACCTAGTTTCGATACACCCAAAACTGGAACTAAGGTCAATCTGGGACTAGCTAAGGCAGCGAAGAGAACCCCTCAGCAAGAAAATCCAGAGCCACAAGCAGAACATGAGGATTTAGTATTGCCTCCTCAAGATAATTGACCAGAGGTGTCTTCTATTCTAATAGAGGATACTAGAGAAGTCAACATTGGTTCTTCAGAGATCCCTAGAATTGTTCACATTGCTGCATCCCTATCACAAGACCAAGCTGACCTCCTCTTTGAGGTTTTACGAGAGAACATTGGCCGATTTGCATGGTCATATCAGGACATGCCAGGACTCGATCGAAAGCTTGTAGTTCATCATCTTGCAGTCGATCCAAAGATCAAGCCCGTCAGACAAAAGCTTAGGAAAATGCACCCCAAGGTGGCATTACTAGTCAAAGCTAAACTAGAAAGAATGTTAGCTGCTAAGGTTATCTGACCTATCGACTACTCAGAATGGATCTCCAACATGGTCCCTGTCACTAAGCCTTCTAGTGACATCAGAATCTGTACTGATTTTAGAGATCTTAACAAAGCTTGTCCAAAGGATGATTTTCCCTTGCCCAACATAGATATGATTGTAGATCTTACAGCTGGACATGAAATCCTGTCCCTTATGGATGGATTTTCTGGGTATAATCATATCAAGATTGTAGAAGAGGATCAGCATAAGACAACATTCACTACCCCCTGGGGAACCTTTTGCTACACCATGATGCCTTTTGGCCTAAAGAATGCTGGGGCTGCCTATCAAAGAGCTATGACAACCATTTTCCATGATCTTATCCATAGCATTTTGGAAGATTATGTGGACGATATCCTGGTCAAATCTCACACCTTCATGGATCATCTTGCTGACCTGGAAAAAGTCTTTGATAGGTTGGCCCAATATTATCTCATGCTAAATCCCAAGAAGTGTGTCTTTGGGGTCACATCTGGCAAGCTTCTAGGCTTCATAGTTTCTAAACAGGGTATAGAGATCGACCCCAAAAAGGTCAAGGCTATCTTAGACATGCCTCCTCCCCAGACACTACGACATCTTCGCTCTCTTCAAGGAAAACTTCAATCTGTCCGACGCTTCATCTCCCAACTTGCAGATAAGTGTACACCATTTTCACACTTGCTAAAGAAAAATGAGAACTTCAAGTGGGATCTTTTATGTCAGCGCAGCTTCGATCAGCTCAAGCAGTATCTCACCAATCCCCCTATCTTGGTTCCACCAGTTCCTGGTCGTCCCTTGATCTTGTATATATCAGCAACACCTACTGCTCTAGGGGCACTTCTAGCACAACATGATGATTATAGCAGAGAGAGAGCCATCTACTATATCAGTAGAACCCTAGTTGGTTATGAACTCAATTACACTCCTATGGAAAAAGCTTGTTTGGCAGTTGTTTTCTCAACTCAAAAGCTTCGCCACTACATGCTAAGTCATACCATCCAACTAGTCTCCAAGATTGACCCTCTCAAGTATATGCTCTCCAGAATAGCACTTACAGGCCGTTTGGCCAAATGGGTTATGCTACTAAGTGAGTTTGACATCCAGTATGTGGACAGAAAGGCAATCAAAGGGCAAGCTATAGCAGATCACCTAGTTGATGCACCTCTAGTAGATGCATATCCTTTGCTCACAGAATTTCCAGATGAGCATATCTGCCTAATTGAAGAACAACCCCCATGGAAGCTTTATTTTGATGGCTCATACACCTCTCATGGATCAGGGGCAGGAATATTATTAGTTACACCTCAAGGAGATTACATTCCAAAAGCCTTCAAGCTACAATTCCCTAGCACCAACAATATAGCAGAATATGAAGCTCTTGTAGCAGGATTAAAGATAGCTACAGAATGGAATATCACTGAGTTACAAGTCTTTGGTGATTCCCAACTCATCATCAAACAAGTCTTAAATGAATATCAAACCAAAGATGAAAAGCTATTACCCTACAAAGAGCTAGTTGATCAGTTGACCCAGCATTTTACAAAGCTTCAGTTTACACAAGTACCTCGAATGCAGAACAAGGCAGCAGATGCCATGGCCACTATCGGCTCGCTCTTGGAAATTCCCCAAGAAGCTACGCAGTATGAGTTTTTAGTTGAGCAGCTCCTCACACCTGCCTATGCGAATGAGGATTCAAACCGTGTTTGTATCTTGGTTGGTCCCCAATCCCCTTGGTACCATGAAATTCATGCTTACCTTAACGATGGTATCATATCCCCTCACCTCACACGTACCCAACGCCAGAACCTCATCCGAAAATCATCCCGCTATGTTATCATAGCCAATACCCTATATCGTCGGGGTTATCACGATACTCTCTCTCGATGTTTAGATGAAAATGAGGCCGCGATGGCATTAAAAGAAGTACATTCCAGACTTTGCGGTGCCCACACGAGTGGTATTGTCCTAGCACGACAGATCCTTAGAGCAGGCTACTATTGGCCTACCATTGAAGAAGACTCTTGTGACTTTGTCAGAAAGTGTCTCCCATGTCAGCAACATGCAAATCTTGTGCACGCTCCAGCACAGGATCTACAGCCTATTGCACCACCTTGGCCTTTCGCTTGTTGGGGCCTTGATCTAGTTGGAACTATCACCCCTCTCTCATCTGATGGACATAAATGGATAATAACAGCTACAGACTATTTCACTAAGTGGGTGGAAGCAGTCCCCCTAGTCTCAGCTACAGGAGTTCAAGTCTCCAAGTTCATCTTGTACCACATTGTTTGCCGCTTCGGCATCCCATCCACCATCTTCACTGACCACGGAGGTAATTTTGAAAATCTCAACATGGAAGAATTATGCACTTCCCTCTGCATCCATCACCGCTTTTCTAGCCCATATTTCCCACAAGGTAACGGCCAGGCAGAGGTAACTAATAAAACCCTCCTCAAAATCCTAAAGAAAGTTGTCAATGATTCCGGCCGTGATTGGCACCTTCAAATAAACCTGGCTCTATGGGCCTATCGAACTTCCTTCTGTACATCCACAGGCACAACTCCATACTCCCTAGTCTATGGTGCCGAAGCAGTATTACCTATAGAAGTTGAACTTCCCTCACTACGCATATCTTTGCGAGGGAAAATCTCAGATGAAGAATACAGAGTAGCTCGACTCACCCAGCTAGATCTCTTAGACGAGAAGAGACAACAAGCCTATGACCATCTCACAGTCTATCAAACTCGTCTCAAAAGGAATTTCAACAAGAAGGTGCTCCCACGACACTTTCAGCTAGGTGACATGGTCCTCAAAGAAAATATGAAAGTCCAAGCAGATCGAGAAAAGAAAGGCAAGTTTGAACCTACATGGCTTGGTCCCTATGTGGTTACTGCCTCCTTTGGCTCCGGAGCCTATCAATTATCTACACCAGAAGGAGAACTCTTGAATGATCCCACTAACATCATTCATCTCAAGAAGTTCTATGCTTGAAGATCCTTGGTATACCCAGCTTTTGAAAAATACAAAAAAAAAAAAATAGTAAAGAGAAATAAGTGTCCAATGGTGAAAACTTGGCAATTCAAGCGCCTTGGATAGGTACCTTGGTGAAAACCTGGTAATTCAGGCGCCTTGTGTGCTAAAGACTAATCCATTATCTATCACTATCCTATCCCTCATCCATCCACCCACCATCCCATAAAACACCTGCTTGTTCCCTTGGTGTTCCAATCAAATATCCAAAATTTGATGGAGCTTGTCAATACCTCCTGTACAACTTGTAAATCTTGTACCAAAGCTTGTATTATACCTTGTAAATCGTGTACCATACCTTGTATATATTCAAATCTTGTCCAAAGCTTGTACCATATTCCATCTTGTAAATGATCTTGTATCCTAGCTTGTATCCTATCACATGCACACACAGAATCCCATTTTCCTTAAGCTTTTCACAAACCATCTACCTATCCACCTATCAACTATTATAGACACCCCATCCTTCACAAACATTTTCATCTCACAAAAAACCAAAACATGAACAAACTTGTACATTTGTAACATATCTTGGTTTGTCAGCTTGTACATCCTCTTTAGCTTAGTATCATTGTATCTATCCGGCTTTCGTGTTAGTTCATCCTTGGTCAACATCTTGCACACATCGCACACCTTGGTTAGATATTCCAATGCATCCTTTAGCTAGATCTCCTATCACCAAAGTGTTATCCTTCTTAGTTCAGCTTGCCAGATGCATCACTCATCCAGATCCATCAGCTTAGGTGCTCTCTGATAGATTTTTGCAGGATATAGCTTTCCTCATGTCTGATCTTGGTCCGTTAGTACCTCATCCTACCCATCTCGTTGGAAAACAGTTCTCTTTTGGATTTTCACTTTCTTTTGATTTGGGATCTTCCCTTTTGGGTCTTGAAATATCTTTTCCAAGCAATCTCCTTGTTCCCTCCTCAAGGTTGCCATGATCTTCCATATCATGGTATGCTGCGAATGGGGCAATTAGAGCGTAAGGTCTTGATCAGGTCTTTTGCTTGTTTTCTTTTTTTGCTTGTGGGTTACCTAGTGTCGTTTCCACACTGCTTCCTCTGGGATTCATGTGTGATACTGGGGCAATCCTTGTGTGTTTGTTTTGAGTCAGTTCGTCAGTCCTCTGTACGGTTGGTGAAAAGGCCTTGATGTTCTTGGTAACCTTGGCAATTAACCAACAGTCCTATAGAAAATCTAGTGCTCAACTACATGGTGGTACTTCTCTTTGAAGTATCCCCCCGCTCAAAAAGCTTCAATGGATTCCTTTTATAGCGCTCCGCTCCTCCATCTCCCCCCCCCCCAATCCTGGAAAGTCTTAAGCTTGCTTTACTATTGTGCCTCTGATTTCCCTTTATCATTCTCCCGTAGTGAGAGTTTGAGCTAATTCAACCCCTTCTCTTCGCCAACCTGCGTCTCAACTCGCCTCAATTTCTTGTACTTTTCAAGAAGTCGTCGAGCCTCATTTCTCTCCCCATCGCCTTCTTGAGGGGGCATCATCTAAGTCTAGTCTCTCCTCTTCTTATCCGAGACTGGGGCAACCTTGTTGCTAAAACATCTTCCTCATGTCGTCTTCATTCAAACTTCTTTGAAATAGTGTTGTCTCAACACTATGTCAAAGAGGGGCAAAATGTAGACACCTAAATTTGATTACACTATTTTAGTAATCCTATTTAGTTATCTAAAAAGGCATTATTAATTAAATTTCTATTTAATTAATCCTTTGTCATCCCCTAGTTGATTAATTTAATTAATCATCTATAGTCCTAATTGATAAATCAAATAATCTATTATTTATCAATTAAATCCTATTCTTCTATCTAATTCCAAAAATCCCCATTTATTAAATAAATCTATTTGATAAATGAAATCCTCAAATTCAAAAACCCCTAACCTATCTCTAATCCTCCATTTAGCCTAATCCACCCCATCCACCCATGCTAACCAAGCTTAGCCACTAACTCACCCACCCTCATGAATGCCATCCACTTGCACATCTCTAGCATCCCTAATCTAATCCTAAACCCAAGCCTAATGCACCCCCTAATGTTGTCACATTCCTTAAACAAGTTTAAGACTTTCCTAATCCAACCAAAGTCTCCCCTCAAAAAAACCCAACCACTAAGTCATGAGTGCTCTTACAAAACATAAAGACTCTTACAAGCCCACTCATGACTCTTACACCCATCTTCCACACTCTTCCCTCTTCCACACTCATTCCTCTTACATCCCTCTTACATACTCAACCCCACTCATCATGACTTTAACCAACCCTTAACCCTACCCTCTCACACTCATCCTCCTTGTGACAAGTGTCACCTTCCCATTGGTGCTAAACAAGCACAATCCATGTGCTCCCCTTTGAGTGCATCTTAGCCCTCCTTAAGCCTTCATCCATCCTTGCATCTAAGCCCTCCATCTCTCTACCTCTTAGCCTATAAATTGAATCCCATCCCAAGCCATTTCATCAACAATCTTTGAGCTAAAGTTACCATGCTATTTTGAGAACCAAAGCCATCAACTATACCCTTATAATGCCAAATTGAGAGCTCACAAAGCTACCAATTTGCCATTACCCATCTCCATTGAAGCAGCTTTGAGCATTTTGAGCATACATCCACAGTAAAAGGACACATCTACAGAATCAAGAAAGCATGGAGTGTTTTCTCTTGTGAGGTTTGCACTTCTTATTTTCTTTCTTAGTCTAAGCATATATGTGAATTTAGTTTTTGGTTTGTGAATGTTTACTTCATTTGTTAATGTTCTTTGCATACTGATTCTGGTTCTACAAGAAGTACTCTTCCCATTTGAACATTCCAACAATTGGTATTAGAGCTTTGGTTCTCACAAGAAAAATCCTAATAGCTTAGAGAAAAGGTCTGAAGATGGAAGTCTTCAAATTTGGTAAGATCATAGACAATCAGGTGATTGATGTGCACCTAGCTCTACACAAAGTGGAAGAAGCCAGACAAGAATTGAGAAAATCCTTAAAAAGAAGGAAGGAGATAGCCATAGCTGAAAATGACATACACTACAAGGAGATTGATACTACATAAGTGTTCTCAAATGGAGATTCTAAGGAATTTGATGTAGCAATAGCAGAACTGATGGAGAAAAATAGAGCACAAAATGAAGAAATTAGATTACTCAAGCTTGAACAAGAATCACAAGCTATGATGCTTTGTGAAGTGACTGAACAAAAGAAAAGAGCCATTGAAGACAAGGCCATGATAGAAGATGACAAGAGAAATATCACCAATAGACTGGAGGAGAAGACGATTGAATTTGAAAAGATCTCAAACATGCAACTAGACACCTTAAGCCAAATGATGAATGCTCATCATGAGCTAAACATGAAGGACATCGAGATTTCCACTCTAAAGTTGCCGAATGAACAATTGTAGAATGAATTAAAAAGAAAAGAAGGAGATAGTAGAAAGTTACAACAAACCTAATGAGGCCATCAAGTACTTTGAGCAATTGCTGAAATCACCAAGGGCTAGTAATGACACTTTAAGACTTGGTTACACCAACACTGAACAAGGAGAATCATCCAAGACTGCAGAAGAAAGGACCAATAATAGGAGTAACAAAGGTAAGAATACTAAACCTACTTGTTATTTCTATGGTAAAAAGGGACATACCTCTAATGTGTGTAGGAGCAAGAACAACTATCAGCATGATAAGCCTACAAATGTAAGCTTTTGTCACAAGTGCAAGAAAAAAGGACATCAAGCATATGAATGTAGAACCAAGACTATTAGAATACCAAGATTTGAAGGTCACTGTTACAATTTCAAAAAGTATGGACATAGAGCATTTGAGTGCAGATCAAAGCCTATGTGGACACCTAATAAACCTACAAGAGGAACCAACCATGCACATAACTACAATTGGAATTAAAATACTAGGTATAGCTGTCACTATTGTCAAGAGTATGGACACATTCCTAAAAATTGCATAAGGACACATTTTAGAGGAAGTTACAACAGGTGGCTAAACCAAACTACATGTTTTAGTTGCTTGAAAACTGGTCATATTATTAGGAATTGCCCAACAAAGTCAAAAGCACCCAAGACAGAAGTCAACAAAGGAAAAGAGAAGGTTGATGTTGAACAAAAGAGAGGGCAAATGAACAAGACGTGGAAGAAGAAAGGTGAATGCAGCACATCTAATGGAGGGATCATTTCACCCAAGAGGTCAAGTAATCACACTTCATCTAACTAAGCATAGAATGATGTATGGGACTAATATACAAAGTCAAATCATACAACAGTTCCAAAGAATAAAGAAGTACTACAAAGAAGAAATTTGCATGAGAAAAGATGTCAAGCAAAATTTTGAAGAAGTTGCCGAGTGAAGCTCTAATGGATGCTGAGTTTCCAATAGCTGTCGAGCTGATAATTGAAGCCGAGTGAAAAAGAAGCCTAGTGGAGGCTGAGTAAATAAAATACAATGGGAGCCAAGTGATGGTGAATCCTTCAAGTGCAAGTTTACAACTGTATGCATGAAGCATTTAATTCTAGGTCATTAATAGGTATAAGGTTGATTTTTATTCATTTTCATGCCATTCAAACATAGAGCAAAGATGAGAAGAGCGAAGAGGTGATGAAGCAGCTACCCTACAATCATTTACCTCGATTCCAATAGCAATTTAGAACAAGCTCATCGATTCAAAGGTATTTATCAAGTGCTGAGCTACACAAAGTTATAGTTTTTAATACATTTAAAACCCTAGTTCGATAAAATGGCCTCTAGCTCAAAGAATCCCAAGGCTAAGGAAGATCATGAGATTCAACTTGTTAGCAATGAAGTCAAACAAACTGAATTTGGACCAGTTCCTAAAGTTGCCTATAAAAATGACCCAGTCGGTGCATTATCTATCATTCCACCCAAGGTTGTCATGGTTCAAGATGTGAGGAAGTGCTACAACTACAAAACTAGTGCCATAGGTGACCTAGAAATATTGCATGCCTATGATAAGCTGTGTGAAAATGGAATACTGAAGGATGAGTTTCAAATTATTGAGAAGAAGGGTCTAACCAAAACCCTAGTTTTCCCTACAGTGTTTAAGACAAAATGGATACGTATTGTTTTGAGTTGAATTCATGATGGATGTCTGTGGCTAGAGACAAGACCTATCAAGACTATAAGAGGATAATGTATAGGGTTATTGGTCTCCCAACCCTAGATCGGCTAAAGACTTTGAGAAGTGACAGAAAGGAAGTTATTGAAAAGAATACTAGTGCAAAATGGAACAATAAGGGAATGACCATTAACAATGTGACTGAACCCCTACTTGACTTTGCTATAAGGATAATTTCACATAAATTCTATCACATACCCTGCATAGCTATTAATGTGGCTTATAAACTGGTGAAGAAAGATCATACCTATGATCTGGCTGAACTCATGTTGCAACAAATCAATGAGAACCTAGGAGCAATAAGGAGATCAAAAGGTGCTCAATAAAAATTTGGCTCAGTTCTCATGTGCATATTCTTTTATGTAATGGAAGAATTCCCTTCAATTGGGAAGGTGAACTGGAATTCTAATAAGTCAGCAGTCACCCAAATTAATGAATTTATTGATCAGATGGGAGATAATTTTGAGGCACAGATGACAAGCTATTTTGAAGACTTTAAGAAGTCTATGAAGCAAAGGATGAGGATATCAGTCTCATTAGTTGAGAAACATGTCAATGACATATGTTTCTTGGTTGATATTGATTTCACATACATTCAAGCAGCAATACCAAGGGTAAGATGGCTAAGGCCATTAGGATATGAACTTGATATAGATGAAGCCTCAACAACAATCACATCATTGCTAGCATAAGAAATTGATAAGGCAACTCCTCACTTTGGGACTTATGATGTTGTTAAGTCCAAAATTGAGATAGAATTGAAAAATACTTTAGTTATCAAGAAGAAGGATAAAATGGTAAGAAAAATAAAGAATACATTTGGAGCAAACATTGAAGGAGAAGCAGGTGAAGAAGAAGTAGAAGTGGAAGAAGATAGTGAAGAAGAAGGTGAGCAAGGGTAATAACTAGTTGATCTGACACGAGGCCAAGGAGAAGATAAAGAGGAAGGTGCCGAGGGAGAAGAAGCTGAGGAAGCACCTACACTTTCCAAGAAGAAGAAGAGAAAGGCAAAAACTCAGCCTACAGCTCAGCCAAAGCCTAAAAAGGTCACCAAAAAAGCTCAAACCAAGCTAGCTCTAGCTAAGCCAACAGCAACAAGGCCCACAACAAGAGCATCAACTCAAAAGGCCAAAGAGGTAGTAAAGGAAAAGAAGAAAGCTACTACACAACCAACTAAATAGCCCAAGAAAAGAAGAAGATATGTGGCTCAACCAGATATAGATGATGAAAGGATATAATCTGAGGACATAAGCCAATTTAAAGTGGTAAGCCATCCTCCAAAATTTTCAATTGATAAGCTTTGTACTAAGATTAAAAATTTAGATTTAAATGATTTAAAGTCTTTAAATTTCAATAAGCTCAGTAGGGAAGAGCAGAATAAAATAGAGGAATCTGTGTATGCCATGATGGCAAAATTCAATAACACACCTCTAGAGCTTGATAACACTATGCCAAAGGAACTATATGAGATAGTGGAGAATAAGTGGCATTATTATTTGAAGATGGAAAGGGAGATCAGAGAATCTACCCTAGCTCAAGTGAAGCTTGATATGACAAAGGCTCAAATAACTAAGGCAAATAAGAAACATAGTGGGAAATTTGCACCTAAATACAAAGCCTTTTGCATTCTTCAAAACAAAGTTGAAGATGTTGTAACTAAATCCACATAGATGGAAAACAATATACAAGATTACTAATGATAAAGTGGAGGAAACCAATAAGGTAGAAACCAATTCCAAAAAGAAGATAGAAGAGCAGAAAAGGAGAGGAAGAAGCAAAGGAAACAGAGAAGAAGGTAGAAGAAAAGAAAGAGGAGGAAAAGAAAAGTGAGGAAGAGAATAAGGAGAAAGAAGAGGAACTAGCTAAGGGAGAGGAAACTATGGCAATAGCTGACCAACAATAGGAAGAAGAATAGAGTGTGCAAGACACACAAATGCCATCTCCTAACCCTCCTCACACAACCACTACACCTGCAGAGACAGTAATCATAAAGGATGTTACTGACAAGACAGCTCAGAACATCAACCTACTTACTATAAAGGATCTCTCAAAGATCCCTCGCCGATCTACTTTATAAGCACAATTATGCACAAGCCCTGCATTGGTGAGTGTAGATGAACTAAAAAGAGCAATAGTAGCACCACAAAGAGAAAAGGTGAAGCCAAAGGAACAACCTTTTACATACACTCCTACTAGAACTAAAGTTCTGATGCTGCCACCACCACCTCCACCAAGTGCAACAAGCGATAATGATAAGATGCCGAGTGCAGAGTAGGGGAAGTCAGATAAAAAAGAGGATGCAACAAAAGAAAAGGAGTAGGCCACAATTCAGACATTGGTAGAGCTACCAAACACTGGCACTCCTACTAAGACCATTCAGAAGCTGAGCACTAATGCTATCCCCTTGCGATTTTCAACACCAGGCTCAAGTTCAACAAGAGTGGCCAGCGTACTTCATTATGGAGACCCTGAACTAGATGAAGAGATTGTGATACTCTCCTATGATTCCAAAACTATCACAATAGCACAAATGACAGAAATGCAAAATGCATTGGATAGAAGGATGAGGCAAGAAATATTGAGGAAAGAGTTTAAAACGTAAGCAAGCACTTCATGATATCAAGGACATTTTCATGGATGCCTTCAGCATGCAGTCACCAGATGAAGGAAAGCCAATAATTGAGCAACTATCAGATGTAGTTGACTAGGTGACAAATGAGGACCGGTACACCAATGTTAAACTCATGGAATGGTCAGAAAGAAAGTTTCAAGGGAAGGTTAATGAAAAGATATCAAGTGGCATTGCCCTTGAATAGGTAGAGTTGGCCAAGACAATAGATAAGGCCAAAATTGTTCTTGAAAATGTTTTTTCATTGTATAGGAAGTTGTGTGATTTTTCAAATTTCAAATAAGAAACTAATCAATGAATAATGAGCTTGGAAAGAAACTTGAAAATCTTTAGCATACAATTACCTAGAGATCTAGCTCAGAGTGAGAAGCATTTTGCACAATCGCTTCAAACACAAAGGGAGTTAGCTGTACTAACAACAGAGGAAGCAAATATTAAGGCTAAATTGATGCAAATCTAGTCCTCCATAACCCCTAATTTAGAAGTCCTCCACAAGGAACAAGTTTATGCTGAGATAGTTTTAAAGAAAGATGCAAATATTTCTACTCTTGATGGACTTGTACACCTTGCTGCAGAGACTGCCATCTAGCACAAGTCATTGGACATTTCCTTGGAGAATTGGGATGCAACTCTAAAAACAATAATGGAGGTAAATAGAAATTTTTTGGCTAAGTATGGTATTACTCCCTAGAACCCTTTGACATAAGTGTCAAAAAGGGGGAGAATACTAATAAATGTGATATATGTTTTAGGGGGAGAATACTATAAAATGGGGGAGAAATAATAGTAAAGAAGATATATCAAAAGGGGGGGAATGCTATAAATTTTGTTTACAATATTTCATTTTGATATAGTAAAAAGGGGGAGATACAATATTTTGGTAATCATATGGAAAATAGCTCCGATGCACTAATAAAATAGATACAAAAGCATAGGTACAAAATGCAGGAACAGGGCAGAAGACAAACAACATCAAGCACATTCAACATAGAATTTTGTTTACAAGAATGACAAGGCACAAATCAACTCAGGGGAGTTAAGGTATTTTGAACAAATTTTGAACACATCTTGCAATTTTGTAGATAAGATACTCATAAAGACAGACAAGCAATGTCTAGTTAAGTGTTTTTGACACTCATGTCAAAGGGGGAGATTGTTAGTTCTTAAATAGTTTTGACATTTGAGTGTCAACACACTTAATCACTTTTTGTATTGAAGCTAAGTACACCATGTATGCCAAGCCATAGTTTTTGCTGAGCTAGTATTTCAATAGGTGCTGAGTGACTTTAGGTGTTGAGCAGTATATATGTGTCGAGTGATATACAGGTGCTGAGTCACAGTTGATGCTGAGTAAGCAAGAATGCTTAATATGATGAGTGAACTAGAATCATATATGTGCTAAGAAAGATAGAGTGTAATAGGTGCTAAGAAATCTAGGATAGTATGTGCCCACCATCAGAAGTCCAATATGTGTCGAGTAACACATAATCAACATATGAGTTTGTGCCTTCACAAACTCAAATGTAAACCATTTCTGGAGCCAACACAAGAAGATTTCAAAGGATAAAAAGGATAAGGATGAATCTTTTACATTCCCTATGAGATTTACATGCAACCAATCAGAAAAATGGAGAAGGTATGCAACCAATGAGAAAAAATGCAAGGAATGAGCAAGAATTTGAGATTCAATATGGATTGTAGATCCATACCTAACCTTAAGTCTTTGCATTCTTTAAAAGGAGGTCAAAAACTCCATTGCATATGTGGATGAAAACAATGTATGGGGAGATTATAGCAAAATTTTAGTGAGAAGAAGGAAAGACTTAGAGGATTAGAGCAACAATTTCATATCCAGTTGATAAGAATAACATAAGGAACAAGGAACATGATCAAATATTAGATCTCATAGGATCAAGATCAGAGAGCAGAGCAAGTGCCTGAATCTAGCAATTAGAGATTGCATACTGTTAGGTTCATTGTTCTAATACTTTCTTGACATTGTATTAGAAGTTGGAAATCCTATTTTGATAAGTTAGCTTAACAACTAGGTAGGAGAACCTTTGGAGAAGGTGATTGAAAGTCCTATGTATTAGGTGGGTTTAACAACCTATTGTAAATCCTTTAACAAGGTGACACTTCATGTACGTGTTTGTAAACCCTCTAATTAGGTCACTATTGATACAGTGTAAAGTCTTTAATAGGGCAGGCCTTTCACAGGGCAGACCATTAGAAGTGGTTGAACATTTATTGTTTTAGTGATTTTTGTGGATATCATCCTCACCCTAGTTTTACCTTCTTATTCCTAGAGGGTTTCTAGGTTACCAAATCTGGTGTTATGTGTTATTGCATGTGTTTACCTTAAATTCATTTATATGTTTACATGCATGCAGTTTACTTTTCAGTTATGTGATTTAAATTGTTGAAAAAGGTTAAAAGTGTGGTACTTCTGATTCACACCCCCCCCCCCCCCCCCCCCCCCCCTGCCCCCCCCCCTCTTAGAAGTACTCTTCCCATTTGAACATTCCAACAACTTTTGCCTTTTGCAAACCTTAGACAGATAGTAATCTAGGTTGGAGGTTCTGGGAAGAAATATGAATGAGGAGCTTCTATCATCATCGAGCCTAATTATTTCTGAGATTTTGCCCTCATACTTTTGAAAATTTAGATTATATGTAGATCTGTTTGTAATTAACTTCACGTGTTTAGGGTTTGAATTGTTCACATTCTGTTTAATAAGAAGTTTTAAATTATTACTGTAGAACCAGAATCAGTATGCAAAGAACATTAACAAATAAAGTAAACATTCACAAACCAAAAACTGAATTCACATATATGCTTAGACTAAGAAAGAAAATAAGAAGTGCAAAGCTCATGAGAGAAAACACTCCATGCTTTCTTGATTCTATAGATGTGTCCTTTTGTTGTGGATGTATGCTCAAGATGCTCAAAAGTTGCTTCAATGGAGATGGGTAATGGCAAATTGGTAGCTTTGTGAGCTCTCAATTTGGCATTATAAGGGTATGGTTGATGGCTTTGGTTCTCAAAATAGCATGGTAACTTTAGCTCAAAGATTGTTGATGAAATGGCTTGGGATGGGATTCAATTTATAGGCTAAGGGGTAGAGGGATGGAGGGCTTAGATGCAAGGATGGATGAAGGCTTAAGGAGGGCTAAGATGCACTCAAAGGGGAGCACATGGATTGTGCTTGTTTAGCACCAATGGGAAGGTGACACTTGTCACAAGGAGGATGAGTGTGAGAGGGTAGGGTTAAGGGTTGGTTAAGGGCATGATGAGTGGGGTTGAGTATGTAAGAGGGATGTAAGAGGAATGAGTGTGGAAGAGGGAAGAGTGTGGAAGATGGGTGTAAGAGTCATGAGTGGGCTTGTAAGAGTCTTTATGTTTTGTAAGAGCACTCATGACTTAGTGGTTGGGTTTTTTTGAGGGGAGACTTTGGTTTGGATTAGGAAAGTCTTAAACTTGTTTAAGGAATGTGACAACATTAGGGGGTGGATTAGGCTTGGGTTTAGGATTAGATTAGGGATGTTAGAGATGTGCAAGTGGATGGCATTAATGAGGGTGGGTGAGTTAGTGGCTAAGCCTGGTTAGTATGGGTGGATGGGGTGGATTAGGCTAAATGGAAGATTAGAGATAGGTTAGGGTTTTTTTGAATTTGAGGATTTCATTTATCAAATAGATTTATTTAATAGATGGGGATTTTTGGAATTAGATAGGAGAAAAGGATTTAATTGATAAATAATAGATTATTTGATTTATCAATTAGGAAAATAGATGATTAATTAAATTAATCAACTAGGGGATGACAAAGGATTAATTAAATAAGAATTTAATTAATGATGCCTTTAGAGATGGCTAAATTAGATTACCAAAGTAGTGTAATCAAATTTAGGTGTCTACAATTACAACTCTCAAAAATAGCATCCAGACCAATTAATTCACTAGATGCTCTACCAATTTGTCTATTGATTCCTATAAGATTAAGCTCTAGTGGAAAAGACTTAAGAACAAACCATGTAGGTGTGATTAGATCTAAATTATCCTCTTTGCAATTAGGAATCCAATCAAAGAAATTGATTGCATGTCCCTTGAACAAACAGTCAGAAACCTTCAAAAATTCTTTTTTAATTTCACCATTACCGCAAAGCTTGAAAATTAATCTATTAGAGGAATGTGAGATACTTACCTGGTGGCCACAGAGATCCTCCAACCATTCAATCAAATGTTGAAGCTCTACTCTAGGGCCATTCCAGTAGGCATAAAGACCAAAATCTTGACAATCTTTCCAGCATTCCTCACTCTCTTGATTACTGATAATTGGAACATTTTCTTCATAATCTTCAGAGTGAAGTTAAGGAAACTTAGAGTGGGTTTGGTTTTCTTGGAGAGAGGGATGCTCCCTTTGATGCGGCAGAATGTAAATGGATGGTGAATGCAAATTGGTTGAATCGAGCTAATGCGGAGGGGTTGCTTCAAGTGGGAAAAAATCAAAACCCTTTTGCCTTAGGAAAAAGGGATTTAAATTTTGATTTGCATATTTGGTAGCATTGAAAACATAAATTTACTTATTTAGGCTTTCTATAGTATGGATACCTAGTTCAGTCTGACCTTGAATAACCACCGATTGGCTTAATGGAAGCTTCTTAGGGCATTAGTTTGCAAAAAAATTTAAAATCTTGGTATTTAGGTTTGCCAGGGGAGCGAAAGTATTTGAAGATTCATCCCTAGAATGCCCTACAAACCTTGAATCAAACCATCATTTCTATGTGAAAGGACTACTAGAATTATGCCATGATGATTGGTTCAGACTGGCGAACCCTAGTCTTTTGCCTTTTGAGAACCTTTTTGGTAATTGCCTGCCTGTATTAAGGATGTTTGCAGAATTCACATGTTTGATCTTTTCACTTTGCCTGCCATTTTTTGCAATTATTTAGGAGTTTTATTTAATAAAAAATTCTTATTTAATTAAAAGAAAATCTCTCTTTTAATTAAATAGTTTTATCTTATTTAATTAAAATCTCTCTTTTAATTAAATTATCTTAGCTTATTTAAAATTAAAAAAATCCTCTTTTCATTAAATAAGTAAATGCCCACTTAAGGCTCTCTTTTTTGATGAAAAAAAGGAAATAAATCAAATAAAACCTTATAAAGATTCCTATTTTTTGCACATATCTCTAAGTGGTGGGCTTTTTCCTCTTACTTGCCTTTTTAGGGATTTATCTTACATTGTTCTTCTGAGAAGCCTCCCACCTCCACAGTTTCCTTTATAAGGAGCCCTCTCCTTCTCATTTTGACAGATGTTAGTTGCTATAGTGTTGTTATGTTACAAGTTTGGAGAGAAAATTTGGAGGATTTTGAGCCTTAGAGTTTGGAAATTGGAACTTCATTGCAATTTCTCTCTTCTTGTCTTCTTCTCTCATGCATTCACAACTTCCATCATCATGCCTCATCCTTGATTTTTCATATTAGCTTAGAGTCATATTTGCTTTAATAGATTAATCTTGCATTGTTATTTTCTTTCATAGATTAGATTTCCTTTCTTGCATTGATTTGCATTGTTATCATTGAGATTAGCTTGCATCTTCATTTGTATGCATATTTTGATCTTTGAATCTCTCATTTTATGGAGTACTTGCATAGGCACAAACTAGGTCAAAATGAGGGCCTCCATTACAAACCCTTGCACTCCATGAATAGAGAGCTATGAGTCATCATTTGAGATCTCATTCTTAAAAAATCTTGAATATAATGACTCATAGAAGTGTGTTGACATTTTAGCACACAATATTACAATGGTTTTTTTGTTGAATAATACATGGTGATGGATGCTTTCGAAGGCTGGGGCTTTTTCCCTTAGTGAGGATTTCCAAAGATATATCTAATGTCACATTTTTTATGGGTATGTTTTCTATTCTCTTGTATGTGAATTTCAATTGCTTATTTATTTCAAATCTATTATGGGTTATGTGAAAATGGTAATATTTTTGGTTGCAAGTTTTTTTATAAGTGGTATCAGAGTTATGGTTTTGTTGTTGCAACCCTAGATTGAATCCATGAAAATGCATGAAAGAATAAAAGAAAGGCCAAGATATATGGATTTCATGGGTTGTTAATTTCAGATTTGAGAATTATGGGTTTATTGTTATAATGAGTTGTTGGTAGATTTTGGGCATGTTAAATTGTTGTTCAAAGGGATTTTTTAGATGTTTCATTTAAATGAGGGTTATAGGGGGAGCTTGCATAAAACACCTCCTGAACAAATATAGACCTCGCCATTGGATTTGGTTTTGCTTTTCCATAAATTTTGATATATAAATGCCCTATTTTGGTCATGTTGAGAGAAATTGCAAAAGGTTTTAAGTTTTAGGCCATGACAGTTGTCAAATTTAATCCCGTCAAAAATTTTGTCACAAAAAATAAATTGCAGTGAAAATGGTAAAAAGGCTGTCTTGGTAAAGTGACCATAACTTTCACTCGAGATATTGAAATTTTGGACTTCTTAAAGTTGCTGGAAAGATAATTCAGAGCACTACAACTTGGTGTAGGTTTGATTCTATAATTTTGATATTTTGGCAAGTTTTAAGAGCCTAAAAGTTAGATGTTTATTTTAGGCATAACTTGGGTATATAGAGTCAGATTTTGGACTTCAAATAGTCAACAAAATCCTATTGGAGAGCTCTACACATTAGTTCAACTATGGTGCAAGTTTGGCATGATTTATTTGGTACTATATTGATCTAAATGGTTTATGATATATTGACTAAAGTAACATTGTGAGTTATGATATCGTATTTTTTGGAGATTTGGATTGTGATGTCATTATATGCTTAGCTTATTGGTCTTATGCTGATATAGTCATTAGTGTTTGGTTTGGATATGTATAATGACTTGTTGGGTCTACAAGTTGTGCAGTGTTGTAAGTGGTCTATACTTACAAATTGTATTTATGGCTTCATTATTGATACATATTCAGATTGGTGGCTTGGATTTGGATTGTCTATGCCCTTAGTCATATGATTTCCTTATTTGTCTTCATGTAGAAGGGATGGGATGTTGTTACTAGGTACAATCATGGTGGAGGATTGTGGTTGGCTAAGTTATGCTGAAAGGTTGGACACTTTGAGAGTTAGATGCACAGTTTATGGATGTTATCATGGTGCCATTGATTTTGACATGTCATGATTGGATATACCTATACATCCTTGATGTATATTGGTTTGGATTCCTGATTTGGTTATGGTGGCATATATCTTCTTGTTTAAGGATGATGGTTATTTGGTTTCTTTTAAGGAGCTCATGATGTGCACTTTGAGTTCTTTGATGGTTTGATGTCTTGGTTGTTCTCATGGTTAGAGGATAGTTTTTATCATGATGTCATGGATAGCTTGGATACAAAGTTTAGTGATATTTTGTGATAGAGATGAGGTGGTAGTGTGGGATTAGTTCTTTGTTTGGTTTGTATCTTCTTGGGTTGGAGAGCTTGGTTTCGCTTAGTACTGACACTTTGGTTGTGCGTGTAAACCTGGAGGATCTTTATGTAGGAGATGGATGTTATGATGCCATAGGTGACTCTATACCATTGTTGATTAGGAGTTGTTGGCATTGATATACTTATTGAGTGTTTTTAGATGTTTGAGGATGTCTTAGATCCTGTTGTTGCATAATCATTTTTGACATTTGCAAGGTGCACTTAGTTCTTCATGGTGTGTGGAGATGGTTCTTCGTAGATGTGTGGAGATGGTTTATTCATGGTGTATGGAGATGGTTTCATCTTGAAGACTCATAGGGTTATTGGTAGAGATGTGGTTTATGCTTTTATTTGACATGTTACCCTTAGTGTTAGGATAGTTTCATTATTATGTCATGGTATACTCTTGATACACGTTTAGAGTTTTTGACATGTTGTGATGTATTCATATAGAGCATGTTATCTCTTTAGTTGAGATGGTTTAGATTATGTTGTCATGTTTATAATCTTGAGACCATGATTGGAACTTTGACATGTATCTTGGTTTAGTTTCTTTGTATTGAGTACATTGATCATTTGCTAGATACTTCATGATATTGCTATGTTGCAATTGGAGTTGGCATGGATTAATTATTTACCAGTGCTCATGGGTACTTAGAGATGAATGTGATGTTTATTTCTCTTGGATTAGAGATGTATTTGTTGAGACAACTATTTAGTTTCAATAGGAAGTCCAAGGGACATTGACCTGATATGGACTTGAGAGAAGATTGTTCTTAGATGAGTCTTAGTTGGAGACTTAGATATCTTGATGAGCATTCTCATTCTCCACTCTTGGTCTACTTAGTGGTTTACTACTTGAGAGGTATAGCCCATTATTTCTCTTAGGTTCATTATATTTACATTTTTCATTATATGTATTTTGAGCTATGATACATGCATTAATTCTAGAGGATTTATTTGAGAGATGTTTAGCATTGGTTATCTCCATGTGCATATTTTTTTATGTTGATTGACTTTGGGAGATGGTTTTATATTGGGCATATTCCTTGGCTTAGGAATGGTTTATAATTTTGACCTTCTCGAGAGATGCTTACATCCATGTTAGTTATATGGTACGGTTTGGGTGTTGTTGTGGCTTCTTGGTTGGGGTTTTATGGAGAACTTACATGGCACAATTTACATCTAGAGGTGTGTGTAGAAGGATATAATATAGGTTGTCATTTTCAAGGGTTCTCTTTGGTCTTAGTTATCTTCTTGGATGTTTGATTTCACTTACATTCAAATTGGGATTGGTTGGAGCTTATGATTACTAGTTTGTGTTCATGGATGTCATGTGAGAGATGACATGGTTATTCCTTTGTATGTTTCCTTTATTGGTTGTGGAGAACTTGGGAGAGCATTGGAGACTTGTTTTGAGAGTTTTTCTTGAAGTTTATTGGTTTATGTGTTATGGACATCCTTGATACTACATGGATTCACTTCTTTGAGATGTTGTGAGTGAATTAGCTATAGCTTTAACATTATATTTTGCAATGGGAGCTTCTTGGTATATATATGGTAGGTATTGCTCTTAAAGCCTGTGATCCCAAGTTACAAATTGGATATGTTATGATGTGAGATTCACTTGGTATACCTTTAGAGGTATGGATAGTTGGATGGGTTTAGCGCTTGATGTGGGTGTTATTTCAGCTATGGATTTTTTGTACTTGGCATTATCAGTTGGTATAGGATTTTATGATTTTTGTGTGACATGCTGGGTTGCTTTGTCTTTGGATGACTTCTATGTATGTATGGTGGTAGTAGCATAATAGAAGGTGGGATCATTCATGTTTGAGAAGTTGGATACTTTGATTTTTTTGCAGTTACCAGGATGGAGCACATGGTGTACTTTGATCTATGATGGTGGATGTGCTAGGAGAGATTGTTTCCTTGTTCATTTATGTGGCTACATATTGACCCAATGAAATGTATACAATAAGTGGGAGATTATTGAGATTATGGGTGTTGTACATATTGCATATTATTATTTTTATTATATTATTTTGTTTTATTATGTAATACTGCACCTGGGAGCACCTAGATGGGCATCCAATGTGTAAAGATTTCCATAGGATATACTTGATGAGTTCTATTGTAACATTGTGATAAGATTTGATGTAATTATTTAATATTAGGAAAAAGAACTAAATGTCCAATATTAAATGTGGGATCAATGGGCTAGGTAGCACATGGTTTATGTAATACTACTTGGTGGTATTGTGGGAGACTACTACTATATAATCAACCACAAGAGTAGTTGTTGTATGACATGACAAAAGGAGAGAAAAAAAGGAAAGTCGAACAAGACAGGGCTTGGAAGGTTAGTCAAGGGAGCATTTGTGAAGGTTGGAAGCATGGCATGGGATGTGTGGATTCATGATTTTTCACATGGAATGCTTAGTTATGGCTATGGCTTTGATGACTTCCATGATTGTATTGCAATGGTGTTTTTGTTGAATAACACATGGTGATGGATGTTTTTGGAGACTGGGTTTTTCTCCCCTAAATGAGGCTTTCCTAGATTATATCTTATGTCACATTTTTTGTGGGTGTGTTTTTTATTAAGTAAAACATGTTTTTTGCAAGGGTTCTTGAAACCCACTAGTTAACAACATAAAAGAAAAACTAACACTTCAAGTCTAGCTATTAAGCAATAGATATAGCAGGCCAGACCTGGCCAACAAACCAAAGCAAAATCCAAAAGGCCAAAAGTCAAGGAACAAAAAAAACTAGGAAGTGTAATCAGCGGACAAGATCTTTAGCCAACTCCTATTTCTTTAACTCCATTTCTTCCTTGGCCTCAACCTCGTCAATCTTTGAGTGATTGTCATCCTAAGAAGCCAACTCATCACTCTTTCTCTTTTCCATCCTTCTCTTTCTGCTTGGGCTCTCCTCCTGCAAAAACTCCTCCTCAGTCACCCTAGTTCTCTCTATGTCCTTATCCTCCTCATCCTTTTTATTTTCCTCCATCATCCTCTACAACTGAATGATGTTATCATTTAGACCTTTAAAAATGTTAAGGCTCTGATTAGCGAGCTATGAAGCATAGTCTCCATCCTTTCCACCCTTTTTTCCATCTCTAAAACCCTAGCCTCCAGTTTGCCAATTTTGACATTCACTCCCACCCCTTTCGGCCTTTCCTATCCCTGCAACCTAAACTTTAATTCCTCAATTTCATGAAATATCCATTTTATGAACCAAAAATTGTCCACAAGGTTGTTTCTAGCATTGTTCAAAAAGTTCAAATCTGTCTCCCATGCATTGTCTTTAAGGATCACTAGGCTAGGATCAATAAGCTCTTCTAATTAAATTTTTCCATCCCTTCCCTTGAGCATCTCTAGGTTAATATGTTTCTCTAACAAGCCCCATCTTTGCTGTACTAGCATAGAAATTCCTCCATACAAATTTTCTACCCTTTTCATCCAGAGAAACCATAGTTTTTACCAAGCCCTTTTCCTTCTTCCTTTCTCCCCAACTTCAAAAATACTCTCCTTTCCCTTTCCATGACCCATCTCATCTTCCTTCTCTCCTCCTCTTTTCATTTTGACAGAGATTGTTGCCTTCCTACTTGCCTGTGCCTTACTAGGTCCTTCCTCTCTCACATTGCCTTCCCTATCTGTGTCCATCCCCTCTTACTCATCATTATACTCATCCTCCTATTTTATCCTTTTCTCTGAGCCTCTCCCTAGCTTCTTTTTATTCTTCTAACCCATATCCTTCATTATTTTTTCCACCTCCTCTTCTTCTTCTAAGTGCATACCTGCACTATCCTCTCTGTTTGACAGGAGGTGGGAGCTCTTTGTTTCCTCTGAAGAAACCACCTTTTGGGCGACAAAACTTCCATGAGTTTAAGCTTTAAAATGATCATATAAGAGTAATAAAAAACCCTTGTGGAAGGTAGGGTTAGAGTATACCTTCTTCTTATAGTCCATTATACTCTTGTTAGCTGAGAAAAATAGATAGGTGCAAATGGAAATCTTAATACCGTACCTAAATGATTAAGGATTAAAAAATGGTGAGTTCAAATCTTGTCAAACCTATTATCGAGTGTAATTTAGGAGATAATTTCCCTTAGGACAAACCTCCACAACTTCTTAATAGATGTTGGCTCATAATAAGCACCTGTCTTCGCAAGATCCTTCATTTCCTTTGAATCCCTAGCAAATTCCTTCACCGCATTCAAGGAAATTTTCTTGTCCCTATAGAATTTAATGTCTTGGTTAGGGGATTTTATCACCTCAGAAATAACCCCTTCATTGATCTGAAAGTCCACCCCATCTATCTTTACCTTCCCCTCTCTCCATGTCTTCACCATCAGGTCAGTAATCTTCAGGTCCCAACCATGAAGTTTTTCAATGAAGGACAAGACACCTCCTTTCCTTAATTTCTCCCATACCTTTGATCTCCTCTTCCACTTCTTAGCTTCCCCCTCTGGCTCCCTTCTATGCCTCTCCCCTACCATGTTGATGCAAATAGAATAGCAAAGACTCTTTGCTTTCCCAATGCCTTGAGTCGAGACCTGGTTTTTCTCCCCAAACTTGTACTTGACATTAACCTCAGAAAGAAAAAAGATATAGCAATTACCAAAAACCCTTAAGATCACCCATAAAACATGCCAATAAATCCTCTAGTAATGAAGCCTTTGGATTGGCTTGTGCCAACCTCTTAGTACTTTATACAACATATTAATAACATTAACTACCATTATTATAATTAATGTTGGCTATTTTCCCCTGAATCCTTTCCAGTTCCATAATACTTTTTGCATTTGTCAGAAAAACCTCTCTGCTTGACCATCTTTGTGACATGTCCCTCCTAACTACCTCATTCACCATCCAGTCAACAGCCACATTACCTTCATGGTACACATGTGACACAAAGACCTTTCAAAGGAAAGAAAAATGTTTTTCATTTCCTCAATTATATTCTTTATACTCCAAGCTACATGGTGATCAACACTTAGGAATTTAACAATGTTATTAGAGTCCCCCTCCAACCAAAGGCATTTGACCCCAACATATTTAGCTAGTTTTATAGTTTGAAGGGCAGCACTGGCCTCAACATAATGGTTAGTTTGAACACCCAAGGGGAAAGTGACCGCCACAATTCCATAACCTTGACTATTTTTTGTGGGTATGTTATCTATTCTCTTGCAGATGGATTTTAATTGCTTAGTTGTTTCAGATCTATCATGGGTTATGTGGAAATGGTAATATTTTTGGTTGCAAGTTTCCTTACACACATCACATAAAACTTCATCTTTATGAGGTCCAATACTAAAATTAACCAAATGTTGCTCTCAAACCTATACCTAATTATCATCTTAAAACCAACTGATACCATAAGGAGTAGGATGCTTTTATTGTATGTGAAATGTAAGTCTAAGAACATGGAGATAAAGCACACATTCAACAAACAAAGTAAATACAACATATATGATAAGATAGAGGGAAAACAAATAAGAGAAGGCAAACCAAGTATGCCAAGCTCTTAAGATGACCTCCTTAATGTTTAGATGTGTCAAATAGATGGTATGTATGCTTAAATGTGCTCAATATTCAATGGATTCAACAATGAAGGATGGATGGATATTCAAACTATGGAAATGTAGATGAAATTTGGTAATATGAGGTTATCATTTCATAACTTTGTTGAAAAATGGAGCATTATAATATTAACATGGAAGGTGGATGATTTGTGAGAGGGGAAGGGTTCAATTTATAGGCCAAGGGGTAGTGAAATTGAGTTCCAAGATGTGTTATGAAGGATTCGATGAGGGGGGCCTAGGATGTAAGGAAGGGAGATCACATGGATTGTGCTTTTTGGACCCAATAGGGGTGTTACACTTGTCACAAGGAGAGTGACTATGAGGGGATGGGAATTCTGGATAGACTTTGACCATTTTGGAGAATGTTAGGGGACAAGCTGAAGTTATGAGGGATGTGGGCTTGTAAGAGGCATTTATGTTTCTGTAAGAGAATTTAATGCACTTGGGTGAGGATGTGAGGGATGTGACATGAGGGTGGACTTTGTTTTGGGTTAGGATTTTTTAATCCATACTTAAAGTTGTCCAAGTGATTAGGATGGGATTATGGGTAGATTATGAGACAAGTGAGGGGGTTAAGAAAAGACAAGTGGATTAGTTAATTAAGTGAGGGTGATTAAGTAAATGGATGGATTAGCATGGGTGAATAAGTTGGCTTTGGTTTGAGCTCTTGGGTTAGGATTGGGTTAGGGGTTTAGTCCATGGATGAGAGATTTGATTTTATCAATTTATTAAACCAAAGGATGAGCTTGGAACTAAATTAAATAGGTTAGTGCAACTATTCAATTTAATAGAGGAAAGAAGATTAATTAATAAATCAAGATTATAGGTTGTCATTTGATTATTAATTGGAAAACAATTAATTAATTAATTAACTAACTAGGGGATGACATAAATTAATTAAATAATAAATTCTTAATCAATAATGCCCTAGAAGATAACTAAGTAAGATTACTTAAATAGTGTAATTAGATTTAGGTGTTTACATTTTGCCCCTCTTTGACATAGTGTTGGGACAATACTATTTCGAAGAAGTTTGAAGCTGGAAAATGTGAATAAGATTTTTAAAGAAACAAAGTTGCCTTAGTCTCAAGTAGAAAGAGGAGAGATTGAACTATGTGATGCCCCCTTGAGAAGATGGCAGGAAGAGAAGACAAGGCCCAAAACTTTTTTAAAAGTAAGAAAATATGGGGCAAGTAGGAGGACCCAAATGGGCTAAAAGAGGGTTAAAATTATGATTAGAAAGAAAAAATAACAGGGGGAGGGCAATAAAGGGTCACCTGGGTTGGGAAATAGGGAAAATGGGCATAAAAGGGGGCTTACAGAAGGGTTGGGAGGGCTTAGGAAGGGTTAACTACTCTCATTTTGTTGTTGAGATATTGTGATTTTGGAGCTCCGGGTGAGACTATATGATGGTTGTACAGGGATGAACAGAGCATCAAGTGGATGTGGTATGACATGTGCAAGCATGACAAGTACTGAACAAATTTGTAGGCCTAAAACTTGACTCTTTTATTTTGTCATTTCACATTTATTATATATATATAATATTTCAAAACTATATTCCCGCGAGCACAGGACTGACAAGAACAATAGTGGGATCTATAGAATCATGAACCTGCAAAAGAATCGAGGGTCACAGGGAAAATGGGCTTAGGTTTGAGTGCTTCATGGATTTTTGGTTTTGGTTTAAACTAGTTGCGATATAGCAGGTATGTGTGTGGGAATGCCTTCCTTCCAACAAGATTATTATCCCACAAGTTCAAGGATTCAAGTAGTAAGTCAATGCAAGAATGATGTTTGTGTTGACTAGGGGTATAAATTTTAGCAAACGTTCCCAGTGACATCTAAGGCTATGAGAATGTGAGGTTGAACTCATGATTCTGATCCTACTTGCAGGATTGAGGGAAAGGGGTGATAGGCTTAGTTAGATGGTTGGGTAGTTAGTAAGGACTAAATAGATGGCGAGAATCAAGGACTAGCAAGTGTTAGTGTTTATGGGTGTAGTGGTCCATGAACACATTAGTATCATGAGAGAGGCACACAATGGTACTACGTGATGAAGAGAAGTTTAGAGTGGTAGAGTGGGTGGGAATCAAGACAATTTTCTTGTTGTATCTAGCAAGGTTACCTCACATTTGTACGTAGATGGCCACAATGGAAACCTTGTGTGAGCGGTGGCATAGAGAGATCACCACCTTCCATCATCCAATGGGGGAGATGATAGTCACACTAGAGGACATTTACCGTATATTCAGGTTGCTAGTGCGCAAAATGCCCATTCTTGTGGTGAGGGGTGTCATAAGAGAGCAAGTTGTTGGGAAGCTAGTGGGTCTTGGAGTTCCATTTAAGATCTAATCAGGTCATTTTGTGCTTGATGAGCATCTAAATTGGGTGGTGCAGGAGAGGTAGATCTACTTCTATTTATGTGAGCTAGTTTCAGGGTACATTTCCTAAGACATAAGAGATTTAGGAGTTACTTTGGCCTTGATTTCAACGATTATTTAGATTGTGGATGCAAGGGTCCCAACTGCATGGAGTCTGTTACAATTGTGGAGTTCTACAGGGATTTGCACTAGATAATGTATCAGGGAGGTGGCCAACATCAGGGGAGGTGCAAAGGATTTTTCACCTTGCTCTAGGTGTGAGTATGGGAAAACATTGCAGCGTTCTGACTAGTGAGGCATCAAGACAGAAAACTAGAGAAGTTAGTTGTATTCAATTGGGGTGATTCTCTCACTTATCATCATAGAAAGGATGTGGACTACTAGTGGGTCTAGCAAGATGAGATCAAAGTGGTTACTTGAAGGCCATATATTGGTATTTAGCCATGGGAAGAGGAGAGAGAGCATCTTTTCTATGTCACCTCACCATGATTTGTCTTCAATAGGTGAGATTATATAATAGAGTAGTATTGCCCTGACAGGGTGCTCAACAGTGCAGGATGTGCTCGAGGAGCCAGTGTGCTATCAGAGGGTCACAAGAGAGCCAATGAATTTGGACAAACTCTATAAAGGGAGGGACTCTTGCCGCCAATTGATAGGGATTAGTTTGGAGGACCCACAAATGTGGGGTCCACATAGGCTTACAAGGATCTAGTTTAGGAGACCAAGGTTAGTTAGGATGGCACATGTGATGAGAGCGATGGTGGTGGTGGGGGAAATTAGCCTGAGTGGAAAGGAGGGGGAGATATGCGTATGGGGGGTTGAGGCAATAAGCAAAGGTAATAGCACAAGATCCATCGAGTAGGAAGTAGTGGGAGGTGGAAGGAGGGAGGAAAGAGGAGGAGAGGCTACAATAGAGGGATGAAGATGGGGGGTAGGGACCATAGATACCAATAGGAGGATATGGTGGTGGGGGTTCTTCTTTGGGTGGAAGGGACAATGGTTTGGCAAAGTGATACACTTCTGTGCAGTAGGTGCATGATGCCATGAGCCAACTACTCCACGATAATCAACAAGAGAGGGATCAAATCAAAGATGAGAGGGACCTATTCCAAAGGGAGTAGGATACCACATAGGGGCAACTAGATAGCCTATAGGTTAAGTTTTATGAACTCTAAATGGACTTTGGTTAGTAGGAGGGGAGGTTGGAGGCACTAGATGCTAACAGGGATAGGCTCCATACTACGGTGGATGAAGTACAAGTAGACCAAGACAACTTGCTTGTGGAGTTTGCTACACTAAGGGCACAAATGGTGGTGGGAGATGAGATGGATGAGTTGTGGTAGTTTTGGGGGGAGGTGGAGGATCTGCATGAGAGGGTAGGATTTTACTATGGGAGATATCATGTAGATGTGCCTATGGATCAGATTGGGCATTATAGACGACCTACGCAGTTGGGCACAAAAAAATGCATATAGGGATATAGGGAGTTAGAGAGTGGTTGATGCATGAGAAAATCCATAGGTGGAGGGATGGGTTAGTGTAGAGGGATGAGACAAAGAACTTAGGGATTAGTGGCAAGAGAGTAGAGAATGTAAGCGGTAATGGGCAAAGGATGAGACATATGGTGAAGATGATGCCACCACGACTACCAGGACCAACATAGGTGCTAAAGGATGATCCCTACGTGGTGTAAGGAAATAATCTAGTAGATGAGGATATATATAAGCAGTGATATGATGTACTTATAATGGATCATGATGTTGTATTTATATTTTTACAAGCACAAACCCAGTTGTACTAAATAGATATTGATGGACTTTGATGGACTTTTATTCTTTTATGGATGGGTGATTTATGTTATTTTATTCTTTGCAGGATATCTATGATGAGCATTCTTTGGGTGGGATATATGTGTTATGAGTCTTGTGCCCTTATGTTTTCTATGAGATACATATGATGTCTATGAGATGTTATTGACGTGTGTTTGTGCAGGATGTGATGATTACTACGTGCTATATATGAGATGTATCATGTGACTGACTTATTCTTGCAGGAGGCAATGTATGATGGACTTTATGTATTTTTATGTATTTGTGTGTGATGCGTGTATGCAGACAAAATGTGATATGATATTGATTTGATGATTTATCTCTATATGAGGCAAAATGGGATGTAGATGATTTTATTTGCAATATCTAGATGATGTTTACATGTATGTATATACATTTATTTTGATGTTGAGATGCTTATAATTATTCATGATGTGATATGGTTATATGTATTTCTTAAAGGATGCAACATGCTTGTAAGATTAACTAAATGATGCAAAGAACCTAAATGAGAAAGAATTTAAAATGTTTACTTCAGATGCAATCTAAACGAAGTGAATGTTGTTGAAAAGCTAACAATGGAAACTTGTAAAATAAACCTAATGGGCTAATTTGAACTATGACTAATGATAATACAATTACGAGGCCAAATGAATAACTAAATGAACAATGCAATGAAAATGTTAAGGTGGCTGATTAACTAGAATGAACATGCAATGAAAAATGTAAATGATTAACTAAAAATGAGCATGCAAATGATTTATGCAACTATAGTAAAAATTAGGATGAACATGGAAATAATGCAACTATATCTAACAAAGTGACAATGCAAATAATAAGGGGAACAATAATGCAACATCAACTATCAAAAGTGAATGAAAATGCAGTGGGGATGCAAGTGGGTCAAATGTAACATATCACTGATCAACGTTGCCCAAGTGTAGGGGGGATATTTGTACAATTTTAAACATGGGTTAAGGGGCTAAAGTTATGACAAGGGAAGATGGGGGGGAATTTGTGGCCTATAAATTGAACCCTTATAGTAGTGAGTTAGGGATGGCGGGGGTGGTGTGGTGAAAACTTTATATTCTTTGGGACTGCACTTCTTTGGAGGATATAGGATCATAGGATTGATGTGTTTGATAGAATTGGTAGGATTGATTCACTTTGGATCTTTGTGAATTTGTAGAAAGTAGGGGTTTCTATTTCCATGGGGGGAATGAGAAGGGGTTGAATCTTTTGAAACTTGAGCATGGTGTACCCCTAAAAGAAGTACTACCATGTAGTTGAGCACTTAGTTTTATATAGGAACATTGGGGACTTGCCAAGGTTATGAAGAACATCTAGGCCTTTTCACCAACATTACATTGGACTGACTCAAAAATAGATATGCAAGGATTTCCTCGGCATCACACATGAATCTAGAGAGAATCAAAGTGGAAAATGATACTAGATAACCTATAGGGAAATTATATTTCCCAAGAGCACCATGTAATTAGAAGTTACATATTGGAATATAAATGGGTCAAATCTAATAGACTCATAGATAGAAAAAGAAAATAGACAAAAAAAAATTGATCAAGACCCCACTCTCAAATTGCCCCATTTGTGGTGCACCATGATATAAAAGATCATGGTGACCTTGAGGAGAGAATAACCAAATTGTTTGGAAAAGATACTTAGGAACCAAATTTGAAATCTCGAATGTAAAAATAAATCAAAAGAAAGAGTAAATCCATGAAAAAGTAATCATTTTGCCAAAGAGATTAGTTGGACTAGATACTAACAGGTCAAGATCAAACATGAGGAAGGATGCATCATACAAAGAACTATCGACTACATTTATAATTGTGATGGACTAGAAAATAGAACCTTTAGGACAAGGGATCTCATATGAGGACTCTCTGAAGTACCTATCTAAGAGAACCACATATTTTAACTAGATATGAACTAAAAAGAAAATTGATATATAGATAATGAGACTAAACTAAAGAATGTTTGCAATGGAATATATAATAGACCAACCAAGATATTTACAAAATGACTTACTATACAAAGAACGATATGATAAGATAGTGAAAATGGTTTGATATAGTACATTCTAGAAAAAAAGATTAGGCTAAGGAGATAGCAGACCGATCTGATATAGTATACTAAATTTAAGACATGGATATGACACATGTGGGATGAGATTATGATACAATGTGAAATAGTCATGATATAGTATACTTCCTTGATTCTCTTTCCAAGCTCATGAATTAGCATAGTAGTATGTGTATTGTTGTGACATGGTGTTGGAACACCATGGGAACATGGGGAAATGGATGAGCGAATGTGATGAGGGGATGGGTGGGAATGGGGTTTTGTTAGATAATGAGTACGTCTAAGTAAAAATAGAACCTATTGCTAGATTTTCACCAAGATACCTATCTAAGGTGCTTATATTGCCAAATTTTCATCATTGGATGCTTATTTCTCTTTACTATTTTCTTTTGCTTTTTTTATTTTTATTTCTCTTTAGTATTTTTTTTTGTTATCACTAGGTGCCTAAATTGTCAGATTTTCACCATGATGATGATTCTTTCAAGAAATTTTAGGATGTTTTATCTTTTTTCAAGGCTAGCATGATATAATGAGTGACTCGGGCATATAACTTCTTGATGTGGATGATGTTGGTAGGATCATCCAAAGGTTCACCTTCTAGGTTTGATAGTTGATATGATCTTGAGCCAAAATATGTTGTAACAACATAAGGGCCTAGCCAAGTGGGTTCAAATTTTCCCTTCTTCTCTCACTCTGCCTCTACTTTTGTGTTCTCTTTTAGTACAATGTCACCCACTTGAAAGTGTCGATGATGGACCTTTTTATTGAAATTCCTTTTCAAGAAGTTTTGATAGACCATGATGTGGTCATAGTGTTGTTGTCTCTTTTCCTAAATTAAATCCTATTGGGTGAGTATGGAAACTATGCAGTCTTCGTCTGATATTTTACCTTGCAATGATATGCACAAGGAGGGGAGCTCAACCTCAATGGGTAGTACCACTTCAACACCATAGACCAAGGAATGTGGTGTGTTGGTGGATGTATAGATTGAAGTGCGATAAGCCCATAGGGCCAAATTGATTTGCAAATTCCAATCATGGCCAGAATCATTGACAAAATTTTTGAGGATTTTGAGTAATATTTTATTGGTTGCCCCAACCTGACCATTACCTTGTGGAAGGCATGGGCTGGAAAAATTATGGTGGATGTGAAGGGAGGTGCACAACTCTTCCATATTTGTGTTTTCAAAGTTGCCTATGTGGTCTGTAAAATTAGAGGCATGGATATTGAAGTGACACACAATGTGTTAGAGGACAAATTTGGATACTTGTAATCTCATGGAATTGACAAGTGCAACCACTTCAACCCACTTGGTGAAATAATCTATGGCCTTGATGATCCATTTGTGGCCTTCTAAAGAATGGGGTGTGATAACACTGACATGGTCAAATCCCCAGCATGCAAAGGGACATGGTGGTGCAATGGGTTGAATAATATGTGTTGGATCTCATGTTAAGTTTGCATGTTGCTAGCAAGGTAGACACCTTTTGACAAAATCACAAGCATCATGCTCAATAGTGGGCCAATAATATCTAACTTGTAGGATTTTCTTAGCTTAGGCTATATTGCTCATATGAGCACCACATGGTCTGTGCCTCTTTTACTGTCATTGTAGCCTCATTTTGGTATTAACACTGGGAGAGAATATCATGATAGCCTCGATGATATAGGGTATTTTCTATAATAGTGTAGCAGGATACTCTATAGATTAGGGTCTAGCATTGGGTTTGTGTGAGGTAGGGGGATATAATATTGTCTTTTAGGTAAGCATCAATCTCATGGTACCATAGGGATTGGAGACCAACCAATACAAATACTTGTGTTGATTCATAGCTTTCATATGTGGGTTCATGTAGCTGCTTGACTAGGAATTCATATTGTAAAGCTTCTCAAGAGATTTCCAAGAGTGAGATGATAGTGGCCATTACATCTGCAACTTTGTATTAGAACCTTGGCACTTGTGTGATCTGAATCTTGGTGAAGTGCTATTTCATTTGATCAACTAGTTCCTTGTAAGGTATCAAGTTATTGTCCTTTGTTTGGTACTCATCAAGGACCTACATGATGATAAGTTTTGAGTCATTGAAGACCAATAGCTCTATTATATCCCATTCAATTGTAATTTTGACACTAATACATTTGATGTGATTTTGTCATGGTAATTTGTGATGGTAAGGGCATTTTAATGTAAATTTAATTTTTTTTTGTAAGTATGCCCAACACTATCCCAATTATGATGCCAAAGAGAATATAATGAAAAAAGAAGAAAACATGACATTAATCATTCCCCATTTGATCGATTGCAATATTGGAGAGGTTTGAACAAAGTTGAGAAAAGAATGTGGAGAGTTGAGAAGCCATTGTCGATGCCTTTGAAGTTAGTATTTGGTTTTCCATTCTTGTGCCCTTTAAGACCTTATTGTGTTGTTGTGATCTAAGCGGGTAGCTCTACCATTTTCTTGAAGCTCTTGTTGTGCTTGTGCCCTTGCTAGGCTACATTGGGAATTTTTGTTTTTCTTTCATGCCCTACTATTTTTTTGTTTTATTCTTAACATTTTTCTAATTATAACATGATTTTCATTCCATGTATTTGATTCATGAACCTTCAACATGCAATACTAGGTTTTCAGTGGTGAGTGTCAATTTAAGCTCTCAATTTCAATAGTGAGTTTCATGCCTTCATCTATACACAATGTCTTTCTAGTTTCTTTCTACTCACACAACCATTTTAATTCATATGATAATCTAAATATTGTGTCAATTTAATCTCTCAATACACATTTCATTCATTCACTTGGGATTGCAGAATGAATATATATATTGTCTCTTGTTGTTCCCTTGTGATCTATGTCTTTGTAGTGATCTCTTGTTGTGGTTGTGTGATCTATATCTTTTCAATGAACTCTTGTTGATCATGAAGAAGTTAGGCACTCAATGTTGAAGGTTAGCATTACCTACATAGGTATCCCGTCTATTTATAATTTCCCATTTTGTTAAAATATTCTAAGTACTTTACCTAACCTTCAATTTACTTACCTTACAAAGAGATCTCTCTTACATCAAATTCATCCCTAGATTTGTCCTCTATGGTTGAGTCACTGAGCATAGTCTTTGAGGGCACAACCCTATGGATTCATATTTCCTTTACAATATTTAAGGGCACAACCCTATAGAGTCACAAACCTATTTTATAAGAGCGTCAACTCTTTCAAATATGGGCAATAACTTAACAATTTGAAAACTGACCCACAACTAATGACAATTAGAAATTACAATTAATTTTAGCGTTAAATTTTTTACATATTACAATATAAGTGATATGTGAACAAATAAGTACAATCTAAATAGTGTCAACCTTCAAATTTACTTGTATTATATTGATCCTTTTGATGATAAAAATGTGCAAATAAACTTTTGGAAACAAAATGTTGACATTTGTGTAGGAATGTGCAAATGAAAAGTTGGTTATTCTTACTATCATTCCATTAAACACTTGTAGTAGAGTATGCCTGATATTTGCACATTTCAACCTTTTTATCCACAAACTGAGAATAGTCTTGAAATAAAATAATTGTTGTACCTAATCATAACATAGGCATTTGCAATGAATTCCCTCATAGCCAATTCTCCATGATGAACTCTTCAATACACTCCTCATTCATGAAACACACTCTAAATATTTTTATCTAGCATTCAGTAATTGCCATGTTTTTCATACATCTCTCATACACTCCCCTTAAACTAAAGACAACACTTCTTACCAAAACTCGTGCAACATTAAATAACCCTTCTATTGAAAATATGGTTGAGCTTTTAAACTAATAAAGCAATTGCCATGTTGGTTAGAATTACCATTTTTCATTGGTTACAATAGTATACTTTATTATTCTTTTATCGATGATTCTTGTAAAGCAATTATTTAAGTGCCAGGATATGTATAAAGTTTTTAGTATCATTATTCAATGCATGATTCAATCATTATTAATAGCAATAAATGAAGTCTACATCTTGTTTTATTTAATCTCAAAATTAAAATAGAAACCAGACATTTCTATATTTACAAATCAAGTTTGACACATGAAAATGTTCTCATGATGGATTGTGGAGTGTGAACCAAAATGTTGATACAAAAAAAAATGACAAAATATAAACTAGAAACTTGCACTACTACAATTTATGGATTATGGAAATCTAATATCATTAATCAATACCCTTTATGTTAGGGAACTCTATGGAAAATCTCTCTATCCTAATGATGGATCATGGAGTGTGATCCAAAATGTTGATACAAAAGTAATTGCCAAAATCAATCTACAAACTTGCACTGTTACAATTTATGGATTGTGGAAATATGCTATAATTAATTTATATCTCTTTACTTTAACTTTGAGCTTAGTTTTCCCTCCATGGGGTTGTGCCCTTAAATATTGTGCCCCCACTAAGCTTAGTCTTTGAGCTCAAGGATCTAGTAAAGGAATCTCAAACCTATGAGCTCAAGGACCTAGTAAAGACACAAGACTTGGAAGCACAGTGGTCAAACACGGTTTTGAAATTTAGTGGTTGCTAAATTGTGACACCACACATCCAAAGACATGGGCTTGCTTTATTTATTAATTTGAGTGTTTTCAATTTCCCATTTTAGAGTAAAAAAATTCTTAGTTGCCATGGTCAAGAGATCTTTGTACTCTATTCAACAAAATGGATTCTACAATCACATAAAGAAAAATAAAACACAATATGAAAGAGGAAATGCTGATTAGTATCTACTGCTAAGCTCTGAAACAAAATTTGGAAAAAATGAAACAATTTTCCTATTGATGCATTCATTTTTTTATATCCAATTTGAATCCTTGTCACCATTGTAGTATCTCATTATCAATAATCAACATAATTTCAATTACATATTAGAGACAATGATTTTTCCTTTGATACATATACTATAAGATACCATTATTAGACATAAACACACTTCCTCTACTTGTCATATTTTATAACTCATTCTAGATACTAACAAATATATTTTTCCTTCTTGCATCTAATAGTTTTAGAAGCACACATCCACCCCTACAATAGTTTGCAAAAAATCATCACACCAACAACACTATTGTTAGTTCTCAAGAACATTATATATAGTAATCCAAGAGGCTTGGGTACCATTTAGTCAAGAATAGCCAATTTCATTGACATACTCAATGATGAGTGCATAAAAGCTTCTCTATAAAAATTGGCATAATCAAATATCCAAGTGATGAATCAAAAGCTGAATACTTCAAACTTTGTGATCATCACTACATACTAAATTAACAAACCATGTTACTTTTACTAAAAAAAAATTACCAATGGACGATGAAAAGAACATTAAGAGGAAAAAATCCTCACATATATCACCATATCAAACACTATGTACTTTGTATCATTAGATATGTGTCTTTTCAACATTGATGGATTCAATATTTTTTTCATTTTAACTTTGATCTCATTGGACTTGAACCCGTTGTTCCCTTATCAAACTACCACAATTTTACCATTTTGAGTAGATCCAACTTCATAAAGCTATACCAATCTTGTCAAAATAGAATAGTTCTTCTATGGAATTGGTTCAAAATTCTTTGGGTTCAGCAGGTTGGTACAAGGTTGATTGTATTTCATCAATTAGCACATTTGTGATGTTCTTCGACTTTTATGGGAAAACTGTTGGAAATCTGATTTAAAAATATCACTATCAAAGAGGGAGATTATTGCAAAGAAGGAAGATGGCTGATAAAGAATGTTTTCAATTATTGTTTTGTCATTGATGTCAAACCTGCTATTTGTTGGAATGAAAATTTCTTATAAGATCCAAGTACTATCATTTAGTTGATTGATGAAGAGGATTTAATCAACAAGATGTAACAAAAGCACTTAAGGGAAAGGTTGAGTTATCATTTTGTAATTAAGTATAAGGATTAGTTAAGACATTCGTAAAATGATGTATTGACAATATACTTGAAGATACAAAGGTTGGCCACACTTAGAAACTCTAGAAGAATAAGTTGTAACAAAGCTATCTACAAAGCTTGACTAAGTTTATTAGTGGGTACCAAGCAAGCTAGTTCATGCCAAGTAGATTTTTAGTTAGTGCCGAGCAAATGCAAAATCTAGTGTGTGCCAAGTGAAATAGAAGGAGTTGGGCAACTTTAAGTGTCGAGCAAGTAATAGATGTTGAGCATCAGAAAAACTTAGTGGATGCCGAGTGAATCCACAATAGGTGCCAAGCATCAATAAAATGTAGTTGGTTCCGAGTAACAAAGTATGTTTCAAGCACCAGAATTTCAACAGTGTTGAGTTGTTGAATTATTTGAAAAGTCAAAGATTTGCCAAATCTGAGCCAACAAGTTTGCTGCCTTGAATTTTTTGAGCCAGATGGAGGATAAGGATGATGAGCTGGTGGCATATAATTTTAGGAAAATCTTTTTTGAGTGAATTTAGGAGGATTCTTCATGATTTTTCTAGAAGAAACAAGATTAAGGGTAGATTCATTGAATCCTACCTAATCCATACGATCTAAAAGAAAGAACAGGAAGATTTGAGCAGAAAAAGTATTCCAAACTTCTATTTAAGGAGTCACAGGCCAAGAAGTAAGAGTGGCTTGGGTGCCAAGTTGCAAAGTTGTTGAAGTATGTCAAGGAGAAGGCATTGAGAAGGAAGAACAAAGCACAAAGACTCTGCTTCGATAAGTGGTCATATAGGAGATTGCACTGGTACATTGAGCATGAAGACTCAAGGAGACAAAGCTTGAAAGGAGAACAAGTTGTTAGAGCTGTAGAGATTGAAAGCCAGACAATGTTGTGAGCTAAATTGAGATTTGAAACTTGCAAGTTAAGTTGTGAGTTGTATCAGGTCAAAAGCCCTTGTTGTTACTCTCTAACAATTGTATCAGTTAGGGTAAAATCCTATGGAATTAGGTTGGTTTAACAACCATTTGTAAATCCTTTAATAGGGTGGCATTCCAAGTGAATGTTCTAAAGTCCTCTAACCAGGCCCACTTCTAACAGGGTGGTTAAAATCCTTTAACCAGGTCACAATTAACAATATGTTGTAGCCTTTAATAGGGCATGCCTTTCATAGGGCATCACTTTAGAATAGTGAGAATTGAGTAGCATGTTACTGGTGGTTTTTCCCAAATTGGGTTTTCACATAAATCTGTGTTATGTGTTGATTCTTCATGTGTTATTCTTGCATGTTGATTTTACAGTAACTTGATAAGTAGGAAAGTTTAAGCTTGGATGCATGGATAGTTCAATGGGCTCACTTTACTTGGAAAAAAAGTTTTATCAGGCATTTGGACCTTGAATAACTGATTCACCCCCCCCTCTTAGTTATTCTAAAGCATTTTTAACAAAAAAAGTAAAAAGTTCCTTTGATTGAGGTGATTTTCTAGGCTTGTTTATGATGGATATTTCCATTACATATTGATATAAATTCTCATGCTAAATTTTCTACTACATCCCTGACATCATGCTTATTGTGGTCATCCTTAAACTATTACAGGTCTGATTGTTTTGATATCAGTCAGAGTAAATTACTCTAGAGGAAACAACTCACTTTTGGAAGTCATTAGTACTTATTTTTTTCATCCTTTAAATTCTGCATAATTAAAGGTATAATTTCACTATTTTAGTTAACTTCTGCATTCTTTAAATTTTAATCACATATAGTACATTTTGTTTGCTCATAGGGTTGCTATCTGTACATGCATAATAGATATTATGTGTTTTATAATAAGTTTAATCATTAAAAATGAACTTTCTTTGTTCTTTTGATTGCAAAACTAATATGTGATTTTATTAATTGATATGATGCAAAATGTCTTCAAGGTTTGTATTTTGTGAATAATAACATGCCATAAAATAACTTAGTATTTTGTGAATAATAATATGCCATAAAATAACTTAGTTTTTCTAAGGTATATTGGTATTACGAGCTCCTTACCATTACCTAGCATCACACTCAGACCTATGTGTCTTTCATTTGTTATATGTGCACAATCAAAATGAAAGCAATGATTTTGTTAAACTTGTGTCAATGTGAATTTTCAATTTATCCCTAACATTAGGTAGTAAGAATAATGGATAATGGTACTAATTTAATAAGAATTAAGAATAGAAAACATGATTCTAACTAGTGATTCTATTATTTTAATGTTGAACACAGAAAAAAGAAAAAAGAAAAAACCCACATATATCATTTTCTAACCCTTTTCCACTCTTTTCAATATGGCTGCCCATTATATGTAGAAAATTTAGAAGAAGTTGGGTAGGGTGAGGGTGTACTAGCTGGACTTCTTTGTTGATCACTTCTTCATAAGCTGATAGTCAGCACATTCCAAGTTCTCAATTCTTTCTATCTATCTATCTATCTATCTATCTATCTATCTATCTATCTATCTATCTATCTATCTATCTATCTATCTATCTATCTATCTATCTATCTATCTATCTATATATATATATATATATATATATATATATATATATATATATATATATATATATATATATATATATATATATATTTTAAAGTTTCCTTCTAAGAAATGTCATCTTATAAGTTTAAGATAGAGCAACATATTCTAGAAGTCAACTTCCTCTATTTCACTTGCCTTTCACAACTAGTATTCAAGTCCTTATTTTGGTCGAGTAGTATGTAGTAGTTTGTAGATGTTTGAGGTGTATATGAACAAGAGTAAAATAATAGTAAAGACATTATTTTTTGCATACAATTAATGTCTCCCACAATTTATGTCTTTTTATTAATTGAACAAATAGGGGAGGATACAACATGATTAGGGAAAAGGTGTTTTTATGATGGATTATGAATTAGATATGGAATTTATAGTCATAGGCTACATTATCATCAGTTGATCAACTATGATAAAAAAAAATACAATTTTGGAGATGCAAGTACAAAACTTGTTGAGGAACATGTTGTGTTATATAATCACTTTCCACAAACAACAAATGAAGAAATCAAAACTTATATGGTCAACACGAATTGAGGAAATTGACCACCTATACTCAAAGCTTCTCTCTCACAGGAATGGAGTGTAGCTATATAGGAAACCACTACTATCCAAGATCAAGATGAATGGTTGAATAATCAGGCAACAACAATTCACAGTTTCTTTGTAGGACCATTTCCAGTCCATTATTATGAGTTCCCAAATGATTTCATTTTTATTCTTGTCTATTTAAAGTTACAAATTTTCCCATTCAAACTAATGTAATAAATCGATGGTTTGTCAGACATTTTAGTCCATGTAGCCCATACCCATCTAAACTTGAATGCTTGCATTCTTGGACAAGGAAATGTTAGTCGGTATGAATATTTTCAAGCATGTCAAGGACAACCTTCACCCAAATTATGCCCTTGACCAATGCTACATGTTCGACAATATCTCTATTGGAAAGAAGACACACCTGGATTATCACTTGATTATATATTGCGTGAAATGTATATTCAAGAATGAGAAAACTCATCTGACATAAGAGGAAGGAGAATATGATCTAGAATGTGAATCTCACCGATGCTTTTATATTTTTTGGATACTTTGATGAATGCCTTTCAAGGACATCAATTGATGATGATGAACTTTAATTGTGAATCTCAACTCATTGCACAATATGGATTGTAATTGAATCTAGATATTTTGATTGACTTTTTTTTTTAAGGCAAATAGGAAACAATTATAGACTTCATAGTTTTAACAATATCTTTATGTATTGTTATATGTGTATGTGTATTGTTGATGCATTGTGTTGTGTAATGAATTTAATTGTGAATCTAGATTCATTACTTCATATGAACTTTAATTGAATCTAGAACTTTTAATTGACTACATTTTTTTTTCAAGCAAATAGGAAGCATTTTTATACTTCATGGTTTTAACAATATCTTTATATATTGTTATATTTCTATGTGCATTGTACAAATAATAGTATTTCCTCTCAAGGTTTTTATTTCAAAAAATCTAAACCTTCATGTAATTGTTATGTATTTTTTTGCAAATAATATCTCTAAGTAGTTCAAACATTGTATTCCAAAATCTACTTTTTCCTCCATAACTAACTTTTCAATATCTATATATAACTAGGTCTAGGATTATGTCAAATAATATAAGTGAAGAAACTAGGGAGAGAATTGCTAAATTGTAGTCTAACTTCAAAAGGAAATGTGATGAAAAATGTTACTATCCCTACAAACTTTATAAGGGCTTAAACTGTAGAAGACTACTAATCAACACAACTAAGTTTTATTATTGGAAGAATGGTCACATTGAAGGGGGGCATGACTATCATCCACTAGTAAGTTGTTCATTATATCATTTTAACAACTGATATACAGATGGAATACCTAGATTATGAGATCATGATCATGGGTTATTTATGTTCATCAATTTTATATAGGTTGATCTCCCTAGGGAAGTACCTGATATGGACCACCAAAATTAGGAGGATATGGTTTGCAAATCAAAGGACCATAGAGGTGCTAATATCCAAGGTGAAGATAACGATCTAATGGAAGATGATGAACATGTGTCAAAAATAATAATTGAATATTATGGTACAAATACATTGATCCATGACACATATAGTCCAAGTACAAACGATCATGTTGATGATGATGACCTCAATGTTGTTCATGATTTACTAATTAGTATTTATATTTGTATGATCTAACATATTTTGAACTTTTCATAGATTTCTTGATATATCAAAGGAAACACAGGCAACACAAACTCAACTCTAGTGGTTATTCCAAACTTGTCACACGAGTTGCAAGTATTAGGAAATGAAAAACTATATGTAAATATTTATAAATTGTAGCCAGTTTTGTTTTAATGAAATAATGTAAGTAAAATTGATGATACAAAGAAAAAATTCAAGGCATGGAGTTCCATAGAGCTCTTATAGAAGAAGACATGAGGGTTGGCTTCTAGCGTGACTTTAAAGTCATGGTTGAATGGATATGAGCTGAGATGAGTGCCCAAGGTTGTAATAATGGATCCATGCATGTCCAGGTTAGTAAGCTAAATGCAAAATTAAAATTTCAAATTTAATACTTTACCAAGTAGTCTACTATCTCAAGTAGTCATTACCTTCATTATCTCATCTAAAAAGTCATCCTAATTTTCATGACATCAGAATGCAGTTTGAGAATCTTGCTACACAATCTGTTGATGATAATGTTTCATATGTGCATCCTAGTAGTGGAGGTATATGTTTACTATTTAAATTTTTCTATATAATAATTAGCACAAGTAAACATCTTAAATTATTTGTGGTGTAGTAACACAAATTCAATTACAATTGGTGTTTGGATTAATGTAACATTTTGTATTGTAATACTCTAGTGGATTGAGAGGCTAGTGTTTAGAACCATGTTGAGGTTGAGGCCAAACAAAATGATGTGACCATAACAAATAGATAATGCCAAAGTTATGTTCTTTAAGGGAAAAAAAATTGTAACAATTAAAATAAAATGTGTATAATTTAACCCTTTTATTTTCTATTTTAGAATCCTTACTTGTGCATTGTCATAGAAATATGCATACAATGAGATCACAAGAAGAGGTTAGAAGAACCAATTAGGGGGGAAATTATGATGATGTTGATACTCCTCTTAGGGATTACACAAAGAAGAGGAAAAAAATGATTGTAACCTATGTACCTTATTTGATGACTATTAAATTTTATTTGTCAATGAATTTAGTTATGTGCAATTGATTAATAATCTTGAATTATATAATGTGGTAATGAATATTGATGACTTTTTATGTTAGTATTGAATCAAATCTCTTAATGAATGTTATCATGTGATAATGAATGAATGTTACATTTTATTGATGAATGAGTGTAGTTGAAAGAATGAATTAATGGTAGATGTTAATGGGGAATTTAGAGTCATTTTAGGGGGGTGGGGGAGAAAATGAGCTTCCACCTTCATGTGGTTGGCCATGTTTAGTAGAGAATATTAAATTATTCTTGAAACAAAGTGAAGCTCAATATTGATCTTTGACTACATCATATCTTTCTAACTTGATGTTAAAATTGCATTCTTGTAGGATTCCATTATCTTGAGAAGCAAGTCACAAGATACCCATATCATGTGCTAAAAGATCCTACTAAGAATTTTCATCCAAGTAGTAAACTATGACAACAAGGTTTTGGTGCAATGTTTTGATGTAGAGCCTCACCTTGGAAAATTCAGGAGGAAATCAATCACTAACTAAGTTGCATCAAGGGGCACATACACCTTCAAGATTGATTCTAACTTGTCTCAAATTGTTATTCAACTAATTCTCTTATTTAACAACTCATAACCTAATGGGTAACAGGAACTTCTTTAATCTTTTGTAGCAATATTTGGGTTCCTGCATCAACTTAATACAAACTAACCACTTCCCTACTATATTTGAAATACATAGATGACTTGATCATCTTTTAATATATACAATTGAGCATCCATCTAAGTACACATGGAATACCAAACAATAATAAACTACATTTGAATCCACACCACTATTCTACATGTGAGATTTAAGTTTGGGTCTGAACCGATTGTTGAATAGGACATTTCAAACATGAACCAAAACTAAAAATTTCATAGCTCACATTGATGTTTATCACCATCACATATTATTCATGTGATTATACATATTGATGAATACAAGAACATATTCACCTGATTTAGAGACTAACTGATGTGCGACACAGGCAAGGATAAATAGAACTAGAAAAAATAAAATACAAAAACGTATGATACAAAACTTCTCCACGATCCCAGAAAATAGATCGTGGAGTGTTTAGATGACTCCCATAGATTTTCACGACCCTCAAAATAGTAGAACTTTACATACAATTGAATCAAAAAATCATGTTTTCTAGAACCAATTCTAAAACAACAAATTTAACTTAAATTCAAAATTGATCAATGTGTTGTTGTTCCAAAACAAAACCATTGATATATTCTTAGAGTTTAGAATATTGATTCAGGAAAGAAAACAAAGAAAATTGCACATTGAAAGCCACAGACTCACAAAAATCAGAAAAACTCAAAAAACTTTCTATTCCTCTGATATGCATCTGATCCTCTATCTGATTACAAATCTTCCTTTTTCAAGACTTTCCTATCTTTGATGTAGGAAGATGAAATGTCATCCAAAATCAAGAATAGAGAGCCATTTTTTAAATCATGAGGAATCAGAAACTACTACCAAATTCTTGTAGCTGTCGATTGTTTAGTTGGCTTAATTATTAAACACACAAAACATACTTAAAGAAAACTGACTCAACATCAAAATGAAACACACTTTGTCCTAAGTGGCTATAATTGGAGATTTTATCAAATCACTCCTCCCTTTATGCCACCACAACATAGGAGTTTATTACAAACATTCAAATTGAAAATGTTTAAAACATGACATTAACTTTCTGCATAACATCCTATAGCATTTTTAGCCATGTTAGTTTCTGTAGCATCTGTCTGATCTATCACTGCAACATGTTTAAGGTACTTGACATCTTGATCTCTTGTTTACACTCTCTTCTTTTCCTTTGAATTTTAGTTGAAATTATTGCCTTTTGTACATTTTCTCCATTAATCCTTATATTGATTGTCTCTTTTCTTTAGCTTCTTATATTGTTAGTATCATTTGACCTTGTGTGACCACTTCCTCTACACTTCTACAAATCAAAGCCTTGTGTGAACAAAATGGAATCCCAATTTCTATGGATTTTTTGCATTCTTATAATAGCTAAATATATTAATGTGGAGCAATGTTGAATTCTCCAACAACATCTAGAAAATAAAATGTAGAACAAATCAAGATTTTAGAACCTTTCCAAAATTCATAGGGTGTCATTTGTCTTGTACATGTTCCCTTTATATATAAAATTGTGACTTTTCTCGTAATTTTTTTGAGGTTTTCACTTTTCTCTAGTCTACTTTTCAACTATTCAAGGTTATTTTCACTATGATCTCAATAGTTTTACTTTTCTCTTTCTTTCATGATACCACCTTTAGTCATCTAGGCAAATTAGATTAGATGTATTAAAGTGATGAGGACATTTAGCAAATGTTTTAGCACACCTTCCACACTGCACACTAAGGACATAACTTAATATTTCCACATTCTAGTCCAATTTTTATTAGTGCTAGGTCTCATGCTCATGTTGACAAAGATTTGGTCAAAAGGAAAAATTAGAGAGAATGCCTTTAAAAATTAAAGTAGAATACAATTTTGTCCCAACTAATTATGTTAAATACAAAGCAAATGTTATCTTGTTTTGGAAGAAAATGATGTGAAGAATGGTAGGGGTGAGACACCACAAGATCAACTATTGATCACTTTCATAGACTTCTTATTGGTTTCTTGATATTGGAATGACAAAGATATATAACTACAATAATAAACCCAATTGATTCTTATAGGTTCATTTATAGTACATTATATCATGATATAGATCAATTATACATATTATATATTCCATCCATAGGATTTGATAAAATTATGAATGAAAATTTCAAAATAGACTTGGTAGTACCAAAAGCACAGTAAATAGACTTATTTAACATGGTCATATTCTTGTTTAGATTGGATTTTATACCTTATTCTAGAACCCTACTTGTTGTTGCATCAAAATTTTATTTTTTTGACTTTTGATTTGCAATCTCCTAAATCATTGTTATATTGTACCATAATGTCTCTTTGATCACCAAATAGACCAATTTCTTTGTTCTCCAGAGTTGAGTACAAATCTTAGATTGCTTGTGCAATAACAACCTAACTAGTATTTGACTTATCTAACATAGGATATGTTGCATGAACTGTTTTAGGTGTTTCAAAAGGAATTAATGCACTAGGAGATCCCATTAGATTAATAATGAATTCCCTTGAAAAAAAGTCTTAATTTATAATGTATTTCCCATAATTAGCTCTTTTACAATGACTCCCTTTATGGATAGATTACTACTATCAATATATATACATAACAAAAATTAAATGTCGATTTTGTTCTAAAAAATTTTACCCTTGCCAACTTCAAGAAATTTTTATGATTGTTGAAATCAAATTTTACCCTTGTTACTTAGATTAAAATGAATAATTTCATGTTGTTAGTACTAAGGCACAACCAAATGAGGATATATTGGATTCAAAGGCTATCCAAAAGAGGAAGGGCCAATTAGATCTAATAAAAGAGATTGCAAGGAAGATGTCGTCATAGCCATTAGAGATTAGTGAAATTCCTTGTAGTGAAGTATCAAAAAAATATAATGTCAAAGGAATTTGATGAGTAAATACTAAAGGATTTGAGTAATACAATTCCACAAAGCCTAAAGAATACCTACATGCAAGAACCTGTCACAGAGAAGAAAAAGCAAAGAAGAGGCAAAGGTTTTGTTCTAAGAATATACAAATTATATTATCAAATTAAAAACAATACGAGATATTTACAAAATATCAATCCTTGTAGAAGGACATTGAAAACCTAAAAGGGAAACCCTAAGAGGTAAATGACACTTAATTATTACTAATTAATTATTAAATAGAAATGCAAAGTGCATCAAGTGAAATATTAAGAAGGGAGTAAAGATAATTTAATAAATGAAATGAAATTAATTTTTTACTCTAACACCTCTACTTAAGATGAGCAACTATGTAGCTATAAAAAATGAAAAAAAAGCAAGGAAACTACAACGCAATGCTAAAAGCAAACTTGGGTCCTGGCAACAAGGCTTGATGAGGTACCCAATCACAACCAAATCTCTATGAACTAGAGAAATAAAGAAAACCCATTGGGAAAAACTCTACTCCAAAAAGAGATAGCAAGAAAAGAAGGAAGGAATGACTCATCACTGAGATCCCCAAGGACAACTTCCTTTACCCCAAGCATAGAACACAACTAAAGATATTGCAGAAATGCAAAAGGTATAGCGAAGACATCTGCAACCTACTCAGTAGTGGGAATGTACTCCAAGCTCAAAGTGCCATCCTGAATTAGATGCCTTATGAAGTGCATGTGAAGCTTAATGTGCTTGGTTTGATGATGCTCAACTAGGTTGTAGGAAATGTGTATAGAACTATGATTGTCACACCACAGAAAGGTGGGACTAACAAGAGGAAATCAAAACTCTTTCATCAACCATCGAAGCCACAAAACCTCCTGACTAGCTAGCATAGTTGCCCTATACTTTGCCTCTGTAGATGATAATGTGTGAGCATGCTACTTCTTGTAAGACCATGTAATAGGAACAAAACCAAGATAGAGATAAATCCATAAGTAGACTTGTGATTATCAATATCACTAGCCTAGTTTGAGTCTATGTAACCAACAATGTGATGATCGCCTGATGTGTAGTGAGTGGCATAACATGTAATACCCCTAATGTACCTCAAGATACATTTGGAAGCCCAATGAATCTCATGTGGATCATGGGAGAATCAAGAGACAAGTCCAACCACAGGAAATACTAAGACGTGTGTGTAAGGTACAAAAAAAAAACCACAAGCTATCTATATAAAGTGGAATCCACTATAGGAGTAGTGAAAGTGGTAGATAAAATAATACCTAACTAAAAAGGCATGGGAGTAGGCTTGCAATCAAGCATGATGAATCTCTAAAGCATACTTTTGTTGGATATGGCTATCCCATCCAAAGATTGAACAACCTATAGGCCTAAAAAATAATGTAGAAGTCCAAGGTTTGTCATATCAAGCTACTCTCTCAAGACTTGTTGAACACTCTGTATCATGGAGACTAAGCTACCTATAATGATAAGATCATCTACATAAAGTACAAGTATTAATAAGTCAGCCCCACGACACTAAATGTAAACTGGAGGATCAGGATAACACCGAGTGAACTGTGAAGCAAGCAAGAAGGAATCTATCTTCTCATACCATGCCCAAGGGGGCTATTTGAGACCATATAAAGGCCTCCAAAGCCTACATAAAAATAAAGAGTCCTACAAAAAACCATGAGGCTGCTCCATATAGATCTCCTCATGAAGGTATCCATGCAAAAAAGGCCCTCTTGACATCCATCTAAAAAACTGTCCATCCTTGTGAAGTTGTAAGAGAGTGCAAGGCAAATAGAATTCATCTTGGCAACAAGGGCAAAGGTCTCAAAGTAATAAATACCCTCAACCTGTGAAACACCCTTTGCAACAAGGTGGGCCTTGTACCTGTCAATAGAACCACCTACAACATACTTGGTACGGTACACCCACCGACATTGAACCAAATTTTTTCCTTTCAAAAGAGGACAAAGATCTCATGAGTGGTTCTTCATCAAAGAAGAATACTCCTTATCCATAGCCCTATCCCACTCCAAGTGTCCTATTGCCTGTGAAAAACTTCACAGATCATTTAAAATGGCATGACTCAAGAGGCTAGTACCAGAAGTTTGAGCATGAATGCAACAATAGTTTGTAGGATCACCTACCATAGGTCTGGTTGCATCAACGATATCATAAGTCCACTTGGGAACTCACTGAAAAATTGGTGGAGGTGGTGAAGGGGGTCAATATCAAGATCTTCCTTAGAGGATGCATAATATGATTGAGTAGAGGAGGTACTAGGTAGTGAGGGAGAAGTTGGTGATGGTGGCTCCATTTAAGGATAATTCTCATCAAACTAAATATATCACGAAAAAAAGACATCTCTAGAATCAGGATCAAACAACCTATATGCCTTCATATCCTTACAGTAGCCAAAAAAGATGAGTGGTCGACTCTTATTCTCCACAGTATTTTGCTAAGCATCAGGAATAAATGCCCAAGCCTTACTACCAAAAATGAAGAAAGTAGAAACATATGGCTTGGCATGAGTCCAAGCCTCCTCAGAAGTCATGTGTCACAATCACTTATGAGGCATCTAATTTTGGATATAACTAGCACAATTGATAGCCTCAACCTAAAAAGAACTCTTAGCTTGAGACTATATCATACAATTGGCCATCTCCTATAATTCCTTTTCTTTCTCTTTGCAACCCCATTCTATTGAGGGGTATGGGAACTATGAATTGATGTTGTAAACCATGCTCAGTGAAAAATTATCTAAAAGATTGATTTGCATATTCCCTCCCATTGTTAGTGCATATATGCCTGACAAAAAGAATAGATTGCTTCTCCATAAATGTCTTAAAGACTCGAAATGAATCAAAGACATTAGACTTGTACTTCAAAAATTACACCCATGTGCATCTAGAGAAGTCATCTATAAAGTTGGGCACATATTGAGCACCTAAAAAAGATGGAGTGGGAAATGATATAAGATCATTGTGTATCAACTCCAATGGTGCCTTAACACATGTGGATCTACCTATTAGAAATGGATCTCTGTGATGTTTTCCAATTGCACAACCCTGACACACTATCAGTACAAGAGATCTGAGATAGCCAAATCATTAGCTCTTATGTACTCATTTGTTGTAGATATATATAGTTTCCATGACCAAAACACTCATGTCAAAGATTTATCACTGTGTCTACATGAGAAATGAGAGAAACACCTATAGAATTGGAACTCTTAAAGCCATCAAACTAATATAAGTAAGACTGAAGATCAATACTCCCAGTAGCAACAACCGAGTTAGGATCATGGAGGTCTTGAATAACCACATCATGTAGTGAGAAATCAACTATCTTTCTAGTGCCAAAATGACAAATCTAAAAGACAAACATGAGGTTCATAGAAATGGCACAAACCAAGAGAACCTCCTGTAGTGAACCACCTTCTAAAGAGATAGTTCACAAACTTGTGACTAAAAGTTGTGTACAATCACCAACTACAATCTATGTAGTGACACTTTGAGCAAGTGAGGTAACCAAATTAGGTGAGTGTGTCATATGGTGTGAAGCCCCTAAATCAAGAATTCAAGTAGATGTAGAAGATAATGCTCATGTAGAAAGAGCATGTCCTTTCCATGAAGGAGGACATGGTGGCTTTAGAAAAGCAATACTGTAGTACTGCATGGCCTCCTCTAAAGCCTCAAGACATTTCCAACACCTAAATACTGTGATGTCCTTCCTTGCCACAAAAATTGCAAGGATCACCTATATACATCTTAGTCTTGGAGGAAGACTCACCAGACTTAGAAGATTTACCTTTCTGAGAGGGTTTTTGAGCATCTAATTTAGGAGTGGGCTTGGAGGAACTCTCAATACCTATTGAATTTGTCTTGTGCTTCAGTTTCTACTTTGGCTTCCCCATAGATGTTTGAGCAACCAATGCTTATGTATTTGAGCCAATAATAGTATCCAATTGCATAAGCTTGGACTGCTCTCTAGTCAAGCGATCATAAAAGTTCTCAAAAGTGGGCATGAAAAATCTAGAACCCAAGGCATCCATAGTGGAATGGAAGGTAGAAGAGAAAATCTAAAATTTTACTTGAAGCTTTGATATAATCAAATAGAGCACTACTTATCTATCTTGTCTTTTCCGCATCCTTGTAACAAATTTCTCTACTATTTGAACATCATAAGAAAGTCCTCAATAGAGGGGAAAGCATTAGGTACAAGAGAAGTAAGCTCTACCTCAATCTAAAGTGCTCTAAACTCATTGATGGTACAAAAAAAGTCACTAAACTTGGCCAACATTTCTTGAGGAGTGCAACACTCATCAAGATGAAACCATAAGTTGTCTAGAACACTCAATTAAATTAGACCCATGGATTCATCCATATTATTCCTGTGCTAAAATTTATAGTATTGACTCTGAAATACTAGTTGCACTGTATTTAGACAAGACCACAAACCCTTTGAGTGGAGAAGTTGCTGCATATGAGACTTCCATGTGTGATAGTTGTGTGGGTTTAGAAGTACTAGACAAGAAGAGGTCTCAACCATTGTTTTAAGAAGGGTTTTTGAAGTTATCTAATATGTTGATATTATAACATAAAGTAATATAAAAACACCCCCCACCATGCAAAAAAAAAAACTCCAACTTGTAGAAGGAATGCATAAATGGGAAAAGAGCAAAAAAGCTTTAGATGTGAATCATAAATACTTGGTATAAAATAGTGGTGAAATGATAGAGGGTTTGGAAAGTTCTCGAGAAGAGCTTTCTGATGCTTTTTCTAGATAAAAAAATGGAGTCACAATGAACAAGTTATGCCCCCTAAAAGATGGAAGACATCATTCGACTTTAAGCGCAAAAATAGATACCAAATTGGAAAAAAATCCAAAAAATACCTACACCATTGTCTCCATCTTTGAATTAGCTTTTTGGCTTCTTTTGGATTAAAAAAAGAACCTCGTATGCTCAAGTTATCACCAAAAAACTGACAGGGCCCTTGGAATGATGGAAAAAAATTGCAAAGCCCTTTAAAAATTGAATAGGGGCTTAAAAATTGGCCCTTGGTTCCCCACGTGATCGTGGGTTGGGCAAGGATGTGTTGAGAGTCCCAACTGTAGAGCCATTAATGGAGGTGAGGTAGTAGCAGTCTGAGAGCATATCAGTGGTGGCATTTGGGCTGAGCTAGAGCGACTGGAAGAGGAGAGATTGTAGAGGTCAAGGTGACCGCTTGCGGTCACCCTAGCATTTGTCGAGACTACTAGAGGTTTTGGTAACTATTACAGTTATTTGTTAAATATCTACTCTAAAACCATCTAAAAAAACAAAAAAAAATTATTTTATTTTTGTGATTTTTATCTCATTTTATGTGCCAGAGGCTGTACAACCCTAATATGCAAAAAAAATTGCCTCCTAGATCAACTTTGTCCAAAATCGACAAACTTTATATGAAAATAGGGGTTTTGATGCCTTCTGAGTCCAACTGTGAGGTTTGTTTGATCTCAAAGTTATTTGAAAATCATAGACCCCCCTATTTTCATAGAAAATACCCAAAAAATACCAGATCTATTATGTCAAACCCTCATTTTTCTTTTTCTCCAAATAATGATCAAGCTACAATAGATTCAACTCTGATACCATGAAGGATTTTTGCAATATAAATCCACAAAGCCCAAAGAATACCTGCATGCAAGAACCTATCACAAAGAAGAAAAATAAAAGAAGAAGCAAGGGTTTTGTTCTGAGAATATGCAAATTATATTATCAAACTGAAAAGAATATGAGATATTTACTAAAGATCAATTCTTATAGAAAGAGATCAAAAACCTAAAAGGGAAACCCTAAGAGGTAAATGACATTTAATAATTATTGATTAAGTATTAAATGGAAATGAAAAGTGCACAAAGTGAAATCTTAAGAATGGAGTTAAGGTAATTTAATAAATTAAATTAAATTAACACTTTACTTTAACAAATATAGGCCTTAGAATCATGCAAAGGCTTTGTCCTTTCGATGGCTCATTTTCCATGTTCACACTTTTGGAGGGGTCTCAAATTCCATGCTATTTAGTGTGCGGATTATGTAGGGCATACCTAAATGTTGTTGTAGTCTCCTAATTCTTACTATAAAAGGTCCTGATAGGATCAATGAATTATCTATATAAACAAGTTTTGGTTGTTGATTTTGATAATTAAATGACCAAATGTGTCAGGTTTCCATGTCTAGTGCATAGCCTATAAAGAAAGGAGATGTGATAATTATTTTTTGGATTTTCCTATTTGACCCCACTAGAATCTTATAATTATTTTTTAAACCCTCACACTTAATCTTCCTAAAAATGTTAAATCACATTTTCTTACTATAAAATATTGGCCTCTTTAAGCTTACACTTTCTTAATAAATTAACCTAGAGTATTTTTAAAATACTTATGAAGGATTCATGATATGTATTGTAAAAAATTCTAACTTTAATTATTGGATTTATATTGGGAAATTTTTAACAATGGTAACTAAGACAAAAGTGAGTGGGGATCTATTCAATAAGCCTAAGACAACACTGACTAGGGATTTGTTCAATAAGCCTACCAATGGATCTAAAAGGAGCTAAGAGAGGTAGAAAAAGCTCTCTAATTAAGGACATATACTTTTATAAACAATACACACTGAGAAATCTCCCATGTTATTGTATCTCTTTTTACCATAATTGGTGATTGAATGCATAATGCTTATTTTGAATAAAGCATAAGATTGTAACCCATATGCAAGTTATTACACATATGTGCTGACATAGAATACATGAACTACATAAAACTCTAGTGGATAAGATTTTCCCTTATATTATAATATTTTTTAAGAAATAACAAAATATTGGATGCCTCAAATTTCTAGAACTTTCTCAAATTGATGGTTCCCATTATATCTTTGAATTCATCTTACAATAGAAATATCAAGTGTAATCAAGATAAAACATTTTTCTTTGCCTTCACAAGTTAGAAGAGGAATACTACACCAAATCTATGCTTAAAAAACTTCATGAGCACTTAACAAACAAGCTTCTACTATATTTTACAGGAAAAATACAGTTTAAAAAGGTGTAAATATGATTAGTCCAATTGCAAATACCATAAAAAATAAATCACCATATTTAATTACCTACAATCATGCATTAGTCACAAACTTCAGCTTCAAAGAAAGGTGGACACTGCTTGTCACTCAACTTCTCAATCTACATATTCCATAGCATTAACAAAAAACATTAAGCAACATTGTGGATGGTAAAAGGAGACATTAGAAAAGACATTTCCATAGTTCAATTTCTCTCCAAATTCCATGAAAGTGTGCCATCATATGTATTTTTTTCTATTTATAGTTACCCAATAAAGAATTCAAGTTTTGGTTTCTCAACTTTGTACCCAAGTTGTATAAGTTGGCAAAATGTAAAAAGATTGAAAACACAATTTCTATATAGAAACAATGAGGTAAGAACCATAAATCACCAACATACATAAATGATAAAAATATTTGTAAACATAATATCACAAATAGACATATATTGCTTTAGAGATAACAATATAGCTTCATTTTAAATTTTAGTACAACAGACATTGTTGTAATAAATAGTAAATACATGTATCTTAAAAATGCCAAGACATTTTAGCTCTCCAAGGTTGGTAAGGAAAATATAAATACTCCATCAAAGAATTATTCTCTAATTAAAACATCTCACATAGTTTAAATGCTACTCATAACAAAATAATAAAACATAGAAAATATAAGATAGAGAATTGGTTATTGTTCAGGTGACAGAATCTGTGGCATTTTTCCAATAGGATCTACAATATCCTAGAAATAGGATTTGTAGCAAAGACCAAGTATCTTTCTTTTAGCTTCACTAACCTTATCAATCCACATGAACAATGATTAAACACATATAACACTTAAAATATTAAAACCATGCTTATGAAAACAATTGAGCTCACACAAATCACACCTCTCACAATAACCATTATATGTATCTAATCAATGACTATGGATCGGGCCCTGCCTCCTAGAGAAAATTAATGTAAAATATAATTTGAGTATTTCATAAAATCAACTTAGTAGCCTTTTATATTACAATGCTTTTAGAAAACATGATAGATAAAGATGTATTCTACATGATATGCTTTTTAAATGTAACCGATTATAAAACAAAAATTACATTGACCAGTCCTTAAAATAGTGAAGGAACTTATAGCCACTATTTTTTGAAGTCCTGAATCAAATCACTAACCATTTACTAAAAGATAGCAACTAAAGTGAAGAAAGATTAAAAAGAGAGAGAGCTAGGGTAGACATGTAGCTACATGTTTCTAGACAAAGAGTAATGACATACTTTTAGTCCATTAGAATTCAAGTAAAAAAGAGGGAAAGAAATGTTTGTAGCCACATAACTTTTTTTGTTGAATCTTAAGTTAAGACTCGTGAGTACTTGGGATTTACTCTTGCCAATAACTAGGTAAGTGAATTTTGTTCTATTTTCATTTCCTTTGATTGAAAATTAAAAATATCTCAAATTCGGTTGTGGTTGTGGATGCTTGTAAAAATTGACATAATTTGGGTGATGTATTATGGTATTTGATAGGTTCATCACCTTCTTGAAGGCCAGGTTTGAAATAGCTAGCTTGAATGTGACACATATAAGTCCTTTTCATTAGTCTTTGATCCCCCTGCAATGGCCAAAATTTGAGAGTCAAGATTCACACGCTGTCTTTCATAAGTTAAAAACTATAGCAACAAATATGAACATGTGTTCATATTTGCTACTTCAATCTTTAACTTACATAAGAGAGTAGATGACTCTTGTGGTTATCAAATTATAGTCATTCCAAGAATGATAAAAAAACTAATGACAAATAGCTATCCATGTTGCATTCAAGCTTGGCATCTTGAAAGTGATCTTTTAGAAGGCGATGACCCTATCAGAGACCATGTAGTTATTGTCTCAATTATGACATTCAACCTTATATTGTGTAGTGCCTGCCCCTAGTCTACATTTTTCTAGTTACATTTCTGCTATCATTGCCAAACTCTTTTAGGCCAAGTTTTATGTTTGATAATTAGTAGCATTATCTTGAGATTATTAGATATTGTTTCAGACTCAGTTGATATATGAGGAGATTACTCGGTACTCTATACTTCATGTGTGAATGATGATGATTACAATGCTGTTAGATTATTGATGATGTTTAGTTAGATGGATTATCCTATATCTTTATGATGGATACTTACCCCATACTGCATGTGTATGGTGTGCGTGTTTGTTTTCTTTATGTATGATGTCTATGATATGGTTAAGGAAGGGAGTCGTAGTCACCTGCTAGTCAAGATCTACACAATGCACCACTTCCTGCCATTGCCTGTTTAGCTTAGTATATATTGTGTATGTACATGCATGGATTTTATGTAGGTTGCAAGTACCAGGTATCGACTTCCCTGAATTGCTAGGATGAGTGTACCCTATCGCATTATCTCAATGGTAAGAGAGGGGAGATAAATTCTTAAGTCCAAATCCCAAACCTTTGAGCCATTCGTCCTAATTAACAATTAGGACAAGTATTTGAGTCTTGTACCTTTCGAATGCGTCGGATGACGTTAATTCGTGATTTTAAACCCTTAGTTGAATTTTGTATGTGTTTAACTATGATGGGTTTTCGTATTTTTTTTACTTTATGAGTTTTGGTGAATTTTTTGTTAATTAAGTCTAATTAAAAAGATTTAATTAATAATTTAATTTAATTGAAAATTATTTTTTATGTTAATATTTTATTTAATTAATTGAGAAATTAATTATATGAAAGAGTCCTAAAAAAAAAAGAAAAACAATTAAATTAAATTTGAGAATAAATCTATAAGTTTAAATTTGAACATGATAATATTTAATTACTTTAATTATATATATATATATATATATATATATATATATATATATATATATATTTGGAGTGCATTTTTAAATAAATGCTAAATAATATTATTATTAAAATTAATAGATAGTTATCAAAATTATTGTTCAAAAATACATTTAGAAGTGGGAAAAGAAAATTAAATTATTAAAAGTTTTATGATTGCATAATACGTGCATGAGATTAAATTAAATAAATCAATTTTAAAAAGGTCAAGTAAAGATTAAATAAATTAATTTAATGGATTATTGTATGTGCATGGAAAAGATAAAAGAAAGATAAATGAAAGTTAATAAGAGTTAAAAAGGTGTGAGCAAAGAGTTCTCTGGGGGGAATGCACAATTAGTGCCCTGATTTTAGGGAGAGAACTCATTTATCACAATTGGGGGTTCATTTCTGAGGAGGCTAGAAATTTTGGAGAAGAGAAAGGAAAAATCTCAGAGAAGGAGAAAGTTCTGGAAGGGGAATTATTTTCTACAGATTTCTGGAGCGTAGCAGATTAGCATCAGTGTCCAGGTAGACACTTGTGAAGATTTGCATAATTCAAATACGTTCTTTTAATTCCTGTCTTCTTCGTGTTTGCTAAATAATTGTCTAGATAATTCTGGTAAAGAATACATATCATGCTTGTGAATTCTGGATATTGAAAAATTATTTTGTATATGGGATGTTTTAATTGATCAATATAATTCCTTCCCAATAGATTTTAAATTGTGAAAACGTATCAGAAAGGGTGGAAATCTTATTGAAAAAAATAATAATAATAATCTTCTTAAAAATATTGATAAGGAAATAAGAAATGGGAATCTGATTTTTTTAAATATATCTATCAGATTTATTTCCAAACTTTTGATAAACGAATATATATAAATTTACACAGTAAATATATATATATATATATATATTCATTTTAAAATAGGTTGGATAATAATCCAATTCATTATTTACAAAGTTCTGTTGTTGAAACGTTTTTATAATAAATGCGTTTTTCAAAAACATTGTTTTGCTTGGAATTTCGTTTCATAGTATTAAAAAAAAGAAAGAATGAAGTAACTTTGGGAGGGGGGGTTTTATCCCACCCTGTCCCCACGATTGTGCCTATGGCACTGCTGCCACTGACCGTAGTACAGACTGCGATAGCAGCAACAGTACATAGTACTGTTGCTGCGACCGACAACCCTCGTTTAAAAGCCGCGCGGGCTATAAACGCAGGCTGGTAATACTTTTTTTTATTTTTATCATTTTTAAACAATAAAATTTGTTAATAGTTTTTTTTATATGTATAAATTTTTTAATTATTAATGTTATTAATAATTATTATTAATTGTATTAATAATAATTATTAATGTTATTAATAATAATTATTAATTATATTAATAATAATTATTAATAAGATTAATATTATTAATATATATATATTTTTTAACAAAATATTACTTAATAATAATATTTTGTTTATAATATATATATATATATATATTGTGATCAATTAATTTGAAATATTAATTAATTATTTTTAAATTAGGCGTTCAGTTAATTTAAGTCTAGATTAATGAAAATCAATGAGAATCTTATCAACATCAGCTTAGAGTCAATATAATAATATTTACCTTAGTAAATTTGGGAAATTGATCTTGGGGTAAATATTTATTTTATAATTAAGCTATTATTTAGATTTTACTATTAGGAAAACGATGAAAATATATTCCATCACTTGTTAGTAAAATCTGAAATGGAAACTGAAACCCCACATTCAACTTAAAACTGAAAACATGTGCTTGTACCTTGTTTCTCCTTATACTTTATATGTTTGGGATTTTTGGGGTTGACTAGAGTGTTGACCAGTTATAGGACGTCTACCAGAGGCTTGGGGGGTTTTGTGAGTGTGGTATCGTGTTGACTCGATCTTGATCATTATTGCTCAACCATGTATGTGATGGTATGTTTATGATGAGTATATTTGTTTTGTTGATTATTATGTTTCAGTGTCTTGGTGAAATAGTGGAATGTATGCTATGAGATACCTGAATAACCATTATGAGTCATTGATCAGTATTGTTGGATTATTGCCGGTTGCTTGTTGAGAGCCGATGAATACTTTGATTTATCTTGTTGCTTCCCAGTTGCTCGTAGAGAAATGATGTGATTACTATGTTTGTCTTTATGATGCTTTCCAGTCACTTGTATAGGACTGAGGTGATTTTGCTATGATTATGTGATTTCTAATTCCATGAGCTTAGGGTAGGATTATCTTTATGCAGTGTCGGGAAGTGGCTTGCAATGGGGGCCGGGGACCCTAAGTGGTCCTGGGGGTAACCCATTGTAAGTTGTTTAATAAGTGATAACTTTACACTTAATACTGACTTAAATGAACCTAATAAGAGATAATTGTATGTTATCGCCCATGCCATGAGTGCTATTACAAACTAGGATGGGAGTAGAGAGAATGCTTGGTTATGACCTTGCATTCCGTAGTATGCCTTGTCAGTGCGAGAGGATACTAGTGGCCGCAGGAATCACTAGGGACCCGAGAGTCCTAAGGGACTGCTCGGGTAACTCCGAACGTGATTTGTGTGATTACACTTTCCCGCTTACATAGTAGATACCTATGTGTCTTTGTGGTACCTCTGGGTTTAGATGTCGATCTATTTTAGGAACCTTTGAGTTAGCATACTTATAGGATTTCCTGGACTTAGAGAGTATTTATGTTACATGTTTTGTTATCCTTTTGGGACTTGAGACTATCTCCTCAGCACGGTGGGAGTGGACCATTTAGGTTCCACGTGGTCGGGTGGTAGTGCTTTTTACTCTTACCATTGAGATCCGTCCGAGACACCGTGGCTGGAGTATTCCTGTTGGCATATACCTTCATTCTGTTCATGGATCATTATGATAGATGGTTATATTATATGTTGGATGTAGTATCATTTTATGATGGATGTATATCTCTTGATGTATGGATTTATTATGTATGATGGATGGTTTCATTTATTTTATTGCACGTGTATCATGGATCCGAAGAGGATGATGTATATTTATCTTGCTTATGTATATTCTTTTAAGCCTTTCATACCCTGTGACATGTACAATGGATGAATGAGCATTCCGAATTAATTTGCCAAGAGGCATTCAGAACAATTGTATATTTTACGAACATTGGACTTTTTATTATTCTTTCATATGGATGTATTAAATGATGGACTTAGTTTTAGATTAGATTTTAAATGTGATTCAATGTCATGGGATCTTTAAGGAATGCAACCTATTATTTATGTTATTGCTTCCGCTACTTTGTGTTTGTTGTGTATGTTATACTTTAAAAAAAAAGAAAAAAAGCTATCAAACTTAGTCAAACTTTAGCTTATTTCTTTTGGATCACTTGGCAGGGCGTTACATATTGCAATGCTCAATCCCCATGGCCATGTTGTACATGTGACAACACCATGGGAATCTTCCACATGGAACCTTTGCAATTACAACCCCTATTTATATATTTCAATGCTTGATTCCCATGTCTATGATGTGCAAATGATGGCACTGCCATGGAAATTTCCACATCAAATAGTCACACTTGTGATACCCATCCTCAGATTATGATGCACAATTCCCAACACTATGTTGTATAAATAATTGCACCATTGTTGAAAGCTCCCACACATTATGCTTCCACACATTACCGTCACAATATGATATTGTGACACTTGGTTCCCATGACTATGTTGTGCAAACAATGACATTTTCGTAGAAAGCTTCGATAGGTGGCTCTAGATATTTTGACACATTAAAGATAATTATGATGTCATGATTTATTTTGACCAAAATGTGCGACAACATGTGTAAGTAGTTGCATAGCCAATTTGTGATGCTCAGGTGTGTCACAATTGTGATGGAAAACTATAACCATGGAAAGTTGCAACAAAATTGTTGCGATGCCACCATGTGTCGCAACTTCCACTCATAGCCGTCACAATTGTGACACATAGCCATTGAAAAATGGTTTAAAATGTACTAGTATGAGTCATGTGATGAGAGCCTTGTATTCTGATATGTTGTTTGCATACTAGAACCATAGTTTGAAAGATTTAGGGATGTAGTCAACTTGACAGGTAACCAATAATATTTCAGCTCCTAATCCACACAATGTGTAGTATCTATCAAAATATAACTTTCATAGAGGTTATTCCTCTATCATGCATAAGTATTCATTTGGAAACTCCATAACCAATGGATAAGCATTAACCAGAGGAGCCTTAGCCAACTAATCTACAATACTTGACCCTTTACTACTTTTTGATCGACATACTGTATGTCAAATTTACTAAGAAACATGACCCATTTTGCTAGATGGTCTATGAGTGTTGTATGTAAAAATGTGTACTTAAAAGGATCAATATTTAATATAAGCTTAAGTGTATGATTAAGCATATAGTGGTGAAGATTTTGCGTGGCAAAAACCACTGCCAAACATGCTTTTTCCATAGGAGTCTAATTAAGCTCATAACCAATGAGGATATGACTGATATAGTAGATGACCCTTTCTTTAACACTATCATTAAGATGTGCTAAGAGTGCCACTAGTGCTATCAATATAATTGATATGTACAAAATTGACGATCATTTAGCAATTAGTGGGACTAAGATGGTGTTAGCCCTTTGTAAGGATGCATCAAAAGTTTTGGGAAAAATGATGAAATTGTATTTATGATTGGATGTGACTAGTTATTTAATTACAACCCCACTCAAATTCTTCTAAGTATTGAGAATAAACCTAAGGCTAGAAACCCTTGCCTTTGTTATATTTTCACATTACCTTTTTATGTCTTGAAACATGGGTAACTTTGTCGTACGAAGGAAGATTTTATTTTACCTAGCAAAATATCTTATTTGTTTTAATCCCCAACCTTTTCCTAAAATGATATTTCCTAAGGTCACATGGGATTTCTTTTCATATGGGATACTATGTCTTTTCCTAGGTAAATTTCTTTTCAAAACTTGATCATATAAGTATGTCATAAATCTTATAAAATGTGTCACCTAGGTTTGTGTGTATTTTATAATGATTTTTTTGTTTTCCTTGGCATGTGTCTTTACGACATTAGTCAAAACATGCCTCAAAAAATGAGTGGACCCACCACATGTTTATTTTTTGATCATCAAATTAGAGGAGATCCAATAATTGTCACTTTGTCATTATCAAAAGGTGCACACAAATTATTTATTACGAAAATGGGACTAGAAGATACATGTCCCTAAAGGCTTTTACATCAATAGTTAGATCAAAGAAGATCCAATGGTAGTCACGTTGTCACTACCAAAAGATGTTGGGAAGTTATTCAATGTGACATAGAAACCTTGTGACATGTATCCAAGGTGGGTCCGAAGGAAGGGAAAATAATAACAATTTCACACGTGTTTTGATGAGCATCACGTGTTAAGATCTCAGATGGTAAGATTGGTCATGAGGAGTATTCAAGAGGATAGATATAGGCCATCCAATCTCTTTTGATCCAAGGGTTGTTGCTATTGAGACTTGTAGGTCTTTTTAACCTTTACAACAATGCAATGATGTGATGTTATTCCAATGGCAAGCTATTTTATCAAAGATAGTAAGTGGGTGATCATTTTTTTGACTACCATATTTGAGTTTATCCAAGGGTCGTCACTTAGTCATGATGAAAAGTGACAAGGTTCTTAACCATTGTGAAAAAGTGACTATGAAACACATGTCCATGATCAAACATGTGGTCAACTAACAAAATGAAGGTATAAAGGGAAAATCATATAAATCTACACGTGAAAATGAGGTCCAACCTCTTTTCAGACAATAAACACAGTTTTTCAAGGCCATTAGATCAAGGATGATCTGATGGTTGTCGCTTGGTCGCTATCAAATATGCACAACAATTACTTAATATGACAAAGTGACTGTGAGACACATGTCTTATGTGTTTTTTCAAACAAAGTTCTATGTTTGTTTATGGATCATAGGATCATGAGACATCTATGATGGTTTCTTTGTCTCCATAGAAAGTTGTGCACTGCTTACTCAATGCAATAATGCAACCTAGTGATAGGTAACCTGGGTGGGGCCTAATGGTAACAAAGGGAAGGAGAAGCTTGTAAAAAATAAGGAATCAACACGTGTTTTACATGGGGTAGTTGTGAAATCCATGTAAGATAGGTGAGGTGTTTTTTCTTGAGAATTTGATCTGATTATATCTGACGGTTGTTGCTACACCATTATAAGAAGTTGTGAAATCTTTAACCAATGTGACATAGTGACACATTGACATGTGTCTAGGGTGATTTAAAGGTTAAGAGGTAGGTTTTGATGCTCAAGTGAAGTATAATGGTCATTCAATTATTTTCTTGACTTCCTCATCATCACAAAAGACTTTAACTCAACATTCATGGATAAAATCTAAGCTGTTGATTTACATTTCTATAAATTTCTAATCTATGGTCTAGGTCCAAATTTTGATTCACATATTTTTCATCTTGTTGTCCATAGAATTGATGGAAATTAATTCAAAATTCATGTAAACTTAAATGAAATTAACTTGTGTTGGTATTTCAAATGTTGTCTTGTCAAAATTGCAATCGAGTCAAGTACGAGCACAGAAGTAAAGAAGATACAATGTTAGAAAGAGTTGTAGAGAACTAGGGTTTTCATGAAGGACATTGCAAATAGAGGGAGAAAAAATTAGTAAGCATTCTCACCTAGGTCACAAAGATTACTTTTGAAACAATAGTTATGGTTAATTTCTTGTGGGAGAAGTATTGTTGTAAACCCTAGAAAATGTCACTAAGAAGGAATTTCAAAGGAAAAATAAATTACCAAGACAAAAAAGTGTGTGATGATCTCTTAGAACAATTAGATAGGTCCACAAATGAATATGTGAAGGGAAAAAAAATATTTCCAAATTCACCACACCTCCAGATCATAAAGGGCTTATATAACTAGGGAAATTGGATACAAGATGCCAAAAGAACAATGAGTGGGTGGAAATTATTTAAACATTTGTTTTCTTAGAGAAAGCTAGGTGCTCCACATGATAATGTTTGGACTTTCGATTTAGGGAAACTGGTTGTACTAGAGATTTTTATGTATTTAGATCTATTAACCCTAATTATAAAAAGATATGATCCAATGCTTATATTAGTGCAAAATCATGGTGGAGTTGGCCCAGTTAAGATCATAGTAGAGGAAATTCGTGAGGTATTCATGTTGGACCCACTTTCTAATTTTCACAATGCCATTAACTTTCAAAAGTTAGAGGAGGTGTATGAAGCTCAAAGGGTTTATCTAAGAAATGGTCCTTTGAATGAACATTTTGTAGTTGTTAGAGATTTGTCTCTAGTTGCTATAGATTTGTCTCTAGTTGTTAGAGATTTGAATGAACATATATGTATTTATGTAGAGTTTTTGGAGAAGATGAACAAGATTATATACCTATAGATTATATGTACATGATGGTCTAGATTCTTTATTATGGTGTTGATGTGATATTTGATTTGTTTTCTTACATTGTTGAAGAAATCCACAATGGTTTGATTGGAGTTGAGAAAGGAAAAGTAGACAAACCTTTTGAATGGTATTCCATGCTCATGCACATGTTCCCATTTAAGGGAGCTTCTTATTTTGAGAAAGAAATGAAAATGATAAGGGAATAGAATGGAGATGTGTTGCATATCCAACTTGATGCAGAGCCTCACCTTGGACAACTTACAAGGAAATGAATCACTCAACTAAGTCTGCATCAAGGGGTTCATACACCTTCAAGATTGATTATTTCACTTAACTTAGATTGATATCCAACTAATTCTCTTAGTACTAACTAATGTGTAGACATGCGATAGGATCCCATTCAACTTCCTATAACAACATTGACTCTCTTACACAGACTTAACTTAAATCGACGAGATTCTCTAGAATTGAAATAATGACCAATATTAAGCAACTTCAAATATAAAACTAGAAGCCAAACCAACTATCACCAACCCATCAACCAATATTAAATTAGTTTTCTAGCATATACCACCTTTTGACATGCTTACTTTTTAGAACATGATAATAGACAAATCATCAAACATGACATTCTTCGTCATTAACCAAATTTGCAATTTCATTATTCAAACCAACCCTTATCAATATCACATATTAGGTATATGATTCCAATACTTTAGTGAATACATGAAGATATTCACCATGTTCAAGAGCTTCTTTCTGCATAGGCACAGACATAAATAAACTATTGTCACAAAAGTTTTCACCCTTGCTCAAGGTATGATGCTCAAGTGACCTTGTGTAACATGGAAATGACCTCCAAGTGTGGGACTTGCACTTTGAGGTCGAATCTTCGGAGAAGGCCAGATTTCTTTGCTATCATGATGCACCTTACTACTCTTGGAGAGGAAAAGGGAGATGGAGATGTAAGAAAAAAATCTACCTAATCAATTCTAAGGAGGTGATGCACCAAAATAGAATGTTCAAACCAATCTTTGCCCATATATGCATTGTTGAACCATCATAACACCAAAAGATATACACATCCAAACTTGTTTTAATCTAACAATCACATGTAGATTAGAAACCCAAAATGAATGATGTAAGGAAGAAGATAATTCACTTATATATCATTCATAGGCCAAAAAGAGATACAGTCATGCAAGATTGCAGATATCCACAATACACCAATGAGAGGCAAATAGTTCTTGCACAATACATCAATGGCTAAAGGAGATAAGGCAGAATGTAATACGGTTTAGAGGAAAAGGAGATTTATAGTAGCAAGCTAGAGCAATGCTAGAGAAATAGAGAGCATCCAACCTTTTCAAAATTTACAGAATCTGCCTTTATAGCTTAGGCATAACTAAGATATTTTCTGCCCTAAACCAAACTCAACCACTACACCTAGTAATTACTACAAATTCAGAAGAAATATGATCATTGAACAATTATAGATGTAATAGTGATAGGAAGAAACCAAAATTAATGGATCCAGCCACAAGAGATCATATCCAAAAGATCTTATCATTAAATGTAATAAAGAGACATGGAGATGCATTAATGCCATGGAACAAGCCCCAAAATGCCAATTTTCCTTGAAGAAATGATCCTTGCAATGTGCCATGACCACCACAAATAAATTTGCACTATTGTCAAAGAAAATGCAGGATGGGATAACATGCAAGTTAACCTGTCGTGAAAATATAGAGTTGACCCATGTGGAATAGATCTGATCTGCCTAGAAAATGTATGAATGATTGATGTAGATCTTTTGAATATGGATGGCCCAAATGCTGCAAAAATATCCCAATCGATGAATAAAATACAATCATAGATCCAATATCTCCACCTAACCACATAGACGACTGAGATATGCTCATAAATACCTTAGGATGCTTCAAAATCTAACAACCATCGTATCTTCCCAAGAGCAACGGGCAGCAATGCAAAAATATGACCATCATCTAATTACAAGAAGTCCAACATAAGAAGAATCTGCCACATGGCATGCAATATTTGGTTGGCACATTTTTTGAATGTTTAGTTAAAGAGGTGGCAACAATTTCATGATTCTAAAAAGAGCAAAAAGGTAAGCCTTCCAAAATAGAGAAAATGGTTAATGCAAAATGTTAACCCTAACAGAAAATGTGCGTTAACCCACAACTCAACACATGAAGAAAAGATGAGCCAACTTGACACATGAACAAGTTGAGCTAGCTCGACACATGAAGAAAATGAACTAGCTTGACACATGAAGAGATCGAGTTAACACAAGATGTTAACTTGACCAAAAAGCATATTAACCCACATCAAAGAATCCAACCCATTGAATATCTCTCAAATTGATTATCAATGATGGGCTGAATGGGGGCAAAAATGGCCAACACAAACCAATACATAAAAATGAAAGAAAACATGGAAATATAATACATAACCCCCCTACGATCCTAGGAAATAGATCGTAGAGAGTTTAAAAGACTCTCGTTGATTGTTGCAACCCTCAAAACAACAAATGCTTACATTCATGATTTAGAAAATTGAATTTTTTGTAACAAACTATGAAATCTACAAACTTAGTTTAGATTCAAAACATTGATTAATGTTTTTTATGTGGCAACTAGATTATCAACATATTCTCATAATTTAAACTTTTGGATTCTAGAAAGCAAGTAAAAAATCATACATTCAAATTGAAAGAACCAAAAAATTAGAAAAATTCTAAACTCTTTCTATTCTTTCTATTGTGTTTGATGCTCATTCAGTTACATAATCTATCTTTTTCAATACTTTCCCATATCTTCTTTTGGGAAGACGAAACATCAACAAAAACAAGAAATCAAAAACCATTTTCAAATCATGAAGGATCGATTAGGCATCAAAATCTGTCGCCAACATTTCTAGTTGTTTGAAGTTTCCTGCAACCATCAATTTCCTAGTTGGCTTAATTATTTCAAACACACACAAATACACTAAAAGAAAATTGACTTAAACTAAAGTGAAAACTAACTTTGTCATAAGTGGCTATAATTGGAGAGTTTATCGAATCACTATTCCATTTATGCCACCACATTGTAGGACTTTATTAAAAACATCAAAATTTGAAAACACTCTAAAACATGACATCAACTTTCTTCATACTTTATGCACTTTCTATAGCATCATCTTTGTTATGTCTTCTTGTTGCGCAATTCTGAAGTATTATTTCATCCTTATTTATTCTTGTAGCATATTTAACCATGTGAGTTCCTGTAGTATAATATGTCTAGTCTTCTCCTACATACTCCCCTGTGGAATGAATCTCAAGTCCACTTGAGATGAGGTGTTGTAGTGATGAGTCATGTTTGTTGATTTGTTTCTCATCCATACAAACTACTTTTGTTGCTAATTTTTTCGTCAATTTGACTAATTATTGAGTATATTGTCTCCTTTGAGTCCTCTTTATCTTTGTATCGAATATCTTCTCCAGTTGAGGTGGCGCTATTTTGGGTATTTGCTAGTTTTGTTTTTGAACCTTTGTATGGTGTGAGATCACAAACATTAAATATGGGTGAGATGCCAATTTCTAGAGGTAATTAAATTTTGTATGCATTATGTCCATATTTTTCCAAGATTTGATAAGGAACAACCTTCTTAGGTAATAATTTAGAATGTTTGGTTTGAGTTAGTCTCTCTTTCTTCAAATATGTTCAAACTAAATCACCAACATTGAATTGTACTTCTCTTCTTTTTTGATCAACAAACTCTTTGTACTTCTAATTTAAATTTTGTAGCTGCAACTTGACTTGATCTTGGACCTCTTTAACAGCTTTAGAAAATTCTTCACCATATGAACTACTAGGAAAAGTGTTTGGAAGTTCTCTAAGCTCAAGAATTGGGTGTGTACCATACATGATCTAAAATGGAGATTTTCCTATACTTTTATTCACTTTGTCATTTTATGAGAATTTAGCTTGATCCCATTTTTCTCCATGTTTTTTTGTAAGGCATCTTAACTAATTTCCCAAAGATCTATTGACAATGTTTGTTTGGACATGAGTTTGTGGATGATACGTAGATGAGAAAGATAAGTTTGTGCCAAGTTTCTTCCAAAGGGTCCTCCAAAAATGACCTACAAATTTGTCATCTCTATTTGATACAATATTCAATGGTAATCCATGAATTTGAACTATCTCTTTGAAGAAGAGATCTGTTGTGTATGAAGAATCTATAGTAGATTTACATGGTAGGAAATGTGCCATTTTACTAGATCTGTCTACAATAACAAAAACACTATCATACCCCTTTTTCAGTTTTTGGTAATCCCATAAAAAATCCATATTGATACTTTCCTATGGTCTTGAAGGAATCGGTAGGGGCTGATATAATCCAGCATTATTACTTTTTCCTTTTCTTTTCTGACAAATGGTGCATTCTTCCACAATTTTTCTCACATCTTCCTGTAATTTTGGCCAAAAGTAATGTCAATGAACCAACTCTAAGGTCTTATCTAGTCCAAAGTGACTAGATAATGCTCCACTATGTTTCTCTTGTATGATGTTATCTCTCATTGAGCATTTTGGTATGTAAAGTTATCCTCCTTTGAATAGTAACCCTTCTTGAATCAGAAAATCTGCATACTCATGATTGTAACTATCATTGAAATTAGTACAAGCTTGATAAATCTCTTTGAAATCAACATCATTATCATACATATCTTTCAAATTTGAAACTCATATGATTTCCAACTAAATTTGTGATGTAGTCAAATTTCTTCTACTTAAAGCATCAACAACTTTATTTGCAACTCCCTTTTTATGCTTTATACAAAAAGTAAAATCTTGCAATGTCTCCACCCATTTTGTATGTATATGATTTAGTTTCTCTTGACTATTTATGAAAGTAAGGGCCTGGTTATCTGTACACAATAAATTCTTTAGGTAGCAAATAGTGTCTCCATTTCTTAAGGGATTGGACAAGTGCATACATTTCCAAATCATAGGAAGAATATTTCTATTTAGCTTCATTGAGTTTCTCACTAAAGAAGGCTATAGGTCTATCCTCTTGACAAATTACACCTCTTATTTCTATGTTGCTTGCATCACATTCTATTTGAAAAACTTTACTGAAATTAGGAAATGTGAGGACTAGTTGTTGAGCTACTTTCTTCTTAAGAAGTTCAAAGGCTTCACTAGCTTCTATTGTCCAAACAAATTTATATTTTGGACCTCCTTTTATAGTATTCAGAATTGGTGCACAAATCAAGCTGAAATTCCTAATAAATTTTTTTGTAGAAAGTGGCTAAACCATGAAAACTTCTAACTACTACAATAGTCTTAGGAATTGTCCATGAAAGAATTGCACTTATCTTATCTTGATCCATCTTGAGTGTTCCTTTTGAGATTCAAAATCTAAGGTACATCAAATCTGTTGATCTTAGATTAGTTTTGATAAGTGAGTGCTAACACACTTAAGCCATTTACTTAGTTCATGCCAAACTAGTAGTACATGTTGAGCACAACATGTAAATATTAGACCATGCCAAGCTATAGTGAGTGCCGAGCCACTCATGTGCCAAGTAGATAGAGCATGCCGAGTGATTCAGGAGCTGAGTAAATAGTGGATGTCGAGTAATGCAGGTGCCAAATCATAATATAAAGATCAATGCATGTCGAGTACTAGAGACTTTATATGTCGAGTGACACAATTTTGACATATTTGTTTGTAACAGCACAAACAACTATGTAAACCATTTTTGAGCTAACTTAAAGGTAAATTATGATATTTTGGAGATAAGGACAAATATCTAATTGGATTCCCTATGCAATTACATGTAACCAATCAGAAAAAGGGAAGGATTAAGTGGCATAATAGATGAATCTCAGTTGTAGATTCATACCTAACCCTAAGCCACCAAAGTCTTCTTAAGGAGAACAAAATCCTAAACTCTTCATTATGAGTGTGTATAGAATTGAAGGAGTGAAGAAGATAGTTTTCATGTAGAGCATTTAAGGTGACTTAGAAGTTATGAAGAAAGATTGAATTGCAAAATCAGTTAGAGTAGAACAAAGGATAGAGAAAAGGATACATCATTGAGACATCTAATCAAGAAGGATCAAGAAACATTGTTTAGAGGTGATTTTTTATTAGGGAAGCAAGTGCCAACCATAGGATCTATGCTGAGACATTTTAACAGATGATTTCAGTCAAATATCTTAACAGAGTAGTCCTAATAGGTTGTATGAAATCCTTTAACAAGGTGCTTACTTAGTTGTAAGTTGAAGTCCTCTAACAAGGCACACTTCTAATAGGGTGTTCAAATCCTCTAACAAGGTGAGACCTAATAGTCTTTATAAGCCTTTAAAAGGCCAGACCTTTCACAGGGTAGATCATGTTTCATGGTCAAAACATTGTAACCTTTATTGGATACACTTTATTACTACAATAGTGAAGATTTGTGGGTGTCATCCCACCCAATTTTACCTTCTCACTTGGAGGGTTTTTGGGTAATCATATCTAATGTTATGTGTGTGAATGGTTACATGCTTTAGATATATATGCTTTACATATTATTTTAATTTACTCATTGAATGCATGAGATGGATATGTGGTGAAATTTTTATGGGTCCAAGTTTAAACTACTGATTCACCCGCCCACACCCTCCCCCCCCCCCCCTCCCCCCAAGAAGTTTACCTTTCCTATTGTAATTCCAACAATTGGTATCAGAGCCTAGTTCTCTAAAAGAGAAGCTTTGCAGCTTTAAGGAAAGATCTTGAAATGGAAGTCTATAAGTTGGGAAAGACCATTAAGAACTAGGAGATTGAAATACATCTCATACTACATCAACTAAGTGAAGCAAGAGAAGAACTAAAGAAATCATTGAAGAGAAGGAAAGAAATTTCTATTGTGGAGAACGACACACAATAAAAAGAGATAGACATTACTAAGCTATTTGTAGATGGAAAATCCAATGAATTTGGTGCAACAATTGCATATCTAATGGAAAGGAATAGAGTAAAAGCTAAGGAAATCAGAAATCTCAAGTTAGAGCAAGAATCATAGGCTATACTGCTATGTGAGTTAGCTAAACAAAAGAAGAAAGCTATGGAAGACAAAGTCATGATTGAAGAAGACAAAAGAATTATGGCCAACATACTAGAAGAGAAGTCATTAGAGCTGATCAAGATTTCAAACATGCAATTGGATACTCTAAGTCAAATGATGAATGCCAATTATGAATTGAATGTCAAAGACATTGAGATAACTACATTGAAATTGCAGACTGAACAACTGCAGAATGACTAAAGAGAGAAAAGGAATTTGCTAAAAGTTTTAACAAACCAAATGAAGCCATCAAATACTTTGAGCAATTATTGAGATCCCTTAAATCCAATAATGATACATCAAGACTGGCATATACAAGCACTAAAGAAGGAGAGTCATCCAAAAGTGTAGAAGAAAGGAACACCAAAGTTGAAAACTCCAAACCTACTTGTCATAATTATGGTAAGAAAGAACATACTACTACTATGTATAGGAGCACAAATCAGAATGTTAAGCCAATGAACATTATTCATTGTCATAAGTGTAACAAACAAGGTCATCAGGCACATGAATGTAGAACTAGGACCATGAATACACAAAGATTTGAAGGATATTGTTATAACTGTCAAAAGTATGGACATAGAGATTTTGAATGCAGATCAAAACCCATGCGGTCATCAAACAAGCAAACAAAGGTGAGAAATAATGGCAACTCTTATAACTAGGATAATAATACAAGATATAACTACCATCATTATCAAGAATATGGACATGTTCCTGAGAATTGTATCAGGAAACACTTCAAAGGTAACTACCAAAGATGGTTAAGTAAAACTACATGTTTTAGCTATTTGAAGACTAGTCATATTAGTAGGTATTGTCCAACTAGGTCAAAGGCACCAAGTTGTGAATTTGATAAAGGTAAATTCAAGGCATATGTTGAACACATCAGAGATGAGATGAATACGACATGGAAAAGGAAAGATGTTTGTAGCACATCAAATGGAGAAGGGATCACTTTTAGCCAATGGTTCAAGTGATCACACCACATCAAACTAGGCAAACAAGAGGTATGTGCGATTGATATCTAAAGGCTATATCACACATCAATTCCAAAAGGAGATAGTACTAAAAAGACTACATTAGCATGAATAAAGATGCAAGATGTTGTTAGAAATTCATGATAAATCTTTAAGTTTTTTATGTTGTTGCCGAGCATGAAAAGTTTCCTATATGTGCCAAGTTGAATGTCATAAGATCTTGAGCTATCAGACTAGGTAGTTGATACCAAACTCGTAGTGGCTATCGAGTGATGAAAATATCAATGAATGCTAAGTGAGATTGAAATTGGTTAATATTGAGCTTACAACTATGTAAGTACTCAACATTAAATGCAAGGTTTTCAAAGGGTATATGATCAATTTTAGCTCATTTTTCATCATTTCAAAATTGAGAAAGAGAAAGTAGAGTAGAAGGTGATCTAAAAACCATTCCAAGTGATTGCAAAAGATTCTAGCAGCAATTTCATGCCAGTTCATCAGATTTCCAAAGGTATTTATCAAGAGTTGAGCTATGCAGTTTAATTTTCATAAACCATAGTTTGACACAATGCCATCAAGTTCAAAAAATGTTGGAGGGAAGGAAGTTTTAAACATTCAGCTAGTTAGTAATGAAGTTAAGCAACCCATTTTAAAAGCCATTCTTGACATCACATATAAACAAGACCCTTCTAGTGCATTGTCTATGATCCCGCCAAGTGTAATAATGGTACAAGATGTGAGGAAATGCTATAACTACAAGATAGGAAGTGTTGGTCACATGTAAATTAGAGGTGCATACAACAGGTTATGTGAAAATGGTGTTTTGAAAGAAGAATTTAAGATTGTTGAGAAAAAGGGTTTAGCACAAGCCCTAGATTTTCTAAATGTATTTAAGACAAAGTGGATATGAATAGTGCTTAGCCAAATTCATAATGGTTCCTTATGGATGGAAAACAGACCTATCAAAATAAATAAGAGAATAATTCATAGGGTTATTGGCTACCCAACCCTAGATCGGCCCAAGACACTAAGAAGTGATTCCAAAGAGATGATTGAAAAGAATACTAGAGTTGTCTGGAACAAAAGAAGTATAACTATAGATAGAATCATAGATCTTCTTATTAAATTTTTTGTAAGGAGGGAAGGAAGTTTTAAACATTCAGCTAGTTAGTAATGAAGTTAAGCAACCCATTTTAAAAGCCATTCTTGACATCACATATAAACAAGACCCTTCTAGTGCATTGTCTATGATCTCGCCAAGTGTAATAATGGTACAAGATGTGAGGAAATGCTATAACTACAAGATAGGAAGTGTTGGTCACATGGAAATTAGAGGTGCATACAACAGGTTATGTGAAAATGGTGTTTTGAAAGAAGAATTTAAGATTGTTGAGAAAAAGGGTTTAGCACAAGCCCTAGATTTTCTAAATGTATTTAAGACAAAGTGGATATAAATAGTGCTTAGCCAAATTCATAATGGTTCCTTATGGATGGAAAGCAGACCTATCAAAATAACTAAGAGAATAATTCATAGGGTTATTGGCTACCCAACCCTAGATCAGCCCAAGACACTAAGAAGTGATTCCAAAGAAATGATTGAAAAGAATACTGGAGTTGTCTGGAACAAAAGAAGTATAACTATAGATACAATCATAGATCTTCTTATTAACTTTTTTGTAAGGGTAATAGCACACAACTTCTATCAATCTAGTAGATCGAGTAGTGTACCCTATATATTTGTGGATGTTGGTTACAAGATTGTTAAAAAAGATCATACATATGATCTAGTAGAACTATAATTGCAACAACTGATGGAGAACCTTGGAGAAATTAGGAAAACCAAGAGTGCACAATTCAAGTTTGGTTCTATATTAATTTTTATATTCTTTTATGTACAAAACACATTCCCCTCATTTGGAATAGTAGGATGGAAGACCAATAGATTAGTTGTAGTACAAATTGGTGAGTACATTGAGCAGTTGGGAGAAAATTTTGAATCCTTAATGACTAGTTACTTTGAAGATTTCAAAAATTCAATGAATTAGAGACTAAGGATACTAGTATCTTTAGTTGAGAAACATTATAATGATGTATGTTCTCTTGTTGATATTGACTACACTTTGTGTAACCTGCCATACCAAGGGTAATATGGATGAGACCCTTAGGGTATGAGGTAAATGTAGACAAAGCCTCAATAGCTATAACAACTCTATTAGTAGAGGAAGTAGACAAAACTACAAATGTTTTTGGAAACTATGGAGTAGCAAAGTCCAAGATTACTATGGAACCAAAAATTGCATTAGTTATTAAGAAGAAGGACAAGCTAGTAAAGAAGTTGAAAGCAAAATTTGGAGGTGTCAAGAAGGAAGATGAAGAAGAAGAAGAGGATGAAGAGGAAGAAGAAACTCAAGCTCAATAACCTCTAGCATTGACACAGGGCATGGGAGAAGATAAAGAAGAGGAGGAGACTGAAGGTGTCGAGGGACAAGAAGTTGAGGAAGCACCTAATCCTACCGAGCAAAAGAAAAGGAAGGCCAAGGCATAGCCAGTGGAAAGGACAAAGAAACTTGTCAAACCAAGTTAGCCAAAGCCCATTGCACCTACAATAAGAGCCAAAACATGTGCTATAAAACAAAAGACAAAGGAAAAGACAAAGAAAATAGAGCAAGGAGGTGAGGAGTAGAAAAGATAGAGAAAGAAGTATGTGGCACAACCAGATTCTAATGAAGATAAAATAGAATAAGATGGAAACAACCAATTCAAGGTGGCAAGTCACAATCCTCTCTTAGATCTTGAGAATTTATGTGAAAATGTTAAGAACAATGCATATCTTTTAGGTTTTAGTCATGTTGATTTTGACAAATTGGGTAAAGAGGAGAAAAACCAAGTGGAAGAGGCCCTATATGCCATGATGTCAAAATCTAAAACACCACTAGAATTTTCCAACTTAGCACCTAAAATTTTATATGACATTGTTGAGAAAAAATGGCATTATTGTCTAAATGTGGTAAAACAAATCAAGGAGACAACACTAGCTCAAGTAATGTCTAAGTTGACTAAGGGAAAAATTGCTAAGGCAATAAAGAAATATGTAGTTAGGTTCATACCTATATACAAAGCCTTTAGCATTCTACAAAATAATATTGAAGATGTTGTAAAGAAATCAACACAAATATGGAAACTCATTTATGAGTTGACCACAGTAAAGAAGGAAGAAGCTGAACCCTTAGAGGTTAAAGATGATGATAAGGAAGATGATGATAAAGATTACATAGTTGGACGAGAGATAGAAATGAAAGAAGATGACAAGGCAACAACTGAGCCTGAGTAGCATGAAGAACATAGTGTGCATAACACACAATTTTCAAGTGTCAGTCCTCCACATGACACAACCAAGACTACTAAAACCATAACTTTCAAGGATGTCTTTGATTTGTTAGCTCAAAACATCAATCCTCTTACTATAGAAGACTTGAAGAAAATACTAGATCAATCTACATTGCAAGCCAAACTTTGTGGCAATCCTATTTTGGTAAGTGTAGATGAACTACAAAAGGCAACAACTGATGTTACAAGGGAAAAGGTGAATCTACAAGAACCACCTTCCATTATCCCTTCAGTTACTAATATACAACCTTTGGTCCAAAAGCCTAAAGTTACATCTACCAAGGTTGATACAATTGTCAAAGTTGATACTGTTGAGAACAAGACTATAGAAGAGAAAGACACCAGTGCAAGACAATAGAAGGAAATAGGTCAGATAGACTCATCTGCACCTACAACACAAGGATAAGGTGCAAGTCAAGTCATAGTAGTAGATCAGGGCAACCCTAAAGAGAGTGAGCTAACACCTAAGGTTAAGGAACAAGTGGCTATTCAAGCACTAGTAGCCTTACCAACATTTGGCACTTCTTCTACACAAACTCTTTAGAAGCCAAGCACAACAACTATTCCTTTGCAAATCTCAGTGCCAAGCCCAAGCTCATCAAAGGTTAAAAAGGTAATTCATTATGGAGATATAAGTCTTGATTAAGAAATTATTATACCAAAATATGATTATGATACTATGACACTAGAACATATGGGCATTTTACAACAAGCCTTACAAAGGAAAAAGCATCAAGGAATGCTTAGGAGAGAACATAGGCAGAAGCAAGCACTTCAAGATATCAAGGAAATCTTTCTAAATGCCTTTAGTTTGCAAACTCTTGAAGAGACTAAGTCACTAATAGAAAAACTAACAGATATAGTGGAAAATGCCAGTAATGAAGACCTTGATACAAATGCTAAACTATTAGAATGGTCAGAAAAGAAGTTTCAAAGTAGGGTAAATGAGAAAATATCTGGTGAGATATCACTACAAAAATTTGCATTGGAAACTAAGGTTGAGGATGTGAAGAAGGTATTTGAGAACATATTCTCATTGCACACAAAACTATGTAATCCAACACTCTTCACTCAAGAGACCAGAAGTCACATTCTAAGTCTAGAAAGTCAAATATCTGCATCAGGTGCAAGACTACCAACAAATCCATCTCAGAGTGAGAAGCATTTTAGAACACTGCTTCAAACACAAAGTTAGCTATATTGACAACATATGAGGCTAATATAAGAGCCAAACTGGCAAGCATAAAGCTACCCTCATCCCACATATGGAGATATTGCACAAGGAGCTAGGCTATGCTAAAAATCTACTAAAGAAAGACCCCAATCTTTCTACTCTATATGGTCTAGTCCACCTTGTTGTCGAGCTTGCAATCTCAATTGATTCATTGGATGTTGCATTTGATAATTGGGATGCAACCCTCAAGATAATATTAGATGTCCATAAATATATTCTAGACAAACACATAATAAGTGTATAGCCTATTTGACATAAGTGTCAAAAAGGGGGAGAAAAATACTATGCGAGAGAAAATAAGATAGGGGGAGCATAAGAACAAAGAGGGAGATATACATTTTTGGGGGAGAAATAAACAAAGAGTAAAAATGGGAGAGATATCAGCTAAGGTAGAGTAGGTATACAAGAAGTATTAGAAAATAGAGCATTGAAGACAAAATGTAACAATAGAGACACATTTACTCAGAAAGGAGCACAAAATTTTGGTTTTAGAATAGATATATCAACTCAAAGGGAGTTATCAAATTTTGAGGTATACAAGTTATTGCAAATTTTGAAATTTTGAAGTTTTGCATATAAGTTGAGTCATGGATATGTTATGCTCAAGAAATCTAGGATGATAATGTGTATTCAAGTGTTTTTGACACTCATGTCAAAGGGGGAGATTGTTGATCTCAAATTGGTTTTAACAAGTGAGTGTCAACACACTTAAGCCATTTACTTAGTTCATGCAAAACTAGTAGGACATGCTGAGCACAACATGTAACTATTAGACCATGCCGAGCTATAGTGAGCATCGAGACACTCATGTGCCGAGTTACTCAAGTGCCAAGCAGATAGACCATGCTGAGTGATTCAAGAGTCAAGTAAATAGTGGATGTCGAGCAATGTAGGTACTGAGTCATAGTATAAAGATCAGTGCATGCCGAGTATTAGAGACTTCATATGCTAAGTCACACTATTTTGACATATTTGTTTGTAATGGCACAAACAACTATGTAAACCATTTTTAAGCCGACTTAAAGGTAAATTAAAATATTTTGGAGATAAGGATGAATCTCTAATTGAATTCCCTATGCAATTACATGCAACCAATCATAAAAAGGGAAGGATTAAGTGGAAAAATGGATGAATCTTGGCTATAGATTCATACCTAACCCTAAGCCACCAAAGTCTTCTTAAGGAGAATGAAACCCTAAACTCTTCATTATGAGTGTGTAAAGAATTGAAGGAGTGAAGAAGATAGTTTGCATGCAGAGAATTCAAGGTGACTTAGAAGTTATGAAGAAAGATTGAATTGCAAAAATAGTTAGAGCATAATAGAGGATAGAGAAAAGGATACAACATTGAGACATCTAATTGAGAAGGATCAAGAAGACATTGTTTAGAGGTGATCTGTTATCAGACAAGCAAGTGCCAACCACATGATCTATGCTGAGACATTTTAATAAGTGATTTTAGTCAAATGTCTTAACAGAGTAGTCCTAACAGGTTGTATGAAATCCTTTAACAGGTGCTTACTTAGTTGTAAGTTGAAGTCCTCTAACAAGGCGCACTTCTAACAGGGTGTTGAAATCCTCTAACAAGGTGAAACCTAACAGTCTTTTTAAGCCTTTAACAGAGTAGAAATTTCATAGGGTAGATCATGTTTCATGGTCAAAACATTGTAACCTTCATTGGATACATTTTATTACTGCAGCAGTGAAGATTTCTGGGTGTCATGTCCACCCCAATTTTACCTTCTCACTTGGAGGGTAATCAAATTTGGTATTATGTGTATAAATTCTTTCATACTTACATGATTTAGATCTATATGCTTTAAATGTCATTTCAATTTACTCATTGAATGTATGAGATGGATATGTGGTGAAAGTTTTATGGGTCCAAGTTTAAACTACTGATTCACCCACACCCCCCTACCCCCACCCGCTCAAAAGTTTACCTTTCCTATTGTAATTCCAACAAAATATTCTTCCATGAAACTATATTTCTCCAAATTAATCATCAACTTCTCTTCCTGTAGCCACCTTAAAACCAAATCTAGATGTTTCAAATGATCCTCTGTTGTGATACTGAAAACTAAAATATCGTCTAAATATACTATCACAAAATTTCCTGCAAAATCTTTGAGAACTTCATTCATGAGTCTCATTAAAATACTAGGAGCTTTAGAAAATCCAAATGGAATTATCTTCCATTTGTATAATCTCTCATTTGTTTGGAATTTTTTTCCCATTCATCTCCTTGCCTAATTATTATTTGATGGTATCCACTTTTTAAATCAATTTTTGAAAAGTATCTTGCTTAACCAAAAAAATCAAGTAAATCTTCTTCCTAGGCATTGGAAATTTGTACCTTATGATGATTTTGTTTAGTGCTCTCAAATTTGTGCAAAGCCTCCATGTTCCCTCTTTCTTAGGTACTAGGACTGTAAGTACTGCACATGGACTTAGATTGTTTCTAATCAAACCAACCTCAAATAATTCTTCAATTTGCCTTGCCATTTCTTCATTTTGTTATGGTGTTAGCTTGTATGTAGCCTTGTTGGGTAAAGTTGAACCAAGTATGAGATCAATGCAATGACCAATTTCTCACATAGGTGGAAGACTTCTTGGTATTCCATTAGTTATGATTTCCTTGTACTTGTCCAAAATTGGTTAACTTCTTTCACTACCTTTTGTGTCTTCTTTTCTACCACTTCCACCTTTAAGTTTGAATTTTTCATTTCTAATTTTTCTTCCTCAATATGATTTTCAGCATTCTCCTGTAATTTACCCATTACCATGACCTTAGCTTCTATAGATTTTGCTTCTTCTTGGCTTGGTTTGGTTAGAGGTATTAGTTCAATCACCTTTCTATTATTTGTAATGGTGCATTTTTTCTTTACTCCACCATGTTGTGCCTTAAGATCGTATTGCCATGGCCTACCAAAAAGTAAGTGACATGCATCCATATTAACAATTTCAAACAATGTTATGTCCTTGTATGCTCCAATCTGAAATTCAACCCAAGCTTTTTCTTTCACTATAGTTTGTTTTCCTTTATTCAACCAAGATACTTTGTAAGGATACATATGAGGTGTTTTTGGTAATTTTAACTTCTCCACCATTTCCATGGCTATGCAATTTTTTGTGGAACCAAATTCTTCCAATACGTTGAAATTTTTTCCTCCAGACTTACAAGTAGTTCTAAAAATAGATTTCCTCTATGGTGGTTCTAATTTTATAGGCATCTTTAGAAGTGTTCTTCTCATGATAAGGGCTTCTCCTCTTTCTAGATAACCGTAAGTGTCTAAACCATTTTGTGAATTAGCTTCTTGTACAAGGTGTATTCTCCTTTCTCCATGAGTATTAGAGGTTGCCTTTGCTAGACATTTGTATGCCATGTTACCTTCTTGGTTACAATTATAACATCTTATTGTTCCATTCATTCTTCCTTCTAATCTTCTTTTGCAATTTGTTCTTCTACCTCTGAAACTTGCACTGAAATTATCAAACATGGTCATTTCATTATGTGTCTTGGTTTGTGACTGAAAATTTGGGCTTCTTCCTCTAAATGACTATCTTCCTCTACTTTTGTTTCTATTCTCTTGTCTTCTTTTGATTTTCTCCTCCAATTTCAGAGCTAGTTGGTAACATTTAGCTATAGTGTTAGGACTCAATAGTTGCAACTCCTTTTGTATGTTCATTCTTAGACCATTTAGGTATCTTGCTACCTTGACACTCTCAGGTTCTACCAATTTTGATCTTAGATTCAATTTTTGGAATTCCTCTATATAAGTACAGATATCCATATCTCTTTATCATAGATTCTACCTCTTCTGGTGTAATTGCACTTCATAGTCTTCAGGGAGATAAGTCTCTTTCACCATAGACACCATCTTCTTCCATGAACAAATTTTCTTCTTGTCTTCCTTTACTCTTTCTTCTTGTAGAAAATTCTACAATGTAAGGGTTTCTCCCTTCATTCTACACTTAGCCAACTTGACTTGTGATTCTAAAATATTCTCACATTCAAAGTAATTCTCTAAAGCTTCAATCCATTCCAAAACTACTTTAGTATCCATCTTTCTTGTAAATATAGGTAATTCAGTGGATTTTCCTCCCAAAGCTTTCAAAGCTTTAATGAATGGATTCTCAATTTCAAATAGCTCATCCTCATCATCATGTGGGACTTCTTCTTCTTTCATTTCTTTCTTGTCAACCACATTTTTCATGTGTTCCAACTTATTTGTTAATTCTGCTAGTATCCCCTTCACTTCTCTATTCTCTTTTTGATAGAGCTCTTCTTGCTTCTCAACCTTTTTAGCTAATTTTTCATTGGTCACCATCTTGCTTGACCCTACTAAGGATTTTTGATTAGGTATATACAACATGTAACTTCACACAATATGAGGACTCTCGCTTTGATACCAAAAATGATGCAGAGCCTCACCTTGGAAAATTGAGGAAATGAATCACTTAATTAAGTCTGCATCAAGGGGTTCATACACCTCCAGGATTGATTATTTCACTTAATTGAGATTGGTATCCAACTGATTCTCTTAGTACTAACTAATGTGCACACATGCAACAGGAACCCATTTGTCTTCCTGTAGCAACATTGACTCTCTTACATAGACTTAGCTTAAACTGACTAGATTATTCTAAATTGAAATACATGGGCAAAATTAAGAAACTTTGAATATAAAAGTGGAAACCAAACCAACTATCACCAACCCATCAACTAATATTAAATCAATTTTCTAGCGTGTACCACCTTTCAACATGCATACTTTTTAGAACACAATAATAGACAAATCATCAAACATGATATTCTCTATCATTAACCAAATCTGCAATTTAATTATTCGAACCAACCCTTATCAATATCACATATCATATATGTGATTCCAATACTTTGGTGAATACATAAAGATATTCACTGTGTTCAAGAGCTTCTTTCCATGTGGGCACAAACATAAACAAACCAATAGGTAAACACAAAAGAAAACATGGAAATATAATACATAACCCCCCTATGATCCTAGGAAATAGATTGCAGAGAGTCTAAAAGACTCCCATTGACATTCGTGACCCTCAAAAATAGAAAATGCTTACATTCACGAATCAAAAAATTGAATTTTCTATAACAAACTACAAAATTTGCAAACTTTGTTTAGATTCAAAACACCGATTAATGTTCTATTATGTGTCAACTAGATTATCGACATATTCTTAGAATTTAGGCTTTCAGATTTTGGAAAACAAGTAAGAAATCACACATTCAAATCAAAAGAACCACAAAATTAGAAAAACTCAAAATTCTTTCTATTATTTCTATTGTGTTCAATGCTCATTCAGTTACAAAATCTATTTCTTCAATACTTTCCCATCTCTTCTATTGGAAGACAAAAAGTCAACAAAAACAAGAAATCAAAAATCATTTTCCTATCATGAAGGATTGGTCAGGCATTAGAATTTGTAGCCAACTTTTCTAGCTATTTGAAGTTTCCTATAGCCATCGATTTCCTAGTCGGCTTAATTATTTCAAACACACACAAACACACTAAAAGAAAATCAACTTAAACTAAAGTAAAAACTAAATTTTTCCTAAGTGGCTATAATTGGAGAGTTTATCAAATTACTACTCTATTTATGCCACCACATCGTAGGACTTTATTACAAACATCAAAATTTGAAAACACACTAAAACATGACATCAAATTTCTTCATAGTTTATGCACTTCTTATATCACCATCTTTGTTATGTCTTCTTGTCATGCAATTTTGAAGTATATTTTCATCCTTGCTTGTTCTTTTAGCATATTTAACCATGTTAGTTCCTATAGCATAATATGTCTAATCTGCTCCTGCAGCACAACTATAGAGTATAGATATGTCATGGGACAGGGATGATTCTAGTTTTGTAAGATTTGACAAATATTTTGCCTCTAGGATGATAGCATTTTCATCTCCTAATAACCCTAGAATTCCTAAGGAATTATTGGAGTTAATCAAACCAAAAGAATTTTCTACAGATTTCAAGGTTGTCCATAATTGGAGAGACATTATCCCTTATCCAGTTTCTAGAGTTTTTAGAGTATATGGTTTTTAGGACACTTCCCATGTATTACCTTAATAGGTTCCCCTTAAGGTTAGTGTTGCAAAAGTTATATGGAAACTTGGAGGATTGGAGGAGAATGAACTAGCAAATAGATCAAGAGGTAAAAAAATTCCTTTCTTCACTATTGCATACCAATTTGTAATCACAAAGAAAGGATGGATGCATTTAAATAAAGTGTTATATCCCTATAAGATGGTTGTATCTCATGTCAAGTTTTCAGACTCAGAAGAATTTTATGAAATGTTTCAAAAAAGAACTATGGCTAAGAAGCATACACACCATTTCTACTATCAGGAATGAAGTTTCCTTGCAAGAGCAAGAGGTTAAGTAGGAAAAGTGGAGGGTTTACAAGGCCCTAGATTTTATGAATACATTTAATAATGACTATTGTATGTGAGAAATGTGGGCCTCGATCTTCACACACACTTCAACATGATCTTTATGTCATGCCCAAATTTTATAGGACAAAAACACAACTAATTTTTTTAAATTTTTTTTTTTGAGAGATAACTTAGGAATACTCATAAGGAACTATAGATTGTCAATTCGATTATTAAGTGATTAGAAGTCTGTGATATGTAACTGTTATGTTTAAAGGATTGCACAAAATTTTCAATTCCCTAAGCAAAGTTACCCTTACTAGGTGGTTTAAGGTTCATCTCTAATTAGCACCAGAGGTCAGGGTAGTAATTTTGTTGATACTGCATTTAAAAAGGAAATCAATTCTTTAAGCTCCCAATATTACTGTACATTAGGTTTTACTAGCTGTCGTGTCATGGCATAAAAATGGGTACAATCTACTTCTATAGTAGGGATTACGTTAAAAGGGTACACTTATTGAAGATGCAAATGTATAAGCATTCTGCATTAAGATTAGGGTCATGATTAGATTATTGAATGTTGGCTAGCTACTTCACATCTTAAGCCTTAATGTAAATCAATACTCAATTCACAAGTTATTCACCACTAGAAAGCTAGACAATCCACCACTTAGTCCTTAATAACAATTTCATTACATTATCACATCTTATTTTATTTCCAACAATTAATGTTCTATTTTTTAATTTTTTTTTATAGTGACATATAGTATGTTTACATTTCACAAGAAATAGGTATAATATGATAATTTATTAGGTCTATATTTTAGACGACATAAAAAGTATCATTTAATTCCAACTTCATTGACGACTAAATGTTTTGTCTAAAAGTCACTTTAACCTTGACAAATTTTACATAAAAATAATAATAGTCATATCCTAATATTCTTAATGGTCATTCTTCTCCTTCAATATTTGTAACAAATTTCAAAACATTTGTGCTTCACCATTAGATATAAAATATATTTCCTTATTAATGCTTGCAACATATTAATAAACTTATAAGTGAATCATTAATGACATTAAACTTCCATATATATATATATATATATATATATACTAACCACTAATTAATTCAAAACATACTTATCCATCTAACATAACCCCTAACTATCTTCTAAACTCACTATAATAATTTCTAATATATATCCTACAAGTAACTTCACTAAATTTAATTTCTTTTAGCCCTTCCTAATTTACTAATTAATTTACTTCCCACCTACTAATCTTGCTACTAACTATCTATTAATAACCCCCTTCTTGCTTAATTATGAAAATTGCATCATTATCATCTAACTTAGTTTAACCCATGTAAGTCACAAACTATATACTGATATTAATTCTATATGGATTGATTTAACTCTTCCCTCTAATACCATCTATCTTCTCAATTAATTATTTTTACATAATCTCTACAATACATTACCTTTATTAATATCAACTTGTAGTATTACCCTTCACTTCCTTTTTGGCATACCCCATATTCCTCACCCCTAAATACTTCTAATTAACTACTAACCCACACTACTTATTATTAATTCTTACTACCATCTTGCATTAATTATTTCCTACTTTTCTACTTAATTCAAACATCATTAATTTACTAAACACCTATACTCCCATCTTTATTTGCTTAAGTTTCTACTTGACTAACCCTATGTTCTAAACGTTGACCTGGGTCATGAAACTCCACATGTTTGTTTATCAACGTTTATCATTTTTAAAACTTTAACCCCTCCAAGAAAATTCATATGCATGGGGTCATGTGCCCACCTTCACCCCTTCTAAGGTGATGTGGATTGGGTCTGATCATCCTCTTTTGGTGCCTAAAGGGGAAGGAAGGAAGTCTCTGACATAAGTCAGAACCAAGGGAATTTTGTTTGCAATAAAAAAAATATGTGCATAAGGGCATGAGTGCCTAAGGAAGAGATTTTTAATCGTTTTCACTTAAAACACTAAACCCAAGGTAAGTTTGTCTAATCCCAAGATAGGACACCTTGTGGGGTGGCCCTGACATGTGTTAGTGGCCCATCAAAATTTTCCATCAAATTTCCAAGCTAGAAAGGAGATCTAGGCATTTAGAAAAAGGTGGGGCCCACTACCTACTCTCCCTTTTACCTTCTATCATATATAATGTTGAGGGATGACCACCTAGGTTAGTGGGAGGATTGCCAACTAGGTATGACTGCCCATCATGAATTCAGAAAGTTACTTTAAAACTTGCATAATTAAATTCCATCTGAGTTTGGCCCCTGAAAGATGTGATCTGACTATATGTCAGTATGTTGCTTCCTTCATAAACTCTTACCACATGCATCCAAGCTTATTAGAGGGGATGGCTGCTTGGAATCTTGTCTAATATATATAGATTGGTTTTCTTTCCTTATTGACATTTAATACTATTTAGTGGGGTATTCTTATTGGGTAATGCCCAAGTCTAGGGATAGAAGTCAAGGCTTTGCTTATCCTCTTGATGTGACATAATCTTATGTTATATATATATATTTTTTATGCAGTTTCCTAGAATGATGACCCAAAGGGTCACGAGTTTATAAAGGTCATTTCTTGCACATTAGTTAGGACTAGGTCATTATTATTGTAAAGGTCTCATGTATTATCTTATTATTACACTCCAAAGATGCTTAGAATATTCTTTTTAGTATTTTATTAGATTGTAATCTTGGGGAAGGAATTGTTTCCTTCTCCATACATTTTCTAGAGAGTCAAATATACACCTACAGGATGGACCTTATGCATTTGGAATATGTGTCTTTTCAACAATTTTTCATAGCATTTAAGTGAATATAGTGGATGATATGATTGTGTGATTTAACGTAGAGATTTATTAGGACCATAAATCTAAATGATCTAACTTTCATGCACATGTAATGATCTATCAAAAGGATAACTTTATTCCAATAAATTGGATGCAAACATATATATGCAATGGTTTAAACCAACTATTTTTTTCAAGAACCATTTTCAACCTCTATGAAATATGTACATTAATTGAATTGAAAGGAGAATTATTTCATTGACATGATTTCCCATATTGCATCATCCACGTAATGTAAAGATTTACAATGAATATTTTCTTACAAGGGAACTATGTACAAATTCTTAATCTTCTCTTACACAATTTCAACAACATATAATAATGAACAATCCCTTTTTACATCAAAAGGATACAACACTGAAGTCTTGACACCACAATACCTTTGAGATGAAATAAAACATCAGTTTCTCTTTACACAATTGATTTTTTTTCCTTCCAACTTGTCAAGGGTGAAACCCTAACAACTTCAAAGAAATTCATCTTCCTAAACCTGCACATAACACATAAACTAGGAACCATGGAGGCTCACCTCCCATCCTAGGCTTCTATGAAGCCAACCATCGACCAAGGGAAACAAGAACCAAATGGGTTACACACATACCTCACTTGCCAATGCATGAAATACTACACACAACTCAAATCAACACCCTCCCATGGCTTGCACAATGATTCACCATTGGAATCATAAAAACGTTGGGTGAAGGTGGGCTCTTCAAAGAGGAGATATTATAACAACATAAATAACATATTTCCCATGCATGTGCCTCTCAAGGCCACCACAACATAAACAACATATTGCCACTGCATTGCCTCTCAAGGCCTTCAAAAAAAACCACCTTCTCCTCATCCACCAAACCTCCTTATACCTCCCAAACAACAAGATTCATGGCCATGATGGAGGCCATGCTCCATGATAATAAAAAACCTCATCATGAGGTAAAAAAACAAATTCTTTTCTCACCTGCAATGTCAAGCCCAACTTGTGCCCTTCACCCAAGGCTTCTCTGCCCTCCCAAGGGTGAGTGAAGCCTTCACACCCATAATCACAATCAACACTCACATTTAAACAAGAAACAACAACAAAACAAATGAAGAACAACAAAACAAAACCAAGAAAGGATCTCCAAAAGCACAAAACACATTCACTTCTTTCCAACATAATGACAAGCTCATAACACAAGATTGAGAATGCAATGCATACTTCATTGATAACTTTTCACACTTGCAGATTTTCTTATCCATACTAAAGAAAAGGAATAAAAGAACATGTTTAAGTCACCAACCTTGGTCCAAGCTAGGGTAAGGATAGTTGTAGAAGAGCTCCCTTTTTTTTTCTCCCTCCAAAACTTAGATGTCTCTAAAATTAGAGAGTGGGTGGACAACCCACTAATTTGGCCAAGGCTCTCTAATAAGGCCTTCTCACCAACTCTTTTTAGCAAGGAACATCAAGCATCCTCTTCTTACATTGTTGCCCCTCCAAAATAAGAAGGTTGACCAAGTGGGATGGTGAGGGTACACTCATGGGGAAACTCCAATTTTCGAATTGGTTCAAGAGGGCATTGTTTAAGGGGTCCCCTAAGCTAGCTAGTCACTAAAATGGTTAAATTTAGGCCCCTAACATGTTATACTACCATTAGGGTGGCTTATTTTCAATAAAAAGACACTCTAGGATCCCATTTAGGCCCCCTACAAACCCTGACAAGCTTGAATTCGAAAATCAACATGATGTTGACCCAACCTAACTCTCTCTCCCAAGTGGGTATACTTAAACATTAATTAAAAGAAAATGAAATGACTAGGATTAAGTGACCTTGTGACCAACACTTTAGGTGACATGTCGTCAACACATAGACAAATACAAGTGTCAAGTGACACATCAAAATACATTATACTTCACCATGACATGTCCTTAATGCATCTAAATTATGATTAAACATTTCCTCATGCAACAAATTTACATTACGAAACAAAAAACTTTCACAACGAGGCTTTTGAATCTTCCAAAGATTCACCTTGGTTAAACTGTATTCACATAGGTTTGTATCTTATTTCCCCCAAAATTTCCATGGTTCCACTCCTGCATATTCAACTCGAGCATCAGTAGTCCAAGGAGGTCATATAGAATACATATTATAAATGCATAAGAATTCAAATGTTACATAATCCATATTAACATAATTTTATTGAATTCATCTACTTAACCATTTCAACATAAACATCTAAAATGTTAAAATATCAAGATCTGCATATCAACATTAATATCTAATCAAAATTCATTTCCTGTCATAGTGATGGAATGTTGAATCTAGACTATTAAATTAGTCAACATGGAAATTAGTTCCAAATATATATATATTTAGGTCAAAATCATCAAAATGAAATCATCTCAACTACTATCCTTTGATTCAATTAAATTTGGTTTTATTGCTATCAATATTTCGTTATCAAAGTGTATCAGGTATGTCAGGTAGACAAGATGTTTGCATAGTCATGTCACATAGTTTCAAGTTCCAATCAGAGAATAAATCAATTATATTGTATTGGTTCATAAAATCTTTCCTTATAAATACCAAGATATCACATTACACCATATCAAGTTCTTCCATGTAGACCTTTATCCAGATTGATAACAACTTTCATCTTATGACCATTAATATCATTCACAAGAGTGGATGTCGATTCATTTTTCCATACTATCCATCAGATTTAATTATCCTACTAGACTGTCAGATATCAAGGACCCATCGACATAGTTTTCTAAGTTATGGTACCTCGAGTCTTTGTTACATAGGATCTTATCTTATCAACCTGATGAAATTTGAATATGATTCTTAGCACAACATTGACTACACTATAAATCAATCTCATTAAGATTTTAGGTTCATTATAAGTCAAGGAATGCTTAGATTCTAAGACCTTCTTACCATCGTTCTATCATGAGGTGTGTGGTAATTATTCTATCATTCAAAACATAACATCTTATCTCCTTTATTCCTCCTAGATCTAACCATATTCATGTTTTTTTAAGATTTATAATAAGGTACTAGGGAAGGGGTCTTACACTTTATATGCAAAATCATCCTGGAATGAACATTGTGTTGTTCATCTGAAACAATTCGACAAGTCGATCTATTGCCTTCTAACTATATGGATTATGCTATTGGTCTTAGAATGAGAAGCTAGCAACCAGACCTCTAGTATGAAGGATTTAATTAAGCTATATGAGAATGCAGATTAGTCTAGATGAGATATGCAAATTAATCTATATGGAATATATATATAAAACTAAGAATAAAGAGAGTATATTATTCTAAATGAATGCATTTTAACACTAATATGAGATTATAATCCTAGAAAATGAAGAACTATGAATATATGAGAGAATGAGTATTCCAACATAAGTTCGATGCAAAATCAATTTAACCTTTGTAATGAGTAATTAAAGACCTCTTAAATAGAATTTTAGAAATCAATCAATGGTCAAGAACAAGTAGAACGAATGACTAAGATTGGAAATGAGATTCAGTTGGAATGGAAATTTCATTGTGCAGATAAAGTTAACTATTTTAGATCTGAGTGTTGTGGAGAGTTAATTGATTCTCTTTTGAGTGTGAGAGAGAGTTAGCTAAGCTAATTCCATTTTGAGTTCTAGTTCACTTAGAATTTCCATTTCTTAACTAAAGAGAAGATTTTGGAGAAGATATTTAATTTAATAAAATAGAATATGACCTCATAAATGCATAATCTTTAATTAATTAAATAATTAAATTCAATAATTAAAATGAGGACATTATATCATTAAATCAAATACATTTGATTCCTTTGTACATTAGCTAACGAGGTAATTTAAATTTAATTATAGTATGAAGACATATAATTAAATTAAACTTAATCAATAGATTTAATATACCTAATTTGAGTCAATACTTAGGAACTAAATAAAGAGTGTAATTAATACAGATTAGGGTCTTCTACATTTGACACTTAGGTCAAGTAGTGATTATCAGAATTAAAATTGTCTAGTGAAATAGGACTTAGGGTTGATCAAATAGATAGAATTAGTTTAGCATGGCAATGTGCCAATTTTGGGGTATTACATTTGCCCCTCTTTGAATAAATGTGCAAGAAGCATGTTTGATTCAAAGAAATTATCAGAAGTATGAAGCATAGATCAAGAAATGAGATTGGTTCCAAAATTGATGATACAAAGACCAATTGATAAGCTTTTTAAGGTTATCTCCAGAATGAAGCTTAACCTTAGGGGATCCAAATGGAACACCTAGATACAAAAGTTGACAAGATTTTTAAGGTTATCTCTAGTAAGAAGCTTAACCTTAGGGAATCTAGATAGAACACCTATATACCAAAGTTGATAAGCTTTTTAAGGTTATCTCTAGAACGAAGCTTAACCTTAGGGAATCCAGATAGAATACCTAGATACCAAAGTTGATAAGATTTTTAAGGTTATATCTAGATTGAAGCTTAACCTAAGGGAATCCAAATGGAACACCTAGATACCAAAGTTGATAGAACAAAGATTGTCAAACTTCACATAATTGTTCCTAGAATGAGACTCAATTCTCAAGAGTCGGGGTTAGAGTATCCTGATACCTGTCCATTAGAACATGAAAAGATTAATCACAATTCATAGAATTATCCCTAGAATAAGGCCTAATCCTCAGGAGTCAGGGTTAGACAGTCTCAATACTTGTCCATTGAATAGTGATCAAAAGAAAGAGCTTAGAATTATCTCTAGAACAAAGCTTAATTCTCAACAAGAGTTAGGATTATCTCCAGAATGAAGCTTAACCCTCAACAAGAATTTGGAATTATATTTAGAATGAAGCTTAATACCCTAGAGTCTAGATAGAATAATTGAATACTAGTTCATAAAAGATAACAAGATCCAATCATGAGTCGTAGAATCATCCCCAAAATGAGGCTTGATCCTTAGGATTCGGGGTTAGACTATCCTAATACCTATCCATCGAATTTTGACAAGAATTGCTATTAGATGTGATTAGTTGATCAAAAGATGAGATAGATGATGTGTGATGTCAGATAGAGGGGAACAAAATGTCCTAAGTGATGAGATGCCCCGAGTGATGAGGACATAAGATTCATATTGAGTTGAAGCCAACTTTGGAAGATTCAATGATGTAATCATCCTACCCCCTTTGGGAGCAAAATTGAATGATGGCACACCAGAACAGTGATACAGAGTAGTAGATCCAAAGATACTAAAGAAATTTGAGATTCAAAAGAATATAGAAGAGATTAGAAAGATATTAAGAAAATTTGGAGTCAATTTGAAATGATTTCGAGGTCCAAAAGACCAAAGTTGACCAAATTTGACTAGAGTTGACTTTTTCTAGAAATTTAGAAAGTTCAAAGAAAATTTGATTTGAAAAGATTCTAAGATTCACAAAGTATTAGAAAAATTGGACTCCACAAGTGTTTGATCACGTTGGTCTGAAAATTTTAAAATGTGATTTTGACTTGTTTAAGTGTGTCAGATTTTGAATTTGATCCTAAAAATGAGTTCAGAGTAGGCAAATTAGCCAGGAAGTGATTTTTGATCATTTGTGTAGTCATGAAGAAACATGATACTTTGAAGAAACTGATAACCCCTCATCACAAAGGATGCAAGTAAATTAGTGATCAAACCATGTGCTTGTGCAATATAGCCCTACACTAGATACAACCCTAAGTCTGGTTACCAAGCTCATAAAATTATTGTCACTGATTGTTTAGCTAAATCCCAAATTTCATACAATTCACACTGACATTGCAATCATGGAAATATTATTAGGACATATGTTCCAGTTTTGTCAGGATTAAATGTAAGCATTCGAGGCACAAGAAGCCAGAATGACCAGAACATTTGTCCCTTTTAATGTAGCAAGCTAACATAAGCATTAGAGCATAAATGCCAAGATGACCAAAATTTTTCTTGCATGCAAACACACCAGGCACATGAGAGATCCTTCTTATGCTAAGTAATCAGTAAGTATTATATCCACAATGACCCTTGCATTCGTAATATGAGATAGAAGTGCACTAGGTATACTCGTAGTGACCCATAGTTTACTTAATAGGACGAGTATCCTTATTTACTGTAGCATAAAGAGTTCACTCCAAGAAGCAAGGAGAAGAACCAACCTCAGTGAAAAGTCCATATAAAATGAGTTGAGGTATACATAACCATCCAACATGAGATAGAGGCTCTTATAGTAGACACCCCTTTTATATGGATGCTTCAAATCATTGGAACTAAACTATCAAATAGAAAATAAAGAAAAGATCATGCCCCTAGACATGATAAAGTAAAAGCAAAACCAACATAGAAAATCTCAACATATCCCAAACGAGTTCATCATTTTGAGTTTAGTTTCTGTGTGATAGGATTGATGTCAAGTGTCAATGTTTAGAACATATATGAAAGAAATCTCTTCAGTAGAGTGACAATAGTAGACAAACATAGTTAGAACAACTAGTGACTAAATTCAAAGAGGAATCTTCAATAAGAAGAACCTTAGTAGGAAACTGAGTAGCAGTAGACATGCACAGTTAGAACAACTGGTGACTAATGTGAGAGATCTTCCATGATAGGAATCTCAAAAGTGACACAAGTGATAGTAAGTAGATGCAGTTAGAACAATTGGTGAAGCTTAAGAGATTTTCCATCAGAGGAATCTCAAAAGTGACGCTAGTGACAATAGGTAGATGTAGTTAGAACAACTAGTGGCTAACATGAAAGAGATATTCCGTGAGAAGAATCTCAAAAGTGGCACTAGCAATAATAGGCAAATGTTGTTAGAACAATTGGTGATTGACATGAAAGAGATCTTCTGTGAGAGGAATCTTAAAAGTGACACTACTGATACTAGTGGGAAGATGCAGTTAGAACAACTACTGACTCCCATGAAAGAGATTCCTATGACATTATAGGGTGTTGCCCCCTCGTTATGACAAGATTCAATCCATGGATACATGAGTGAAAGTAGAAAACTAAAGCAGGAAAGCAACTATACAAGACCCAAAAGATGCACTACGAGATGTAGCATTTGGAGCAATAGGCACCTGATTACCAAGTTTTCACTTTCTTGTCAGAGATTCTCTTTTTCCTACCATGATGCCTGTTTACTAGGTTTTCATCAATAACACTTTTTTTGTTTTTCAATTTTTAAAAATTTTTTTTTGTATTTTTCAATTTTTTTGTTTTTTGGATTTTTATATTTTTTGGAACAAATTCAAACCTTTTTTCAATTTGAATAGTTGGAAGGAGAAGTTATTATAAGCCAAGACCATAGAAAGGTATGCTCAATGATGTTGATAGGGTAATGGAAGGGAGATAATAGAAAATATATATGGAGGATAATATTTTAGGCTATGGATGAGATAAATGGGATGGAAGGATAAAAGGTGGAAGGATAGAAGGTGGAGTGGATAGGGTATTGAAAGGCATGCACAAGGGTAGAAGAAAAAGTGGGCAAGATCAACATTGACACACATCTTGAAGGGTAGTGGAATGATGGAGGAAATTTGGATGAAATAGTTTGAGGTTTTGATGTATGAGGTGGTAGAATGATTTTAGAGGAAGATGGAGTGCAAGGTTTCAAAATCTTTTGAGGAAGATGTCTGGAAGAAGATGAAGTGAAAGCCTTTAGAAGCTGGAATGTTAACTTTGTTTTTTTTTCAATATTCAATAATTTCAAGAGAGACTTGGGAATCCATATGGATTTAGATTTTTCTTCACTTTTGGATGCTTTAGAGCATATTTCTTCAATGATGGATTTAGGAACCCATATTTTCTTTGAATTTGTTCTTTTTCTAGTGGACCTTTGCGGTCTCTTGAATAGTTCTATTTTTGGATTCACATGTTAATTAGATGAGACATAGTGATCATCTGTAAATGGATTCTCATGTTTATTTTTAAGTTGATCATCCAAATTACTTCCAAAAGGCTTAGGACTTTTGGATGAAGAAGGTTGATATGGCAGGTTTAGATGTAAATCTTTATGTGAAGGACTCAAGGATTTGTGTCTCTATAGATCTCAAGGTAGGGTAGGAGAAGTACATAATAAGTTAATAGTGGAATTAGGAGATGGAGGAACATAAGGTCCCAAAATAGATGGAAGGTTTGAAGCCTTTAGGTTAGATGGATAAGGACCAAAAATAGATTTAGAAGAGACAAATGGATAGTGGATAGGGGTATCAACATCCTTAGAGTGAGCAACATGACCTAGGCCATTAATAGACTCGTGAATAACTTTAATAGGAGCAACACTTTTGATAGGAGAACTTAAAGTGTGAGTAAAATTTTGAAGTCGATGCGGAGAAGTAGAACAAGAGGGGATACTTTGATCTTGACAAGGATTTTCAGATAGCATAGGAAAATTATTTTTCTCATGATCTTCAATAATCTTATTAGGGATGGTGGAAGGAATATCATGATCTTTCCTAGTAGAGAGGCATGATATGGGATATGGAGGATTATGTGGCTCTTGAGATGGAGGGATGACATCTTGAGGGATATGAGAGGGTTCTTGATCTTGATCTTTAGATTTTTTTAAATCTTCTTGACATGGATCCACTTCTAAGGACAAAGTAGAATGTGGAGTTTGCATGGTAGGCTCTTGAAGAGATAGCGAAGGGATAGTTGGAATGGGAATAATAGGAGTAGTATCACATGAAGGTTTTGGATCTTTCGTTTGACTAGTATGGGAGAGGTTTGCAGCTAAGTCAAGATTAGCTTGGCTTTCTTTTAGAGGAAACCCTTGAAGGTACACATATTCAATAGCAAAAGAATTAGGTGCTTTGTTCAGTGGAGGTATGTTGGAAAGCTCAGACACTTTAGAAGGTGATGACATGTTGCAAGAAGTAGAAGTTGCATTTTAATGATTACTAGACATGGTTTCATGATATTGATCAAGCTTGAGAGTAGAATCTTTGATAAATAAGTTCCTAAGTTTTTGAATTATGCCAACATCAAATAGATCTTGGATTTTTTTTTTCAACTCCATGCAATGTAAAGTTTTGTGTAGATTATGTCTATGATAGGCACAATAATTACTCATAAAGAAGACTCCAGCCAAAGTGACTTTAGGTAAAATAACGAATTTATTTTGAAGAAGTTGTTCCAAAGTTGATTCATAAGATCTTCCCAAGGGGTGAAATTACACTTTGGTTTAGGTTCCCAAGGTTTTCCTTCAAAGATATTTCTAAATTTCTTAGGTGTTTGTGGATTTTTTTGAGATGGCTTGGACTCAAAATTATATGAAGTTGATCATTTTTTATCATCAGAGAAAGGTAAATAATCTTGCAAGGAGAATTTGTTTGATGATGTGTCATCTTCCTCCTTTAGTCTCTGAAGTTGAGTGCTCATTGATTGGATTTTTTTCTTCATGTTTGCAATAAGTATCTCTTCTTCCTTACTAGGAATATTGTATTTAGTGCATTTTTTGTTAGCCATTGTGATGTCCTAGGTTTGTGTGAACAACCAGACTTAAAAGGTTTGATAGGTTTAGACTAAGACCACACTTCAAACATCATCTCAAAGTAGGTGTCAGTGATAGCAAGGGTGATGTTTTCCAAGGTACAAATAGTCAAAAGAGTGGCTAGAACAACTAAGAGATTAACTATCGTGATGACAATGGATAACAAGACAATAGAACAAGTAGAATAATACAGTAAAGAGACTAGTTCAAATGTGGTCAGTAGTGTTCAAATGAGATAGTTTAGTTTCAAATAGTTTCAAATAGAGTTGTGTAGGGATTCATTTTCAAGCAGTTTATCATAAGATCTTTAACTCACCATTTCACTAGTTTTGACTTGTTAGATGTTTTATGTAGATTTTGGACCTTGAATACTCAAGCACACAAAACACATCAACAATCCTATAAAGGATTTCAACTAGGATATAAAAAGATCAACTATAGGGTGTCCTTGATATACACAAGGTACGTGAGGCCAAAATCTATAGATGAAAGATAATAATGCCACACAATCAAGAGGAGATGGTAAACCAAATTTCCATCTTCACTTCCCAAAGTTATAAAGTTCTTTGAGGCTTAGCCAAGAGTGACAAGATTATACTTCCAAGAGAGGTGTCTTTCGATTCACCTCTCAATATTTATACTTTTCCAAAACATGGAATTTATAGTCATCCCCAAGGGTGATGAAATCCCCAAGTAGGCCTCCTAAAAATAAAACAAATCCACTTATTTCTTGTGCACTCAAGATGACCCAAAGGCATAAGAGGAGTGAATACATAAGTACCCTAAAGGTTTAAAAGACACTTGTTCTTTCCAAATGAATCTTTAGATTTTGTATTCTACTCTTGAAGACACTCATGTTTAGCATGCAATGTTCTTTCCAACTTACAACATCATCAACATAATAAATTGAGAGTTGATTAACAAAAGTAAATTAAGTGTCATCAACATAAGAAATTGATAGGGAAAAGAGCCAATTCCTTTATGCATTCACTATTGAATGTATTCATTTTAAGCACCAAAATCCAAATATTTCATTGCAATGGTTCTTTGATCCTTAAGCACTCAAGAGTGTGTTGAATAGCATGCATTCTAATGAAAATGTGTTCTCTTTAAGGCACTCAAGAGTGTGTTTTAGCATTCATTCCAATGAAAAACATGTAGATTTTAATCCATGACATTCAAGATTGAGTTTTAAGTGCATTCATTCAAATGAAAGGTTTGTCAATTTATTAAGACACTCAAGATTGAATTCAATTGTTTTAGATTTCAAGGCACTCAAGAGTGTGTTTGGATTTTAAATTTAATTGCAACATGCATTCAAAGACAAATGATTAATCATTCAAGTTCATTCCTTTCTAATTTAAAATCCTTCCATGTTCTTCCTTGCTACTTTCCATAGACCTGCAATAAAAAAAAATCATTAAAACTCAAAGATTTCCATCATGAAATAATTTTTTATCAAAAACAAAAAAAATTATTAGAAAAAGGAATTTTTTAATTCGAAAAATCTTAAAATTTTACTGGGAGCTCTTGAAAGTGTCCCAAATCTGCAATGAAAATTTCAGATCCAAATTTTTTGATTTGTCTCAAATATTTTATTTAATGGAAAACCATAAAAAAATTATTAAAAATATATTTTGAATCGTAAAAATCTGAAAATTCTTCTTAAACTTGCAGTAAATATTTTAGATTTTCATATGATGATTTAGGTAATTGATGAGGCTAATTATTGCCTCTATTTTATGATAATTTTAAATACTCTATTTTTAATACTGCGAAGAAATTTGTGAACTTATAACTAGCTGAACTTATGATAAAGTCCAAATAGAACTGTTAACCCATGGGATGATAGTTATGTCATATTTTGCCAATATTATACATATAATGCAATATTTCATATAACCATCAGAATGTGTGTTCTAATATTTGGATTTAATTTGATTATGCTTATTTGCATAAATATTTTTGCATCACAACTAACTTGTTAGGGAAGAAGTTGGAGAATGGTCAACAACATTCAAGGAGGAGCGTTAATGCCTAGTTGTGGTGGAAGAACCATAATGGTACAAGGAGACACAACTGCTACAAAGGAGGTGCCATTATTCCATGAATGTAGGGAAGACGTGTTGCTATATTCCCTTTGCATTTACTATTGTGTTGAATTGGTTACTTTAGAATAGTGTCAATCCTCTATTTATAGGGATAGATTGATGGTTTTAGTGTTGGAGAAGAGTTTATGGAAAAACATTGTTGACCCTTGTAGTGAGTTGTTTTGCAATTTTATGTATTGTTCTTATGTAAGGAGAAATATAATGAAGTAATTCTTGGTTTATATTCTATGTTAGTAGATTAGTAGAAGCCAACCAAGAGGGCCCCACTTGGGAGGTGGATTAAATTAGAGTAGTGTAGATTTACTTCTAGCATTTCTAGTATTTCAGGTAGAAGTTATAAGTTTCTTCCTACAACATCATACTTTGTGAATGTTCTTGCAACATCCGCAAGAGCAGTTATAGTGGACAGTCTAAGTTGAAATATAAGTTAGCATATAGTTGTATTTCTAGCATTCATTTTAGTAAAGAGTTAAGTGTGTTACTTTCCTGCACCACTAGTGTAGGTTCTTTCCTTGCATTTTACTTTCTTGCAGCATAAGCATAATGACTCCTTAAGAAACCTAGTGCACATACTGTGCTGCCCATTTCAAGTATATGTCCCTAGGTTGACAAATTAAATGCACCTAATTGTGGGAGAAGTAATCCTTAGATTGAATAAACTATTCCTAAGTAAGACCTTGGGCAAGATTATCACATACCTATTGTGAGGTAGACCAATAATTAAGTAAGTTTTTTATGAAAAAATCATTAAAAATTTATTAAACATCCCATTGTGATCCAAAAAATCTACAATTTTTATTGTGGTATCTTCAAAGCATCCCAAACCTTCAATAAAAAATTCAGATTAAAATTCTATAAGTTGGGATGCATGATAATATTTTTATGAAAAATCGTAAAAATATTATTAAAAAAAAAATTTGATCAAAAATATAATTTTAAAATTTTCTAAAAGTTAGATATATCAATGTTATCTTACCATAAAATTTTCATGAACATTAATTTTTTTTATAAAAAAAAACTGCATGAGAATTATTAGGAAGAAAAGAGAAAAGAAGAAGAAGAAGAAGATTTAGTTTGTAGTAGTTCTAAAGTGTCTTCAAAAGGCTTTTCTAATTGTTGAGTCTCTTTCCAAAGTGTCTTCAAACTTGCAATTGATTAAACTTGCAATTGATTAAACTTGCAAAACGAGATACAAACAAAAACAAAAATGCAAAACAAGAAGAATTAGACTTTGAGGCCCACAGTGGGCACCAGAAGTGTATGTGGGAAATGTGGGCCTCAATCTTCACACGCACTTCAACATGATCGTTATATGTGAAATCATCCAAGAATGAACATTGCATTGTTCATCCGAAACAATTCGGCAAGCCGATCTATTGCCTCTTAACTAGATGGATTATGCTATTGCTCTCAGAACAAGAAGCTAGCAAACATACCTCTAGTATAAAGGATTTAATTAAGCTATATGAGGATTCAGATTAATCTAGATGAAATATGAAAATTAATCTATATGGAATGCATATATTAAACTAGGAATAAAGAGAGCATATTATTTGAAATGAATGCATTTTAACACTAATATGAGATTATAATCCTAGAAAATGAAGTACTATGAATATATGAGAGAATGAGTATTCCAACATAAGTTCAATGCAAAATCAATTTAACCTTCGTAATGAGAAATTGAAGGCCTCTTAAGTAGAATTCCAAAAATCAATCAACATTCAAGATCAAGTAGAACAAATGATTGAAATTGGAAATGAGATTTAGTTGGAATGGAAATTTCCTTGTGTAGATGAAGTTAACTATTTCAGATCTAAGTGTCATGGAGAGTTAATTGATTCTCTTATGAGCATGAGAGAGAGTTAACTAAGTTAATTCCATTGAGTTCTAGTTCACTCAGAGTTTCCATTTCTAAACTAAAGAGAAGATATTTAATATAATAAAATAGAATATGACCTCATAAATGCATAATCTATAATTAATTGAATGATTAAATTCAATAATTGAAATGAGGAAATTATCTCATTAAATCAAATACATTTGATTACTTTGTATATTAGCTAAAGAGGTAATTTAAATTTAATTAAAGTATGAAGACTTATAATTAAATTAAACTTAATCAATAGGTTTAATGTATCTAATTTGAGTCAATACTTAGGAATTAAATAAAGAATTTAATTAATATAGATTAGGGTTTTCTGCATTTGACACTTAGGACAAGTAGCGATTATCAAAATTAGATTTGCCTAGTGAAATAGGACTTAAGGTTGATCAAATAGACCAGAATTGGTTTAGCATGGCAATGTGCTAATTTTGGGTATTACAACTATGATCCTTTAAAGGATGTGAACATATGGAGTGACAAGTTACATAAGTTAATGACACATTTTACTGAAATCATTAAAGTGTTAAAGGAGAAAAGCATCACATTGATTAATGCATATCTCGATAAAGCAAGAGAAGTAGTGCAGAGGCTTACAATTTCCCTTGATGTGAGTCCTGGACAATACACTCTTTAGAAGAGGACTAGGCATACTATGGTGAGAACAAGTGAGGATGTTTCCAATAGAGGTCAAGGAGTAGAGGGTAGACCCTCGCAACCTTATACAAAAAATGCCCCCTACCCCATCATATAAAAGACCCTTATCAAAAAGCCCACCTATGGAGTCTACCTCAAAGAAATATTGAGTAGAAGAAGGTACTTCATCAGGAAAATAAATATATATGCCCTCCTAATCCCCAATGCACTTTGAGAGCGAACAAGGAATAGTCGAGCAATTAGTACACTTGGGTAATCAAGGTGAAATCATTGTTACCATAGTTGAGTTAGAGGAGGGGCTAATATAAGATCCCCCAATGCAATCCATGGAGCTTACTATAGAGAATTTTAAGGGGAAGAAATTAGATCTTGTGGTTGAGCAAGCCTGCAAGATTTTTTTATCAGATGATAGTTTTGTCAAATCATGGGCTTTTATTTAGTTTTCATGGAGATCAAGCATATCAAATTTTGAGGATAGATATAGAAAGAGACAGGTAGAACAACCTAGCAAATGGGAATTTGTTATTAATGATGAAATAAAAGAGGAAATGATCAAATAATTTAGTACAAACACTCCAAAAGAAGGAAGAATGATGATAAAGGAATCAAGAGTGCTAATTCTTCTCGAATGACATACTGCAAATGCCATGGTTTTTGATGCAATTAGCAAAGAAAAAACTACTAAGTTTAAAACTGAAGAAGAGGCTAGGTTGACATCCAGAGGAGTAAAGTATAGTGATGATTACATTATATTAGTCATATGGTCTCTGCAAAAGAGAAATAAATATAAGCAACATAAATCTTCTGATACTGATCAATTGGGAAGCCTAATTGTAAGAAGAGTAGAGGAGACTTCAGATGTTGAAGCTACCCTTATGAATAAAGATTAGTGAGATGTCAAATACGTTGGCCATGTATGAAAGGAAACAAAGGAGACAAGTGGAGGTGGGAGAATATTCTGAGGGAATCATTGCATCATCACCAACTCTACCACCTCCTACTTGTCCCATAATTAAGCTTCCTCAAACTCGTTTGCATGTTGAAGAACAATTCTATGAAGAAATTGAGGATGAAAAGGCCAAACTTAGAGCTGTGCAAATACAGGTGGTGTAAAGGTAACAGGAGAAAGTATGAGACACAATATTACATCTAGCATATGTTGTTGACACTAGGCCTCTCCATTATTAGTCTCAAAGCTCATGAATATCAAGAACTCTTTTAATAAGAATGAAAATATGTTAAGATGAATCTTAGATAAGTGAATCAAGAGAGAATAAGAGTTTGGTGAGATTTATGAAATAACCAAATATGGATCACACGATGAGGAGTAAATAGAAAAAGCATATAATGAAGTGGAAAAATTTTTGGAATTTGATATTATCAGGGTGGTGTTGCAAAGAAGGGTAAAATTTTGTCTTTCTAAATATGAGAATAAAGGTTTTGACCTTTTCCCTTTGATCACAAAAGATGAAAATAGCATAAAAAATCATGGAGAATGGGAAGAAGAATTGAGTGCTATCCTCAATGTTAGGATGAATGGCATAATAAATAATGAGGAAATCTATTCACAACAAATATGGAGGAGATTATGAGAGAAAATATATTTTTCAAATCCTTCATTCTTGAAATAAAATAGTTGAGGGTGAAGTGGAAGGCTATTTTGATATAAATGAAAAAGTGATTATTGATTTTAACTAGCCCAGTGATACTATTTTTGGTGAATAGCTAACAAGATAAAATTCCAAAGAAGAAAATCTACTAGTGGCAATTGGTGATCAAGACCAGGGTCAAGATAAAATAGAAGAGTTTATACCACCACCAAAGGATGTTACCCAAGCAACAACAAAAGTTAATTAGACATCAGAATGGAGACAAACAATAAATGCAAAAAGAGGGAAGGCAATTAACTAAATAGGGTATCTTACATTTTTGGTTCACCCACTACAGATACACCTACATAACAAACAAGGAACTACTCACAAAGACCCTCACTACCAACTGTTATTCTTCTAACTATCTTTCGCTTTTCTTTCTTGTTTACAAAGTCACTAATGTTGACATTTTGTCTTATATGTAACAAGTAGTGATTGTAAAATAAAAATGGGACATATTTCTATGCTCTCCTATGTCTGAAGCTTATTGTAATCCTTACATATACAAGGATTTCCAAGACTAGGATTGAGGGTCCAAATTTTTATTTGAGAAGAGTAATCTTTTTCTAAGTCGGCTCATATTTCTATGTATTCAATTTTATGTTGTAAATGAACTAGAGAAAGCATATAATGGTTATCTAAGTCTTTTGGTCTTCTAAATTATAGATCTAAATGCATATGTATAACTTTCAAGAAAAGTCAATACAAATTGAAGGATCAATGGAGTTATTCTATATGGATCTTGGCTCTTTTTGTTTTGTTCTCTAATCTTTTGAATTTGACATTATGTAAATTTTTAGTTGTAATTTATTTTGAACTATATCTCAAATTGTATCTTGCTATTAATTTGATGGGTTAAGTAATTGCTTGATATTGTGTGAGAAGATCATAGGGTTTTACAGAAAGATTATGATAAGTATGAGATTCATATGGTATATGATTTCACTTATAAAATAAGGGAATAGATCATAGGATATGGAATCAATTTTTTAAATTGGAACCCAATGGATAAGGCTCAGGTCATGTTGCACGTTGGATGTGCATAGAAGAGTATATAGTAATAAAATATTTCCCTTTGATCATAAAAGATGAAAATAGCGCAAAAATCATGGAGAGTGGGAAGAAGAATTGAGTGCTATCCTCAATGTTAGGATGAATGGCATGATAAATAATGAGGAAAATTTTCTATTCACAACAACTATGGAGGAGATTATGAGAGAATAGATATTTTTTAAATCCTTCATTCTTGAAATAAAATAGTTGAGGGTGAAGTGGAAGGCTATTGATATAAAGGAAAAATAGATTATTGATTTTAACTAGCCCAGTGATACTAGTTTTGGTGTATAGGTGACAAGATAAAATTCTAAAGAATAAAATCTACTGGTTGCAATTAGTGATCAAGATTAGGGTTAGTATAAAATAGAAGAGGTTATACCACCACCAAAGGATGTTACCCAAAAAACAACAAAAGATAATTATACATCATAATTGAGACAAACAATAAATGTAAAAAGAGGGAAGGTAGTTAACTAAATAGGGTATCTTACATTTTTGGTTCACCCACTACAAATACACCTACATAACAAACAAGGAACTACTCATGAAGACTCACATTGCCAACTGTAATTTTTCTAACTATCTTTTGCTTTTCTTTCTTGTTTACAAAGTCACTAATGTCAATATTTTGTCTTATATGTAACAAGTAGTGATTATAAAATGAAAATGTGACATATTTCTATGCTCTCCCATGTTTGAAGCTTATTTTAATCCTTGCATATACAAGGATTTCCAAGACTAGGATTGAGGGTCCAAATTTTGATTTGAGAAGAGTAATCTTTTTCCAAGTCGGTTCATATTTCTGTGTATTCAATTTTATGTTGTAAATGAACTAAAGAAAGCATATAGTGGTTATCTAAGTCTTTTGGTCTTCTAAATTATAGATCTAAATACATATGTATAACTTTCAAGAAAAGTTAATACAAATTGAAGGATCAATGGAGTTATTCTATATGGATCTTGTCTCTTTATGTTTTTTTCTCTAATCTTCTGAATTTGACATTAATTTATGTAAATTTTCAGTTGTAATTTATTTTGAACTATATCTCAAATTGTATCTTTCTATTAATTTGATGGGTTATTCAATTGCTTGATATTGTGTGAGAAGATCATAGGGTTTTACAGAAAGATTATGATAAGTATGAGATTTATATGGTATATGATTTCACTTATAAAATAAGGGAATAGACCATAGGATATGGAATCAAGTTTGTAAATTGGAACCCAATGGATAAGGCACAGGTCATGTTGCACATTGGATGTGCATAGAAGAGTATATAGTAATAAAATATTTTAATCAAAACTTTTATATTTCATTTTATCTTGTAGATCTAAAAGATTTGACCTATATGTGACCTAGTAAATGTTAGGGAGGAAAGATTGGTTATCATATGTACCTTTTGTTGTCCAAAAGTTATAATATTCAAACATCACCTTATGTTTTGATGAGGATTATCTTGTAGAATTCAAAGGGAAGAAGACAATATTGTCTTGTCAATTGGTCATTTTGGCTTGATTGGAGATACTTATCATAGTTTCTAGATAGCTCCTAGGTATTTCCCACTTTCCAAAAAGGTATTTCAAACCTTTTAAAATTAGAAGCCAATAGATGGATGGATTAGCTAGGTATTGCTTGATTCTCTCAAAATTGTGCTAACATATAGGACCCCATTTGAAGGAATGATCATTTTTAGTAGATGTCTGAATGGTTGACACTTATCTACAAGTTTTAAAATAAACCTCTTGACTAATTGGTGTTTACCTTGGAGTCCACAAAGTTTTCTCAATGTCTTTAGAGGAGGCATGCCCATGGTGACCTTGACCTTTTGGTGATCAATCTTAATTTCATGTTGTAATATGATGAATCCCAAGAGCTTGTGTGATGTAACACCAAAGACACACTTCTTTGGATTGAGCATGAGGTGGTACTTTTCTAGATGATCAAATAATTCTTCGAGGTCAAAGAGGTGATCTAAGGAATCAATGGATTTGACCAACATGTTGTCCACATAGTCTTCAAGAGTCTTATGGATTAGGTCATGGAAGATGACCATCATCGCTCTTTGATAGGTTGTCCCTGTATTTTTTAGTCCAAAAGCCATCATGTTATAGCAAAAGGTACCCCATGGGGTTGAGATTATTTCCTTATGTTGATCTTCTATAATGTGGATCTAGTTATATCTTGAATTTTTTTCTATGAGAGACAACATCTCATGTCCACCTGTGAGGTCCATGATCATGTCTATGTTTGGCAAAGGAAAGTCATCCTTAGAACAAGCTTTATTGAGATCCTTGAAATTTGTGAAAATTCTAATACCACTTGATGGTTTGGTGATGAGGACCATGTTAGAAAACCATTTTTATTAATCAATGGGCTAGATGACTTTAGCTTCCAACATCTTTTCTAGTTTGACTTTGACTAACAAGGCTATTTTAGGATGCATCTTTCGTAGCTTCTATTTGACTAGCTTGACTTTTGGATCTACTACTAGGTGATGTACAACCAATTTTGGGTCTAGGCCTAGCATGTCTTGACATGACCATGTACATCGATCGATGTTTTCTCGAAGTACTTCTATGAGATCATCCTCTTGAGCTTGTGGTGAATTTGTTGTAATGTATGTGATCTTGGGTAGCTTTATAAGGCTGATATTGACTAGTTCAATATCTTCAATAAGAATGGATGACACCTCCAACATGTAATCCTACAAGAGAAGGAAGAAATATCCATCCTCGACTATCTCTGTGAGGTTTTTATCATTGGATATTGTAATCACGCAAAAATGGTCACCTAGACTATTAGCCCCCTTATGAGCATTTTGTGCTAAATTATTAAATTATTTATCTAGATCAAAACTTCCAAAAATTATTATTTGATTTTATCCTATAATTCAACCACTATATCCTAAGTTCATATCTGATTAAAAGGAACATATCCCCTTTAATTAAATAAAATACCCCTTTCACCTCTTATCCTAAGTTGCACACATAAAGTCATTTTCACTTTTTAAAAATAAAATAAAAGACTTTTTGTCTCACATAGAGATACAAAATTCAACTCTTTTTGATTGGTGGAAATGATCTTGCACATGGATCATGTAAGTCAACTCCTATCCCTTGATTAGATCTTCTTGTCTGATGATCTCCACCATCTGTACTTCTTTAAAAGCAAGAGCTCTCTCCTCATCTAAGGATCCATCTTCTTTGCATTAGTGTTATGCTACAAGTTTTTCTATAGGTACTCTTGGAGCTCTTGAGAATCTTGTGGCTTCACACATATTCTTGATTAACATAGTAGTATAATCTCATATTGCATTAGTCTAGTTCCCTTTATGCAATAGAGTAACACATTTAGCTTAATTAGGAGGATTGCAATTCTCTCGTATTGTTAGCATAGATTACATACTTTGAATTTCATATATTTTAGTTGCATTTTGCATAATATTTTCATGGTAGCTCTTGGACACTATCATCCTTGATCTTGTCTTAGAATCTTTTATTTCATGGTATACTTGCAAGGGGTTGCATCTCTTAGGTTCAATTTAGAGCTATTTCATTGCTATTTGTATTCCTTTGTACTCCATGACTAGGGAGCTCTAGGTTGACATTTGAGACTCTCAATCTATGAGATCCCTTGAATAGAATGAATTAGAAAGGTACACATTTCTATGTGTATATTTTTGGCACCTGCCACGGGACTCAGGGGAATATTTTACTTGTTTTCTACTTGTGGGTATACTTTGGCTATCTAAAGTATCATGAGCATTAATGCTTGTCCTACTTGACATTTTGGATTTATGACATATCATCCTTGCCTATTTTTGGAATACCATACTCGGGAGTTTTCCTAGACCTTATGCCTTGATATAGGTGTAATCATACTATATCAAACTTAAGGAACCTTAGTGCATTAGTCATCTTGACATATATGTCTTTGATGCTTGGGTTGGGTTCCCACATACCTATCCAATATAGATCATATTCATATCTTCATAGTTATACTAGTGATGATTGTATGATATTTTGATGTCCCTAATAAAGCCCAATGATAAAAAAAAATAGAGTATAAATATGTGTCCCTTGCAATCACACCTTTGCATACTAGTTTGAATTTTAGGGTTCATTGTAGTTTAGCTTTTGCCTCTTGCATGTTGAGAGAGCTCTCTCTTCATCTTTTGTGGACATGTCAGCTAACTACATTCACCTTCTCTCACTTCCTCTCAATCACATCTTTCACTTATTATTTGTCATATCAACTTAATACTTCTATTTCTATCATCACAAGGGGTTAATTGCATCATCAAATCTAATCTATCCAAGTACTAAATTTTCAAATCACAAGTCTATATCATAACATGAGAGCTAAAACATCTATAAGAGAGATACATCCATGAGCATAATAATGTAAACCTAAGAATATATAAACATGAACATACATAGAAACATCACATGGAAACATAAAGACAAGTGTTGAAATACAAATAAGACATCTATAACATGAGCAAGAAAAGAGACAAGTACACAATGTTGTAAATTGAATCCAGTATCTCATATATAATGATCAATCAAGTATAATATGGGATCCAAAATTTGGATAGTTGTCTCAAAATATACATTAAATGCCACAAGGGCATAAAAAGCCTAGATTTAATCATGGACCTATGACTGATTGCCTCCCTCATGTGTGAGAGGAGGTCATGGCAGTGGTGCCTGTATCTTGTCCAATGGTTGTATTGCCCCCTCTAATCTCTTGAATCTCTTAGAGTAGTTTGGTAACCCTTGTCCTTGAGGTATTATGCCTCTCTAGGCTACATAATAGTAGGAAACCCTCACACCATTTTGCTCAGACTTACGTCTGGCTACATCTCACTCTCGCCTCAACTCAATCTATGCCTACTTGTCTATGAGTTGTTGATCTCAAACTACTATGTTGATCTGTGTTTGTTGCAGCTATCCCTCTAATGCCCTAGTCTGTTGGTCCCTTGGATCACCCCCTCGTCCAACTAGGGTAGGTGGTATCTATCTCTCCTCCTATCTTAGCTATTGCCTCTCCACTTGAGGTCGTCACACCCATCCCGCTTGTCTCTCCTCCTCCTCCTCCTCCTCATCCTCCACCTCTATCTTTGCATGACTCCTTAATCACATCTGGTAGTTAGATGCACCCCTAGAACTACTCCCCCACTCTCTCCCTCTACCTCCTCTCTCTCTAATCCCTCCACTCCCTCCATCTCCACCATCCTCTCCATCATCACCTCCATCATCTCCTCATGCTCCTATATCCTCTAGTTGTGCATCAAGAATCATGAACCATGGGAACAAATGCCTCCTTATGCCCTGGGCATTATTAGGTGTCACTCCTCCATCTAAGACTCCTGGAAGATAATCGCACATCTCTTGTAAGGCTGCAACATAGTCCAACATGGGTAACCACCCTAAATCCTCCTCTCCTTAGAATGAGGCGTATGTGGTGGTCTCAGTCGGAACCCTTTGTCACCACTCAAACTACCTCCACACCCATGTGATCACAAACCAATCCATAATGCATGCATGTTGTCCTACCAATATCTAACTCCTAAACATATAACATAGCTCATACAGTACATCCTACCAACCCTTGCATCCCCTATAGGAACACCACTCAAAAGATGACAACTCATCAAATAATAATTGATAATATGTCACATCTCCATTCTATGGCTAGGAGATGAAGTTGAAAAATCTATAAATAAAGGGGTAAGATCTCCCCTAAGGTTGTACTCGAGGCCAAATGGTTGTTATGTGTTTCCAAGCCCAAACCTGTGCTAATACTATGGCACATGCCCATGGCTTCCCCTCTTGGTAGATAATCTCATGCAGCTTGTGATACATATCGGCTAGAATAGCCAATCCCTAGAGCATCCATCATGGACTCCCTATCAATTCCATGATCAATTTACCTCATCCATATGGGAAGCCATTATGGCTTCTATTTGTGACTAGTGCCTATGCAACCAAGGAATACACAATGCATATAATTGGGTATTGATCCCCATACTCCTCTATCAACCTCTCCCATGTCAAATGTATGTCAATAATCATCAAATCCTCAAATAATTCCTAAAGTGTTGCCTTACCCTCTATTGGGGCCTAATCATAATACACCTGTGACACACAAAGCTTATTTCAACACTCATTATCACACAATAATTCAAAGAAAACATAGATATATTTGTTACACTTATAAGATCTTTATGAAAAGGTACTCATAGGATGTGATATATATCCTCTACTATGATAGTAACCTCTCCTATAGATAGATGGAAGGTGTTATGCTCATTGTGCCACCTCTCTGCTAGTGTGGTAAGTAGGCCATGGTTTGCCCAAATATAGGGAAAATGCAATATCCACTCAAAACCCATAGCCCTTAGCATCATCCTCTAATACTCATCTAGATGGTGCATTAATCCCAATCCCACTACCTTCGAAGCCCTGATATGCAACATCAAAAACACCATCTACAAAAATGAGCCTATATGTCAATACATATCATAATAAAAACAAAAACATGACTAAACCTATCTATAGTCTGTCATTCAAGTGCAAAAACTTATATTCAAATGAGAAATGATGAAAATCTAGCTCACAAATACAAAATTAACTGACTAAGTATCATATGATACTTTCTCTAATAGTCATGTGATACATCACACGATATCATATGACTATTGGGTGAGTCTTGTACGATACTTGGTTCATGCCCATGTGTTACTTTTCAAAAACTATAAATATTGTACAATAGTTCATATAACCATTGTGTGATACTTAATAAAGTATTGCATGCCATTTTGTGAGAAACCTATGAAACCCTGCAAAAATAGCTCAAAAACTTAGGAAAAAGACTTAAAAAGCTCAAAAAATCAAAAACTCGTCAGGGGCCTCCATACTGTAGAGGCTAGTTATACAACCAATTGAGCTCAAAACAATGTGATACAATTAGAATACCTCCTTGTGCCATCATCTCTCTCTCTCTCTCTCTCAAAAGGCTCAAAGCTCTCAAAATCACAAGAGGACAAATGAACTGAAAATGACCCCTTGGGCCTCTTTTATACCTTTTGACCTCATTTTTTCACCCACTATTTGAACTCTTCAGAATTGTGCAAAAAATGTACCCCTAGCTAATTTTGATGTCCTAGATCCATTTTCGAGATCAAAATCTAAGTTCATCTTGATGGTCAAAATCACATTTTAAAATTTCTTCCTTATTTTATGCAGTTCGCTGACCTTTTGAGGCATAATCTTTGAATCTCACTGGGAATCACCACTTCTTCATTCCTTCATAATTTCTACTCTTTTCCATGCTTCTTACTCACTTTAGTATATTTCATTTCACCGTTCTCTTCGATTTGACCTAGTTATAATGCTTTATCTTCCTTGGTCAAACTTAGTCAAACTTGGGCATTCTATGACTTCTTAATGGTTGCTCTTGCATTTTAGTCACTTATATGTCATCGTGAACCTTTCTTTATCGCAATTTGATCTTGTTTCACTCATTTCTACACCTCCTCTACCTCATTTTGATTTTGATCCCGAGGGGGAAAGAATATTCTATCATCATTGCAAAATTGCTTACTATGGCTATCTATCTCTAAAGAGCATATGCTTGGCCTTTCTATTTTCTATTGAATCTATATGCTTTTCTTGACATGTTAGTCCTCTTCTTGAGTTCTAATATCATCTCTCTCTCCTAGTGTTGAGCATTGTCGCTACTAGGCTATGCATTTAGGGTTTTCTACCTCGCTCTGCACTTCATTCTTTAGAGTCAAATCTCTCTATATGTTGCTATCTACTAGGCTTCTTCATTCTTTGACATAATGTGTTCCCATATCGATCACACATTAGTCAAAGAGGGGCAAATGTAATCACCCAAAATTGGTCACCTAGACTATTAGCCCCCTTCTTAACATTCTTTACTAAATTATTAAATCATTTATCAAGATCAAATCTTCAAAAATCAATTTATTTGATTTTATCCTATAGTTTGACCGCTATATCCCAAGTTCATATTTAATTAAAAGGAACATGTCCCCCTTTAATTTAATTAAAAGACCCCTTTCATATCTTATCCTAAGTTGCACACATAAAGTCATTTTGACATTTAAAAAAATAAAATAAAAGACTTTTTGTCTTGCATAGAGATACAAAAGTCAACTCTTTTTTATTAGTGGAAATGATCTTCCACATGGATCATGTAAAATTCAACTCCCCACCCTTGATTAGATCGTCGTGTCTCATGATCTTCACCATTTGTACTTATTTAAAAGGGAGAGCTCTCTCCTCATCTAAGTATCCATCTTCTTTGCATTAGTGTTATGTTGCATATTTTTCTATAGGTACTTTTGGAGCTCTTGAAGAATCTTGTGGCTTCACACATATTCTTGTATTGCATAGTAGTGTAATCTCATATTGCATTTCTCTAGTTTCCTTTATGCAATAGAGTAGGTTCATTTTAGAGCTATTTGTATTCCTTTGCACTCCATGACTAGGGAGCTCTAGGGTTACATTTGACACTCTCAATCCATGAGATCCCTCAAATAGAAGGACTTTGGCTCTTGGGTGGATTTTCCTACTTGTCAATGTGAAGTATGCTTTATTGGCCCCAATAAATGAGTTCAAGATGGTAAGGGGAATGTCGATGAGGTTAATGGATAGTTCCTAAAGAACATAGTCTCCTAAGAAGATGTCATCAATGTAGATATCATCATAGGCTTTCATTTTAACTTCCTTATGGATGTCTTTCACCTCCACAAGTTCACCCTAGATGTTCAAGAAGATGTGGTCATTCTTACTAGTGCTTCTAGTTGTGGGGAGTCCAAAACTAAGGCCTTTCTTTTTAACTCCTTTGTATTCTTCTGCTAATATCTTAATGTCAGATTCCTCTCGATCTAAGCCACCTCCTTGGTAATCTCACTGTTCAGTCAAAAGTTAGTGTGAGTTAGGATATTTTTGCTTGAATTATACAAGGAGTCCTTCATCTTTAGGAGGTGGTTATTTGTATAACAAAGTACTAATATCTAGGGTCATCTCTTATCCATTTCAGATTCCATTAGTGACAAAAGTGGATGATCGGATCTGTTTGAGTTGGGTGTTGAATCTTTATTTGGACCTTGATGTAATTGGTACCCCTGAGTGTTTGGATCAAGGGGAAAGGCTCCAAAAGTGAATGTATTTGATAAGCTATATTCACCACAATCTTGGTGGTTGGTCTTAATGGTGGAGAGTATGGAGCAAGGATTATGACAGGTGCCAAAAGAACCAACCACAAAAGTGTTGATCTTGATCCCAATATAGTATTATGATGGGGATAGGATTCTTCAAATGCACAATAGTATTCAAAGGGCTCATGATCAACATGAATGGTAATTTCCATGCCTAGATACAAAAATTCGATGCACTGATGATATGTGGATGCAATGACCTTCATTGCATAAATCCAAGGTTGGTTGATGAGGATGTTGAATGGTAGGTTAAGATCAACAATGTAATATACTATTTATTTAGTAATAGGGCCAACTTTTATTGGCAACAGGATAATGCCCTCTGATATCCTCTCTAGGTTGTTGCAGGCCTTGATTGTGATTATGTCATCCATGATATTTGCCTCAGTATACCTTACTTATTTGATGGATTTCAATGTGCATAGGTTTAGGACTGACCCATTATCTATCATGACCCTTTTCACTACAAATTTGGAGACCATAATAATGATTTAGAGTAGGATGGTGTAATCTAGATCAGCTTCAAGGATGTTTGATGGTTTGAAAGATAACACACATGGAGCAAATAAGTGTGCCACTAGATTTCATAATTTAATTGCATTGATGTATGTGGGAACATGGGATTCATGGAGTGCATTATTGAGGATCTCTTTGTGAAGTGGGATATTATAGAGGAGATCCAAGATGGATATTTGGGCTAGCATATTTCCATGGTGTTCTAGAATTTTATACTACACCTCTAAGGGAGGAGTGGTAGATGGGTCTTCTATATTGAGTTAGGTCCTTTGGGTTGTGACAACATATTGGTTATCTAGGCACTTGAGATTTAGAACATTAATAGAGGGCTTGACCTAGGATATAAATCCAATCATACTACTATAATTACGGTATGTTGAGGTATAACTTGTGTTTTTTCACAGCCATCACCTTGTTTGGGTTGGGTGTTGTTGTTTTTGTGATTATTGTTGTTGTTATTATTGTTCTAGCTGGGTGCATTCTGTAAAATTAACATCCCTATATTGGGAGAGGTTTGTACCCCTACCATGATGTCCTTGTAGTTGATGAGGTCTTTCACATATTCCTTGAGTTGCATACACTTGATAGTGGAGTGTCCCTTAACGTAGTGAAAACCACATAACTCATTTTCTTTGTACCATGGGGCCTTAGGCTGATTTGCATCTAATGATTTTTTTTCTATGGATGGATTGCAAGGTTTTTCTTTAGTAGTTTTTAATAATTGACATCAAGTGGTTCCCTTATGGGGGTGTAAACTCTATTGGGTTTGTTCTGAAACCATGCTTTTTACCCAACTCCAATATTTATAACATTAGTTTGATTTGTTGGTGCTTGTTAGGATTGTATTCACACTCTTTATAGATATTGATCTCATTGTATTTGTTGATACAATTGCTTATAGAATGTTTTTTATTACTGATATGTTGGTTGTTGTTGGAATGATTGTTGATGGGGAATGTTTGATGTATTAGGCGTCGTGCTGAGCACATGGACTTGTTGTGTATTCATGGCACCATACCTTACCATGTTTTGATTCTTGTTCTAATAGTGTGGTTTATAATTTGATTGCCCTCATTCTTGAGTGTTCTATTTATAGAGCTTTATGATTTTTTCATTAATAAGTCCTTACTCAAGGCTCATTCCTTTCTCCTTGATGTTCTTGTATGTTTGTAGGAAATTCATGACCATGTAATAAGCAATTTTAGGGTGCACATTACATATGAACATTTTAACAAGGTGTCACTCTACTAAGTTGTAAGAGATCCATGTTGTGACATTTTCCCATCTTTGTAGGTAGCTAGCAGGGCTTCCCCCCCACCATTATAATTGGTGTGGACAAGGCCAACTAATAATAACTCAGTTTTGACAAAGTAAGCATACTATACTATAAAGACTTCTAAAAGATATGCAAATGTGTTTACAGTGCTATAGGGTATCTGATAGAACCATTCAAGGGTCGGGACTCCCAAGATTTTGGGGAAGAGGCACATAAGAAATGCGTCATTGTAGGCCACCTCTTGAAAATGCATATAAAATTCCTTAACATGTGTAATTGGATCTCCCTTCCCCCTGACTTTGTCAAATTTGGGGATTTTGAAATGCTTGGGGAAAGGTGTCATTGTCATAGCCCTATTGAATGGATATGGGTAGACATTTTCATACCTAAATGTTTCAAATTTAGTACATTTCTTTAGTGTTTTTAGGGTGCTCTTTATCTCTTCCCACTATGTATTTTTAGGTCTTGTATTTGGTGCCCTGAATCCCAAAACCCCTAGTGTAGCGTATGTATTGGATGGAGTGGGTGAATATGGATGATTTTGATGCATGTACTATGATGGTTAGAATGTGGATTGACCTACAATTAGGATGGGGTCAAAAGTTATTGTGGTGGTGGTTGGGCATATTGTAACACTTGTTGGGTGAATTGTTGTTGGTATTGTGGGTATTTTTGTAGAGGTAAGTGTGGGATTTTTGTCTGAAGAGATAGTTTTGTGTGATATCCATGGTGGTTGATATTGTGATGTTATATTTTAGGAAGCCATATTTTTTCCTATATAAGATGCATGTGCAACTGCCTTAGAGGATAACTGGGTGTTGAGGGGTTCCACATAATTGGTGTAGGGGATTGTCCCTATTGTTGGTTATTGTTGATGTAGTACTATTTGGCTACTTCCTAAAGGTGGAAAAGAAAAATAGTTGGTGATAGGTGGCAGTAGATGGACTTGTGGTGGTGGTGGCTATTGCACTTGGAAGGTTGGCATGAAAGGATTTCTAGTTGGGAGAGTTATAGCCTATCCCTATGAATGTGTAAAGCTCCAAGGGATTAGTTGAAATGAAGTGGAAGTGTTTTGGGTGGAAGAAAATGGAATGGTATTAATATTAGGGGTGATGAGAGGTTAGTTAAATTGGTGGCATTCCTATAGTGAACTAGGGTGTTGATTGGGAATGGGTTAGAAGCACTTCTAGCGGGTACATATGATGTGGAAGCACCCTTTTGAGAGGTGGAAGGTCTTGAAATATTGAGTGAGATGGATGTAGGTTGCATGGTATCACTAGTAGTGATATAAATGCTTGTGGATATTGTTTGTGCAATGGTGGGTGATTGGGGAGTTGTGTGGACCAATGATTATGCTATGACAGGTTGGTTATTCTATGGGATGGGGGCACCGATTTGAGTTGATCCTATGATTGGGCCTATAACTTGTGGTATGTTGGGATCAATGATGGGGTCATTGGGGTCTACAATTGGTAGGAACATTCCATAAATAGGATCTGAAGGGTCTTCCATCCGTATTGCTGGGAGTGTTCTCCTAAAGCCAAACATGCTAATATTACGTCTCTGTGTCTTGATAATGGCATTAACAAGGGTCGCATGCCCAAGTTTGTTCATAAAAGAATCTAAGTTTGATGGTGAGGATCCTAAAACTTCTAGATTCTAATGAGATGGGTCATGTGTGACCACAATGACTAATCGGTCTAGTTGTGTGTCAACTAAGCCACCACTAAGATTAGGATCCATGTCTTTCTTCTTTCTTTTGTTCTTGTTTTGACATGTGGTAGATGGCATGAAATGATAATGCTCCTAAGGATAATATGCAATATGATATGGTGGTGAGTGCAAGATGCAAGGGGTGTTTTCTATGTTTCCTAAAGATTAGACAACGTTTAACCTATGATGCAAGGATTTCCTAGGATCTAGAGACGTGTGAAAAATACAAAAGGATAACATGTTGTAATGAAAAAGGGTGATGAAGGATCTTACTTTTAAATATGTGATTCTTAGGGACCTAAAGGATTAGTGACATGATTCCAAAGTAAAAAGATTCTATCATATATGTGAGCTCAAGATGTGGTGATTATGTCAACTTTAGGATATACAAATGACCCTTTAGATGACATTTGAAGATCAAATGTGGAGCCCAACCTCTGGCTTAAGGTGATGAGGGACACAAATGACAAAGATAGACTACCCTAGATAGTGTGTGGTCAAAGGGATAGTTGTGATGGTGTAATAAATGTAGGATGTAGGATAGACAACTCTAAAAAAGTAACATCAAGTGCTCAAGGATGATGGGGATGATGGGGGATTTTTGATCTAGGATTTGATTGGATGATGATTGCTTGGCTAAGGATTTATTAAGATATTCTATGAAGATTATGGATCTATGAATTCATATGGGACATAAAGACATATATGATGACTTCTAAAGGACAACTCTATGGCAGAGTGAGTGCAATGTGTGTGAGGAAGAAAATGGATCTAATCACAGTAGTTATAAGTTATGGCCCTAATAAGGCTATAGTGAACACCATGTCTAGACCTCAAGTTTTCAATTTTACAATCCCACTCAACTTGCAATACATTTTCAATACCTTCTCAATTAGGTCTAGTCTAGTAATTGCAGGATTGGATTTGTGATTCATATGTTTTGCTTCTATTTCCCTATATAATATTGGTTGTTTGAGTTTGACCTTTTTGAACTTGGGTTGTGGTTGATCTAACATGAGGTTTCCACTTATCTATTTTGAGTTATTCGCAACATTTGGTTTGAGGTAGTGAATATACTAAGTGTGCCTTTTACTTAGGTTGGAACATATGAACTTTGGGTAGCAAATGATTCTAAATGTGAAAATGGTCTTTTAAAGGATATTATTGTAACCTAGGGTGAAAAATGAGTAAATGAGACAAGACAAACCTAGGGTTATTAGGAATGGACTTGCTAAAAACCTTTTAGAAAACAAGGGTAAGACTCTCTAATAGTAGATAGGATTAGTGAGCAAACAATTTCTCAAAGGAAAAAGCAACTATGGGAGAGACAAATTAGTGATCTCTTTAGCAAAATGATTTTGATAGAACAGGGTGTGTATGTTTTTACAAAAAAAAAATCATGTAGTCTGATCACAAAAAAGATAATTCAAGCACATATTATCCCTAAGGTTAAATTGGCTTCAATATGTTACTCATTAGGTCTACTAGGAGGAGCCCATCTTGATGTTTTATGGATCTAGTGTAATATATATCTCTCAATCTAAGAGGTGATTTGATACAAGATTTGATCAACAAACTTACACATCAATGATCCTTCAAGGTATGACATATAGAAGTCCCCCTTTTGTAGGGCCAATGAATCTTGGGGATAAAATCCAACTAGTCTTATGCCTCTACTAGGGAAAATGCATATGTCATGTAACTTTAGAGAAGCCTTATATTCTCTTGCACCATGAGTAACATACCAAGCTTAAAAGGGTAGCTACTAATTGGTTTGTAATAAGATCCATGGAGTCCTTCCAAATAATTGTTACACACGTGACCCACTTAAGAGTATTTTGACCATGCTGAAATTGTAGGAAAGCTTTTCTACCTTAGGCTACCATCAAAAAGACATAACCCAAACTTGTGTGGATATAAGGAAAGAGTTTTTTTTCAATGTATTGTTTATATATTGACTGAGGTATTTACTAGTTTGAGGTCATTATGCAATGGGGACACACTTCCCAAAGGACATGCCTCTCTAGAAGCACTCCTGGGTTGTTGCAAATGATCTTGCTAACAACTTTTAGTACATGCATCATGTATTTAAATGTATCTAATTTGCAAGGAACTAAAAGATAGCTCAAAGATATGTTAAAAAACACATCTTAAGACACATAAGACACTTGGTTCATTTCCAATTTCAAGTTTAAGATTTTCTATCTATGATTGAAGACACCTATGATTAACATGTATGATCTTTCCAACTTCACAACAATTTTCAACTTAGGAAAATTAGTTCAACTTAAGAAATCATTCATGAAATATTTTTGAAAGAGATAAGAATAAGGACAATTTAACTTTATGGCATTCAATGTTGGATGTGTTCATTTTAAGCCCAAATCTGAAATGTTTGTTTTCAAATGTTCATTGGTACTCCAAAATCAAGTGTTTATCGCATTTGTTATTTTTGAAACCTTAGGCATTTGAGATTTTATGAACTTATTTTAAAATCCTAAAGTTGAAATGTTTAATTTTTTTAAAACATTCATTCCATGAAAAAAGATGTCAATCACTTAAGAATTCAATATTTTATGTTGATTATTTTACAGCCCAAAAAGGGGGTGTTTGATCAAAGCAATGGTAAGTTCCTTAAGGCATTTGAGATGTGATTAGTTGATTTTAACTACCCAAAATGAACTATGACTAAATTTTAGATTTATGAAAAACAAAGATGAACTCCTTAGTACCCTATCCCTACACACCAAAACCACAGTCAGTCAATCAAAGACAATGATCCCACAGGGTTAATAGGATTTCCCACAACAAAGGGAATGAATTCAACAAATGCAAGATTAAATTCAAAAATGGTAAAAATAATAGCATGAACTGGTAAACACCCAATTGTGAGCATGTTTCTCATAAAGTGATCCCATAGAGGACACATTCCCAAAATTTATAGAGGCATTCTTGTAGTGGGATGCATTCATGGGTTTGAATGGTAAAAAATAGTTTTAATTAAATGCTTGAAGTCTTGTAAAGAGTGTTCTTGTAGTCTGTACTAGTGATCTTGCTTACACGTACAAGTTTTCCTACAAAGACAAGAATGAGAGAGAGAAGGGGGAAGTCAAGAGAGAGAAAAAGGAACATGTTAAAAGGACAAGAATTTGAGGAAACATTCTCACCTTCACAGGATCGTGTTCCCATCAAAAGATGCCTTTAGTCTCGTAGTTGTGGGATCACACAAAATAGGTGATTTTGGGGTTTCTTGTGTGAAAATTGATTAGATATCTAGTAGCGTGTTTATCTCCTTCAGACCTACATCCTATAAATAAAGTCAAAAAACCTAACACAAAGGTCAAAAGACACAAAATTTTAGATATTTGGTTAGTTCCAAAATGATGAAAAACCAATAAAAGAATGATAGAATGACCTGAAAGCAAGGTCCCACTAAGCATGCCAAAATGTAGATGTGAAATGTAAGTATAAGAACATGGAGATAAACCACACATTCAATAAACAAAGTCAATATAAAGGGAAAAAAATAAGAGAAGGTAAACCACGTATGGAAAGCTCTCAAGATTATCTCCTTGATGTTCAAACTATGGGAGTGTGGATGAAATTTGACATTATGAGGGTATGGTTTGATAAATTTGTTGTAAAATAGAGAATTATAATATTGGCATGGAAGGTGGATGATTTTTGAGAGGGGAAGGGTTCAATTTATAGGCCAAGGGGTAGTGAAATGGAGGGCCAAGATGTGAGATAAAGGATTTGGTGAGGGAGGGCTAGGATGTAAGGAAGGGAGAGCACATGGATTGTGCTTGTTTGGAGCCAATGAGGCTATGAAAATTATCACAAGGAGAATGAGTATGGGGGGATAGGAGTTTTGGAGGGAATGTGACCATTTTTGGGAATGTGAGGGGACAAGGTGGAGTTATGAAGAACATGGGCTTGTAAGAGGCATTTATGTTTCTGTAAGAATATTTAATGCATTAGGGTGAGGATGTGAGGGATGTGACATGAGGGTGGACTTTGGTTTGAGTTATGATTTCTTAATCCATACTTAAAGATATGAAAATGATTAGGATGGGATTAGGGGAAATATAGGAGACAAGTGAGGTTGGTTAGGAAAAGGCAAGTGGGTTGGTTAATTAAGTAAATGGATGGATTAGCATGAGTGAATGGGTTGGGTTGGGTTTGAGTTCTTGGGTTAGGGGTTTAGTCCATTTGATTTATTGAATTATAGGATAAGTTTGGAATTAAATTAAATAGGTTAGTGCAATTATTCAATTTAATAGAGGAAAAGAGATTAATTAATAAATCAAATTATAGGTTGTCATTTGATTATTAATTGGACCATAGTTAATTAATTAAATTAATTAACTAGGGGATGAAATAAATAAATTAAATAATAAATACTTAATCATTATTTCCCTAAAAGATAATTAAATAGGAAAACTTAAATGGTGTAATTAGATTTAGGTGTCTACGACTTTAACCTTTGCAATCAAAGCTTCCTAACCATCTCATATGATACAAGATTATTAGTACTACCTCCATCCATAATAACCTTGCAACATTTGCCTCCAAATTTACGAATAATTCTTAAAAAATTTCTTCTTTGCACTAGTTCCTCATCATACTTAGCCAACATGATCTTTCTCATCAAAAGAGATTCGTCAACCTAAGATAAAGCTAAATCAGCATCAAATTCCTTCTCACTCTGATCTTCTTTAACTACCAAATTTTTTTCATCAATATTTTTACCAGGGCATTCAAAAGCTTGGTGTCCCTCATTACCATATAAAAAAGTACCTTTAAACATAAATTTCTTATAACGAATTGTTTTCTTATCTTTATCCATCTTTGTGAATTTTTTACCTTTCTCTCTTTCTAACTTATCTTCTACCTTCAATATATATTGAAAACAATCTTCAATTGAACCAAGTTTCAATATACTCAACTCATCCCGAGTGTTGAATTTCAAACCATTAACATACCTTGCAATATTTTCTTTAGAAGATTCATGATGTCCATGTCTGATCTCTACCTTTTAAAATTCTTCAGTATATTCCTTCACAATCACATTTTTTTGTCTCAAGTTTTGCAACTTCTTAAAAAATTCACATTCATAATTTTCAAGAATGAATTTAGCCATAAACATAGAAACCATAGATTTCTATCTACTAATAGTATGTTCTTCATTATCCTCTCCATATTTTTGTAATTGTTTTCACCACAAGGCAACATGACCTTTCAACTTAGTCTATGCCAACCTAATCCTTTGTGTGTCTATAACTCCCTCAAGCTCAAAATAATGCTCAATTTCATCAATCCAATCTATTAGTTCCTTGGGATCTAATGAAATACAATAATTTGATACCTCTATTCTATTACTCTTACCAACTTGTTTCATCACTCTTAGCAATCTTTCCTCTTCTGAAGGGTTCTCTACCTCAGATACTTCAAGATCTTCAATAGTTTCTACATATTCATCCTCTATCTCAGGATTTATCCTCAAGCCATTTAAGATATTACAAATCTCATTCGTCATTTATGCCTTAAATTCTTCAAACATATGTTCCAGCCTCCTAGGATTCATCCTTCTAGGTGACATACAAAATCAAAACAAGGTGCAACTACCTCAACTTTGACAATATGTCCACTAACAAGAAACTAAAAGGTCTATAATAGGTTATAACCAACTTGTGCAAGGCCTTTGTAATTGCAAGCTAGAACCATGATCTGCCACCTCACAACCAAGATGCCCAGTTCTTAATAAGTCACCAACAAGATCAACCATGCTCTAATACCATCTGATGTAGTAAAAGGTTGGTGTATCCCCAAAGGATATGACCAAAATCCAAAATAAAACAAGATACAATTGAAAACAAGCCAGTTTATTATCAATAGACCTTGAATTACATCAAGTGAACACCATACATGTTAGGTTATAAGGCCTTCCTAGCTACAAATACATTCCAGATTACAAACTAACTCTTCTTCTTCTAGCCTCATCTATTAGTTACTTCTCTGTACTTATCATGATGATCTACAAGACACATCTATATTACATATATAGCCATCAGGACACACAAGTTAGCTTTTAATTCACATTATCTGAAATAGGAAACATGTTTAAAAATATAGGAATAACCCACAAATGGTAAATGACTAAATAAATAATACATTATAAGAACCTTTTTTCCCTTATATATAGGTCATTACATGATTCAAGAAATCATATGCAAAGCCACAAAACCTTGCAAAAAGAGATGAACCTAGCAGAAGCAAAACACCATCCCTTGTTTGAAGAACCATGTGTAAAATAATACCCAAGAAGATGAAACATCAAATTATGTGAACATAGGAGAATGAACAAAGATAGGTCCACCATAATAAGCCAAGATCATGGAATCTAGAATGAGAAATCAAGTGATCACCAACTTAAACTAACAAACAAGAAACTAGAAAACAAAAACCAAGCAGAACATTTTTGGGTAATGCAAGATTGCCAATAGCCCGAGGATGGTCCTGCATCACAAATAAGTTTTGGTAAAAAAATTGAGAGTGATTTGAATTTCCATATAGCATTTTGATAAGCGAAAATTTAGTTATCAAGTACTGGGTCCTCTCCCCTTATTTGATTTGTAAGTTGATCATGATGGAAGGAGTAATATTAGCATAAATGAATTCATACTAATCCTAATTCTAATAGCCACATCATGACGCTAGCAACTATAATGAATATACATGGTGATGTTTGGTAGTATGAAAATTATGTGTACGAAAAGTATCACACTTCTATAAACCATTGTTTTTTAGAATGCCCATGAAAGAAAGCATCCAAAGAGGTGGCTTATAGCTCTCTATCTATGATGTGAAAAGGTATAAATAGTGAAATGGTGGCTCTCAAATGAACCAAATCCATGCAACCCTTACAAGGTGCACCATAGAATGAGAGATTCAAAGAGTAGAGGCAATGAGTGCCAATATCCAAGAATACTCAAATGGGTATGCAATGCAAATGAAAAATAAGCTAAATGGAGTGCAAGATGAAAGCTAAGATAACAAGAATAAGGATTACGAGACTTTCTACTTAAACTATGTGATCTATTCCAAAGCATAAAGAAAGCTAAGTTAAGAATGCCATAATGAAAGTAGAATGGAGATAAGCTAAATTGCAAGAGTGAAAGAATGTTCCAAGTCTTTCAAAGCTCCAAAGTCACCAAGAAAATCTGCAACATAATGTTAGCATGAGAGTCTATGATTAGAGAATGAGGAATAGCCCTCCTTTTTAAAGAAAAATGGACGGTAGGGATTACGAGGCAAAAGAGGCATAATCAAGGGAGGGGAATGCATCTTGAGTGATCCATGTGGACAAGAATCTCCACCAATCATAATTAACTATTAACTTTTGAGAGGGTTTGAAATGTGTGGAGGAGAATTAAAGTTATTTTAAAAATAGAAGATTCCTCTCACATAGAAAATTGTGCATTCATGTGTACACAAAAATATTTTTTCTTTTATTTTTAAAATAAGAATAATGTTTTATGTGTGCACACCTAGGATAAGTGGGAAGTGGGGATTTTATTTAATTGAAAGGGAGCATGTTCTTTTAATTAAATAAGAAACATAGGATAAGGTGGTCAAACCATAGGTTATAATTAAATAAATAGATTTTTGAGGATTTGATCAAGAATAAACAATGGATAAATTATACAAAAATGCTAAAAAGGGGGCTCATAGTCTATATGACCATTTTTTGGTGATTACATTTTTCCCTCTTTGACTAATGTGTGGTTGATCTATAAATACATTACGTCAAAGAATTAATAAGCCAAACAAATAGCAGAGTGATCTGACTCTGAAGAATGAAGTGCAGAGAGATAGTAAATCCTAAATGTATTGTCTATTTTCAGCAATGTTGAACATTAGGAGAGAGATAAATAGTATCAATTCTTGAGACAGGCACTAATATATCAAGTGAAGCGGCCAAAGCAAGTAAATAGATCAAGAGAAAATGGAAAAGTCAAGCATATGCTCTTGAGAAATAGATAGCCATAGCAAAAAAGGAAATTTGTAGAAATGATAGAATATTCATGCCCCCTAGGAATCAAAATTGAAATGAGATAGAGGAGATGTAGAAATGAGCTAGATTTGATTAGATAAAGATAAAGTAAGGTCCATGGTGATAGATAATCAATTAGGACCAATGAGGGACCTCCAAGCGGTGATATTATGCCCAAATTTGACTAAGTTTGACGAAGAAAGGTAAAGCATTAAAATTAGGTCAGAGAATGAAGAAAGGGTGAAATAGAATCAATAGAGAGGGTGGAAGAAAGTGGAAATGATAAAAATATGGAGAAATGATGATTTCCCCAACTAGATTCAAAGATTAGGTCTTAAAAGGTCAACTAACTACGCAAAAGAAGGGAACTTTAAAACAAAATTTTTACCATCAAGGTGAAGTCAAATTTTTATTTCAACCTCAGAAATGGATCTAGGTCATCAAAATTAGGTACGAGTGCAATTTTTGTACAAACCCAAGGTGTTCAAAAATTAGGTCAAAAAGTGGTCCAAAATGATAAATAGATGTGATAATAAGACTAACCCCTTGTGATGACATGATATAAAAGAGGCAAGTGAAAGAAAAAAAGGAGATGAAAAGACATGATCAAGAAGAAGAGAAAGGATATGAATGCAATTAGTTGACATGTCCATGAAAGATAAAGAAGACTCTCTCAACATTTAAATGCAAATTAAGCTAGAATGAACCCTCGAATGCAAGCTAGTATGCAAATGTGCAATTGCAAGGGTTATATAAGTAGGTCCTATTTTTTAGCATCAAGCTTTATTAGGGACATTAGAAGATCATACAATCATCACTAGCATAAACTATGAGGATTATATTTGATCTATATCAGATTGAAATGTGGGAACCCAACCTATACATCAAAGACATATAGGTCAAGATGACTAGTGTAGTTAGATTCCCTAAGTTTAATATAGGAAGACTAGACGTATATCAAAGCATAAGTGCCAAGGTAACCCTCGAGTGTGGTCTTATGAAAACAACAAGGATGATACGTTGTAGATCCTAAATGGAAAGTAGTACAAATATGAATGCTCGTGACATTTAAGATAAAAAAAGTATACCCACAACCAAAAAAACAAGAGGAAAAATGTCCCATGGCCTAGGTCTTCTAGTCCATGAAATCCTCGAGAGACTATTAGGGAGGGAACACTCAAAAAAAAAGCATCATAGATAACATGCAAAGAAAAATAAAGTCATCAAGTCTCAACAAGTTTGACATTTAAGTGTGTGTATTTAAGTCACAAGATTATATCATTAGGACTCAAGTCTTCTAATTAGAACTATTTTGATATCCTAGACTCTAGCTAAAGTATCCAGTAAGTGTTAAGGAACACTCAATGTCAAGAAGAAAGTGTTGAAAAACATTGTTGAGCAAGCTACCAGAAAAACACCAATGCAACAAGGAGACCAATGATAAGCTATACAATTTGTGCCCACTAGATCTAGACTAGAGTCAATTCCAAGCTAGGAAAAAAAAGATGAGATGAATGGTTCAAAGTGCAAAGAGAAATGTTGATAGACATAGGTGTAAGGGTCTCAAGTAGCACATGTTTCTAGGTTTTCACCACTTGGTATGATTTACTAGCTATTAAGCAAGATCATATCATTTTGTTTTGATGTCAAGCAAGGTGTAGCATATGATGTAGTAGAAAGCTAGGGGATAAGTAGAGATGGATGGAGCAAGGAGTATGCAGCTAGTGAAAGAGATCCTAAAGGACTATCCTTAAGAGTACCCAAGCTAGGGAAAAGGTAAAAATAGCCATATGAAGCATGTTTTGAATAAGACAAGAAAGCCAAGAAAGGAGGTGCACATGGTGTAAATGAATATTCATGAAACTTTAATGTAGAATGCAGATAGACTAACAACAAACTAGACTAAACCCAAGAAATCATTATCAAAATGTAAATTCTACGAGTGTCTCATGTTTCCCTAACTACAACTGCTAAGAAAGCTCTTAGACCAGAATCTCAATGACAGTTCTAGAATGAGAGTATGCTTAGAATGCAAATTTACTAGAATGCATGCAAGATCTATGACTATAATGTAGATTATGTGAAAATAACAACTCTTAAAGTGCTATGACAATGGCCATACAATGATCTAACATGTAATAAATTATGCTAAATGACACTTTAAAAAATGCTAAAATGCTATGAACTTGCTAGAATGATATTGCTAAAATGATGAATCAAAATGTGCCTATAGTACAAATGCCTAAAACTTGGGTTCTTTGGCTCTTGGATTTCCCTCCTATTTATAGGATTTCGGAAGGGGTTGGGGTAAGAATCAAGATTTTTACCTTTGACCGGTGGGTGAAAGTGAAACTAAAAATTTATCATAAGAGACCAGGAGGAAGAATCCAATAGACTTGGTTTTGAGGATAAATGGGGGTATTTCTAATTCTTTTAAATGAAAAAGGGGGATTTTCTCTTTTGTGAGGATAAATGATTTTTGTTTTAATAAATGTCTTATTCATTCTCAAGACTTTTTCTTTTTCCTCCTTTTTTTGAATTTCATTTAATGAATTTGAATTATTTTTCTCCTTTTTTAAAGTTGATTTAGGTCTTGTTGATTTGATAGATAATTAATAGCCTGATGTGATTTTTGATTTGAAAGTTTGTTGTGTTTCTTCTTATTTTCTCTTTAATTTGCATCGATTGATCGAAATTGCGTGATTTAGGTCTTTGCCAATTTTTGGGTGTCTACAAATGTCCCTCTTTGAGCTAATATGTGAAGCATATTAGTTCAAAGACTGTCTTGACTTTTTGATTTTAGGTCAATTTCTAATGATTGGATGTATGTTCAATGATATTTTGACATTTTACAGTTGTCATAATGGCTTAATGTCTGATCATTCATGATTTTATGTTTTGGTTGTTGTTGATTTGATGATTGGTGTCATGATTTTTTTTGTGCTTGGATACCCTAGTTTCAGTTAATTTGATATTTGCAATTTTGGCTGGGGTAGGATGTTTTTTTACTTTTCAAAAAAAATTGATGCCCCAGTTTGATATGGATATACTGCCCCTCAGAAATGAAATTGAAAAAAAATGGAAGTGCAAAAATTAAGTAGGTTCCAATTTTGTTTCTAAAATTTGGATAGTTGACCAATAAAGATGATCAGGTTGGTTTGATACAATGCTCATGCATGAAAGTGAGCAAAGGATACCAAGGGTGGGTAAATAGGGTGAAAAGTGATATAAATGTCCCATAAGAGGGTTAAATAGGTCAAAAGACATTTTACCCTTGTCATTTTCATACTCACCTTTTGCAATTGGTGATTTGGAGCTCTGAGTCAGTGAGGATGGTGGTCCCCTTACGAGAGCACAAATTCAAGCAAGGTCATTGATATGAGCATCCAAAAGACTATTATACCCTGGTAAATCATTAAGAGCCTCTATTTTTAATATTTTTCATTTGTACCTAAGTTTTTTTGGATTTTCATGTGAATTTTGGTGATAAATATAGTAGTGTAAGTCTTTTAGTGCATTTATCTCATCTGAGTTCTTGTAGCACATTCACGTAATAATTTAGTGCATTCGAAGGCTGATTTAGCGCATACAAAAACCTAGGCTTTAGGAAAAATAGCACATATAAGGATTCTAATAACGCATTTAAAAGTTTGAGTGCATATGATCTATTTTATAGTGCATATGTCTAATCTTTTAACATTTATAAATTAAATAGCGCTTATGCATTGTTGAATAGTGTGTATGATCATTTAAATAGTGCTTAGGCATGTTATTGCACTTATGATGTAGGAAATAGCACTTTTGAATGTCATAATAGTGCATATCTCTTTTTTAATGTATTTAATTGATTTGGTAGTGCATATGTCCTAGGAAATAGCATAAATGGTTATTGAAGTGCGAAAATTAATTGTAGGGCCTCAGTTGAACGTAAAAGGCTAGATTCTAGGTTTATCAACCAGGGATCATCATAATGAGTAAACAATAGTAATCAGGTATTTGTGAAGTGATGTTGTAGGATCAATCTGATGATAGATAGGTAAAAAAATGATGCCCCAGCTTAGGATACAGAGTAGGGAAAACAAACAAGTCTAACTCTGGATAGAGAAAGATGAGTAACAGGTCCAAGTAGAACTAGTAGTGAGGTAGCTATATATAAATAGGAGACTGATGTGTGATCACTTTGTGAGGAAAACTAACATTTTTTTTTGTCTGATGAAAAATAGGTATGTGGGCAAAAGCTCATGGTACAAGGATTGTATATGTGGCCTTTAGAGGCAGTGGACTGATTGTCAGGCACATACCATCAGGTGTGTTGGTGTTTTGAAATGTTACAGGTTTCAAATTACCCCAATGAGAATATGGTACATCTAGGGGCAACTAACTCCCATCTTTAACATATCATTTCAAACACCAAGCCAACTATAAGGCTAGACCCTTCTTCTACTTCAGGCTCTACAAAACCTAGGTGAGTGAACCTCATATTCAATTATATGGTACCAGTGCAAAACATATTCCTAAATCTACTAAGCATATTTAACCCTTATTTCTCTTATCAACTCATGCAATGACCTAGATCTGCAGTAGCTAAACAAATCTATGAAATTCACAAGCTGAGCGAGGACAATCTATTGCAGCTCTTCAACATAAAAAGGGAAAAACAATTGATTAATAATGTTGAATTCAACACAAATCCAAATATGCAGCAGTAAGAACTAATTGATCCTATAACTAATTAGTGCCTAATCCATTGGGAAATTTCATGAATTCAATACATACATTTGTGATACTAGGACATGTTTCATATACCTATACATCAGATCTATCCTATCACTTTGTGAATCAGACATTGGTGTTCATCAAGACCTCATTCTCACGAAATATCCTTCTCAAATAATCAGCAACCTTGTCAAACACATCAAGCATTTACGTGGCCCTTTGTTCCAACAGCAAAACATATCTAACATACAACCTTAAAGGGATGCAAATGGATCTCAGCTCTTTATTCCTAGACCACATAAGACTATAGATTACTAGGATAGGAGACGAGAATTAGAATGAAACTAATGAAATTCTTGCTCATTTGTATTCATTTCCTTGAAATAATACAATCAAATGCATGAAATCAAAACATGAAAACACCTAACATATTAGAACTAGTTGTATTATCTTTCCTACTATTGTTCATACAAGAGAAATTGCTGAAGAAAATGTGGTGTCACAGTTAAGAAAATATGTCAAAACTGGAACCAATGGTCTCACAGTGAATAATTGGAACCCCTAATGGTATCACAGCAATGAAACTTGTTCTTCCCCCCAAAACTGGAACCATTACAATGAGAGAGAAGGAGAATGATATAGGAAGCAGTGAATTCCTAGATCTATTGTGAAGACGACATGTGTCCACTTGAAAAACCTCTCCTAATAGTGAAAAGAATCTCTCTAATCTCTCTCTATAATTGGATATCAAATCCTTGATGATTTTGCCTCCCAAAAGCATAAAGTGATTCAAAAACTTGATGGAAAAATAACTACTTTTGATGCCAGATCTCAAATCAAGGCAAATGCCAAAATCAGTTAAATGGCCTTTCGAATGCAATATAATCTTTTCAAAGTTGTTTTTTCCACATCTAGGCTTTAACAGACTTTTATATCTGCTTCCTAGCCAATTTTGATGCTCCATGATGAAATTTGCCCGTTCTACTGAGAATGCCCCAAAAATTACAAATCTGCTTATAGCACGAACTGGTGAATAGTTGTGCAAAAAATGACTCCATATTTGAAAATTTTGTTTCCTCCCAGTTACAACAATATATTGAAGTCCATATTTCGAACAAAAATTGCTCCAGTTATGCCCCTTTGAAAATCTAGGCTCCTATTCATGACTTTCATGACACTTGAAATTTTTAAAAATTTAACCCTTTTCTATAGTTTAAAACTATAGAATAAATCAAATTTTTATTTAAAAAGGAATTGCACGTGGTTTTGAGGATAAATCAATAAAATATTAAAATTTGAATTTTTTTAATTTCCCCACCATTCTCCTTCGGGTCAAACCTATTGACCAACCCTAGTGACATGTGTTGAGTCTTGATTGGCTCACTCCTATGCTTGGTCATATGTACCTGCCATGTGGATGCCACATGTCAATATCTCAGCATCTCATTATGCCACATTAGTGCCACCTCATCACTAGCTCAATGCCACATGTCAACATTTCATTGGGTCGCCATGTCGCTATGTTAACAATCATGCATCTTTTCCTTGGTGACATGGTGACAACTGTCGGATGTGCCATGTGTCACCACCCTATTCATCATTGCAACTTGATCATCACATCATAGCCTTCCTTGATATTTGTGTCATGTGGCACCTTGTGGTTGGTTTAAAACCCCACATCATTATTGAGTCATTCCATACACACTGCTTGGCTGCCACTTGTCAAATTTTGGTTTGCCAACCACATCCAGGCGGGACCCACATCTTCCTTCACTAGGTTTCAAGTTTTTAGGGCCAGATTTGTGATTTTTTGACAAGTCGCCAAGTTGCTTGGCAGAAAATCTCTTCATTTTCTGGTGGTGACATAGTGACCATCGAAAATCTCCACTTTTTTGGTAAACATTTCTAGCTTTTTTGGTGACTTTTCCGTTTGCTCTATTTTGCGTGCTCATTTAAAAGTTTCTCCTAGGCACCTCCATCTATCAATGGCTAAATTGGGCCCAACATGTAGGCTATAGCTTGCAAAAGCCTGTTGTCTTGAAGAGACTTCATTATTGTGTGTGGTAGCATTTAAAAAACAAAAAGAACACCCACCCGACAGATGTGGGATAAACATTTCAAACTCAAAATTAGTAATCAATGTTGAGCTTTCTCCATTTGAATCATGTAATGTTGATCCAACAATTTGTTTAACTTTCCAATTGTGTATGTCAATGCAAGGTTTGAAATGAACAACACACTTTGCAACTATTGCAATAGTCGATGATGCTTCTCAATAGAGACAATGCTCTTCTTCTTTCTATTTGAGATTATCAGTCAACTAGCGCATGAATCTCTAAACGTACAAGCCTGCAACTCATTTTCCCTTGCTACTAAATCAATCCCATTCAAAGTTGACTTGAAGTAAATTGTGGCATTGCCAACATTATAACATCATCTCAATTTGTCTTTGAAGTTAACACATAACATGGTGTCCAACTTCTTTGAAGTTTTGTCAAGCCACCTAATCGATTTGCTCATAGGCGGCTGAGTCGAGGATCATCTTCTTCATTTTAGTGCATTGGAATCTATTCAAAATATGTAGAAGGGTGTTCCATTATGTTTGCTCCTTTATGGAGTTATCCTTGTTTCTTGGTGACTACCCTTCTTCTACATGGGTTTCCTTTGTTTGGGTTTCTCACATCATTGGTTGTCGTGGTCTTCTTCCATTCTTTGCACTGATTTCCTTTGCTTTTATGGTGTGGACAGCTTTGGAAAGCAGATAGTTTAATTAAGACACTCAAAAATTCATGCCACTTTGCCATTTTTTCTCCTACGGCTTTCACATTTGTCGTGGGCACGTTTGGCTCCCTCTTTGGTGCCTATTCTTGCCTCTATTCATGCTCCAATATACTGATCCAAGCTGATAAGCTCATCCTCACTATACTATGAAAAGAACTAAAAAAGAGGAGCTAATTTTTTGTGATTTGAATTATCTTCAATAGTACCTATCTTAAGATTCTTCCCAAAGTTATCCCAAAACTTTTTGTAGTCCTCTTTATTCTCACTTAGAGCAATGCCTGAGATCATCTCAAATGTCCTTTTCAAAAGGTGTTTCCTCATGACTCAAACAATGTGACTCTCCTAAAGAATCTCCCTGGAGACATTAAGCAACAAGTCATTTGAATCCACCACTCCCTTAACGAAGTCCAAATACCATGGAAACAACTCCCCATCAAAATCATCTGAAATAAATACGAGCTTAACATACAAACAAATTTTTTTTGTCTTTGGATTTTCTATGTCTTCCCTGCCCATGGGAGCTATGGCAGGTATGTAAAGTACACTCATAAATTCAACTTCACCCTGATCTGTATTAAAATGAGTGCATGCAAGAGGATCCATGTATTCATTAAAATTCTTCTTGTAAAATTTGTTGTACTCTTCTAAAGAGACACTCTTTGAATTGGACATCTAGATAGGTTTGGTTTCATTGGCCAACTTGAGGCAAGCAAACTTTTTCCTTACTGGTATCATGATATTTCAACCATGGAGTAGGGAGGATTTGAGCTTCTATAGAGGCAAGTTTGTCACTAATTTTTATATCAAATTCCTTTGCATAAGGATCTTGATCATAATCATTATGGTAAATAGTCTGTAAGATGTCCATTTCCCTTTATGTATTTCTTGAGGATTTCATAAATCTCCTGACCTAAAACTTGCAACATATCAATCTCAAACATAGTCTTGGAAATCTAATGAATTTAATCGAGCCCCAAAGTGGGTCCAACTAAAAAAAATCATTTCCAAACAACTAAATTCTCAAAATTGATCCACTAAGATCTTCAAACTAATCTGAAATTAAAATCAAGCATTGAATTATCCCTTAAAAACTCATTTTTGCCCTTTACTACCATCATTTTAGTGTCAGAAGGTCCTTTGACTATCCTTAAAAATTGATCCAAACAGATAACTCAGCTCTGGGAATTGACACACTGATTCTTTGTTTCACATACTCTTACCCTTTCGAATCTCATCTCATGAAAAATTCTCAATAAAAATATATTCACTGTCAAAGTTACCTTCTCATAATCACTTGCAAGAAAACATGTCAGAAAACAATAAATCACGTTCGGATTTGGCTTTGAAAACTGGGTAAACTGACACTTTGGGGCATGGAAGGTGGGGCATTGGTTCATTTTCATGAGGAAAATATGAATTTGGGATTTTTGCTCATGAAAAATAACAAGATGCATTTGGCAAGCAGTCAAAGTGGGCTACTCATAATTTACAGACTGGAAGTACTGACAAAAAGACATTTTTTGCAAATGAAATTGACTTGGGAAAGTGTGCAGACAGATTCGTCAAGATTTGAAAATTGGCAAAATTAAAGTATTTTTAGAGGAGAAAATAGTGGTACAATCCATTAGATCTCATCTATCATGGATCTTGATTTATAACATCACAAACAGGGGTTCCAACAAATCTGCACTTCTTGACACCAGTAAAAAGTTACAAGTTGCATTTGGAATCGCATTTGAAAACTGATCAAACGGATTCATCATAAGCTCAAAATTGAAAGATAGCAAGTCTTTGACCTCTAGAATGCAACAAAAAAAGAATTTTAACATTTTAATCAACTAGGTCAAAGATATGATGAGCCAAACAAGGCTTCCCAAAATTTAGAACTAATTGCATTAGCATGACATCAATAAATGACCAACTTTGAGGGATTCAAAACCTAGTCAAGTAAATTCAAAATAATTCAAAATCTAAAACATAAGCTCTCTGGTACAGACACTAGAAACTCCCAAAATGGCAAGTCATGAAACATTACTAAGTGTGAAATATTCAGATGCTAACACAGCCTCCTGTCATTGTTTGACACAGGTGAATGCAGATTTGACAAAAGCTCAAAATGGGACTTCATGAAATGGCTCAAAATGAAAATTTAACTTCATTTAACAAGTAGACACATTGAATGCAAGGTGTTAGAAACATTAAACACCTCATAGGCTTCAAATGGATAACTAGGTACATATGTATTAAAAGCATTTATAAGGCCTAATTTTCTCAATGGTACTCAAAATTGAGGCCTCAAAGGTGATAGATAGATGTGGGTTCACATATTTTCTATAGATGTCCTAGTTCCAAGTGAACTGAGAGTTACTGGCAGTTGTGGCCAAGTAATGGCACTCAAACCACAACGCCTTTCATTTACTGATGGGGGAGATGACAGTGACTCCTAAGGATGTATACAGGATATTTTGAATCCTGACAATAGGGGATTTTTTGTATTATTATTAGACTATTGATGGCACTGCTTTTAGAGATGTGTTTGGAGATGACAACATTGGGGATGACAGTGTATCCTAGTTCAAGATGCTACAGTATGAGCCACTGCCAACAGTTTTGGTGGAATTGATAGGAGGGTTTTTGGTTCCAGATTGATAGGGGCAGGGATGTCCAATTGGATGGGGCTAATTGATACAAGATATGATTGATTAGCCACAAAGATTTGCATGGGGCAATTGCATTTTGGCACATATCATGATTTACATCAGGTTGTGTGTTCTAATGCGTCATTGTTATTAGCAGGGGTGCTATTGCTATAGCTATGGACATGGGAGCATTTTCCCATTACTCATCTAGTGTGTGTGTCATAGTGGCCTTGAGGTATGCCATTCATGTATACTTATTCTAGTATGATCATATAGCCCCATTTGGGCAAGACAGAGTATTGGCAGTAGATTTTGTATGACATTGATGAGGTCGTATGGAGACCTTACAGGTTCACCGAGCCGTGGGCAGAGAATGATGATGAGTTGAGATGATATATTTCTTTGGTCTAAGGTATTTTTGGGCCAGATACCTATAGTGATAGAGTAGTTTTATTTTGGGCAAGTGATGAGACAGTTTGGTCGATGGCAAGGCATGCCACAGGGGTCAGCTCATTATGCTATGCACTACAACCATGGGCCTTGCGAGATGGGGTGGCAGATACAGGGATGGAGAGGGATTATGCATGGTAGTTTTGAAAGCATCCCTTCCCTAGATACACAAATCCAATCGAGCCTATTCTGGGGATTGATGAGTCATCGAGTGGGGGAGAGGATGATGATGATGAGGGTGGCTAGGGGAGAGGTAGAGGGAGACAACAGTCTAGAGCCAAGGTGAGAGGTGTGGTCAAAGCATGGGGGAGGCGAGGTTGAGTAGCTATGGTACTACCACAGAGGGGAGTAGGATGAGGCCCAATGTAGGGACCAATGGGTGCAGGGAGGGTTGGAGGGATCTGAGACTATAGTGGGGCAAGGGTGAGAGGAGGATTGGTTGGTGGTGTAGGTGTTGGTCAGTGGGATAGAGGGGTGGAGTGTGCCAGAGCAGAGAAAGTGAGGGCTAGCTTACCAAAGATGTCTAGTGCAGAGGCCATGGGTGTAGGCTTTGATCAGAGATCCACCAAGTGCACAACCACAGGGACAATAGCAGGTGTTACTAGAGGCATAACCATAGGTACATCAACCATTATCACTAGATGCATAGCTTCCACTAGAGAGGCCAGGGGGATCGATTAACTTAGAAGCTAAGATGAGTGTCATGGAGGCTCATATGGGTGAGGTGTTGAGCACCCTACAGACATTTATAGATGTGATGACACCAGGGTGGCCACTGCCACCACTGCTACCAAGGATAGAAGGGGCATCCACAAGTTAGGCCATTGTGATCGGACAGGTTGCACCATCAATAGATGTGACAAAGTAGGTGCCCTGAGAGGGGACGAGTGCCCCTAGCAAGCTAGGACCATTAGATTAGGCACCTACACATGGATGAGTGTATATTATGTGTTGTGGCCTCACTTCTCATTGTGTATGATTATTCTTTTGATGTTCATTTGATATTTATGCTGATGCACTTTTGGATGTTCATATGGATAGACATTTGTGATTTATTGATGTTCATGTTATGTGATTATTGGATGTTCATGTGAGTGTAGTCTATCTTATATTCATGTGGATTTTGGCCTTCAGATGTATTGTCCAATTGTTGTTTTTGCTTTATGAGATATTAGAGCTTATAGATGTTCAGATGTGTGCACTTGTGATATCATGGTCTCATGTATGCATGTGATGGTTTGGTTTGATGGATATGATAGTAGTAGATGCAGATGTGTATATATATGGGAATGATTAATGTAGCATCACAAAATGGATAATGATTAAAACAAATGACATGGCAATAATGGCATAATGAAAAGTTGATGTGATAATATGAGTGTAATGGCATGAAATGAAATATGGTAGAATAACATTGGGTTTATTGAAATGAGATGTAATGGAATGTAATAAAATAGAATATAATGAGATGTAATGGAATGTAATATAACAACATGAAAATATAGTAGAATGAAATTAGATGTGATGAAATGAGACGTAATGGAATGTAGTAAAATGGAATCTAATAGATTGACATTTGGTGTAATGTAACATGATGTAATGAGATGTAGTGTGATTTAATAAAGTGATTTATAATGTAATGTAATGGAATGAAGCATGAAAAAAATGAACTGTAATGGGATGAATGCTGTGGTAATGTAATGAAATAAAATAAAATAGGAATGAAATGAAATAAAATGAAATAGGTAATGAAATATCTAATGAACGAAATGATATGTGATGAAATAAAATGAAATGAAATTGGTAAGTGAATGAGAAATGTGATGAAATGGCAAGGAAATGAAAATAATACGACGTAATGAGAGGAAATATCATAGGAGATATGATAAAATAGGACTATATGGTATGGAATAAAAATGAATGTAATGCAATGTAATGTAATGTAATGATATGTAATGAAATAAAATTTATCATGATGTAATGTAATGATATGAAAATGGAATGAAATGAAATTTGTTGTGATGTGATGCAATGTAATGTAATGATATGAAAATGAAATGAATGTGTAAATGAAAATAAAAATGTAAATGAACGAATCTGTGGCAAAGTGTCTTGGAAGTGAATATGGCAAAAGGAGAAGAAAAATGAAAATATGAAGATGGGATGAAATGAAGTTGAAAAATGGAAGGAAATGGAATGGTTTGAGATTTGAAAGCTGTGGGATGGGATGTCAACTTTTGAGATTCAAAAGCCATGAAATAAAATAGATGAAATGCATGAATTAAAGGTAATGTGAGGAAGAACACAAAATTCAAGTCACAAATGTAGAAAAATAGGGAAAGTGAAATATAATTAAATGAAACAAACTGTGATATGTAAGGAAATGAAATGGGGAGGGATGACGTGTGATGTAGTCAGTTATGGTGAATGAAAAGGAGATGAAATGGGATATGACAAAATGAGATTCAAAAAGCATGTAATGCAATAGAGGATGGGGTGTGATGAGGAATTAAATTTGATATAAGGCAATAGTGACTAGAATTGTTTGAGATTCAAAAGCCATGTAATGCAATAGGTGGGATGAAAATATAAGACAGTGATGCGAAATAATGAAGTGTGATGCATGGTGGCAATATTGCGAGGAGACAAAGTCCATGATAGTTGAGTGCTAAAAGCTCATCTTGATGTTGATGATGTTGCTTGTTATTGGATAACAAGTTGTGATTTTGCTGAATGATGTCGTGAAGGTCATCTAGTGTAATCTTGACTTATGTGCTAATTGTTTGCTTTCAAGGAACCCAAGATGAAAATGCAAACTAGATGAATACAACTAACTATCACTTTTTAAAGAGATGCAAACTAATTGTCATCATAGAGCATGTGATGACAAGTGAATAAGTACAACCACCACTAGCTCAACTATAGTTGTATGAATACTATGTCATGCCAAGAAGTACCAGCAAAGATGAACAATGCAGATGAAAATATGAACAGAAACTATAGTTGTAGAAGAATAAAAATAAGCACACAAACAGTCACATGTAAGATAAAAGACTGCACCTAAGATAGCAAATAAATTGGTTGAGGTACACATGGCTCTCCAAACGAGAGGAGGCACTTATAAGTGGACACCAATAAAGTGTGAAACCAAAGGATGACTGGAGTTAAACAATGAAAATCCAAAGAATATCATGACTTCATCTCGGTACTTCTAGTCAAGCACATCATCAAGGTACTAAAAGCACATGATAGCATAGAAAACCATTATTTGTGAACTAGGTGTGCTTCCAGTTGTGCATAATAGTATCAAGTTTGTTCAGTTATGCTAGGAAACAACTATTGTACCAGGCAAATAAGAAAGCATGGGATGTGTCAGTGGTGATTTAGGAGTGGGTTCTTCCAGGTCATGTGCATCTACGAGAATTAGGGTAGCTAAATGTTGGAGCCAAGGTTCAAGTGTACCAAGTACCAGTGTGATGGGGTGCAAAAAGAAAATACATGGAAGACTATAAAGAACTAGTCTCAAGTGAGTGACAACTATAAGTAAGTGGATAACATGGGAATGGAACAAGGCAAGGTGAAGAGTAGAACGTGGCTATTGGATATATTGAGAATTTGCAGGAAGCATGCAAGTGAAAGTATGTTGGGCTCACCAGATCAATCATAGCAAGAGGGTGATGCTAGCTAGAGAAGGTGGATGAGGCAACCGTGAAGAGTGAAGCACGTTTAGTGAACCTCCAAGGACTTGGTGGATCAGTTAGAACTAAAAATGTTAATTTCAGAGCCAGGTAAAGCAATTCAGGTGGGACAAGGGTCAACACAACCCAAAGAGGTGGGGATTAGGGTAGAATAAATGTCCTTATCAACTTTAATGATTTTGTTAGAGACTATAGTGCAACAGGTGTTGCAGGTGATATTAGATGATGAGTCGATGATGTAGGTGGACAATAGTTCACCTGGGATGATGAAGAGTATGTCAAGAGCAGAGGAGGAGGTGAGGGAGATAAAATCTCTTAAAAATTCCACTAGAGAAGCTCCAAAGGATGATGGACACATTAGCGAGGGTGAGTGATGAGTGAGACGCATTGGTTGATTAGCCTCGGGACACCAGGACAAGGGTCAACAAAAGGGGGAGCGAGCAGTGTAAATGTAGAGGAGCCACAACTAGGGGTAGGAGGCAAAGATCAATCATCACGGGACATGGAGGAATTATGGAGGATGTTAGCTATAGAGAGAGTTTGATCAAAGAATGCATAATAGGAGGTCGCATTTTTGTTGGGATTAATGGAGAAGGTGCCGGAAGATGGAGTGGAAATAGAGACAAGATGGTTGCAAGCAGTGGTGGAGTAGAGCCAATGCGGGCACAATCACTAGAGATGGAGTTGCATGTGGAGCATGCATGAGTGAAGGGAAATGATGTAGGAATGCAAGCAGAGTGGTCATGGGCCCAATGGTTGTAGGAATCTCTGAAGATGGTGCAAGCAGGTTTAGAGAGCGTTCAGAATGAATTGGTCTTACTGCAATTGCAATCTGAGTCATTTAGGGACGTGATTGCCAAAGAAAACTCCCTAGAATTAAAGTTGCAGGAGTAGTTGGCATCAAGTGAGGGGAAGGTGAGGCAATTGTTATAGCATTTGAGTGAGGCAAAAGTAGATGTGGAGCAATGGTGAATGGTGACTAATCAAATGTAATAAGAGCAGGATGTGGCCCAACGAGCAATCACTACACCAAGAGTAAACAAGTTGGTGGAGAATGTGTTCGTGGAAATGCACCAAATGGTGAAGGTACATTGGGAAGCCACTTATTGGATGGGATGTTATTATTGGGCATTCTTGAATAAGGACAAGCGAGAGACACAATTCATAGATAGGGAATTTACACAGCTACTGAATGTGCAATTACACGATGGAATCCCATGGATGCGATGTGGGTACATAGGGGGTTGACACCAGGGGCTTCTTCTTTTGGAGCTAGGCCAGAAGAGACATCATTGATTGGACACCCTGTTTTGCCACCTCCCCTAGGGAGGCTAGAATAATTAATCTGCCAAACATTGTTTAAATGTAATATTATTGTTGTTTTCGTAGGAGAATAAAAATTTTGTGCTTATTGTTGTGGCAATCAAAGGGACAATAGATATTGATTGTAATGCATTCTCATGTGTGTTTTCGTTATTTTCATAATATATTTGGATGTTTTTGGTGTTTTGAGGAATATGTGAATGTTTTTGGAATTTTTGATAGATATTTGTATGTTTTGGGATTTTTTGAAAAATGTTAGAAAGGTTTTAATTATTGTAAAAGTGGGAACATGATACATAGAGGAAGGAAAACCTTTACTTATTTGTGGGGAATTGAATTTCCATAAGGGCTCATGATGAAAGATGAGTAGAGATTTACATAACATTTGCAGAGTCATGATATGTAAGGCATAATTTTGCATATGTTAACAGTCATTACAGATGATCACAAAGCCAAAATTGGGACATTATTCTAGGTGTGTGCCAAGAAGGACATCCTTGAGGCCTATAAAAAGACATTTGGAGCCCCAAAAAGGACACTTGGGTCTTGAGAAGGTGAAATAGGGCCTTGAAAGAGGCACTCTGACTTAAAAAGGCACGTTGGGGGCCCAAAAGGACATTGAGGCCTTGAAAAAGGCACTTTGGGCCTAAAAGGTGCTTGAGGGGCCTAAAAAGGTGTTTGGGCCTAAAAAAGCACTTGAGTGGTCCAAAAAAAGTGTTTGGGCCTAAAAAGGCACTTGAGGGGTCCAAAAAGGACACTTGGGCCTTGAAAAAGGTGCTTGGGGGGCCTGAAAAAGGCACTTTGGGCCTAAAAAAGCATTTTGGGGCTAGGAAGGTGCTTGAGGGGCCTAAAAAAGGTGCTTGGGCCTAAGAGGCACTTAAGGGGCCTAAAACGGTGCTAGAGGGGGAGCCAAGCTCTCATGCTTATGCTTACTTATTCTATGCCCCCGATTGAGTGAGGATGAAAGAGTTTGACAGATATCTGGGATTTCAAGATAGCATTGATATATTTGTTGAAAGGGGCTAGACTAATCATGGCCACTACAACATAAATAAGAATAATGATCCATTGGGAATTTTTTCTTGTGACAAGAGGAAGGAAACGGGCGCACCACTTGCACTATCTGCGTTGTGCCAAATTTTCCAAAGTCCAACAAAATGTTTCAAGACATTAATAAGTTGCTTCTTAATATCAGTGAGGCATGTTGGATTCAAATATTGTTATGTCCTGTTGTATAGCCTAATTGAGCTAAATTGAGGTAGGAATTGATAGAAATTTTGAGGTGTTGTTAATTTTTTGAGTTGTCGCAACTATGTTTGGCAATTATGACCCCCTTTTGAATTTGTTGATAATTTTGGACAATTTTTGAATTTTTTTGATAATTTTGGATATTTTTGGGTCTATGGGAGTGGAATGGGGATATGAGTGAGATTTTTTGGAATACAGGGATAAACAGGGCCATGCAAGGTACCTAAAGAGGCAAGGAGACCAAAATAGGCCAAAAGGCAAGAACATGAGTGTGGATGGCTATGTTTGGGATGCGAGGGGTAATGAAAGGAGTTTGGGACATCAAATGGGCCAAACGAGGGCTAAAATAAGCATTGGTGATCATTGGTTAAGCTGGATAGCTAAGATGTGCATTGATTTTCTTGTAGTTCATGTCTATGATATCTCAATACATAATTAGACTCCCTGTTTTACTGAATTTTTTGTGCTCCCCTTTGTTGCTATCATACTGGTTGTCTTTACTACTGTGAACTACTTTTGATGCCAAAGAACCATAAAACTATGACCCACAAGTGTGTCTCAATTGGGTATGTGTGAAATTAACTTGAATGTGCTAGATGAGCCTCAAACAAGAAAAATTTGTTCGGAGGTAGTTGCTTGAGGGTTGTCTTAACTATTTTTTAGCATTGAAGGACTTGTGTTGTTTAGGGAAGTCCAAAGGTGTTGTCTCTTACCCCTTTTCAACCTAAAGGTGGCATTCTCACTTCTTTTCTACCAAATTTATTTATTTATTTGGAGTTGGTTTTGATTTTATTTTATTTTTTGGTATTTTTGATGTGTTTCTCTCAAAGCTCTAGAAATAAAACCATTTGAGATGAATACTATTGATGGATTCTGCTAGGTCAGTGCCATCATAATCTGAAAGTTTGTAAGTACTAGTCCCAAAGGACTCTGTGATAATGTAAGGACCAATCCAATTGGCTTCCCACTTACCTTTCTTTTCTCGAGCTGCTTGGTTCTTAGGGTTTTCTCAAAGCACTAGGTCACCAATCTAAAAAACATGGGGTTTGACCTTTTTGTTGTAATGTCTCGATAACCTATTCTAATACACTTTGAGATTTTCATGTGTTGCACATTGATGTTCTTCTAAGAACTCTAGCTACTCTAGATGGGCCACTCTGTAATCCTCATCGGACAGGACGTCCCGAAGAGTAACTCTCAAGGATGGGATCTCAACGTCTAAAGGAAGAATAGTTTCATAGCCATAAACCAAGGAGAAGGGTGCCATGCCCATAGGCATCCTAATACTCATCTTGTAGGCCCAGAGGGTGAGGTTAAACTATAAATGCCAATCTCTACCAATGTCATTGACAGTTCTTTTGAGGATGTTGATAATGGTTTTGTTGGTGGCTTATGCTTTGCCATTGCCTTGATAATAATAAATTGATGAGGAGTGGTGTATAATGTGAAACTTTTCACATAATTCATCAATTATTTGATTTTTAAAGTACAGGGCATTGTCCATGAGAATGGCATGGGGTATGCCAAAACTGACAGATGATATGGTTTAGAATGAAGGAAGAGATTTTTTTCCCCTTAGAGTCAGCAAGTGGCACCACTTTGACCCACTTGGTAAAGTATTATGGGGCGGTGATAATCCATTTATGTCCACTGGAGGAAGGTGGATGGATGGATCCAATCAAATCAAAACCTCACTAATAAAAAGGCCATGTTGTGGCCAAAGGGTTGAGCTCTTGGGCTAGTGTATGAATAAGGTTATAACCATGGATTTGGCATTTTTTGCAAGTTTTAACCTAGTCGATAGAATCCTTTTCCATGGTTAGCCAAAAATAACCCATCCTATGAATCTTCTTTGTTAATGTGAACCCACTGGAGTGTGACCCACAAGTCCCTGCGTGGACATCCTACAGAACAACTCTAGACTCATCCTTTTCAAGACATCTAAACATAGTATCGTCAAGACCCTTTCTATATAGCGCATCAGCCACCAAAGTGTAACATGAGGTTTGTTGTATGAGATTTCATTTTTGGTTACATGAGAGGTCAGACAGAATGGTGTTATCATGGAGGTAAGTGATGATGGTGTTATACCAAAGGGAATCAGGAGCATCAAAGTGGCAAATGATAAGAGAGTTAGGTTGAATAAATGTGGGTTGAACCATCTCTTCTACTAAGAACTCATACCGCTCATACTGCTCTGGGAGCTGGAGTAAGGAGGCTAAGGTGGCCATAGCATCCACTGCTCTATTTTTATCTCTAGGAATTTGTTCAAAAGTAATATGAACAAAACATGCCTTGAGGGTGTCAATCATATGTTTGTAAGGAAATAAATTTTCATCTTTGGTTTGGTAAGTGTCAATGACTTGATTGATGATAAACTAAGAGTCTCCATAAACCTCTAGTGTTTTCAGTTTCCATTCTAATGCTAGTTTGAGACCCAAGACCAAAGCTTCATATTCTGCCATGTTGTTGGTGCAACAAAAAAGTAGTTTATAAGACTTAGGGATGGTAACACCTAGTGGCGTGATGAACAAAATACTGGCACCTGATCCATGATGTGTGTAGGAACCATCAAAATAGAATTTCCATATTTCTAGCTCTATTTGAAGAATGTGCATGTCTGGGAAATCTGCTAGGATAGGATTTGAACTCTCTATAGGCACATATGTTAATTGATCGGCAATGGCCTATCCTTTGATTGCCTTTCTATCAACATACTCAATGTCGAACTCACTTAAGATCATCACCCATTAGCCAATCGACCTATGAATGTGGTTTTGATGAGAAGAAATTTGAGGGGGTCAATTTTGGATATGAGCTTTACTTTTTGTGTTAGAAGATAGTGATGTAGCTTTCAGGAAGCAAAAACTATGGCTAGACAAGCTTTTTCAATAAAAGAGTAATTGAGCTCATAGTTGACCAAGTTACGACTGATGTAATCGATAGCCCATTCTTTTCTTTGGTCATTTTCTTGTGCTAGGAGGGCTTTGATTGATTTATATATTAAAGAAATGTATAATAGAAAAGGTTTGTGTGATATAGGAGGTACCAACATGGGTGGATTCATCAAGTAGGTTTTGGGTAAGTTAAAATCCTTCTGACATTGATCATCCCACTTAAAATATATATCTTTGTGTAGCAAGTGTGTGAAAGGTATACACTTTTTTTGCCAACTGACCAATTGATTGAAGCCTACCTTGAAGAGAGTGTAGTTGACTCAAATCCTTTGGAGGTTGCATACTAATTATGGCATGTACCTTTTTTGGGTCAACTTCTATCCCTATGGCTGAGACAATGTATCCTAGAAGCTTGCTTGATTTAACACCAAAAGTGCATTTCTTAGGATTGAGCTTGACTTGGAACACTTCTAGGTGGGTGAATATCTTGGCTAGTATGGGGAGATATTCTTCTCCAATATGGGATTTGGCAAGGATGTCATCCACATAATCTTCCATAAAGATATGCATCATATCGTGAAAGATAGTGGTCATAGCCCATTGATAGGTAGCCCCGGCATTCTTTAGCCCAAAGGGCATCACATTAGAACAAAATGTGCTCCATGCACAAGTAAAAATTATTTTCTCTTGATCTTTTGGTGCTATCCTGATCCAATCATACCCTGAAAACCCATCCATGAGTGAGAACATGAAATGACCTGTTGTTAGATCGATAATGGTGTCGATGTTGGGGAGGGGGAAATCATCTTTGGGACATGCTTTGTTTAAATCCTAGAAATCAATGTAGATGCATATGTTTCCATTCTTATTTGATATGGGAACAATGTTGGATATCCATGATGCATACACCAAGGGCTTGATGAAATTGGTGTTGATTAACTTTTCTAACTCTACTTTGACTAATAGAACTATATGGGGATGCATCTTTCTAAGCTTTTGTTTTACTGGATTAACCTCTAGAAAAATGTTGAGATGGTGGAGGATTAAAGTTGGGTCTAAGTCGAGCATGTCTACATAAGACCGTGCAAAGTTTATCTGTCTTTCTTCAAAGAAGTGAATGAATGCCTCTTGTTCCTCTGTGCTTAAGGATTGTGCTAAATAAATGATCCTCAGTTCTTGCTCTATGCCAATGTTGACTAGTTCTATTAGTTCAATCAAGATAGAAGACCTTTCCTTGGAGTGTTTAGGTAAGGTATCAATTACCCCATCCATGAGTGCCACAATTGGGTTTTCACCTTGGGATGCATCACTTCTATTTGTTTCTATTTTTTTCTTGAGGTCAACCACAACTTGGTAGTGATCATTGAGGTTATGGAATGCTTGACCTATTCTAGTGTAACTGAGGTAATTGATACCAGACTCAACTATATACCCTTCTTCTGTTCTTTATCAATGAGATGGTTCAACCGCATTAAGGTAGATAAAGACTTCATGGTCAGTGTCCAAATGAGGGATGTGGTGAGGCTTGGTTGTATCCTAGTTAATGAGTTTGAGATGGACTAGGGGGAGTGATTTGTAATATAGAAAGGGTTTGCCAAGGTTTAAAGACATGATTTCATTGGGTGACTCATACATTGTATCTATCAGATCTATGACATGAGCTTCTTCTAGAGTATCAGAAAAAGTAGAGCTTGTGAGAGGCTCGTAGTAGTCATCTTCAACTTCTACTAGAAAGAAGTCAGGGAATATTGTTTGAAATTGAAACCCTTCAACATGTTCATCATCTTCTAAGCTACTCTATTGTACCCTGATTCTCGGTGAAGTGGGTCTCGGACTAGAGGTTGTTCCTTGTGTAGCCAAACTGTCAGATGCAGGTATGTGAATAACATCACATTCTTTATTGTGAAGAGACTCCTTGGATAATGATTCAAACTCCCATTTAGTGGATTCATCATCATCTTTGTTATTAGAGGTGTTTATGGATGGTTCTTTCATGGGATGTGAACCTGAGAGGGATAGATTCACATTTATGATGTTAGTTTTTTTCTTGCTATAACCTTACTTTTGCTTTGGTACCTATACCAAGGTGGAAGAGGAAGAATCATTATGCTTAGGATGAGCTTCAGAAAAGGTTTGTGTCTTGTCTTGTTCACCATACCCTACCCTCATTTTGGACCTGTTGGACCTGAATTGTGCCATTAGAGGTTCAATGATGCATGTCCCTTTCCTTAAAGGACCATCTACCATGTATCCCATCTTTTTCATTAGGTCAAAACCTTTTCCGTGTAGGTGGGGGGAGATGTCAATGTTTTGTTGATTGATTTCTTCCACTGAGTTTGGTGGTGTGCCACTCACTTTGATAAAATGTGCATGATACGGTTTGGTGGATGATAGAGATCTTGGAGAAAGTGGGGGATCAAATAGGGAGACTGAGTACTCACCCACCCCTTTGCAATGCAATTTACACTTTCTATCAAATCATTTCATCAATCTATCTATTTCTTCGTAGTGTGACTATTTAGGGTCTTCAGATGATGATGGTGAAGAAACAGAAGGACCCAAACAATCCACTTTCTCTTTACCCTTAGTTGACGTTGATGAGTGGTTGTCATTTTGGTTAGTAGAGCATGAAGCATTTTTAGATGTCGACTAGCTGATGTCATTTGTTAGTGTGCTAGTTTCTTCCCAATTGTGAGGGACAAGGCAATAACAATATTGGGCAAAGTGCTAATCTCCTAGTGTGGTCACCTCGTGACCCATGTAAGGAAATTTAACACACTGATGATATGTGAAAGGAATGACCTGCATGTCATGAATCCATGGTCTTCCCAATAGGATGTTATAAGTTAATTATAGGTCTAAGACCTGACAAATAGTTTCTTTCACAACTGGTCCTACTCTGATTCGCAGAATAGCCATGCCTTTGAAGGATCTCTCCTCATCATGGTAGGCTTTGATGGTGATTTTCTTTCTTGGGTCAACATCATCCTTTGTATACCCTATGGTTTTTACTAGATTGAGTGTGCAAATATTGATGCATGCACCACCATTGACCAATGCTCTTTTAACTCTATTTCTGTGGATAAAGACTTCAATATGCAAAGGAGAGTTTTGTGGCTGAATGACAAACATGTCATCTTGGGCTGAAAAAGATACATAGTTAGGGGCAACCAGATTGTTGACCATGTTCTAAAATCTACTCACATCTAGGTCATTTGGCACTAAGGCTTTGGTGAGTATTTCTTTATGCTTTAGGGAGATTTGCAGTAGTTTGAAAATGGAGATGTGGGTCAGAGTCTTAACTAATTGGTTGACCAGGTTGTACCTAGGCAATGAGGAACTTACAATTGTATGATTAAGATTTTTCACAAGTTCTGGTAGAACAACTTTAGAGGCATGGCCTTGAGTGACAACATTTGATGACTATTTCTTACTTTTATCCTTAACTATGATAACATTTATGACATCAGCAAAATTGGAGATCATGTTAATGGTGTTATCGTAATGATGTGCATAATTAACCTTAGTTTGATTAGATTTGGAGGATTCCCCCTTTTCATGGCTCATAAAGGGGTTATTAAAGGCCATTGGGTCTTCATTGTTGGTAAGATTATTCACTTTGATGGTTCTGTCATTGATTAATTGTTGTATTGCCCCCTTAAGGGAAAAATAATTATTTGTTAGATGCCCCCTATTTTGATGGTAGGTACAAACGTACTTGTCATTCCACCACTTCAGCTTGACTTGGGGTTCATAGGGTTTGGCCTCAGGAAGTACGATGAGCTCATTAGCCAAAAAGGTTTGCAAAGCGCTTTTGTAAGACACCCCGATAGGAGTATACACCTTGGGTATATCGGAGGATTGATATCTGCGGGGAGGAGGAGCTTGATTGTAAGAAACTTGTTGATTGGACATTGAGGGAGTTTCCACATTATGTCAATAGAATCGGCAGGCATTGTCTTCTTGGGGTGTGTTGGAGTTGGTATTGTTGATGGCAGGATACAACTGACTTAGATTGGTTTGAGGTTTGACATGGTTAGCTTCAACCATCCCGTCATTAATGATGTTCTTTTTGTTGTTACTCCACCATGAATTTTGTTTATTGATTGCCCAATCAAAGGAATTATGAGTCTGTGTGGAGTTATTTGAAAAGCTCTTACCATCTTGTGATAGTTTAATGATGTCGTTATTTAGTAAGGTATCTTCTACCTTAGCAACATTCTCTAAGGTAGTTTTGAAATCTTTAGGCCCTTGGAGTTGGAGCCAGTAATTCATTGGTTTGGAGAGACTATTAATGAAGATGTTAGTCTTCTCTTTGTCTGGTATGTCTCTATGATACTTTGTGAACATGTGTCTCCACCATTATAGGAGGGTCTAAAATGACTCACCGGGGAGTTGTTTCATGTTGCATAAGTCAATCATTGTGACTTCTCTTTCGATATTGTAGGAATATTGGGAGATGAACACAAAAGCCAATTGATCAAAGGTCTTGATTTTAGAGGGTAGCTTGGAGAACCACTCCATGGCTTGCCCTCCAAGGCTCCTAGGAAAGAGATGCATCAGGTAAGTCATGTCATGGACAAATTCCATACTCAGGGTATAGAATTGTCTAAGGTGATCTTGTGGATTTGATGTGCCAAAATATTTATCATATTTTGGTATTTGTAAATTTTGTGGGAAAGGTGTGAAGGTAATCTTTTTATCGAAAGGGAGAGGACATACTTTTTTGAGGCTAAATTCTGTGGGTTGTGTTTTTTCTCTCTTCATTCTTTCCATTTCCATTTGTAGGTCTTGTAACTTTTGTGTGACAACATCTAGGGGTGACTCTTCTTCATCTCATTTCAAGTTGGTTACACCAAAATCATATGGTAATTTTGCACCTTGTTGTGCTAATGCTAGTATATAACATTCCTTGTATTTCTCGAGTATATTGTCGATGATATCAACAAGTTTGGGATTTTGTTGAAAATCTTTGATTTTAGTTTTGATACTTTGGTCATCCCATATGTTAGATGAACCCATTGTGGCTAAGGATTTTGAATTTTGATTGAACAAGGGTGACTTTTGAATAACTACATTCTATGAGCAATCTATTGTTGTAGTAGGTTCAAGGAGATTTAGAGGTTTTGTGTGTTTGATGGTTCTGTGGGCTATTCTAGCACTCACTCGTATAGGTGATTGTTTTCCTTTTGTAGCTATAGTGGTTTTATGCAGTGGCATGAAATGTGAATTGGATTCCTTTAGTTCTTGGGCATTTTTGACATGTGAGGGTTTCCATTGACTGTGACTCATCTGGAGCAACAAGCTAGGTTTTCCAAGGTGTTTGCTAATGTCAATAAGATGAGCTTCACTTTTGTGAAGTCAGGTAAATGATGGATGTGTGTCTTTGAATATCTCTAGCTTGATGTGTGAAATGAAGCAATGATAACAGTTGGGCTGATAATGATGTTTGTAGCCTTGCTTGTTTCAAAAAGATGTTTCTCAGTCAAATATGGAATTTCTCAAACTTTGTAAAATACCACCGAGGAAAAGGGTATCCAAATTTATCGCTTGTTCGTAGTTACCATACATGCAAATGGACTTTGTTTTATGTTTTTGCTCAAATGCATCACAAGATTGGTCAAATGCATTGTTTTACTAACCATATTTGCTTTTTAAATGCTTAGATGCACTAGTCTAATTGTCATATGCACTACTTAATGTTTCAGATGCATTGTTTTACTATACAAATATGCTATTAAAGGTTCAAATGCATTGTTTTGCAGGAATATGCATTATAATAGAGATCAAAAGCATCATAGGAGTGTTCAAATGCATTGTTTCCTACAATATATGTGCTACTTCAAGATTGTTCACCAATGTTCTTGTTTTGGACTTGGTTTCTCAATGTTTAGTTTGAAGTTGCATCTTTCAGAAGGAGAGTGATTCGCACTGGTGTTCTTTATTAAATTTTTAAGACACACTCAAGCAAAATGGTAGTATAAACCAAAGTAAAACATAAAACTGCACACACCTATAAAGTGAAAGGAAAGAGCTTCCTAACAAGGTTATCTAAAGCCAGTGACTAGCAGGTCTTAGTGTTTAATCAACTATGTTTGGATTTACCTCTCTTGTAACAAAGAGCTTCCCACCAATGCTAGGGAGGCTTAGCACAATCCCTTACAAGACTACTGGAGGAAGGCTATATTCCAAACATAGGTGGCTTGCATTCGATTGGGAATAAAAGATTGGGAGGCAATCCCTCTCACCGGCCCTACTAAGGAAACTTAGGAGGTCGCCTTTCTATGGCTAGATAATCCTACCTAGTGAAAAGTAGGAAATGGAAGTCACAAATAGGTTTGGGAATCCGATCACTCGAGAAGAGTGAGAGCATATCCCTACTATTTTGGCTTCCCAAACACAATACACACAAAGGTTTAATCATCAGCCCTTATACTACTGAAGATAGAGGGGCTCCTAGTTAAGCTATGTATGGATTCTTTCCTCATTCAATTGTAACCAATCTTTATAGAAGGTCAAGCATTCTGATCAACTCGAAGGAGTTGAGAGCATAGGCCTACTTCTATTTTGGATCAGTGAGATTGAACACTTCTATTAAGCTATGTTTGGAACTTTGAAATGTCGCACTTTATATTAACAAGAGTCAAGGTCCACTTACCTAGTTCAAAGCTAGCAAAGGCTAGGTGCTTTTAGGAGGGTCTTCATTCATGTTGCACGTTGTCTACAATCTAAGAGCTTTATGTTAACTCAGAAGGGACCTGTAAGAAAATGATATTTGGATATGGAAGTTAGATTTAGGAAACTGTAAATTTTACTAGATGTGCTACAGAAATACTCAAATGCATTATAGAAAGCTTCATAAGTGTTGTTTAATCTATCAAAGGCACTATAATAAAAGCAAATACATTGTAAAACACTTTATATGTGGTTCAAAAATAATTAGATGCTTTATAGAACTATTCAAAATCATTGTAGAAAGATGTAAATACATTACAAAACCATTCAAATGCACTTCAAAAATATTAAATGCATTAAAATAGACTTTAGAAGCATCAAAACATCTCTTGAAAGTGTTAAAACAAAGCTCAAAAGTGTTAGAAGGTTCAGATTCAGCCCTTGTGTGCTCAGGGAATACTTTGTGACATTGTTTTCACTGATATGAGGCCTCTCGAATGTTGTAGAACCTGTAATCAATCAGATCTACACAAGAAAATAGCAAGAAACATAGATCTATGCTAAAAATGAAAGATTAGACTGAAAGATTTGAAAATAGAGAGGCCTTTAGTTCAAACCCCACGGTGGGCACCAATTTGTACACAATGTAAACGTGTATTCATGAAACTTTAATGTAAAATACAGATAGACTGACAACAAACTAGACTAAACCAAAGAAATTAATATCAAAATGTAAATTCTATGAGCATCTCATGTTTCCCTAACTACAACTGCTAAGAAAGATCTCAGACCAGCATCTCAGTGACAGTCCTAGAATGGGAATATGCTTAGAATGTAGATCTACTATAATGCATGCAAGAGATGTGACTATAATGCAAATTATGTGAAAATAACAACTCTTAAAGTGTTATGACAATGGCCATGCAATGATCTAACATGTAATAAATGATGCTAAATGACATAAAAACAATGCTAAAATGCTTTGAACTTGCTAGAATGATATTGCTAAAATGATGAATCAAAATGTGCCTATAGTGTAGATGCCTAAAGCTAGGAGTGTGGATAGCAAGTAAGTGTAGGTGAGAAAGTAGAAAAGATCAACATTGACACACACCTTGAATGGTGATGGAATGATGGGGGAATCATAGATAAAATAGCTTGAGGTTTTGATACATGAGATAGCAAGAAACTTTTGGAGGAATGTGGAGTAGAAGCCTTTGGAATATTTTGAGGAAGATATTTGGAAGAAGATGAAGTGGAAGCCTTTGGAAGCTTGAATTTCAACTTTGACTTATTTTCAAGATTCAAGTCTTTCAAAAGAGACTTGAGAGTCCATATCACTTTTGATTTTTCTTTTCCTTTGGATGCTTTAGAGAACATGTATTCAATAATAGATTTAGGAACCCATATTTGCTTTGATTTCACTTTTTGAATATGGACATTTGTGGTCTCTTGAATAATTTTCCTCTCTTTTCATTCACACGTCAATTAGATAATACACAATGATCACTTGTAGATGGAATCTTGTATTTGTTCTTAAGTTGATCATCAAAATTACTTCCAAAAGACTTGGGATTTGTGGATGAAGAAGGCTGATATGACTGGTTCATATAGATAGATGAAGGAAGATTTGTTAAGGATGAGTGTCTTTGTTGATCTTGAGGTACAATTGGAGAGATAAGAGATGAGCTAGGAGTGAAAGTAGGATATGGAGGAACATAAGGTCCAAATATATATATATGGAAGGTTTGAAAGCTTTAGTTTTGATTGATAAGGACCAAGGATAGATTTATGAAATGCAAAGTGATAGTGAGTAGGGATATTAGCATCTTTAGAGTGAGCAACATGATCAAGGCCATCAATGGACTCATGAGTACCTTTAATAGGAGAATTTGAAACTTAAGCATAGTTTTGAAGTGCGTATGGAGAAGTGGAACAAGATGGGATACTTTGGTCTTAACAAATTCTTTTAGATAACATAGGCATAGTACTTTTCTTATGATTTTCAGTAAGCTTATTAGAACTATTAGAAGTGGGTCCATACCAAAGAGGTCAAGATTTATAATTCACCTTGAAGGGTCCTATTACTTGGTTCTTCCCTAAAATGCACAAAAAATATAAATTAAAACCACTAAAAAGTGGAGTATCTCAGTCACTTTCTTTGATCCAATGAAGGGTCAAGATTCCTGATTCACCCAAAGGATGAAGAGCATACTCTCCTACCAATAAAGGACCCCTACTCATGAGTTTTATGTACCTATTGAAAAGAAATAACTAATCAAATGTTACACTTGGAAATGAAAGAATAAACACAAAAACTTGTTTGTTTATTTTTCTTGGGTAGCCTTGCAAACACATTAGTAGCCCATTTATATTTGAAAAGCACTCTTATATTTTGTTTTGGAGGGAAAGTGTACAACTCCTAAAAAACAACAAGGTTAGGGCATCAAAACTAAGCAAGACCTGCAACACAAAGTGTTAGTTGCCTCAAAAATCCAATTTTTCTTCCAATCAAGTGTGTGCAAAAAGTGCAAACTAATCATAAATGCTCTCTTTTTTACTTTTTTCTTTTGACCTACTCAACAAGATCTTATTTGTTTTTTCTATTATTTAAATAAAACAAATTTATTTAAATCAATTTATTGAGCCCTAATATGACCTCTATATTTAAAACACAAATAACCAACCCTCTATAGAATTTAGAGACCTTTCAAAATATGTAGAGTTTTCTTTAAAAAATTGTTGATTTGTGATGAGAAATATTTTTTTTAATGAAAAATAACGACTATAAATAACTCAAATCAACTCAAAATAATCTTAAAATTAGACCAAGACACCTTGAATGCATCTCTAACCTACAAAAAAAAAAATTGATCCAAACTCCAAGTGGTTTTGAAGATATGATCAAATCTTTCAAGAACTAGGTTTTTGGCCTTCAAACCAATCTACACGAGGTTTAACCTTGAAACCAAAATGAGAACCTTTTAAAACCACTTGATTGTATTCAATAAGTTCCTATAGAAAATTAGAAATGAGAATGTAACTAAAATGCAATCAAGAAAATGGAGCTAGAAACTTGGTTGTAGCCCCACGGTGGCTGCCAAAACTGCGTGTATAAAAATAGATCACACTTTTATAAACCCTTCTTCTCAAGAATAACCATGAAAGAGAGCATCTCAAGGGGTGGTTTATATCTCTCTATCTATGATGTGAAAAGGTTGTGAGATGGTAGCTCTCAAATGAACCAAGTTATGCAACCCTTGCAAGGTGCACCATAGAATGAGAGATTCAAAGAGTAGAGGCAATGAGTGTCAATATCCAAGAATCCTCATATGGGTATCCAATGAAAGATGCAAGATAACAGGCATAAAAGATTAGAAAACCCCTATTTAGACTAGGTGAGCTATTATAGAGCACAAAAGGAAATCTAAACTAAAATGCCATGATGCAAGAATGAGAAAGAAAATATCAAATCCAAATGCAAGAGTGCTGCAAGTCCTTCAAAGCTCCAAAGTCACCAAGAAAACCTACATCATAACATTAGTATGAGAGTCTAAGATATGAGAATGAGGAGAGAGCCCTACTTTTAAAGATAAATGGATGGTAGGGATTTAGAAGCAAAAGATGGATAATCAAGGAAGGATAATGCATCATCAGTGATCCATGTGCATAAGCATCTCCACCAATCACAATCAACATTTGAGTTTTGAGAGGAAATAAATGTGTGGAGGAGAATTAAATGTTGGAATACTTTTAGAATAACGAAAGGGGGAGCGAGGTGGGGGGGTGAATTAGTTATCCAATGTCCAAATGTATAAATAAAACTTTTCACAGTTTAGTGAACCCATAAAACATTTATCTTCATGCATGCATCCATAAGATTATGCAATCACTTAAAACTTGCAGGTTATTGTCAAATCAACTTGCATAAATGTAAACATGAAACATGATAGATTCATCAATACACATGACACAATGATTTACATCAAAACCCAATTTGGATAAACCACAAGTAACATGCTACTCTTTTTCACTCTTCTAAAGTGATGCCCTATGAAAGGCCAACCCTATTAAAGGTTACAATACACATTGTTAAATGTGACCCTGTTAAAGGATTTCAATCACCCTTTTAGGAGTGAGCCTTGTTAGAGGACTTTAGACCATTCACTTGAAATGTCACCTGGTTAAAAGATTTACAAATGACTATTAGGTCAACCTTAATCAAAATGATTTACCCTAAACTGATACAAGTATTAGAGAGTAACAATAAAGCTTGATTTGATAACAAATTATAACTCCATTTACAAATTATAGATCTCTGTTCCAATCCTCCATTCTGCTTGGCTTTCACACATTTTAGCTATGATAGCTTTTTCACCCTTCAAGCATTCACAGTCTTAAGCCTTCTTATTTAACATGCCAATATAGACTCTTCTCTTAGGTCACTTGATGAAGCAAAACCCTTGACTCCTTGTCTTCCTTAGGTTCTCACACATGACTACCTTTGCTTCTGACTAGCCATTCCTATAAATAGGAAATTAAGATCTTTTGTTGCTCATTCTCCATCGTCCAATTTAGGGTTAGGATAGATTAGGTAGGATACAATGAATCTGTCCCACATTCCATACCTCTTCTAGAAACTTCTCCTTTAATTCTCTTTGAATTCACCTAAAAATGGTTTACTTTGAATTCTATGCCATCAACTCATCAACCTTATCTTCCACCTAGTTCACACATTCAAAGAAAATAAACTTGTTGGCCTAAATCTATCGAATTCGTGATCTTCTAAATAATGCAACCACTCAACATTGTCTAGCTTCTGGTGCTCGGCACATACTACATTGCTCAACATCCTTTATAAAATCACTTAGCACGAACTAAAGTTTACTCTTGCACAACATCAACTAAACTTTACTTGACATCCACTATTTTTCTCAACATATAGTAGAATAAACTTTTACTCAGCTCCAACTGATTTTCTACTCGACTTGCACTGACTTTGCTAGGCACCTACTATCCACTCGATCAAGCTTGGTAGACAAACTTTATGTAACTTGTTCTTTTAAATTTTCTTAGTGTAACTAGCCTTTGTAACATTAAGTAGATTATCAATGCATCATGTTATCACTATCTTAAATAATTCTTATAGTCCTTTACATAATCATAACTCAATCTTTCCTCTAGGTCCTATTGTTACATCTTTTGACCAAATCCTCTTCATCAATCAATTAAGTGATAGTACACAAATCATATAAGCAGTTGTCTTACCAGCAAATAGCAGGTTTGACATTAGTTACAAAATAATGATTGAAGCATATTGATCATACTTGTATCAGTTTGTTCTCAATAATCTCCCTCTTTGGCATTGATGGCAAACCAAACTGATCAACCAAACTAACTAGATTAAAACAATAAGACAATACCAAAAAGAAATTAATTCTTTATATTGAAATCTCTCCCTCCATTAGTAACTTCCATCTTCTGAGTAGGTTACAAAATTCTTCCTTATAACTCCCTCTGAATTTCGTTATAACTCCCTCTGAATTTTGTCTTATCATATCTCCCTCTTACTAGGTAGATGTTAAGATTTCTTCCTCTTTGATAAGTCTCCAATCTCTTGTATATATATCCCTCTTTTTCTTGTATTTTACTATCTCCCTCATCATACTTGTACTTTCCTTTGATCAACAATTATACAATCTCCCTCAGTAATTACTTTCTTGATCATTCCATTGACTTCCTCTTTCTTGCATTTCCCTTGATCAGTAACTATCTCCCTCTTTGACAACAATGCCAAAGACTTGTCATCTTAATATGCAGATATGAACTTCTTCAGTTTCTCCCTCTGTCACCTGGCTTGTGAGTAATTTGGAGTGTTAGTTCTTTGATTACTTTAGGCAGCTCCTAAAGTAAGATCCATTGCACCAATGTGTGAAATATGAAAATCAACTTGTTTGATTCAGGGCACTTCTTTTGTGACTTAGATAGCCTTTGATAGGGGTATCACCCCTAGATACTCATGAGCATCCCTAGGTAATGTTTTTGTGAAGATATGATGCAGGAGCATCCAGAGGTATAAGGGCAATCCTATGTCACCCAAAAAAATGTACTTAGACTTAGTTTTTGTTTCATGTGTTTTCATTTTTGGATACCCATTTAGGTCAAATAAAGGTTCCAACTCTCACAATTCCACTATCAGTGTTCTAGGTTAGAGTAATTGAACACCTTGGGATACGTGTAAATGTCAAAAAAAAATAGGACTATGTAATTGAGCCATAATTTTGGTAAATTAGAGGGTATAAATTGGTCAGATGAATGTAATTGTAATTTAGAGCATTCCAAAAAAAGAATCAGGTCAAAAGGCCCCACAGTTTGAAAGTTATTGCAATTTTTCAGTTTCTAGAGACCTCCTAAGAATGCTTCAAAGTCAAGTTAGGGGCATTAAATGACCTCAAATAGGGCCAAAAAATGGGGGACGAGCAAAGCTCTTCCATAGGGCTATAGAGTGCTTCGAGAGCTTTTCAAAAATGTAAATGGTTCATCAATCAGAGCTACAGTTCAAAAGTTATGCCTCTCGAAAGTTCGGTTATCATATCTAGATTCTTCTAATTTTGTGCCGACTTCTAATGCGACTTTTGGAGCCTTCTATTTGATCGACGGATGCCAACTAGCACTTTCTAGAATGTATTCCTAATCCTTAACCCTCTAGGGTCTATTTAAGAATATTTATGGCATTGTAAAAGGTAGTTCGGAGTGGAGTTTGAGAGAAGGTACTGGGAGAAGAATTTATCTCTAGATTTATGCTATTGTAAGCCCATAGAGCATGTTTTGGAGTTTTTTTCTCTACACTAAGTGTACTAGCATGTTTTTACAGTTAATAAAATTTTCCCTTTCCTATTGTGTCCATTATGTGCTTGGGTTGTGTCCCCATCAAGATATCAACAATTTGTTCTTTTTTGGTGACATATTCCATCTTCACCTCTTTATCTTGAACTAATTATCTTAAGTAGTGATATTTGATTGCAATGTGCTTATTCTTCGTGTGCATCATAGGATTCTTTGATATATTGATAGCACTTGTATTATCACAATAGAGTGTTACTAGTTCTATGATCTCTTCCTTCATAACCTTGAGTAACTATTTGATCCATACAATGTTTGTACAATTTACAGTAGCAACAACATATTCAACTTCAGCAGTAGAGTGTGATGTGCAATTTTGTTTCTTGCTAGTCCATGTAACCAACCTTTTGCCTAAGAAAAATGCTCCTCCACTAGTGCTCTTAATGTTATCAATGTTTCCAACCCAATCAACATCAGCATAGGCTCTTAATTCAATTTTTTTATTTTTCTTATAGTATAGACCATACTCCTATGTTCCTTTTAGATATCTCATTATTCTCTTTACAACCATAAGATGATTCTCCCTAGGATTCATAGAGAATCTTGCAACTATCCCTACAGATAATGTAATGTCAAGTCTACTATGTACTATATATTGTAATTTACCAATCATAGACTTGTATATTGTTTGATTCACCTCAACCAAATCATCATTCTTTGACAGTTTGTGTCCTGTCACCATAGGTGTACTTACTGAATTGAAATCCTCTAATCCAAAAGCTTTTAATATTTCCTTAACATATTTTGACTGAGTAATGTATATACCATATTTCATCTGATATATTTGCAAACCCACAAAGAATTCGATCTCTCCAAACATAGACATTTCAAATTCCATTTGCAAAAGCCTTACATAAAGCATCTTGACCTCCAAATATGATATCATCAACAAAAATTTCAGATAACAAAATACCTTTGCCTTTCTCTATCTTTATGTACAGATTGTTGTCAACATCAACCCTTTCAAATCCAATCTTTACAAGATACTTATGAAGTCTCTCATACCATGCTCTTGGTGCTTGTTTCAAACATATAGAGCTTTGTGTAATCTACTTGGCCTTTGCACATTTTAGCTCTAGTAGCTTGTTCACACTTCAAGCATTCGTAACCTTAAGCCTTCTTGCTTAATATGTCAATGTAGACTCTTCTCTTAGGTCACTTGATGAAGCAAAACCCTTAACTCCTTGTCTTCCTTAGGTTCCTGCACATGACAACCTTTGCTTCTGACCAAACATTCCTATAAATTGGAAATTAAGATCTTTTTCCACTTATTCTCCATTGTCCAATTTAGGGTTAGGACAGATTAGGTAGGATACAACTTATCTATCCCACATTCCATACCTCTTCTAGAAACTTCTCCTTAAATTCTCTTTGAATTCACCTAAAAATGGTTTACCTTGAATTTTGTGCCACTAGCTCATCAACCTTATCTTCCATCTGGTTTACACATTCCAACAGAAAAAACTTGGCAACTCAGATCCATCAAATTCATGATCTTTTAAATAATATACCCACTTGGCATTATCTAGCTTCTGATGCTCGGCACATACTACGTTGCTCGACATCCTCTATGAAATCACTTAGTACAAACTAAAGTCTACTACTACTCGACATCAACTAAACTTTGCTTGACATCCATTATTTTTCTCGGCATACACTAGAATAAACTTTTACTTGACTCCAACTGATTTTTTGCTTGGCTTGCACTAACTTTGCTCAACACCTACTATCCACTCGGTCAAGCTTGGTAGACAAATTTTATGTAACTTGTTCTTCTAAACTCTCTTAGTGTAACCAACCTTTGTAACCTTAAATAGATTATCAATGCATCATGTTATCACTGTCTTAACTGATTCTTGTACTCCTTTACATAATCATAACTCAACCTTTCTTCTAGGTGTTATTGTTAGATCTTTTGATCAAATCCTTTTCATCAATCAAATAAGTGATAGTACTCAAATCATATAAGTAGTTGTCTTATCAGCAAATAGCAGGTTTGACATCAATGACAAAACAAATATTGAAGCATATTGATCATACTTGTATCAATCTGTTATCAACAATCTCCCTCTTTAATAGTCTCCTTCAATCTATTTTCAACATTAAAGTTATTTTAAAAATAGAAGATTACTCTCACACAGAAACTTGTACATTCATGTGTAGAGAAAAATGCCTTTTATTTTATTTTTAAAATAGGGATAATGTTTTATGGGTGCACTCTTAGGATAAGTGGGAAGTGGGGGTTTTATTTAATTAAAAGGAAGCACTTTATTTTAATTAAATAAAATACTTAGGATAGAGTGGTTAAACCATAGGTTATAATCGAATAAATAGATTTTTGAGGATTTAATGGTCATCTAGACATTAGCTAACAAGAGAGTTATAATAACCACCTAGTTAAACTATGTGATCTATTCTAAAGAATAAATGAAAACTAAGTTACGAAGAAATCCATGAAGCTACAATATAAGTGAACCAAGATGCAAGTATGAGGAAACTAGTATGAGAATGCAAATGCTCCAAGTCTTCAAAGCTCTAAAAGCACCTAAAAACCTATAACATAATGTTAGCATGAGAGTCTAAGATTAGAGAATGAGGAAGAGCCCTCCTTTTTAACAAAAAATGGACAGTAGGGATTAAGAGGGGAAAAGGCATAATCAAGGGAGAAGAATGCATCTTGAGTGATCTATGTGCACAAGAATCTCCATGAATCACAATCAACCATTGGCTTTTGAGAGGTTTTGAAATGCATGGAGGAGAATTAAAGTTATTTTAAAAATAGAAGATTCTTCTCACATAGAAAATTGTGCATTCATGTGTAGGCAAAAATGTTTGTTTTTAAAATAAGAATAATATTTTATGTGTGCACACTTAGAATAAGTGGGAAGTGTGGCTTTTTATTTAATTAAAAGGGAGCATGTTCTTTTAATTAAATAAGAGACTTAGGATAAGGTGGTCAAACCATAGGTTATAATTGAATAATAGATTTTTGAGGATTTGATCAAGAATAAACAATGGATAAATTATGTAAAAATGATAGAAAGAGGGCTCATAGTCTAGATGACCATTTTTGGGTGATTACGAAAATCAACTTGGCACTTTGTATACAATAGTTTTCTCAACAATAACATAATAAGAACTGGACATTGTATATCTTGTTTATTAAATAGTTTAACAATCAATCTTATATAGTACACATATAAACTAACCAAAAATAAAAGTTTTAAAGTTCTAACCTACCTTTTACATATCTTAGAATACCCATTATGCACTAAGATGCAAATGTTACTTCAAAGCTTTTATAAATAGGAGATAAGCCCAAAACTAGCCCTCTTGAAGATTTCTTATATTAATAGCTTCCAAAAAGAGATACCGCCCATGCATTAACTAGAGATTTTTAATTATATAAGAAGAAATTATGGTGTGTATTTAAGTAATTTACATATTTCTTGAACTAGTTTCTCTCAAAACAAAAGTTTGATAAGATCTATTTGATATCCAAATTTGAGCATTCCATTAACAAAAGTTGCGCATTAAAATCCACATATAAGATTTTTTCACTTATTAAAAGTTCATCAAACATACAACAACATATATGTGGCCAGACTAAGATAAAATAAAATATTAAATTCACATAAGAGTTTTAAACATGTAGTGATAATGACATAACAATACATAATCATTTTTTGAGGCTAATATATATGTCCAAGTGGTTGTTTGAACAACTCAAGATGTTGAAATATAGAACTATTTTATTGTATAGGGTAAAATATGGATGATAAGGGTCTTGAATAATGCATATGAAAGAGACCATAAACCCATATTTTTACAAATACATTTAAATTATTATGATATGAGATGTAAATATAGGAGACTAATATAGAAATGAAGAAATAAAATGTACTTACCTCTGAAAATGAATCGGCTAAAAACCCTATCAAACAATCTCAAACAATGTCAATTTTCTCTAACTTGAACCAAAATTGTGAGATCTTCAAAACCTAGAAATATTTTCCTTTTCTAAGGGTAGTTCAACCTTTACCCAAATAGGGGGGCAAAATCTTACCTCAAGGCACAATTGTGCTCCAAAAAGTCAAACTTGACCTACACTACTTCGACAAAAATTTTGTTCATAGATTCTACAAGTTCAACGAAAAGGGTATCCAAATTTGTACTTCAATTCATTGTTCCACACCTATACCTGCAAGAAAAATGGTTTTTTTGTTTGGATGGGGAGTTTGCCTTGGCTAAACCCTAGTTTGGAATCAACCTTGAAATGTAATTGAAATTGTAATATGTATAAAAAAAACAAATGGAACTATTCACCTTTCTTATGTAGAAATCCTTGCGGAGGATTCAAATCCTTGAATCTACAAGTATGGATGCTCCAAATGAATGTAGAAATGAATATAAGATGTCTCAAATCAATGACATTAGATATTCAACACCAATCTTGAATGGATCTTGGATTAGGAAGAGGCTTGAATAGAAATGGATGAACCTTCAACAAGAGGGCTCCATAGAGCTTGAATCCTTCAATGGTTGCTAATGGATCTCCTCAGTGAATTGAATGCTTGAAGATGGATGTTTTATTGAACTTGATAATGCTTGAATGCTTGATCATTAAAGAGTATAACTTTGTCTCATTTTCTTATGCCTTGTTCATTCTTTTAGTCTTAGAGAAAATGAGAGGAGGCTTCCTTATATACAGATCTAGGGCACAAACTTCTAGAGAAGGTCAACATGGGAACATTAAATCCCAATTAAGCTTAAGCCCTAGAAATGGATCTAAATTAAATGAAATTTAAGAATTTACCATTTCAAAGACCAAAATAGCTGACTTGAAAGCGGGAAAACAATTCTTTCTAAAACCCAACATCTGAAAATCATGGAACTTTGAAATGTGGACCTAGTGTCAAGGATGAGGTTGACCCTGCCCTAGGTTAGGGTCGAGGTCATCCTTGACCTAGGTCAAGGTTGAGGTTGACCTTGATCTAAAATGTTGTCCTTAACCCTGAGGTAAAAAATCTTAGGATCTCATTCTAGAATGCCATAAAAGCGCAAGAAAGAAAGTGGAAAGGGGAAAAATAGGATTAAAAGACAAATCCAAGTCAAAGACCTATTCAAGGTGCCTGACATGACCCTAGACCACTTACTCGGATGGCTAAAACACTCTTAACATGGAAGTGCTTCCATTTTAAGATGATATAGTTATATCTAGCACAAAGAAATATTTTGAGCAAGTAGATTAAGCCTCCAAGGATTTTGGTTTGATATTAGGAAGAAGTCCATATTCCTTATTCTCTATTGTATTTTTTTTCTTCCTACAACTCTTTTAAGTTACTTTTCAGTGAGTCTACATTATAATAATACATAACATCTTGAAAATGAATGTGTGGATTTTTATGAGTTTTGAAAATTATTTTGCTCGCTTTGTTGTGTTTATTTTATTATTCATCAATAAAGTTGTTATCAATGAATGCATTATTCCAATTAAGAGTGAAATGCCCTTTTATGTCAATATCATGTAGGCTAAGGATTTTTATAATGATTTAGAATGACTAAGAGGGGGGGATCTTCTATCCTCAAGTCTAGATTACCAATTTAACTTTTAATCACTTTAAACATATTAATCAAACTCAAATACCCACTCGGTCTTTATAGCATAACTTAAGCAATTTAACATTTCATGCAATAACTTATCTCTTTGTCTCTATACATATTGATTGTCAGTGAATAAATAGCTATAAAATATAGCATGCATAAAAATAACATCTACACATGAAAACAACACTTTGACACTAGGATTTAACGTAGAAACCCAATTTGTAAAAACCCACCAAGTAACATGCTACCAAATTTTCACTCTTTTAAAGTGAGCTCAGTTAAGAGCCAACCTTGTTAAAGATTATACAAAACACTATTAAATGTGACCATATTAAAGGATTTAATTACCCTATTAAGAGTAGCCTTATTAGAGGACTTTAAAACATTCCATTAGAATGTCACCTTGATTAAAGGATTTTGATTGATATAGTAAGAATTTTCTTTAGGGAAAAATTCACCCAAGAACAAAGAACTCAAACACAAGCACAATTGTAGACTAGAAAGAGTATGATCAGAATATTGATATGTATTTGATTCAATGTGAATGAAAGTATACTAGGATTGCCTATATATAAAGGCCTCTGAGATGCATCTAGAATGCCTAGGAATCAACATCATGATAAGTCATACAACCAGGCACATGTACACCAGATATGGGTTATCCTCCATTAAGCACGGAAGTAAGTGCGATGATGAGAGGATAAGCCTACAAAGGTATAGTGCACAAATTTATGTTGTAGACACCATGTGCTAAATTAGGAGTGTGAATAACTGTGTTGTCTACATGACAACTCAGTGAATGATGCAAACTTCAGTGTTGTAGACACCATGTACTGAATTAGAGTTGTGCACTTCTATGTTGTCAACATGACAACTCATAAAGGTACACAAAATCCTAAGCGTCTCACAAAATAAATAATAAAATAATGCATTAACCTAAGTAAACTTAAGTAAGTGTAAATAGTAAATACGTATTTACACCAACACCCCCCCTTAAGTGCAACTTATGGGAATGCCCTTAAGCTTACGAAAACTAGGATGAAATGCATGATGGGTCTCGGCTACTAGGCCATGTTAGGTACCCATGTACATAATGAAATGCAATCTCTCATAAAATAGAGAAAGAGGGAAAACTTCATGGGAAAAACCCTCCCCCAAAAAGAGAGATGAAAAAAGAAGATGCATGGATGGATGGAGTAATCAAGACCCCCCATTACGACATACATCCAGTATATACAATAGTGAATAATGAGAAGAACAAGACCTCATAAGAGGAAAAAGTCCCCCCCACCATAAGAAAGAAGAGGAAGAAAGACAAGGTAGTCCCCCACCTAATGAAGAATGTTGACCGATGATTGTTGCTCCAAGGAAGAAGTTGGTCCATGACTATTGAATGATGTTCCTCCCCTTTGGAAGAAAAAATGGCAAAGGTACAATCATGAAGATGTATGTTGACCCTGAAATCTGCTCAAGTGTCCTTGTGCTGATGATCACCCCTTCTAATATTGCTAAAAAGAACGAATGCAAATCTGGCAAGGATGTCTATAGAACTTGTTCCAATGAACCATCTGTCTCCTCAACTAATAAAGAGACCTTTGACAATTGTTGTCCATAAGGATCCACAATCACATCAACCTATAAAGATCGATCATGTAGAGAATGGACATGAGGGTTAGAGTGAGCCCTTGCAACAATTGTAGAAGGATCATCTTCATCAAAGAGAAGATGTAAATCATCAACGATATCTCCCAAATCTACAGTGTGTGACTCCATGAACAAACTTGCAATGTCTACCATGTAGTCATCTTCTATTACTAGAGCTAGAAGACAAAGTGTACCCTACTATGCTAGACCTATCATTGTGGCAATATAAGAATGTGGACTATACTGATGTCGTGACCTCTTGCTACAACTGTCAATAGAATGCCACGTATCTGAATCTATTGAAGCACTATCACTGGCATTACTATCAGTTTCCACAAGGTATGAAGTGTGGAGAGGATTAGAGGATAAGTTGGGCGAACTTTCCTCAAAGTGAACATCCTTCTCCACAAAAATCTCATGAGTCTCTGGATCCATAAGTCTATATGCCTTCGCACTATCTTCATAACCAATGAAAGTACAAGGCCAAGATGGTGGTGCCTTGCATCCCCTGGAAAATAGGTTTGCCCCTGTTGGAAAATTGAAGACTCTAAAGTGACTCATAAATAGTTTTTTTCCACACCATGCCTTAAAAGGAGTTTTTCCATCTAAGGCATTATGAGGAGACTTGTTAAGTATGTGATTCACACTACTTATGGCTTTGACTTCTAGTGTGGGATCAAGAGACTTGGCTTGTATCATGCAACTTTCCATGGACTTAAGAGTGTGAATCCTCAGTGCTATAATATCTATCTTGTGCAGACTGAATGCTAGTGGATTCTAAAGATCAATTCCCTCAAGTTTGCAAAAGTCTTTGGGTCTTCTATTCACATATCTGCTTTCATTGTCCATCGAAAGAACCTTGATGGCTTTCCTTGATTTCTATTCAACATGACTCTTAAAGGCTTGAAGCTTATCAACCACTTCATTCTTGTGATGAAGTAGACCCATGTGAAGTGTGAAAAGTCATCAATGAAAGTAAGGATGTAGCGGCCTTGGCTAACTGATGTCACTGCAAAAGGACCAGCTAAAACCATGTGAACCAATTGATGAACAACAGGAGCTCTTGAAGACTTCCCTTTATCATACTTCTCCTTGAGATTCATATCCACTGAACATGATGAACACTCACCCTTAGAAAAGTGGATGTTGGGCAAACCTTTGACCATGTGTTTTGAGCAAAGTTGCTAAAGAGAGTGGAAGTCAAGATGACCAAACCACTCATGCCATAGTTTGGTTTATGAATCAGATTGAGTTATCAAGGCATGCGAAGGAGACTTAGGCGCAAAGTTGGAGAAGAAATAAAGCCTCTTATCATGATTGACTTTCCCCACTACAACCAATGAATCATCTTGTAGACTTTGCACCATCACTAAATCTAGAAGGAACTCAACTTTATTGCCATCTCCAAGGTGAGTGATTTGAGAAATTGAGAGGAGATTAGAGCTTAGGTTTGGAACATAGAGAATGTGTTTGAATTCCCCATTTTCCATTTTCACATGTCCTTTCCCTTCAACTTATATTTTAGTATCATCTCCCACAAAGATGTTTGGTACTTGTGACTGTTTCACTGAAGAAAAGTCTCCCTTTGAAGAACCAATATGATAGGAGGCACCTGATTCAAGAATCCATTCCACAGAAGAACTTGTATTTTCCATAATTGCTTGCCCTTTTCCCTTGGAAGTAGGTGGAGTTGAATCCTTGGAAGTACCTAGCACTTGAATTTTGTTCTTCTTGAGTAGGTTTTCCAACTCATCGATTCTCTTAGTCTTACAATGATGCTCATCATGATTTGGCTTCTTGCAATATGCACAAAAAAATTTGTCCTTCTTTTCATTACTTCCCTTCTTGTTGGAAGAAGAATTGCCTTGCTGTGAGGAGGATTATTGTGTCTCTGACTATAATTTCTGCTTCCACTGCTTCTTCTTGTTGTTGCTAGAACTTCTTCCTCCTTGACTTGATTGGTGCTCATCACTAACCACCAATGCTTTGGTATTTGATGATGTGAAAGTCCCAATCTATCAAGTGAGATTGTTCAAGTAACATCTCTACAAAAGCATCAAATGTAGGCTTTTGGAAAGCACTTCCCATGGTTAACCTGTGTGTATTATAACTTGAAGCAAAGAAAGTATACTCTAAAGGTAGCCTCTTCAAGATATGATGAATCAACTTGTCATCCTTCATGGGATTTCCATAATCTTTAAGTAGTGCCCTATACTCATTGGCTTTGTTGATGTAATAAAGTTATTTGGATCCAATAGAAGTAGATCATCCTCAATCTGGAATCCCTTTTCTTCATCCACCTTACCATACAATGCTTCAAGTTTGTCCTATGCACATTTTGCTTCCTTGAAACTGGCAATGTGGAAGAAGAGATCTCTATGTACATAACTCCTGATAATTCCTAAAGCCTGATTGTCTATAATTTTCCAATCGATGAGTTCTTTAGCATCAGTGGGTTTTAAAATTGTACCATAAACATAAAGATTTTGACCTTTTTCCATTAATCTACTCCATACAATATCTTTCCATGTAGAATAATTGTGTGAAGTTAGAAGTGGACCTTTAGGTGAACCCATGATGCAGAAAAGTAAAAGAGCACAAAAGAGAGACACAAGAACATAATACACACTCCCCCTTTGCACTCAATCAAAAGACCCCCCAAAAAAGATGCTTTTGGCACTTTATATGTAGTGTGTGTACAATAAGCCACTTATCAAAAAGTACAAAGTGGACTTTTGATTTTCCCATATACAATTGCCTTTTGAGGCCCAAATTTGTCACTAAGCATTATAACTCAGATGTACAACAATTTTGAAAAGTAATCAAAGCATTACAATGCAGAAAAGGCCCTAAGTCTAAAAGTGAGATTTTTTTTCCACGCAACCATATGATCTGATTACAGATCTAGAAAGTAGATGAAAAATAATGCATTTTCAAAAGAAATAAAACCTTAAAAAGTGTCTAGACGAGCCTGTACGAAGCGTTTGAAGTTGCAAAATGCAAGATTGAACAAGTATAGTCACCAAAAAATGCAATTTTTGACAAATCCTTGTACCAAAACTAGAAAAGAACACCACCACTAAAAAGTTTAGGAAAGTTTACCCAAAATCAAAAAAACTTGCACCTAATTTGGAGTCCATATGACTAAGTTCTGGCCTCTCAAAGTCAAGCTGCCAAATCAAAAATGCATCTGAAGAGGGGTCTGGGTAGGAATCTGCTAGCTTAAATTTGACAATCAAATGACCATCACCACAGTTAGAAAATGACTAAGAATGACGGTCAAATGGTTGTCAAATTTAACTTAGTGTCTGGATGATGTCAGCAAAAAAAAGCCAGCCAGTGTGATGTGGCAATATGGATTGCTAACTGGGCAAGGTTGTACACTTACGTGTATGTATGGTCAATGACATGGCAAAATTACAACTGGCATGCATGGCAACTAAGTGGCTTTCCATGTGGTGGATGAGCTGGTATCCACGTCACAGTCGCTGTCCACATGGAGGCAGAATTCGTCGAGGTGTATGAAAGCCATGTGGCAAAGGTCTACTACTAATGGTAGACATGTAGACTTTGTTGAAGATCTGAGAAAGTTATCGTAGCTATTACAAAAGGGTATTTGACTACTGAAGGTGATTTCTAATAATGAAATCTACTATGGAGTCATCGAAATCACAATCAATGATGGTCAATTTTTTTAAGCACACATCAAAAAACTTAAAAGTAACATAGGATATGGTTTGACATTACCACAAAAGGAAAATTGTTGCCAGGGTCCAAGATTGTTGTCGTCGAGGGCCAAGAATTGGAGGGCAGGGCCGATAAACTAAAAATGGCACCAGAATTTACAAGAATAGTCCCACATCGGTGGGAGTAGTAAATGCAAAGGGTTTTAAAAACCCATTCCCGTCGTAGGGAAATAACAAGCCACTAGGTTGTTTGGCTACTCATCGGTTGAGTAATATTAGGTCAAAATTTGTTGCAATACCGTGGGTGACTAGATTTTGATTAATGATAAAGGAATATTCAAAGATGCCCACCAATTGGAATATTCTGCTGCACAGGGCCGAGGTGTGACTGCCTAGTACCTATGCAAAAAAAATTCTCTACTACCTGAAGGGCAAATTTTTTTTGAAAAAATAAAGACAAAAATGGCAGAGAAAAAAATTATAGATCTAAATAAAAAAATGTAAATCTAAAAAAAGATCATACCTGAACTTGCAAATCGAGGCCTTCGAGTTCTGATTTACAAAAAAAATTTGCCTCGCGATTGACTTGGACCTAGGGTAGGCATATTTATAGCTGATTTGCACTGAATCAACATTTTGGACTCAATGGCAAGGTACATTCTAGCTCTAGATGCTCCCAATTTTTACGATACTCCAAATTTGGGCCGAGGTGCTAAAGTAACAATGCTCTCGAATGGCTATGTGAAGAGAGATTCTCCAAGCTTTGATACCATGTAAGAATTTTCCTTAGGGAAAAATTCACCCAAGAACAAAGAACTCAAGCACAAGCACAACTGTAGACCAAAAAGAGTATGATCAAAATATCGATATGTATTCAATTCAATGTAAATGAAAGTACACCAGGAGTGTTGGTATATAAAGGCCTCTGAGATGCATCTAGAATGCTTAGGAATCAGCAACATGATAAGTCATACAACCAAGCACATGTCCACTAGATATGGGTTATCCTCCATTAAGCACAGAAGTAAGTGTGATGATGAGAGGATAAGCCTACAAAGGTGTAGCACACAAATTTATGTTGTACACCATGTGTTAAATTAGGAGTGTGAATAACTATTTTTTCTACATAAGAACTCAGTAAATGATGCAAACTCCAGTGTTGTTGACACCATGTGTTGAATTAAGTTTGCGCACTTCTATGTTATCAGCATGACAACTCATAAAGGTACACAAACTCCTAAGTGTCTCACAAAATAAATAATAAAATAATGAAGTAACCTAAGTAAACTTAAGTAAGTGTAAATAGTAAATATGTATTAACACCAATAGATACAATGGTTAGAATATAATAGTAGGTTTGATCTATAAAGTACAACTCACTTTGAGAATTCAAATCTCCATTCCCTCACCTGTTGGTTCATTGATTGGCTTATATTCATGTCTCCATCATTGATAGTCTTGGCATCTCCTCAAGAAATCACTCTTCACACTTCACCTCTATTGTTATACTCTTCACAACTTCTCCTTAAGATCACCAATCAACAATGAACCAAGCTTTAAAAAAAAATCTCTTGTGCCTACGTAATTTTGACCTTTTTCAACCGAAAGATCATTGTTGATCTTAGGGTTAAAGGTTAGATTTATCAAATCCATCCATCTTTTTGTTCTCCTTCTTCTAGAAACTTTTGATCAAATCCTTACCTTTGATTGCATTAAAAATTCTCCTCACACATTAAATATGCCATTTCATCAATCATTATCTTCCATGCACTTTGACTAATTCAAAATTCCAACTATGTCAGCCTCAAATTTAAATCTTTCTAAAAATATAACTTTTATTGTCACTCAACAATCAATGTGTTCTTCAACTTGGTTATTATTATGTAGCTTAACACACACTATACTTTCTCACTAAATATTAATAGGGTCACTTGGTCATTACTATGATTGGTCGCTACTACACTTCTTCATATATTTTCTCAGCAATAACTAACACTCGACTTGAACTATTTTGCTCGACAATTATATAAGCTCCTTAATCTTTTGCCTTAGCTCCTTCATTGACCATGTAAAACTAATACTCAAACAAGATCATCCTTATTGCTTGTTTCTACTCTTAGCTTCATCCAATTATCTTCTTTACTTCATGTATTGATTTAATAACACATTATCTTGTCAAGGACTAACTTATCAAGTGCCCATTATAATTACATGATACTTAACACATCTCAACTCAACCTTTCACTAGGTTATCTCATGATCTCTTCTTTTCAAATTCTCTTCATCAATCAAATGATATGACACTCTTATACTATTAGTAAATGTCTCTCCAATAGGTTTGAAACTCTTTCTTACCAATAGGTTTGACATCAATGATAATATAACAACTGCTCTAAATATAGTTTCCAACAATATCCCTCTTTGGCATTAATGACAACACCACTCATACTTCACTAGTTACCATGCAATCCAAAAAGCTTCAATACTTGTATTGTCAACTCTCTTTGTGTTTGTCTTATCTCTTTCTTAGTTTCATTTGAATTCTCATCTATGTAGTCATAGGATTCTCCCTCTATTAATTCAACCTCAAGAAGTTTAGAAACATGTATAACAACACTCTGCATCACTTCACTTTGATCTTACTCTACTTCTTTGTGTTATGCTAATCTCTCCCACTTTATGTTTGTTGCTCATGCATTTTCTCCCTCTTTAACTGATCAATGTTGTATGGTAGCTAACTTGTACACTTCTCCCTTTTTTACAACAATTTCAAAGACATAAACTTGTGTATGTATGGTTAATATAGACATATCATCTCATCATTCACTTCTTGTAGCTTCATCTACTCATAGTTTAGTGTCTTGCTTCTCACATCTTTAGGCAACTCCTAAAGTGTGACCTCTTGTATCAATGTTTATGATATTATGATTAAAACATTTGATACAATGTAGCATCTCTTCTTAGTTTGCTTCAGATAGGGAAATGACCCCTAACTTACCTCTTAGATACTCATAAGCATCCTTAAGTAGTGCCTTAGTCAATATGTCAGGTAATTGTTCCTTTTTATTCATGTATGACAATCTCACTTCTTTTTCGTGTACTAGCTCTCTCAAGTAATGATACTTGATCTTAATATGCTTAGTCTTTGTATGCATCACAAGGTTCTTCGATATGTTTATAGCACTTGTGTTATCATGATATATCACAACTTGTTTAGTAATCTCTTCCTTCACCTCTTTCAACAATTTCTTGATCCATAAAATGTTTCAACAATTTACTGCAACAACAACATATTCAGCCTCTAATATAGATTGTGAAATATAGTTCCACTTCTTGCTTGTCTAGGAAATCAATCTTCTTCTTAAAAAGAAAGCTCCTCCACTAGTACTCTTTATTTCATCAATATTTCCTACCCAATTAGCGTCTGTATAAACTTTCAACTCACATTTTGTCACTTATCTTGTACCATAGTCCATAGTCCATAGTCTTATGTTCCTTTCAGGTGTCTTAATATCCTCTTTATTTCCATCATATTATTCTCTCTAGGATTAGAAGAGAATCTAGCAACAATTCCAATAACTAATGTAATGCTAGGTCTACTATGTATAACATATTGTAGTTTCCCAATAATTGACCTGTACAATGTTTGATTCACCTCAGTAGAATCATCATTCTTTGACAATTTGTGTCTAGTCACTATAGGTGTTCCAACTAGTCTTGAGTCTTCCATACCAAAAGTCTTCAAAATTTATTTGATATACTTTGATTGAGTGATGAAATACCTTTATTCATATGATATAATTACAAACCAACAAAGAATTTAATCTCTTCAAACATTGACATTTCAAACTACTTTTCATTTGATCAACAAATGACTTGAACAATGAATCCTTTCCTCCAAATATGATGTCATCCACAAAAAATTTAGTTAACAATATCTTGTTTTCAACTTCACTTTTTAGATACAAATTTCTATTATCATTAGTTCTTGCAAAACTATTTTTTACCAAGTAATTGTGCAACCTTTCATACCATCCTCTAGGGGCTTGTTTCAAACCATATAAAGCTTTGTGTAAATTATATACCATATTCTTTTTATTTGGATCAACAAATCCTTCAAGTTGTTCAATGTAGACTTCTTCCTCTAGAATTCCATTCAAAAATGTAGATTTTATATCCATTTGATACACTTTGAATCCCTTGTAAGCAACATATACAAGAAAAGTTCTCACTCCTTCCAACCTTGCAACTAGGGAAAAATCTTTACCATAGTCAACCCCTTGCTCTTTTGCATATCCCTTATAAACTAGTCTTACCTTGTTCATTGTGACTTCACCTTTCTCATTCAACTTGTTTCTGAACACCCACTTAGTTCTAATCACATTCTTATCCTTTGGTCTAGGTACCAATGTCCATGTCTTGTTCTTCTCAATTTTATCAATTTCTTCATTCATTTCCTTGATCCAATCTTCATTCTCCAAAGAATCTTTGACATATTTAGGCTCAAAGTCATATAATAAGCATGTGTCATTCCTCGGTCTTCTTCCTATCATGACTCTTGAATATTTGTCTCCAATAATTTGATCTAGTGCATGATGTTTTTTCACATAATTTTCCAATATAGGTTGAGGTCTTAGTTTCTCTTTTTGTTGTTCACTAGATTTTGCATGTTCAATTCCTTATGTTATCTCTGGCTCTAACTCAACTTCCTTTTTCTGTTGGTTGGTAGTCATGGTCTGTGACTTGGCTCATATAGCCTTATGCTTGGCAGAGTATTGATGCTCAATAGAACTCTACTGCAGAACCTCAGTAGTACCTAGTTGCTAATGCTTGACATCCAAATTTTCTAGTTTAGGTAAGGTGTTATGTTCACCTTCATAGATATAGAAAAACTTCTATAATCTTTAGGTTATTTCTTGTATTCTTCTTCATTTTTCTTTGCAAATTCATCAACTGTAACATTCACACTTTCCACAATTTTATTAGTGTTAGAATTCAAACACTTATAAGCTTTGCTCTTAGTGGAATAACCTAGAAATATACCTTCATCACTCTTTGCATCAAGTTAACCTTTTCTTAAATCTTTCAATATGTAACATTTGCTTCCAAAAACTTTAAAATAATTTACATTTCATGCATATCCATACCAGAGTTCAAAAGATGCTTTGTTTGTTCCTTTCTTCACTTGAACTCAATTCAGAGTGTCGATTGTAGTACTTACAATCTCTCTCCAATAATTTTGTGAAACATCTTCTCCATCATTAGAGTTTTTTCACAATCCATAATAAATTTATTCCTTCTCTCAGGTTATACCATTTTGTGGTGGAGTCTTTAGTGCACTCATTTTCCTCTTGATTCCTTTGGCATTGCAAAATATGTTAAACTCATCTAAAATGAATTCACCACCTCTATTTGATCTCATGCATTTTAGACACTTTCCTATTTATTTCTCAACTCTATCCAGATACCACTTAAACATTTGAAATGCATCAAATTTTTCCTTAAGAAACATCACAGACATCATTCTATAAAATTCACCAACAAACAAAATAAAGTATTTATTACCATAATAGCTCCATATTCCAATAGGACCACATAAGTCAATATGAACCAACTCCAAAACATCATCAAAAGAATAGATCTTTCTCTTGAAGCCAAATTATGTCATTTTACCCATTTGACATTGTTTTCACATCACTTTATGAAGTTTTCTTAGTCTTGGTAACCCTCAAACTCTTTTCATTTTACTAATGCTTACAAAGTTTTCAAAATTTGCCCTCTTATTCCATAACCAAACATCTTCACATTTTGAAAATAGACAAGTATCTTTAGATAGGTCTAGATAGAATAAGTTTCCTCTTATTATCTCTCCACTTCCAACTATTTCATTCGTAGCATCATAGATCTTTGCCTTATTTTTTTGGAAATCAACTCTATAACCTAAACTTATCAACTGTGCTAGACTCAACAAGTTATATTTCAAACCATTAACCTAGTATGCATTGTCAGATTTTATATTTTCATTCATTTTAAATCCTTTACCTTTCACATAACATGGTGCATCATTACCAAACTTAACACTAATTCTATTATAATGTTATAGCTTATCAAACTTACTTGGATCACTAGTAATATGATGTGAGCAACCACTATCAATTATCTATCTATCATTCTTAATCACATGTGAGATCAATGTAATTTTATCATCTTCATCATAATCATCTTTCATTCCAACATAAATAGTGGAGTAATTGTCAAAATTTAATAATTGTGCTTTGAATGTAGATTCAACATTAGTAGGGAAGTAATTGTCAAAAATTGATAATTTAAATGTAGTAAGTCTACCAACCAAACTATCCAACGTCAGATCATTACCAAGGGTACATGTTAGTTCTTGAATTATAGATACTCTAATTACATAGATAAGGAGTAAATTCCTCAATACCTTACTTATCACAATTTCATTAGTTACATGTCCTCCAGCTCCTTTGATAGCCTTCACCACTTCTTTGATTCAACCACAATACTATGCAATATTCCCACCTTCTTGCATCCTCATGTCATCAAATTTTCCTCTCAAACTTTTTTCCTTAGCTCTCAATACATTCTTGTCTCATCCATGGATTTTTTCCAACTGGTCCCACATTTGCTTAGTAGTAATGTATTACTTCACATCATCAAATTCTACATAACTTAGGGCTACTGCAAGTTCAATCATCATTTGGTTGTGCTTTTGCTTCTCTTTCATTTGCTCAACTATCATAGGTATAGGCATCTTAATGTATTCATTTTCCAAGTAGTAAGATGTTGAATCCCCAACACCAAATAAGTGCAATCTCATTAGCCTTTTCCATGCTAGGAAGTTCTCCTCATTCAACGTAGGTATCTCTCACTTGTACAAGTTGATCTTTGCCTTGAGTCCCTTCAAAATTTCCTGACAAGAACCAACTCTCTAATACCAATTATTATAATGATTTAGAATAATTGAGAGGGGGGTAATCAATTATCCTTAGGTCTATATGTACCAATTCAACTTTTAATTACTTCAAACAAATTAATCAAACTCAAATACCCACTTGGTCTCTATAGCATAACTTTAGCAATTTAACATTTCATGCAATAACTTAAGTCTCTATCTCTATGTGTCAACTGCCACTAAATAAACCACTATAAAATATAGAATACATAAAAATAATATCCACATATGAAAATAACATTTTGACACTAGGATTTAACGTGGAAACCCAATTTGGAAAAAACCACCAAGTAACAAGCTACCAATTTTATACTCTTTTGTAGTGAGCTCAATTAAGAGCCAACCTTGTTAAAGGTTATAAACCACCCTCTTAAATGTAACCCTTTTAAAGGATTTAACCACCCTATTAGGAGTTTCCTTGTTAGAGGACTTTAGAACATTCCATTAGAATGTCACCTTGATTAAAGGATTCACAAAATGAATGTTAGGTCAACCTTGATTAAAGTATTTTGATTGATACAATGGTAAGAATGTAACAATAGGTTTGATCTGTAAAGTACAAACTACTTTGCAAATTCATATCTCTCTTCACTCATCTTTTGGTTCTTTGACTGGCCTTCATTTACATCTCCATCACTGATGTTCTTGGCATCTCCTCAAGCAATCACTCTTTACAAACTCTTCACATTGCACGTCTGTTATTCTACTATTCACAACTTCTCCTTAAGATAACCAATCAACAATGAACCAAACTTAGAAAACATCTCTTATGCCTCCTTAAATAGGTAATTTTTATCTTTTTTTGATTAAACATCACCGTTGTTCATAGGGTTAGGTCAGATTCATCAAATCCTTCCATCTTTTTGTTCTCCTTCTTCTTCTAGAAACTTTTGATCAAATCCTTCCCTTTAATTGCTTAACAAACTCTCCTCATACATTAAATATTTCATCTCATCAATCCTTACCTTCCACGTACTATGATTAATTCAAAATTCTATCTGTGTTGGCCTCAAATTTAAATCTTTCTCAAACTGTAACTTTTGTTATCACTTGACAATCACTATGTTCTTCAACTCGGTCAATATTATGTAGCTTGACACACACTATACTTTCTCACTCAAAATCAATAGACTTGCTTGGTCATTGCTACACTCGGTCACTTCTACACTTCATATATTTTCTTGGCAATAACTAACACTTGGCTTGAACTATTTTGCTCAACTTCTATATAAGTTCCTTAATCTTCTGTTTCAACTCTTTTATTGATCATGCAAAATTGATACTCTATCAAGCTTATCCTTATGACTTGTTTCAACTCTTACCTTCATCCAACTATCTTCTTTACTTCATGTATTGATTGGACAACACATTAGCTTGTCAAGAAATAACTTATCAAGTACCCATTATAATTCCATGGTATTTAACATACCTCAACTCAACCTTTCACTAGGTCATCTCATGATTTCTTCTTTTCAAATCCTCTTCATCAGTCAAATGATTTGGTACTCTTACACTGTTAGTAAATGTCTCTCTAGTAGGTTTGAAACTCTATTTTACCAATAGGTTTGACATCAATGACAACATAACAATCGCTCCAATTGTAGTTTCCAACAAGGACAACTATTGATTTGTCCTGCATGAAATCTTTATATGTTATGTTTTTAATCTTGAGCATTAACTGTTGAATAATAGATTGGTCAATGCAATAATGAATTGTTTATTTATTTTCAATTTTGAGAAGATTTTTTAGACAAAGTTGGTATTTTGAGATGAAGTTAGTAAACAAAGTTTACATCTTTATTGCATATGATGCAGTGGGTAGTTTCTTCTTCGAGGATGTCATGTCTCTTAAATTTGTAATGACAGTGTGACTAGAAAACATGAAATGGTTTGGAGAATGTATTTGTCACCACACCTAAAATTTGATGGCCATGTTGGATGTTTTTCTTACTTTTGAACAATTTGTGCTAAATATTTATAAAACCATAAATATGACACTTAATTTATGAATAAATTGTCAAAAATTGTTATAGCTTGTAGTTCCCACCTATATTTTTTCTTTTCAGCTATTGTTGTCAAACTCTTTTAGGTTGATTTTCATGCATGTGTTAGTTTCAAAGATATTGGATTTATAGTTATATGATGTTACATCATGATTGGATTATACATCACTATTTACTACATAGTTAAAACATTTCAAGTGTTATTTGATGGTTGTGATTACTTTCGTATTGATGATACTTTAGTTAGTAAACATAATTGCTTTACTAATGATGTCATAAGATATGTCTTCAAATGATACTTAATGTACCTTCATGATGATGAGTTGTTCATATTGGATTTTGATTCTAGCTATACTTGTGATTTATTTATGGTACTTACCCTATACTTGCATGTGTATGGTGTACATGTCTAGTTTGCATTTCTATTTGATGTGCCTAACATGGTTAAGGGAGGGAGTCGTAGTCACCTGCGAATCAAGATCTACAAGATGCACTACTCCCTATCATTTATTGTTTAGTTTATACACACACACATATGCACATGTCCATTATTTATGCAGGTTGCAAGTACCAGCCATCGACTTCCCTGAATTGTCAGGATGAGTGTGTCCTATTATAAAAACTTAATGGTAAGAATGGGGAGATAATATTTAGGTCAAATCCCAACCAAGATTAATTACTTTACTAAAAATGAAGACATGCATTTGACTACCTACCCTTTTTAAACCTGCAAATTTTTGTGTGTGTTGTTTGATTTTGGTTTTGGTCAGTTTTGTTTATGTTGCTCTTATGTGGATTTAGCTATGCAATTTACTTGGTAAATTATTTAATTATGATTCATGGATTAATCATATGACATTGTAATTATTAAATATTATTTGTTTAAAAAGAAAATATTAAAATATGATGATATGTATGTTGGAATACTTTTAAAATAATTTGGGGGACAGGGGGGGTGGTGAATCAGTTATCCAAGGTCTAGATGTATAAATAAAACTTTTCACAACTTAGTGAACCATAAAACATTTATCTTCATGCATGCATCCATAAGATAATGTAATCACTTAAAACTTGTAGGTTACTGTCAAATCAACTTACAAAAATGTAAACATGAAACACAATAGACTCATCAACACACTTGACACAATGATTTACGTGGAAACCCAATTTGGGAAAAACCACTAGTAACATGCTACTCTTTTTCACTCTTCTGAAGTGATGCCCTGTGAAAGACCAACCATGTTAAAGGTTACAATACACACTATTAAATGCAACCTTATTAAAGGATTTCAATACCCTATTAGGAGTGAGCTTTATTAGAGGACTTTAGACCATTCACTTGGAATGTCACTTGGTTAAAGGATTTACAAATGATTGTTAGCTCAACCTTAATCCAAAGGATTTACCCTAAACTGATACAAATATTAGAGAGTAACAGTAAGGCTTGATCTGATAACAACTTATAACTCCATTTGTAGATTACAAATCTCTGTTCCACTCCTCCATTCACTTGGCCTTCACACATTTTAGCTCTGATATCTTGTTCATCCTTCAAGCATTCATACCCTTAAGTCTTCTTTCTTAACATGTCAATGCAAACTCTTCTCTTAGGTTACTTGATGAAGCAAAACTTTTGACTCCTTGTTTTCCTTAGGTTCTCACACATGACAACCTTTGCTTCTGGCCAGCCATTCCTATAAATAGGAAATTAAGATTTTTTGTCCAAATTAGGGTTAGGATAAATTAGGTAGGATATAATGAATCTATCCCACATTTCATATCTCTTCTAGAAACTTCTCCTTCAATCCCTTTAAATTTGCCTAAAAATAGTTTACCTAGAATTTTGTGCCACCAACTCATCGACCTTATCTTCCATCTGGTTCACAGATTCCAAGAAAACAAACTTGTTGGCTTAGATCCATCAAATTCATGATCTTTTAAATAATATAGCCACTCGACATTATCTAGCTTATGATGCTTGACACATACTGTGTTGCTCGGCATCCTTTATAAAATCACTCAGCACAAACTAAAGTTTACTGGTGCTTGACATCAAATAAACTTTACTCGACATCCACTATTCTACTCAACATACACTAGAATTAGGTTTTACTTGGCTCTAACTGATTTTCTACTTAGCTTGCACTGACTTTGCTCAGCACCTACTATCCACTCGGTCAAGCTTGGCAAACAAACTTTATGTAACTTGTTCTTCTAAACTTTCTTAGTGTAACCATCCTTTGTAACCTTAAGTAGATTATCAATGCATTATGTTATCACTATCTTAAATGATTCTTGTACTCCTTTACATAATCATAACTCAACCTTTCCTCTAGGTGTCATTGTTACATCTTTTGATAAAATCTTTTTTATTAATCAAATAAGTGATAGTACTCAGATCAAATAAGTAGTTGTCTTACCAGCAAATAGTAGGTTTGACATCAGTGACAAAACAAGGATTGAAGCAAATTGATCATACTTGTATCAATCTGTTCTCAACAATCTCCCTCTTTAATAGTCTTCTTCAATCTATTTTCAACAATCTCCCTCTTTGGCATTGATGGCAAACCAAACTGACTAGGTTAAAACAGTAAGACAATACCAAAAAGAAAATAACTCCTTGTACTAAAATCTATCCCTTTATCAACAACTTCCATCTTCTGAGTAGATTATAATATTCTTCCTTATAACTCACTTTGAATTTATTCTTATCATATCTTCCTCTTACTAGGTAGATGTTAGGATTTCTCCCTCTTTGCTAAATCTCCAATCTCTTTATATATCTATCCCTCTTTTTCTTGTATTTTACTATGTCCCTCATCATACTTGTACTTTCCTTTGATAAAAAATTATACAATCTCCCTCAGCAATTACTTCCTTGATCATTCCCTTGACTTCCTCTTTCTTGCATTTCCTTGATCAGTAACTATCTCCCTCCTTAACAACAATGCCAAATACTTGTCATCTTTAACATGTAGATATGAACTTCTTCAATTTCTCTCTTTGTCACCTTGCTTGTGACTAATTTGGAGTGTCAGTCCTTTGATTACTTTGGTAGCTCCTAAAGTAAGATCCACTACACCAATGTATAAAATATGAAAATTAGCTTGTTTGATGTATGACACTCCTTTTTTTACTTAGATAGCCTTTGATAGGGGTATCACCCCTAGTTTACCTCTTAGATACTCATGAGCATCGTTAGGTAATGCTTTTGTGAAGATATCAGAAATTTGTCTTTTGTGTTGACATATTCCATCTTCACCTCTTTAACTTGAACTAATTCTCTCAAGTAGTGATACTTGATTGCAATGTGCTTAGTCTTTGTGTTTATCACAAGATTCTTTGATATATTAAAAGCACTTGTATTATCACAATAAAGTGTTATTGGTTCTGTGATTTCTTCCTTCATACCTTTGAGTAACTGTTTGATTCATACAATATTTGAACAATTTATTGTAGGAGCAACATATTCAGCTTTAGTAGTAGATTGTGATGTGCAATTTTGTTTCTTGCTAGTCCATGTAACCAGCCTTTTGCCTAAGAAAAATGCTCCTCAACTGGTGTTGTTTCTATCATCAATGTTCCCAACCCAATCAACATCAATGTAGGCTCTTAATTCAAATTTGTCATTTTTCTTATAGTATAGACCATACTCCTCTATTCCTTTCAGATATCTCATTATTCTCTTTACAACCATCAGATGATTCTCCCTAGGATTTCTAGAGAATCTTGCAACTATCCTCACAAATAATGCAATGTTAGGTTTGTTATGTACTACATATTGTAATTTACCACTCATAGACCTATACAATGTTTGATTCACCTCAACTAAATCATCATTCTTTGATAGCTTGTGTCTTATCACCATAAGTGCGATTACTGGTTTGGAATCCTCCAATCCAAAAGTTTTCAATATTTCCCTGACATACTTTGACTGAGTGATACATATACCATATTTCATCTAATATACTTGTAAACCCACAAAGTATTTGATCTTTCCAAACATAGACATTTTAAATTCTTGCTTCATTTCATTTGCAAAAGCCTTACGTAAGGCATCTTGACCTCCAAATATGATATCATCAACAAAAAATTCAAATAACAAAATACCTTTGACTTTCTTTGTCCTTATGTATAGATTGTTGTTATCATCGGTCCTTTCAAATGTAATCTTCACAAGATACTTATGAAGTCTCTCATACCATGCTCTTGGTGCTTGTTTCAAACCATATAGATATTTGTGTAATATGCATACCATGTTCTTATTGTTAACATCAAAAAAACCTTATGGCTATTCTATGTAAAAAAATTCCTCTAATATGCCATTCAAAAATATAGATTTAATGTCCATTTGATAAACTTTGAAACCTTTGTATGAAAAATAAGGAAGTAATATTCTTACTCCTTCCAATCTAGCAACTAGAGCAAATGTTTCTCTATAGTCAATTCCTTCTTCTTGCAGACTAATCTTGCCTTGTTCCTTATGACTTCACCATTTTCATCTAGCTTGTTTCTGAATACCCACTTGGTGCCAATCATATTTTTATCTTATGGTCTAGGAACTAAAGTCCATGTTTTATTTTTCTCAAATTGTTTAATCTCTTCTTCCATGGTGTTACTCTAGTCCACATCTTCTAATGCATCTCTCACTAATTTAGGTTCTTTCATGCTCAACAAATATGTATCATTTCTCAATCTATTTCTTGTCATTGGTCTAACATCTTTATCTCCAATAATTTGTGTAGTAGGATGATGTCTTTTGACATATTTGGATAATCTTGGTTCAACTCTAGTTTCTTCAATTTGTCTCTCAACTTCAAAGTCACTGTGCACATCTCTGTCAGGTAGCTCAACATCTCAACTAATTTCTAAATTTGAATGTGCTTTAGCTTCATTTTGTAACTCGGCATCTGAGTGTAACTTGGTTTCTAAATGCAACTCGACATTAATAGTGTGTGACTTGACAGTCACTGAAACTTTTTGTTGGTTTGTAGCTTGATTTGCAGCATCTTCTTTAGCAAGCATACCTTCATAAGAGTATACAAATGATTTGTATTCTTCTAGTTATTTCATAGGTTCAGCCTCATGTACTTTTGTATATTCATGAAATTTCACATTTGCACTTTTCACAACCTTGTTAGTGTTAGTATTTAAACACTTATAAGCTTTACTTCTTGTGGAATATCCTAGGAATATACCTTCTTCAAATTTTGCATCTAGTTTACCATTCCTAAGGTCTTTAAGAATGTAGCATTTACTTCCAAATACCTTAAAATAATTTATATTGCATGAGTATCCATATCATAGTTCAAAAAATGTTGAATGAGTACCTTTCTTAACTTGTACACGACTCAAGGTATAGAGAGTTGTACTTGTAGCTTCTCTCAGTATTTTAAAGCAACATTTTTCTCCATCATGAGTGTTCTAGCACAATCCATTATAGATATGTTCCTTCTTTTAGAAATTCCATTTTGTGGAGGGGTTCTAGGGGCAGATGTCTATCTTTTGATTCCTTTATCATTACAAAACATTTCAAACTCATTTGATGTGAATTTTCCTCCTTTGTGAGATCTCAAACACTTCGGACTTTTACATGTGTTCCTTCTCAACTCTTGCTAAGTACCACTTAAACATTTGGAAAGCATCAGATTTCTAGTTCAAAAACATAGCTGTCATCATTGTAGAATAATCATTAACAAACAACATAATGTACTTATCTCCTTTGCAACTTTTCACTTCAATTGGTCCACACAAATCAATATGAACAATCTCTAGTATACTTTTAAAGGTATGAGTTTTACTCTTAAAACTTGACTTTGTCATTTTGCCTAACTAACATTGTTTGCACATATTATCAGGCTTCTTCAACTTAGGAAAACCTCTAAATTTTCTTGTGATACTGATATTGACCAGGTTATCAAAATTGACATGACATAACCTTTTGTGCCATAGCCACACATCATCAAATTTTACAACTAGATAAGTAGCATCCTCTATATCAAGATAGAATAGATTACTCCTAGTTTGATCACCCTTTCCAATCAATTTTCCATTTGTGTCATATATCTTAGTAGCCTTGTTTTCAAATTCAACTTTACATCCCAGTTGTGACACACTCAAGAGATTATAGTTAAGTCCTTCAACATAGTAAGCATTATCACATAAAATCTTATCTACGAGTTTGATAGAACCTTTTCCTTTTATCAAAAATGGTGCATCATTACCAAATCTTACACTATTTCCATCATAACAATTTAGGGTAATGAACTTACTTTTATCTCCAATCATGTGATGTGAATGCCTACTATCAGTGATCTATATGTGATTCTTGTTCACACAAGTCATAAGTGTAGTTGCCTCATTTTCATCAAATTCATCCTTCATTACAACATACACCACTTCATCTTATATGTGAGTTTGGTAGAACCTTTTCCTTTTATCAAACATGGTGCATCATTACCAAATCTTACACTATTTCCATAATAACAATTTAGGGTAACGAACTTACTTTTATCTCCAGTCATGTGATATGAACACCCATTGTCAATGATCCATATGTCATTTTCGTTCACACAAGTCACACGTGCAGTTGCCTCATCTTTGTCAGTTTCATCCTTCATTCCAACATACACCACTTCATCCTCGTGTCCATCAGATTCATCTTTTGTTTCCTCTTCAACAATGTAGCATGACTTTTTGCCTTTGTCTTTGTAGTCCTTGTTGTCTTCATCTCTCCTACTTTTGTATTTGTCACCACCTTTGTAGTTCTTCTTCTCTTTACATCTAGCAGCAATATAACCAACTTGATTGCAATTGAAACAAATGATAGGTAATTTACCTTTGAACTTGCCTTTACTTTTGTGGAATCTTCTTGCCAGTAGTGCTTCAAACTGTTCAACATCTTCCTCATTTGTTTCACTGTCACTAGACACATGCTTTATCTTTTTCTTCTTCTTCTTCTTCTTCTTCTTCTTCTCATCAAGTTCCTTCAGTGACACCTTAGCTTTGAAAGTAGATTCAATATTCTCAGGTTTGTAATTATCAAAGTTAGATAGCTCAAAAGTAGTGAGTCTACCTACCAGACCTTCAAGTGATAGATTATTCCTTGATATACATCTCAGTTCTTGAATTGCAGAAACTCTAATAGCATATACAGGAAATAGTGTTCTTAAAACTTGGCTTAGTATAATATCATTATCTATTTTACCATTAGCTCCTCTTATTGCATTGAAAAATTATTTTATCCTTGCAACATATTGAGCAATATTTTCACCTTCTTCCATTCTCATATCATCAAATTTACCTTTGAGACTTTCAACTTTAGCTCTTAGAACATTGGTGTCTCCTCCATAGATGGCGGCTAAGGAATCTCACATTTTCTTTGCACTATCAAGACCCTTGATATCATTGAATTTGGCATAACTTAAGGCAAAGGCAATCTCCAAGATTGCCTGGTTATGTTCTTTCTTCTTTTTCATATCCTTAGCTATTGGGGCTCTAACAGGGTCAACATGCTCAATGGTAATGGTAGATTGTGCATGATCTCCAAGTCCTCCAAGGTGTAGCTTCATTAAACTTTTCCATGTAGGAAATTTATCTCTATTACGCTTGGGTTATTCCCTTTTTGACATCTTGATCTGTGTGCTTCTAGTACCTTCAAACTAGTCCTCTTAAGAAGATGGCTCTAATACCAATTGTTGGAACACTTTTAGAAAAACTGAGAGGGGAGGGGGGGTGGTGAATCATTTATCCAAGGTTTAGATGTATAAATAAAACTTTTCATAGTTTAGCAAACCCATAAAATATTTATCTTCATGCATGCATCCATAAGATTATGCAATCACTTAAAACTTGTAGGTTACTGTCAAATCAACTTGCATAAATGTAAACATGAACATAATAGATTCATCAACACACTTGACACAATGATTTATATGGAAACCTAATTTGGGAAAAACCACCAATAACATGCTACTCTTTTTCACTCTTTTGAAATGATGCCCTGTGAAAGGCCAACCTTGTTAAATGTTACAATACACATTATTAAATGTGACCGTGTTAAAGGATTTCAATCACCCTATTAGGAGTGAGCGTTGTTAGAGGACTTTAGACCATTCGCTTGGAATGTCACCTGGTTAAAGGATTTAGAAATGACTGTTAGGTCAACCTTAATCCAAAGGATTTACCCTAGATTGATACAATTATTAGAGAGAAATAGTAAGGCTTGATCTAATAACAACTCACAACTCCATTTACAGAATACATATCTCTATTCCAGTCCTCCATTCTTCTTGGGCTTCACATATTTCAGCTTTGATAACTTTTTCACCCTTCAAGAATTCACACCCTTAAGCCTTCTTGCTTAACATGCCAATGTAGACTCTTCTCTTAGGTTACTTGATGAAGCAAAACCCTTGGCTCCTTATCTTCCTTAGGTTCTCACATATGACAACCTTTCCTTCTAACCAGCCATTCCTATAAATAGGAAATTAAGATCTTTTACCGCTCATTCTCCATCATTTGAATTAGGGTTAGGATGGATTAGATAGGATACAATGAATTTATCCCACATTCCATATCTCTTCTAGAAACTTCTCCCTAAATCCTCTTTGAATTCATCTAAAAATGGTTTACCTAGAATTTTGTGCCACCAACTCATCAACCTTATCTTCCAATTGGTTCACACATTCCAAGAAAATAAACTTGTCAGCTTAGATCCATCAAATTCATGATCTTTTAAATAATACAACCACTCAACATTATCTAGCTTCTAATGCTCAGCACATACTGCATTGCTCGACATCCTCTATAAAATCACTCAGCATGAACTAAAGTTTACTGGTGCTTGACATCAACTAAACTTTACTCAGCATCCATTATTTTTCTTAGTATACACTAAAATAAACTTTTACTCGACTCCAACTGATTTTTTGCTTGGCTTGCACTAACTTTTCTCTGTACCTACTATCCACTGAGTCAAGCTTGAAAGACAAACTTAACATAACTTATTCTTCTAAACATTCTTAGTGTAACCAGCCTTTGTAACCTCGAGTAGATTATCAATGCATCATGTTATCACTGTCTTAACTGATTCTTGTACTCCTTTACATAATCATAGCTCAACCTTTCCTCTAGGTGCTATTGTTACATCTTTTGATCAAATTCTCTTCATGAATCAAATAAGTGATAGTACTCAAATCGTATAAACAGTTGTCTTACCAGTAATAGTGGGTTTGACATCAATGACAAAACAATGATTGAAGCATATTGATCATACTTGTATCAATCTGTTCTCAACAATCTCCCTCTTTAATATTCTTCTTCAATCTATTTTCAACAATGTATTAATTGGAAATCAATCAAATGTGTGTTTTAATTTAAAAGACTTGATTTAAAAGTCTAATTCAAAAAATTGAGTAAAAAGATAATTAAAAGATTATAATATTTAATATTGATTTATTATAATTATTTAGTTAATAATTATAAAATGAGAGTTGCACTTAAACAGTGGGATTTAATTATTATTATTAATTAAATAATGGATTATGCTTTAAAAAATACTTTGCACAAATAAATAAAGGAGAAAAATAAATAAAGTAATATTCTAAATTAAGCATTAAGTGTATTTACCAACAAAAAAAGTGTGTATTAGGGCAGCAAAAAATTCACGTAGGAATTTGACAAAAATATGCAAATCTTCGACCCAACAACGAAAAATATCTAAAATTTAATATTTTGGGCAGATTTACCTCGTATTTGTCAAAATTTAGGCAAAATTCGATGAAATTAACTCATTTCCACCAAATTTGATCTATTGTCAATCAAATTAGAGAATGATGAGCTTGCAAGAAGAGTAATCGACACATGAATAAGTTTCCTAATAATGAACCATTTTGAGAATCCTACAATAAGCCAAAATTGAATATTGCGGTCCTTGAGAATCAAACTCTAGTTTAAAGAAGATCTTTATGCCAACTAAATTGATCTAGATGAAGTACTTTAGTCTGTGCATTACAAATATAGAAATTTTTGGCCATGTTCCCAATCTTGTCTGATTGTTCAAATGTATGAAACAATTTTTTTCAGCACTTGCTCAAAATCCAACATCAAATCAACATGCTAGCATTGGTGACCTTGATTTGAGCAACTTGATTACATCAATGTTTACCATTTGAACAACATTTTTTTCATTGACCTAGGCAACCCATATCATTGAAATTTTACAATTAAAAAATATCTTCACCGAGGTATCAAACTCAAGTCTAAAATCCATTGGGAAAGTGCTTCCAATTGGAATTATCAGTGCATTTACAAATTGATCACTCCATAATTCAAATTCACATCCAAAATTGAATGTGAAGAAAAAACTGGCGAACTAAAATATCAATAAAATTCTCATGAGATAGTAGCCTGATTGCATTGGAAAATAAAAATTCAAAAGAGAAATAAGAACATGTGATCAATGGAGGCAAATATATGAAATTAAGAGAATAGTACCATGGCTCTACAATCAATGAATAAATTTGCATCATATTTTGCAAAAACTAAGTACGTGACAACAAAAGCCCTGCCAATCCATAATAGATATGAAATTTTCCAAGACATTGATGAAGCTCTATTGATAGGAAAGGGTAAAGGAAAGAACCAAAATCTTCAAAATAATAGCATCCAAAAGATGGATTTTGATGGTAGACTTAAATGAAAAATAAAAAAAATATTTTTCAAAAACCTGTACCAGTGCAATGACAAGGAAGGAGTGGATAACACCCAAGCTCATGAACCACCACATAACTTAAAGGGAAAAGTTGAATCTAGAACTCTTAGAATAACAATGAGGTATGGCCTTAGAAAAACCCTAAGTTTATTTACTAAGCCAAGAACACATATAGTGATGAGGAATGGACTATAATAAACATTAAAATAAATCACTATAAAAACCCTATCTGTATTCCAAAGGAAAATGCATCACAACGACCAAGTCAAGATCCAGATTCAAATAGGGATCCATCCCAAAAAAACATGAAAGATAGTACTAGGGAGGCAATTAATAGTTGATGTTATATATGTCCTCAAAAGTCTATTACAATAACCCTAAAAAGGAATGAAGATGAAAATTCTTATATCCCACCCCATAGACAACTTGGCAAAAGATTAGACAATACTTAGAAACAACCACCAAAACATTTACCAAGTAGATAAAGTAAGAAAGAGGAAAAACTCACACACGATGTTAAGCAGGATGGATGTCCTAAAGCTCTGATTACTATAGAAGAAACAAAAACTAATATAAAGATAAACCTGACAAATAACAAAGATGATAAAGATATTCTGATAAATAGTGATATGTACAACAACAAAAAAATGGTTTGAATGTCAAGATTTAGGGTTCAAATTCTAGAATGGGTCATAATCAAAGAACCCAAATTTGGCCAAATGGTTGAAGGATCATTGTACAGACAAGGTAAGTATATCCTCTTTATCAAATAGATTAGTATATATTCAATGTAAATAAAAATAATTAGAGATCAACTTATTTCTAGCTATGTTTGTTTTTATAAAGGATACTCATTAAATTTATAAAATGGAATCCAAATTTTAGTGAACTTCAAGCTTAAAAACTATGAATACTCACCTAGGTAATAATAAAGACATTACCAAAAAAGTTACTTAATCTTCAAATCCTTAAATGTATTGGTCTATCAATAGGATATCTTATAGGTTTTGAAGCAAATTATTATAACTCAAACAATATCAAACACCTAATTAACACATAAATGTACCTGTATAATATTAAGCCACTAAAAGTCATAACAAATAGATCAATCTATAACTCAAATTTTATTAAATATGATGGGTATATTTATGACACAATCATATTAGACTCCTTCAAGAACCCTTAGACAACTAATTTTGAGTTTTATGAAAGAAGTTTAAATTTAAATGAAGTATTTCCTCTAATATACATATGGAACAAGGTCCTAATTAGGGATCAAAAGCTACAAATCCAACAGATCATCAAACTAACAAAGAAAGTAAACAAGAATAATTCTTATGCTTCAAGGTTGAACTTTGCAAGCAAAATTTTTCACCCAAAGGTAGTAATAGAGGAAGCATAAATAATGGAAGAAGGAGGGAAAACATGAAAAATCCCCTGTTGCTCTAATAAACAACTAGCTCTGGATGAAGTATGTCAAGAAAGTAGGGAACAATATAGGAACCTAGGATATTTATCCAACAAAGATATCCCATATTTGGTGGAGAACATAGAAATCAAGGAAAACATAAATAGATTGCAACAATGTGAAATATGTGTGAAGCAAAATATTTTCGCAGAAGATATAAAAGAGAATTTAAGGATATAAAACATATTAACCCATGAATTTCTATTGATTCAAAGTAATTTAAGTGACTAATTAACCCTTTGAGATAAAGCACATAGAGATCATATAACCGATTTGGATGTGGAAGCCTAAAACACAAAGTAGAACAGAACAATAAGATGATCAGAAACAAACCCATCTCTTTATCAACATAAGAAAATCAATGACAAGAGTAAATACACACATAAATGAACCCTCACAAACTTTAGAAGTAAAATTAATTGAGGTCACAGAAACTAATCAAGGTTGCTCAAAAAGTAATAACTCAGTCAAAGAGGTACTTACCATCAACTCAAAAGAAGGTACATAGACAAAAAAAAAAAAAAATTTGCAAGAAAAAATAATTTGCTCGAAGAAAATAAGAAGATCATGGATGATGACTTAACAAATAGTTCCAAAGAAAATTCAAAAATTCAAAATCACATGATAGAAGAACTAGAAGTAGAAATAAGAGAACTCAAAGATAATAGGAAGATATTTAAGGAAACCAAATAAAAATCTTACAAATATTGGCAAACACCTATCAATGGGAGGAAAATCTTTGATGATGAAGTATTGGAAACATCTACCTTAGATATGAAAGAATAAGTTGGATAAAAAGAAGTTAACATTCCTTTAGAAATAGAAACAATAATTAGTGAATATAGACCTTTAAATTAGGAGGAATTATGGCAGCTTTAGGCAGATGCTATGCAGGATTGGGAAGCATTTAGTGTACAAACTCTAGCATATTGGTTCAAGATCAGAACTTGGATAATGAAAAGGAAAATCAAGCAGAGACTATGGAGATGATTCATACTGAAGAAGGAGATATGAGGCTTGAATAGAGATCTAATAATGCAAGAACTGAGAGAAGAAGATGAGGAGACAAAAGAGAACACAATAGGAAACAATATACACAATGCAAAAAAACAATCTAGACAAAGTAGGCATATACGCTAATATGGATGACCTAGAAAAACAAAAATGTGGGAAAAATAAGCAAGAAAAGGAGCCTTGTTGAACTCAGAACATCAATAGGTAAAGCTAAAAACCAAAAAAAGATCAATGATATCCTTAATGGAAGGAATGGGAAGAACCTTCCCATAGAGCCATAAAGCTCACTACATGAAATTTTAGGGGCCTAAATGCCCCTAACAAAAAGTGCATTCTAAAGCGTAACCTAACATTATTCAAATCAGATATAATATTTTTACAAGAGACAAAACTTAATAAAGAAGACAGAGAAAAGTTAAAAAAGAAACTAGGTTACTAGAAATATGAAATGAATGAATCAACAGGAGCATCTGGAGGTTTAGGAATTATATGGGACCCAAGAAAAGTATAATTTACTTTCTTAATAGCAACAAATAATTGGATGGGTGGTAAAATTTAAATTTTTAGAAGTGAATTTTAATTCACTATCATAAATTTTTATGGACCAACTCCTACAATAGATAAAAAGGTAGTATATACAGATATAAGCAATTTTTTGGATACTCTTCCAATGTGAAAATTTATATTAGGGGTAGATTTTAACACCCTCATAAGCTTTATATAGAAATAAGGGGGTTCACAAACAAAGACGCAAGTCATGACGAACTTTAGAGAATGGTTTGTAATAAATTCCTTCATTGACATCCCAACATTAAACAAGGTTTTCACATGGAATAACATAAGGAAAGGTTTTAGTCATATCATAGAAAGGCTTGATAGATTCATTTACAAAGGTGACTTCAACACTTTTAATTTTTCCTTTTTAACATCTTTCTCTGTTTTCCTAGTTTAGATCACTTCCCTATCAAACTTGAAATTAACAAGCAACAAAAACCAACTAGAAATCCCTTTAAATGTGAAAAGATGTGGTTTCTAGATGATAACTTCCTAAAACACATTAAAAGATGGTGGCTAGAAGATGTTTTTGAAGGATCTAAAATGTTTTGTTTTGTACCAAAATTAAAATCCTTTAAAGAAAAAATAATAAAATGGAATAAAGAAATTTTCAAAAATATATTTAACGAGAAACTATATAATGAAGAAGAAATTAAGAAACTCAATGAAGAAGTTATTAAAAATGATATGAATAGCAACAAATTCAGAAAAGAAAAAGAATTATTAGTAAAGCAAGAAACTATTTTGGCTAAAGAAGAAATATATTAGAAGCAAAATTTGAGAGAAACATGGTTAACATAAGAAGATAAAAATGCAAAGTTTTTTCACAACATGATTAAAAGAAAAAATATTAACAGAATCACAAAAATAAAAGATAATATAGCTCACGAGATAGAAACCTCTAATCGAATAGTAGAAACTTTTATCAAAATATTATGCTAATATACTAATCAACTATGAATACTTTGATTATGTTGCTCAAAATAAAATGCTAAAAAGTATTCCTAAACTACCATATGCTAAAGACCACACAAGTCTAAACAAGAAATTTACCTTAGAAGAAATTAAAGAATCCCTCTTTTCTCACAAACTAGATAAATTTACAGGCCTAGATGGCTTCTAGGCTTTCTTTTTTTTAGAAATGATTGGACATTTTAGCTAATGACCTATGGGAAGCTATAGAAGCAACTAGGAATTTGGTTCATTGTTATCAAAGATTAACAATACATTTGTCACTCTAATACCCAAGAAATCCAACTTCAAAACTCCAGGGGATTTTAGACCAATAGCACTTTGTAAAATGGTTTATAAAATATTGTCAAAAGCCCTAGCTAATAGGCTTAAAAAAATTCTAAACAAACTAATCTTAGAAGAATGAACCAGTTTTGTACCTAATAGATCTATTTATGATAGGATAATCATCATCCAAGAATTAATTCACTCAGCTTGAGTTAATAGGGAGCCATCCATGTCAATGAAACTAGATATCCACAAAGTTTATGATAGAGTGGATTGGAGATTTCTCTTGAAAATAATGGAAGCATTTGGCTTCTCACGTCAAAGGATTAACTTAATCTTTAATTGTATTTCAACCCCAAAGATCTCCTTGTTAATAAATGGCACTCTTAAAGGATTTTTCAACATATCAATAGGTATAAGGCAAGGCAATCCAATATCACCCTTTCTCTTCATCATCATAGTTGAAGCCTTTGGTAGAGCCACAAAGATGGTGTAGACAGAAGCAAAAATAAAGGATTCAAAGTAATAAATGATGTGGCTAGGATAACAAATCAACAATTTGTGAATGATACAATATTACCAAGAGAAAGTGCATTGGAGGAAACATATCAATATAAGGAAATTATTATAACATATATGGAAGCCTCAAAAAAAGAAGTAAAAACAAACAAATCATAGATATTTTTCCTTAATACCCACCCATATATAGAAAGGAGTATATACAACACTATGGGATTTTAAAAAGGAACATTGCCTTGTAAGTATCTCAAGATTCAATTGGAAAAAGGACCTAGAGATAGTAAAACATGGAACTTAATATCTGAAAAATTAGAAAAAAAATTGGAAAGTTGGAAAGGGAAATGACTAACTAAAGTTGGTAGATCAACGATGATTAAAGTTGTCTTATCAACCATACCTACTAATCAGATGTCATGTCTACCATTATAAAAAGGAGTTAAAAGATATCTTGATGGTAAATTAAGAAATTTCTTCTGGCAAGGTATAGATGACAAGAAGAAACAAACTTTGATAAAATGGGACCAAATATGTAGACCCAAAGAATATGGTGGGCTAGGCATAAAAAACTTAAGTTGGAAATATAATGCACTAGGGGGCAAACTAGTGTGGAGAATGCATCAAAAATATGAGAGTAAATGAGATAAAAGCCTTTATCATAAATATCTGAATAATCCATAACCTATTTCTTTATTTTGAACAAGAAACCCACCTAAAGGTTCAAAAGTTTGGAATTTTATGATGCAACGTCGGTATTTAATAACCAACAATATCACATGGGATATAGGAAATGGATAGGAAGCACCTTTTTGGGAAGATTCATGGGATGGTCTCTTGTCTCTGGACAACTTCAATTTACCTATTAACATTAGAAACCACTTTAAAACAAAAATGGGGCCCAGATGTTAAGAATTATAAAGAGGAAATTAGAGAAGATAGATATAGAAGATTGTGTTGGAAATCATCAATAGAAACAAATCTATTTCATGAATAAAAAAAAATATATGTACAATTTTTGAATAATAGGCAGGTAAATAAAAAAGAAAGGAGAGATAGATTAATTTGGAGAGAAGCCAAGAATGGGAAAAAATGGAAATTCCCCTTAACTTATGTTGGGACACAACATGTCTCCCTAAATATGGTATTTTTTATGAGTTGTGCTTTAAAGTAAAATCCTAACAACAAATGAACTCATAGAAATAGGGTTTGAGGGGCCTTCAAGATATGTATTATGTGAAAATGAATCTGAAACTATGAAATATCTTTTGTTCTAATGCCCTTTCTCTAACCAATGCTAGAAATAGTTATGCAATAAGCTTAATTGGAAAACTACTCTAACTAAAAATCTATGGAAATTCTTAACTAAAAATCTATGGAACTTCTTAAAGAGTTGGCCTAAAAAAGGATCATCAAAGGTCTATAGTGACCTATGGAAAATTTCCCCATCCATCTTCTTTGGGAAATCTTAGTAAAGTGGAGGTAAACATATTTGAGGTAGAAAACAATCGCCTAAGAAACATATACAAAGAAGAAATATATTTCTTTGACTAGGATGCAAATATGCAAAAGAATTGGTATAAATTAATCAATCCTCCACTAACCTACAGTAAGGCTAATAGGCAAGCCAAAGTTAACTATAAATTAGATTTGGCCCCAGATGGTTGGGAAAAATTGAACATTGATGGTGCCTTGAGGCGAAATCTTGGGGCTATAGGATTAGTTTGTATTATTAGAAATGAATATGGTTCTTGGATGGCTAAACAAGCTAAATGCTTAAGGATGACCTCTAACAATTTTCCAGAATTAGAAGCCCTAATAGAAGGATTAAATATGGGTTTGGAGGAAGGCATCTCAAAGATAGTTATTGGAGGTGAGTCTCAGATTATCCTTAATGCTCAAAGGAAAAAAAGTACCATCAACTAGGTTCTAAATTCTAAATTTGAAGAAGCTACATAACTATAGGATAAATTTTAGGAGACTAGAATTAACCATATAAACAGATAAGGAAATGAAGAAGCAGACACCTTGGTTAATTTAGGGGTCGATGATGAAGATCTAAAGTTAAAAATATCGACCAACCCCCTATTTAGCAACCTAATCTTGAGCTTCTTAGAAAATTCCTTACTCACTAATACTTTTGGTTTCAACCTAGAGTATGATAATTTATTATCAGAATCTTTTTCAAGCTTCACTTTGTTTGTACCAAGTATGACATTCTAAATAAGTTTATGACAGTGTCCCTAGAGAAGTATAAGGTGTTAAGGATCTCTAGTTCTTGTTTTAATGATCCTCTACCTTTATATTTATCTTTGTCGTTCCCTTTTTTTCCCTTCTTGAGACTAGCACCCATCTTGTCTCCTCTAACAGTCACAATTCATCTTGTCTCCTCTAATATGGTAAATAAATCTCAATTTTATAATAGCTAAAGAAGTATAATTAAATTTTACAATTATATCTAAAAAAACTTGGAAATATTAGTCAAGTTAAGACATTCTAATTATCTTCATTCACATTAACTGCAACTCAGAAATAAGATTATATCAAACAACAAAATTTACTCTTAAAAGAACTAGGGAGTGAGAATAGCAAATGAATGCTAATTGATTTGAAATACTGACTCCTAAACATGAGCTTGAAGTGTATCTAAATTTTTAGGGGCACACAAAGAAATATAGAAAGTAACACCAAAAGGAGGAAATCTAATCACTCAAAGATCGATAATAAAGAGGATATGAATAATAATAGACATAGCATAAAGGATTCATTCAATCATAAAAAAATGTATTTGCAAACCTATACCCATGTCAAGGGTTCATATATGAGTATAAATTTCTAATTTAAAGGAAGGTATGCATTCCTAGCCCTTAGAGGTTTCAGGGGTCTAGTAAACCTACAATACTAATGAAGTAAAGTTGGTCTTTAAACTTTCTCCAGTGTAAAGGAGGGAATTCCCTCTTGAAGCCCATTGCAAATACATAAAGAAAAATGTACCATCATCTAAATAGGACATAAATGTCTTGTGCAATATTAGGGGTTTTCTTCCTTGCTCTTTTTCTCCCAATGCCTACGCTTTGAATGGAAAAAATTGTGAAATAAATATATATAGGGCGTTTAGCCTTTTACCACTAAACAAAAATGCATTAAGTGTGCATGTGAGGATTAAATAAATTAAATAGATTATTTTTAATGGATTTTTAGAATATTGGAGAATAGAAACCATAGGTAAGGTTAGGGCCCTTTAGTAGAGGATTTCAAGTTTATTTTGCACACATAGGTTTTGGAGAGAAATTTTGGGGATTTTGACACGAAAAAGATTGTTGAAAGCTTAGAAATATCTAGAATTGCAAGCTATTACAAATTGTCTAGAATTTCATTTGGAAAATTGAGGTAGAGGCTTATATCCATCTTGTAAATTAATTTGGAAAAAATATATTTGCCTCGTGTTTGTCACATTGTTGAATCTAATTGTTGGAAATGGTAGAATAATATTGCTTTTATTTGGGATTAAATTTCATTTCATGCTTATTTGAAAACTTTGAGAGAGATACAAACAATATGGTTATGCTACCAAAATTCCATTGGAAAACCTAGATCTATGCGACCAGTAGAAAAATCACATTAAAATATAAGGAAAATTGGAATTTATGATCGTTATTAAACCCTTTTCAATATTATAATTTTAATAATAGGAATTGGAGAAATACTATCATATGACAAATCTCAAACATAAGGAAACTAGTATGATTAAATCTACTAAGATTGTGTGTAGAAAAGTAGAAAAGGAAGAAGATATAAAAAAGGAGATTGTGGGATATTTTTCCAACTTATAGAAGGAAGAAGTGAACTTAAATGTTCATTATTAGGAAGACTTGCAATCCCCCATTCCTCGAGGAATATCTAAGCAACATAATAAATGCTTACTACTATTCCTTCTCTAAAAGAGATCAGAGAGGCTACCTTTGCTTTTTAAGAGGAAAAATCTGTAGGTCCTAATGGTGTCACCATTATGTTTTCCAAAAGTTTTGGTAGGTTATCTCAATTGATGTTTCTAAAGTAGTGAAAGAAATCTTTGGATCTCAATCTTTACTCAAAGAAATAGACTCTTCTCTTATAGTATTGATCCCTCAAACTCTAGGAGTTGACTCTGTGGATGGGTTTAGACCTATTAGTCTCTATAACTCTTCTTACAAAATCATTTCAAGGTGCTAACTTCTAGAATTATTTCTATTCTACCTACCATCATTTCAGAACAACAAAATGTATTTGTTCCTCGTAGACAAATCCTAGATTCAATCATCATTGTCTATAAAATCATTCATTCTTTGGAATTTATGAAGTTAGACCTTTCAAAAGCCCATGATAAAGATGATTGGTCTTTCTTATGCAAATTTATTAAACATTTTGGATTCAAAAATAGAGTAATCAATATCATAAGGTAACTCATATCGACATCTCTAGCTACTATTATGGTTAATAGGGCTTCCTCAAACTTCTTTAAACCTATTAGAGGTCTCAAACAAAGAGACCCTATTTCACCAATTTTATTTGCTATCATGGCAAAGTCTTTAGGGAGACTAATTGTTCATATGTTTAGGAATATAAAATTAAAAGGATTCATCCTTCATGTGGTCCTAAAACTTGTTCTCATGAGTAGCTTGTGGATGATACTATTTTAATAGGAAGCTCTTCTATCCATGAAGATAGAATATTTAAGGAAACTATCACTAAGTACACTAGAGAAACTAGGACACTAATTAATTGGACATAAAAGATTGATTTACTTTATTGATCCTCTAGTTCAAAGACAATTGACAATGTCAAGAATTATGTAGTGTAGGATTGAATTGCTTCCTACTACTTATCTTGGGCTTCCTTTGGGTTTGAAAGTGGATGACTCTTTCTAGAATAAGATTATTGATAAGTTTATCTCTAAAGTAGTTGATTGGAAAGGATCCCTCCTAAGTTAAGAAGACAAGATCCAACTCCTCAAGGCTACTCTTTAGAATATGCCAATTTATGCCCTCAACTTGTTTTTGATTCCTACTAAGTATGTAGATTCCATTGAAAAAATTCAAAAATATTTTTATGGTTAGGAGTAGAATTCAAAAATTATATTCCTCTTGGTAAATGAGAAGATGTACATGTAATCCTAAGAAAAAAGGAGGTCTTGGTATAAGATCAATTAGATTGACAAATAAAGCTCACCTAGCTAAACAAACTTGGAGGATCTATGGAGAGGAAAAAGATTGGAATGCAATTGTTAAAAATAAATATCTCTCAAAATTTGTGAACTTGGAATCCTTTATAGAATGTGATATCATTATAAATGGTCCACAAATTTGGAACAACATAGATAAATTCAAGTCCACTACAAGACTAGCCTGTAAATGGATTCTTAGAATGGTAATAAGATAAAAAAAAATTGAAAGATACTTGGTTGATGGATAAACCCCCAAAAGGAGTATCTAATTAAACCTCAACATAAGGACAAATGTATTGAACTAATTGGGAATGATTTTAGTAGCTACCAGAGGGATAATAAACAAATTAATTTGAACTTGATCAACATGGAGTTAGCTCCTGTAAACTTAAATCTCGATCTTTAGTTTATAAGACTAGACTTTGAAGATGAAATGATCTTAATCCCCATGGTAGGTACTGGGTTGCATTAGTGTTCTCAGAGGTGTTCAAAGATTTGGCTATGCCTTTCTAGGCTAATACCTAGATGAAAACTCTTACCCCTAAAATCAATCAAAATTTTGTATTGGTTGTTCCTTCAAAACAAAATTCTAAATACTAAAAATCTTTAAAAGAAGTGCTTTGTTATACCTAATAGATGTTATCTGTGTGAATGGGTAGTTGAAAATGTTTTTCACCTCTTGCTTAAGGATTCCTATGCACAAGAGATATGGACTACTTTTTTTTATAAATTGAATCTTCATTGGGTTATGCTTAACACTATTCAAGGATTTTTTGAACAATTGAAAAGTCCTATTTCTCATAATGGAATTGAAAAACTATGTAATTTCATAGTTCACTCACATGATTTGCAACACATGGAAAGAACACAACAACATGATATTCTAAAACTAGAGTAAGAAATCGAGAGAGATAAGTGTAAGATTATATTTTATGTTAATAAAAATATGCAGTTGGTCAAGGGAAAGAGAAAGAACTAGAACAATTATGAATTTTTTTTTTTTTTTAAATAGTAGATTGCTAAAATCAAGAAATATCAAAAAAAGGGAGAACCTATTTTGGACTTCACCTCCTAAGAATTAGGTAAAAGCCAACTCGGATGGTGTTGCGAAGGGAAACCCAGTAAAAGCTAGATGTGGAGGGATTGTTAGAAATGAAGTGGGAAGTTGTATATGTGCAATTATAATCCCTTTAGGGATTCAAACTTGTCATACTGCAGAAGTCATGATTTCTTTACATGCCATTCAAATTACAAAAATGGCGGGTTGCCAAAAAGACTAGATGGTTGGTGATTTTGAAACTTTAACTGGGAAACAGAAATACTAAGAGGTTGGGGGGGGGGGGGGAGGCGGAGGACTGAATCAGGACCTATAAAAAAATTATCCTTTAAAATAACTTTATTGTATTCACCATATTGACCTTCTCATATCTAGTTTATGTAAAACATAACTTATAAAATTAAATGTTGAAATAAATAGGTCTAACCATCAATATCATCGAAGAAATGTAAACACATGACACAAAAGGTAAACCTGGGGTGGGGATGCCACCCAAAAATCTTCGCTACCACAATAACAAAGTTAACCTATTAGGGTTATAATTTTGATCGCTTCTGATGATCTACCCTGTGAGGGGTCTACCCTACTAAAATCATTTAAGCCTATTAGATCTTACCTTGTTAAAAGATTCTACACTTACAATGAAGTAAGGAGTCTATTAGAAGATTTACAAAGGCTTGTTAAAACCACTATGTTAACAGATTTGCCTTGATTCAATCTATTGAAATTGACTCACTACCTGATCTTTCAGTTTGTACTATAATTGTTGATTATGGATCTCCTCCTTCCAATGTCTGATTTGATATAACTTTGCTCAGTCCTTCACTGCTTCATTGGGTAGCTAAACTATGTTCTTCACAACTTTCACATGCAACATCCAAAACTTAACTCCTTCACACAATACTTCACTTCCTTTGCACAATTCACAATCTCTTCTACAATAGCTCACATCACTTGTTAAAAATAAAGTTTGGATCTACCTATTTAAATACTTCTATTGAGTCTTCTAGATATGTCCCTTTTTCCTCTTCATCTAATTGGTTGTTCTTTCCTTATAGGGATCAACAATCCACGTCAAAATGCATAACAACCTTTGTAACAAACTCTATGATCATTAATTGTCATGTCCAAGTCATCTTGAAATGATTTACCTCAAAGTTTGTATCATTCTAGATGTTTATGTCCACTCTATGTTACTTGGCACATACTGCCTTTGATGCTCGGTCATAATTGTTCTTCGTTATGTTGCTCAATTTTAACTGTACTCTTCTTCTTCTGTATAACTCAACATCTATGTGCTCTATCTGCTTAGTATTCACTAGACTCAACTTATACTAAAAATGCTTAGCGACCAAAGACTTGATCAAATCCTATAGAGATCAGCATATACATCATTATTTACAAGTCTTTACATGAATCAACCTATATAGATTAGCTTGGTCATAATGACGACCAACTAGCTTTGCCTTATATATGATCAAGTGTTTGACACTAATAGACAAAAAGACTTAGAGATATCAAAATCTCCCCATTTGATATTAGTGGAAAAAATATTTTGTCATGATTACTAGAGTACTCCCCCTAAGCCTATGACTTGGTTCTTATAGAACTTTCAAAAATTTCTATGTAACATAGTATATAATACATACTTTACATGACTCAAATTAGTTTGATTGTAACTTTGTCATACCTTGTCTATTTTTTGTCATTCTGATCTCTAAAAATCATCATTCTTCCTTGATGATTTCACTTAATCATCTACCCTTTCAATCATCATCATTCCCCCTTATTTTTGACACTTATGTCTATTGCATTTGCTATTGGGGTTGTGAGGGTAGAATCAAATCGTATTTATCAATGAATGGTTTATGAATTTGATTGATCATGGGAAGTACATGATCCCATGTGGTTCTTATTGATTCCAAAACATAAATCTTCAACTCCTAATTTGTTGCTAAGTCAATTAAGTTGTCACCAATCAAAAGATTATGATATTTTTGCACTAGATCCTTTGTTGAGATCAACTCTCATTGCATAACCTCCAAGTCAGGTATCAACATTGACTGTATAAAGATCAATTTGGCCCTCATTTAGCTATCTATGGTTTGTAGCTCAGCCAACCTCCTTGTGCAAACAACAATCTATTATAATTCATTGAACTTGATTCAACTGATTGCGAGATAGATCCTCCAGATTACTTCATGTCAACTTGAATCCTCTATATGTTTGCCTGAAATTCATTCATGAATCTTGGCAGATCACAAAGTATATTGTACAGATCTTGTAGTTTCTCTACAAGCTCTACTATTTTCTATACAATTTACTACAATTCAACTTTTCTAACTACAATAATAGTAGAAACTTTCTCCAATACTCTCTTCTCAAATTTCTTTTCAGACTAGGTCATTAGTTTTTCATTTGCCTCAATATCTTCGGTGATGACTTTTTCAAAAGTTTGTACCAAATGCGAGATAATGGGGGCTTGCTCATCAATGGTCTGAATATCAAAAGCATCAACACATATGTCTTTGATGTCATGCAAAACTTGTTTTTGTTGCTGTTCTTACCTCATTTCTTTCTTGTAAGGATGTCCTACAAGATGTTAGTTTGCTCAAAAGTGAGATTGGCTAGATCCCATTTTGGCATATCAATTACTTCATCTAGACTAACATTATTATCTAGAGAATTGTATTTTATATTCTTTGGAGTGCTACTGCTTAACATCATTAGAGTAAGAGTAGCTAATGAGGTGTCACCACTTGGTCTTGCTTGAGCTTCAGTGCTTGGAACAACAATGGTAACACTCAACACTACATTCTTTGTTTCCTCTTCTTACTATCTAATCTCCTTATCTCCCTCATCCTGAGGTCCTAAGACATGTGGTCCTTCTTGACCTGTAGTAGAAACTTCTACATTTGTTTCCTTGATTGGTTCCTCTTGCTCTTGCTTCTCCCTTTCTCGTTCCACAACTTCTGAGTTCTTCATTTGTTCACCAATGGGAGTGTTAGGCATGGTGGCATGAATAGGGGATATGTTGCCTTGTGGTCTTAGCACACCTAAGCTTTCTTCATCACTTTGATCATCTTTAATGGTTATTGTATCCACTATTTCTCATGTTCAACTCTTTTAGTAGTTAATTTAAAAATGTTCTTCCATAACAACTCATTTTGTTGCACAACAACCTCAATCTTATTTTGTAGAATCAAAAATGTTTTGAATTTTGGAATGAATTGATTCTTATACTTCTCCAAAAAAAAATTCTTTTTTTAAATTTGTTAATTCAAGCATAATCTTGGCCAATCTACCTTCTCTTATTTGTATCTCTACTTCCAGTGATTGTTGCCATCTTTTATCTAGTCTACTATACATATCACTTGGAATCTTCTTTTCCAATTCAAAAGGAGAAAGATTATTATTGGCCATCATATCTATCATGGCCTCTTCTACATATATTTTATCAACATTTCTCAATGTATCATACTTTACATATCTGAAACTTGATAGACCTGCAGAGCTTTGGACGTTGACACATACCTCGTCAATATTTCTTGGCTTTGTAGGTACAATGACTTGGTGATGTCCAGGATCATCAAACTCAGTCTTCTCTTCATCTTCCTCTTCAATGCATTTCATCTTTATTATCCTTCTTTCATTTGTCTAGCTCATAGTGTTTGATATTCCCTCTTTTCTGCACTAGTGCCACTAGGATTGGTGATTTTAAACACTCCTCTCTTCACTGGTGGCTTAACACTTACTACCATTGTTTCCCTAGTCCTCAACATTGATGGTGCAAGAGAATAGAGGGGCATGGGTGTCATCTTCTTTGCAACCTTCTTCACCTTAGGATTTGTGATTTTCACTGATTTAGCCTTCTTTACTAGGGGGGTGACCAATGCTAGGGTTTTACCTTATTTCTCGACACTTTCTTCCTCCTCCTTGTCACTGCTATCATTTTCTTCATGCTCTCCAAGGCATTGAGTCAACATCAAATGTTATTTTCCTTTTATCTGTTTGCATAGTTTTCCTTATAGGTCTTCAATCATCTTCTTTCTCTTCTTATTTGTAAAAGAAATCTTGATATTAATTGTGATTTTAGCCTTTTCTTCTTCATACTTCCCAAAGGGCTCTATCTCTACATTAATTTATTCCTTGAGTAGTGTAGCAATTCTTACACTCACATCATCACTCTCAACTTCATAACCAAAAGGTTTAAGCCATGCTTTCCTAGGGTTAACTACCTGCACAAATGTATTATATGTGTCCACCAGAAAATATCATCATTGTAATGCTTCATCACTAATGATCATGAGATCCTCATTCTCTTTCTCATATTTATTTTTAACTTTCAAAATATGCATCTAGAATATCTTCAAAAATTTCTTCCAATTGTGTTATAAACTCACCAATTTATCTTGTAACAAGTTTTTATTGCTCTCAAACAACATTTCCAATAGTAGGAAAATAACTCTAAACATAAAATAAAATACAAATAACCAATGATCCAAACTTACATATTGAGTTCCTTGCCTTCTTGATTGATGTCAGGTTTTCTACTAGTTGTGACCTTTGCAACTTGACAAGATCATATATCTTCTATGCTTGATCAACTGCCATACACGACACACTATTCAGTCTACTTGACTGATAAAATTTATGAGAGATGACTCTCATTGCAAATTCAATCACTATCTGTGATGGTTGAAATAGACAATCCTTATCTAGTTCACTCAACTTTTGTATTAGCCTCAATTTCTCCTCAGCTTAGGCAACACATTGTTTTCTTCTTATCCAATGTTGGATACCTGGTAATATTATGAATCACTTTCTTTGAAATCTTGATAGGTCCATTTGTCTAACCACTTTGCATCATGAATTCAACTCAACACAACTTTAATCCATTCAATCTTAAAGTTTCTCAGGAAATCTACGGCAGGCATTAACCCTTTCCTCTCAATAATTTTAAACTCATCCTTTAGTATACCTTCATTGCATAATTTCTAGTATGCTACTCAAATCCCATAATCTCCAACTTCACTAATTTTACACATATAACAACTCCATACATCATGTATCATAATAATCTTAGGTGGTATCAATGATAACACACCCATTAAATCTCCTTTTGTAGCAATATATAGAATAACATGAAATTTAGGTGGACGTCAGGCATCACTCATCACCAATTGAACATTGCTTACCTCTTGACTCTTTGCTACAGATGACGAAGATGTCATTTTATCTTGTTAGGGTTTTGAAAATTTTCTTTTTGAACTATTTGACACAACTAAAGATCAATACTTGACCACTCTATCACTATTAGTTTGCTTCCAATAGCTTCACTACCACTTTGTAAAATGCTCAAATCGCTTGGTGCTCTCAAAATTTGAATGCAAGGTGTGTTCAATGTATTCAAACTCTCAATATATACCTTCATTCATTAAAGTTAGGGTCTTCATTAATTTTGTGTCTTATGTTAGGTGGAATCCAGCTGTCTTGGTCGATATAGACACTTTTGAACTCGATTTCCACTATACAGCTTGGTCAATTTCATCTAACTCGGCCTATACATCAGTTTGGAATTTGGGGTACTCAGTCCATATTGCAGTGCTCAGTCAATATAGACAATTTTACTAATGTTCGACACCCATCATGTAAATGGTTCTTTTGCACTATTGTTTCCATAGATATGTTCTATTGCATCTTTTCTCATGCTAATATGAACTTTTTCACATTTTATGTTGGGAACTAATGTAAGATAAATCATTAAGTATATAGTTCCTTACATATCTTTTTTTATTAGTTTGAGGTGGTGCGATCACCTTCTCCATTGGATTAGGGGACCTTGACTTCATTTGCTCCACTATTTTCTTCTTTCACCTTTTTCTTCCAGGTTTGATTCATCTCCTTCTTTGATTGTTCGTGATCAACTTTTCCTTTACCCTTGTTGTGTTCATTATTTGGTGCTAGTGCTCGGGTCTTGCAATTCTTACTCACATGTCCAATCTTGTGACAATTAGAAAAAACTTTCTTTGGTACATTCCTATTTGTCCAATAGGGTTTTTCCTATGCTCTATATTCATATGCTTTATGTCCAAACTTTTGACAATTATAACAATATCCCTCAAATCTAAGTACAATAGAATTATTGTTCATTCTTGATCTACACTCATGTATTTGATGTTCTTGCTCATTGTAGTAAAAACAATTACTAGTAAACTTAGGTTTAGGATTTTGCATCCCATTCTTGCTTCTACAAATGTTTTTAGTATGTCCAAGTTTACCATAATGGCAACATGTAGATTTGTTTTTAGACTTTGCATTCCTTAGCTCTCCACTCTTGGATGAATCTTCTTCTTCAATAGATAAATGTTGCTTTGTATGTCCTTGTTTAGAAGTGTTGCTAGATGACCTAGGTGATCTCATCAATTCTTCAAAGTATCTTAATGCTTCATTGGGCTTGTTCATCCTTTCTATTAGTTCTTTATCATATTTTAACTCATTCCTCAATAGGTCAATATATGATCTCAAATTTGCTATCTCCATGTCTTTCCTATTTAGTTCTTGATTAGAAAGCATTAGTTGATTCATCATGTCTAGCTGAGTGCTTGTAAACTTTTGCACATCAGATGGCCTTTCTTCAAGTTTGATAGCCATTTGTCTTTTGTCTTCCATAGCTACTATAGAATTTGATGATGATTGAATTCATAGATCCTTGGATATCCTACATGCAAACAACCTATTACAAGGAAGTAAGAAGGGCATAGAGAGATAAGAATTTTCTCAATAAACAAGTAGATTGAATTTTCTTGTGCAAAACTGAATGAATGAACTTATAACTAATCAATCCTTAATAAGAAGATCAAAAACCTAAAGGAAAAACCCTAAGAGGTAAATGACGTCTAATAATTAGTAATTAATTATTAAATGGAAATGCAAGGTGCATAAAGTGAAATCTGAAGAAGGGAGTAAAGGTGATTTAATAAATTAAATTAAATCAACCTTTTACTCTGTCACCCCCCTTAGGATGAGCAACAATGCAACTATAAATAATGCAGAAAGATCAAACTTGGGTCCTAGCAACAAGGTCTGATGAGGTACCCAATCACAACCAAATCTCTATGAAACAAAGAAATAGAGAAAACAAAGTGGGAAAAACCCTACTCCAAAAAGAGATAGAAAATGATGCACAAAATAATAAAAAATATCAAGAGACTCTCTCAAGACCATAAGTACAATAAAAGCCCCTATGATAGAAGCTTGAGACTCCATAGCTCCCCCAAAAATGTAGAAATCCTGTGTCGATGAACATACCAATGTGGCTCCAATCTGAAAGAAAAAAAGGAAGTGGACAAGGATGATATAACCCCTGAATGTAAGGTGAAGTTGGAAGTCCTAGCTAATGCTCAAAGGAGAATGCATGATAATCCTGAAACAAAATCTCCAAAATCTATCATTTGAGAGGAAATGTGTCTCTTCTGATATATCCTCAAAAACTATTGTAGGTGGCTTGATGACTAGAGCTGCAATGGTAGGCAATGTTGAAGAGTAATCATGTGAAATGGATGGAATATGAATAGGAGGTAGAGGTGTATAAGTCACAAAATTGGTCTGGGGAACAAGACATAAGTTTAAGCGACTTGACTTCACCTCAGTGGTCTCCCGTAAAGAAGGAGAGAGAGTCTCTAATAGTGGAGATGGTGAACCAAAATGAGAGAAAGAGTATAGGCGAGAAGAGTGATCAATAATCCTTCTAGTAACAATATTGCTTGTCTCAATATCTTTGATGTGCATTGAATCTAATGCAAACTCAATTGTCTTCCCTGTCCCATTATGTGTAATTTTATAAATAGAGAGAAGGTTAGAGGACAAAGATGGAATACAAATTACATCATGAAATATACCATCATCAATGCCAATAGAAACTTTCTCACATGCAGTCATAACAATGTTGTTCCCCATCAAAATGTGTGGAATAGGAGAAGCCTCAAAAGAAGAGAAAAAATACTAAGAAGATGCCATATGGTGTGAAGCACCTGAATCCAGTAACCATCTAGAAGAGGGTGAAGTAGTAGTTGCACATGGTGTATGACCCTTTCCTATATCCATCTGAATGAAATGATGATAATGAAGAAGATCTATGAGAAGAAGAAGGAATATCAATGTTGTACTTCTAAAGGAGACCTATCAAATCTGAAAATTGTTTGGCATATATCCATCTAACTTCTTCTCATAGCAATCTGATTCATCATGATTGGGCTTATTACAATAAGCACACTTCATTCTTTCTGGCTTTGGTTTACCCCCCTTACGAGGAGGTGGCCCTGATGAATTGTGAGGGCTAGAATCAATCTAAGACTCTATAGAATTTAATTTATTTGTCTTCTCTCTTCATCCCAGAAGATGGCTGAGCTACCAATGCATAAGTCTATAAGCCTATGAGAGAATTCAAATAAGAGAGCTTAGCCTGCTCTTGAGTCAAATGATCATCAAAAATCTCAAAGGATGGCATGGTAAATCTATTACCCAAAGTATCTTTGGTGGAATACAAGGTAGAAGCAAAAATGTGAAAGTTTCCATGAAGCTTAGAAAGAATCAGGTAGATGCACTCAGTGTCAGTCTTAGTTTTCCCACAACCTTGCAATGAGATTTCTATTGTTTGAACTTCATCAAGAAGTCCTCAATGGAAGGAAAAGAATATAGTACATGAGAGGTAAGCTCTGCCTCAATTTGAATTTCCCTTAACTCATTCGTGGTAACAAATAAGCCATCAAGCTTTGTCCACATAGCTAGAGGGGTATTTCACCCATCAAGATGAAACTATAGATGATGGATACTGGTAAAGAAATCAACCCCATTGCCTCATCCATCTTGTTCTTGTGTTGCATAACCTCAAATGGCCTCTGTAAAATTGGCTATACTGCATCTAAACAAGACAAATCTTTTGACTGGAGAATCCATGTCATCAAGGTCTTCCATGTGTGATAGCTATGAGGGGTTAGAAGTTCTAGACAAGAAGAAGTCTCGACCATTTTTTTAGAAGGTGTTGGATTGGTTTTTGAAAAAGTTTTGGTTTAGTAATGTAAATAACAAAAACAATAATACAAAACACCTCGCATAATACAAAAAATTGAACCCCAATTGCTAGAAGGAGTGCGTTAACAAGAAGAGAGAAAAAAAAAACTTTAGTTTGAGAATCACATGTACCTTTGAGAAATACTAATGAAAATTGCAGATAATTTGGATAGGGCTTGAAAAGAGCCTTCTTTTCCAGAGCAAAAAATAGAGCTATAACAAACAAGTTATGCCCCTTGGAAGATTGAAGACATCATTAGACTTCAAGTACAAAAACAAGTACCAAATTGGAAAAAATTCCAAAAATACCTGTAACATTGTCTTAGTCTTTGAATCATCTTTTTTAGCACTTCTTTTGGATCGAAAAAAGACCCTCGCATGCTCAAATTATCACCAAAAACTTGACAAGGCCTCTGGAATGATTAAAAAAAATTGCTTAGGGGCTATAATTTTGGCCCTCGGCCCCCAACATGACCATGAGCTATGCATGGAGGGGTGGAGTAGCCCTTTAGTGGAGCTCGAGCTAAGATATGACAAAGGCAATGTGCGCTAGTGGAGACACTGTTGGAAGTGGGGTGGCCACATTGGTCGAGTGGAGGACAAATGCAAGCATGGGAATAGTGGTGCAATAGATGGAAGCTACACGCGAGCACAGGGATAGCAGAGTGTGAGCTGCTCTTAGTGGCTGAGCCATGATCACTCCATCCTCTATGGTGGTGCATCTTTTTTTTACATTGCAAGCATTGTTTAAAAAAATGTATTGTAATTTTCTTTTGCAAAAATCACATCAAAATGTATGCTAGAGTTTGTACGACCTTGGTATGCAATTTTTTTTGCCTCCAGGTCAACGTTGTCCAAAGTTGACAAACTTTATATGTAAATAAGGGTTTTGACACCTTCTGAATCCAACTGTGGGGTCTTTTTGGCCTAAAAGTGCTCTAAAAATCAGCAACCCCCTATTTTCACAAAAACAAAAGCCTAAAAAATGCTAGATCTATTATGTCAAACCCTTGTTCTTCTTTTTCTACAAACAAGAATAGGTAGCCGTAGACAAGGCTTTGATACCATATAAATTTGATGATGAACAAATTCATATATCCCTGGATATCTTGCATGAAAATAACCTATTACAAGGAAGTAAGAAAGGTAAAGAGAGAGAAGGGTTTGCTCAATAAATACGTAGATTGAATTTTCTCATGCAAAACTGGATGAATGAATTTACAACTGATCAATCCTTATGAAGGAGATCAAAAACCTAAAAGGGAAACCCTAAGAGGTAAATGACATTTAATAATTACTAATTAATTATTAAATGGAAATGCAAGGTGCATAAAGTGACTCTTAAGAAGGGAGTAAAGGTAATTTAATAAATGAAATGAAATTAACCTCTTACTCTGATGGCTACAACTTTGTCTTCTTCAGATTTCTTCTTCTGTTCAATCACTTCACATAGCCTTACTGACTGAATTTCATGTTCTCTTTTCAATCCTCTTACTTCTTCATTCATGATATTGTTCTTCTCTAATAGATTGCAATGGTTGCATCATTCTCATTAGCATTTCCAATGTTAAGCAATCCTTGTGTATCAACTTCTTCATAATGTGTGTCATTTTTTTCAATAGACATATGCTTTCTCTTTGTAAGAAAATTTCTCAGTTCCTCTCTTGCTACTTCAATTTGTTGCAATATGAGCTGGATTTCAATCGCTTAATTGTTAATAACCTTTCCCAATTTGTAAGCCTCTATCTCCAAGATCTGAACTCACAAGTTGTTAGACTTCCTTTAAGAGAACTACTACTTTAATACCAATTTTTGGAAGTTTAATTGGGAAACTAAGATACTGAGGGGGGGGGGGGTGTGTGGGGGAGGGGGTGAATCAGGATCTAAAAAACTTTTATCCTTCAAAACAACTTTATTGCATTCACCATATTGACCTTCTCATATCTAGTTCATGCAAAACATAACTTGTAAAATCAAATGCTAAAATAAATAGATCTAATTATCAATCTCATCCATGAAATGTAAACACATGACACAAAAGATTTGGTAACTCAAAAACCCCCTAAGGTGGAGGTAAAACTAGGTTGGGGATGACACCCACAAATCTTCACTACTACAAAAACAAAGTTAACCTGTTAGGGTTACAATTTTGATCACTTCTGATGATCTACCCTATGAGGGGTTTTCCCTACTAAAAGTGTTTAAGACTATTAGATCTTACCTTGTTAAAGGATTTTACACTTACAATGAAGTAAGGACTTTGTTAGAATATTTATAAAGGTCTATTAAAACCACCATGTTAAGAGATTTGCTCTAATTCAATCTATTTAAACTGACTCAACACCCAATCATTCGATCTACACTGTAATTGCTGATTACATATCTCCTCCCTCCAATCTTTGATCTGGTCTCCAATCTCATATAGCTTTGCTTAGTCCTTCATTTCTTCATCAGGTCACTAAACTTTGTTCTTCACAACTTTTGCATGCAACATCCAAAACTTAACTCTTTCACACAATACTTCACTTCCTTTGCACACTTCACAATCTCTTCTATGATAGCTCACTTCACTTTATAAAAATAAGGTTTGGATCTACCTATTTAAAGACTTATGTGGAGTCTTCTAGAGGCTTCCCTCTTGCCTCTTTGTGTGAATGGTTGTTCTTTCCTTATAAGGATTGATGATTCACGTCAAAATGCTTAACAACCTCTGTAACAAACTCTACAATCATTAAATGTCATGTCCAAGTCAGCTTGAAAAGGTTTACCTCAAATTTCATATCATTCCAGATGTTTATATCCACTCTTTGTTACTTGACACGTACTGTCTCTTATGCTCAGTCATAATTGTTCTTGATTTTGTTGCTCGACCTTAACTATACTTGACTTCTTTTGTATAACTCAACATCTATGTGTTATGTCTGCTCGACATTCACTAGGCTTGGCTTACGCTAAAAATACTCAGGAAACAAAGACTTGCTTGAGTCCTATAGAGCTCGACATATACATGATTATTCACAAATCTTATCATGACTTGACCTATATAGAGTAGCTCGGTCATAGTGATGACCGACTGACTCCACATTATATATGACTAAGTGTTTGACACTAATAGACAACAAGACTTAGAGATATCAACAAGTGATTCCAAGAACATTGTAAATCATATAAATGGTAATTATGATGTGGCTATAGATATCAAACATGTCATTGATAAAATAAACATTGTGGATCAAATTTTTAGTATCTTTCACATCTCACATGACTACATGACTTTAGAGAAAGAAATTCAACAACTGATAAATTGGCTAATATTGGGACCTTCAATAATGAAATCAATACTTGGCATGGTACTATCAGTATGAGAGAGGAATTAATTAATATAATTAATGAGGAAAAGTTAAACCTCTGAGCAGAGGTAACTATTAATCTTGATGGAGATGAAAATTTATTGTGATATGATTACTGTAAACACCTAAATCTAATCACATAGATTCGTAATCACATTTAATCATCTTCTAAAGCATATTTTAATTAAATATTAAATATTAAATTATTTAAGTGCTATCCCCTAATTAATTATAGCCCAATTAATAAATTAAATGGCAATCAATATACTGATATAATAATCAAACCACCCTTCCTCTATTAAATTAAATAAATAGAAAGCTCATTTAATTTAATCCCAAATCCCTCTCCATTTAATTAATTTAATTAATTAAATCTCTCCAACCACAAACTTGCCCCCTAAATGAGCAGATAATTCCCCTTTTAATTAAATAATTCATTTATTTAATTAAAATCCTCTACCATTCTTTTTCCTAACAAATCCATCCACCACTCACATCATCCAATCAACTGAACCACCTCACCCACCTTAACTAAAACACATCACCTCGTCTTCCATTTCTAAAATCCCTCTCCAGATCACTTGTAAGAATCAAGGCAGGATTTATTCTCTCTAACTCAAGCCTAAGTCAACTGTCCTGCCACATCACCCTCTTTCACCTCTAAACACAAAAGTCCATCTCCTACACCTATCACAATCAACTCAAGCCTATCTCACACCTCACTCATTTGACTATCCATCAACAATTATTATCTCCTCCTCACCCAATTGCCTATGAATTGGACCTTTTTCTCCTCATAAATCATCCACCTTCTGAGTAGAATTGCTATACCATTTTAAGAGCTAATTACTTTCAAAGCACTATTAATATAATAAAATTCTCACCCATCCATCCACAATCCATCCGTTGTTGAAGCATTGAGCATACCATCGAGCACACATCTATAATGACAACCATATCAACACATCAAGGAGGCTACATAGAGGTATCAAGGTTTGCATTCTATGTTTTTGGTTTCCTTACAGTTAATCTATTTGTTGCTTTGCTATTAGTCTACGAATGTTTAATTTTAGTTTTATATCCTTAACATACTAGTTTTATTGCATACATTTTGGTAGGTTCGGTGGGACCCCGCAATTGGGTCATTTTGTTATCCAAGATTAATTTTCTTTGTCAAAGGACTAACAAATTTTATAATATTTTTGTGTTTTTGTGGTTTACTTGCATAGTTTCTTGGGTTTTGCAAGTCAAGGTTGATATTAGGAGCCTACAGTAAAATGCTCTGAGTTTTTTGATCAATTTTTGATAATTTATATTTTTTTCATGATTTTTCATAGAAAAAATCATTCTAGGAGAAAATAAAAGAATTAAGATGAATGATTTTTTACAGATTTATATTGATGTCTGCAACCTATAGTAAAAAAAAATGAAATTTTAGATCAATTTTTTATAATTTATATATTTTTTTTATAAAAAAATATTTTAGGAGCAAATAAAATAGTTAGATGATTAGTTTTTTTTACAAGTTGTTGACGTTTGCAGCTTATGATAAAAAAATCAAAAAATTTGAATCAATTTTTGATAATATATATATATATATATATATATATATATATATATATTCATGATTTTTTATAAAAAAAAGTATTTTGGGATAAAATCAAAGAAGTGGATGATGAATTGTTTTTTGAAGGTTGTTGTTGATCTCTGCAACTTACAGTAAAAAAAATAGATTTTCTAGATCACGTTTTGATAATTTATATTTTAAATAATTTTTCATGAATTTTTTTATTTTTGAAGCTAGTAAAAGAATTAAATGATGTGATGTTTATTGGTTGGTATTGATGTCTGCAACTGAAAGTTAAAAAAACCATAGCTTTTGGTATCAATTTCTATCAATTTATAATTTTACCATCATTTTTCATAAAACAATACTCTTGGGAGACAATTATGGATTTGGCTGATTTTTTTTTTTTGCAAGTTGATGTTGATGTCCGAAGCCTACAGTAAAATAACCAGATTTGTTGGTCAATTTTTTAAAATTTATATTTTTTTCATATTTTTTATAAAATAATTCTTTTGGGAGCAAATAAATGAATTGTCTAATGATTTTTTGCAGGTTGGTGATGCTTTCAGGAGACTACAATAAAAATTTCAAATTTGAACAAAGATTTGGGAGATAACATGTTTACATCTTAAAAGTTAACCCACGCTTCATTTTGGGCAATAAAAAGAATAATGCATGCACTTACATGAACACATTATTGAATGAACCAAACAACTAATTTTTTGATTTAGGCTTAAAAACATCACACATTCTTGAATGCATAAGGTTTTAAAGAACATTGCAAACTAAATACTTGGTTTTGGGCTTTAAAATGAATGCACAACTATTGAATGATTAAAGGCTAAACACATTCTTATTCCCTTCATTGTCAAACTTTCTACAAATTAATTTATTAAGTTGACCACCAAATGGTTTATTAAGTTGATAATCGATTTCTTAAGGTGACCACACACATTTTAAAATTAGAAAAATGAACTTACATTTTAATCATGTGTGTCTTCTGTCATAGATAGAAAACTTAAAGATTTCAATTTGGAAAGAACAATCTGGTTGGTGTATTTCTATGAGTGTTTCTACTACAACACTTTCGTGGGCTCATTTTCTTTCTTGCATCTTAGAATCCAGTTCATTAAGCGATGTGTATACCAAAAGGTTGTTAGTAAGATCATCTACAACAACCCTAGGAGTGCTTCTAGAGAGACATGTCCTTTGGGAAGCGCATCCCTATTGGGGAATGACCTCACATCGATAAATTCTCTTGTCAATATATAAACAAGGCTAAAAAAACTCTTTCTTTATATCCACGCAAGTTTGGGCGATGCATTTCTAATGGTAGTTTGAGGTACATAAACTTTCCTATGGTTTCAACATGGTCATAATAGACTCTTAAGTGGGTCACACACCTAACGACCATTTGGGAGGACTCTATAGATCTAATTATGAACCAACTTAATAGCTACCTTTTTAGCCATATTCTACAAAGTCAATTTGACCTTAGGGATAATGTTTTTATGAAGTGTTTGCATTGTGATTTGACCTCGTCAAAACATTTGTTGAACATACTTAGTTCTTGGTTCTTTTTTCCAAAATCCTTTTTTAGAAGAGATCGTGTCCTTATCTCTCGCAAAGTTGCTATGTCCTTTAAGAGCCCGTTTGTTCACATATCTTATTTATTGTTGAGAAATCCATCTTTGAGTATCGAAAGGTTGTTAGCAAGTTCATTTGCAATAACCCTAGGATTGTTTTGTTTGAAAATATAAATAAAATCATATAACTACTTTATCTGTTTAAGAGATTATTTGTCCTATTTGCTATTGAGATTATTTATTTGTGCATAGAGAAGTTGAGTCCTTATGTTCAACCAACCAAAACCCAAGTTTACAAAGGTCAAGCTTAAGCCATCCTTAGCATATAAAGAAAGAGAGTTGACACATCAAAAATTAACACCCCCCAATCCAAGACTTGCAAAAGAACTATGAATTTAGAAAGAAGGCTTCAATACAAAATTACAAGCTGAGTGGAATAATAAAGTCAACAATCTAACGCTTAGGAAGTGAGTAAACCACATGTTTATTAACCATTCATAGGTCAACCATCATAATTTATTTTAGCTTCATCACACACCTTACACTTTGTTACTAGAATTTTCATCATTGAGTACTAAAATGTTGTTAGCCAATCCATTCACAACAATCTTACAATTTGTTCCAAATAAAATGGTCATTCAACCAAAGCTAGGGTATACTTTTTGTAGTCACTACCTAATCTAAAATTTGCCATACTGAGAAAAAGAGTAAAGTTGAGTCCTCATGTCAAAATGATCAAAACCCAAGTTCAAAAAGGTTAAGCTTGAGCCATCTATAATATATAGAGAAATAAAACCCGAATGCAAGAAAGAAACACCTAACCCAAGAGTTTCCAGATTAGACTAAATTAAGAAAGAGAGCGTTGAAAACACATTACAAGCAGAGTGGGATTGCAAGATTGATAACTTCATATCACAACCTAGAGTGAATTATAGTCTTATCATGATCACCACTTATGACTATTATGATTAGGTCCAACTTCTTCCTCACACACCTTGCACCTTTGTTTACCCCAGAGTCCTTTTTAGAGTCATCACATAGGTTACCCTCTTAAGCATTGTTAGATTCACCATCCTTTAGACACATATTTGAAATCCTTGTCCATTTACATCTTGATCCACATCCTCTATCACATCCTGTCTTTGGTATCATCATCCTAGCAGCCACATATCTTATATCTCACATCCCTCATATCCCTATGACTATCCCTTGGCTAACACACTTGCCCAAGGTAGTTTATCTCATTACTTGCGTCCCTTATCACCTTGTTCTATATGTTAGGCTCCATACTTGATTATCTACCAGCATCCTACAACTTCCACATAGATCATATCACATCCATCTTGGATACCAAGATAATCCTCATGATCCTATAGGCACCACATCCTTAGACTAATCCTCCATCATCAGGCCATCTTTGCACTTTGGTCACCATCTTTAGATCCTTAGAAAAATTGTGCATCTTAGGGAAATCATAGACTCTACCTCATAGCTTGCATCCACCATCACACCATCTTTTTGCATCCCACGTCTAGGTTATAGTGTCATTCCATGCCACCAATGCACATCTCAATAAAAAAAGAAAAAGGAAATTACTCCATATCTTCTCAGCACAAGAACTAACACACTACTCAACCCTACGAGTACCACAAACATGTAGGACCCAACATTTCAAGACCCAAAACTTAACACTGAAAACATCACAAGTTCACTGCCTACGATATCTACCATAAAGGCATTCATGGATCGGCTTGACAACACAACATTCATCAATGCTATTATTGCCTAGAATAAAGATACTATCATGGCAAACTTGCAAGCTTTGACTCTGGGCAGATGCCACCAACCAACAATTTCATCGATCCCACTTCATCCTATCCCAATAATGATGAGGATCTTGTTGACCATGGTGGGTACATGGAAAGTCTTAGAAATCTTGCTCCAGACATTCTCCAAAATCCAAATATTCCTTCAAACTACCCCATCATGCCTCCATGCATACCCACCAGTACTCCTTATCCTACCTTTGGCAAGGGAAATCCATTTTTGCATTCATCCACACCATCTCCCTATATCACACCCATGTATCCCTTGCACACATCATTTATGTGTCTTCGTCTTCCTCCATAGTCATATCCCAATCTCCACCTTTCCATAGAAATGCTACTAGCTACATCCCTAGTCCAAATTCACCACCCTCATATCCACCAACCCATTTTCCAAATCCTCAATTCAATCCTAGTTATGTACTGCATAAAAGCACTCACCATTAAATATTCCTAAAAAAATTGAGTACTTATTATATTTTGAAGGACGCTGCTTCCATATGACCCTAATCTAAAGGATTAAAAGAAAAAAATATATTAAATAATCCTCTAGCCTCTCATAATTTTTAAAAAAAGAATCTCTTTGGTGCCCAAGACTGCCTCATAAGATTCCATGTGGAAAATCAAATAGAAAAAGCTTGTGTACTTTGATTGAAGTCCGAAACCCTGTATTTGAGCGCAAAGGATAGAGTGGCACCTAGACTCTCTAATTGTACGAAATTATTTTTAAAATAAGGATAAAACCGTTTTATTTTGTTTTTATCTTCAAAGTGAACCTCGCGCAAATGCGGGTCCCACACGCCACGTCATACAAACGGCCGTTTTTAGTTGGCCAAAGATTTTTTTATGAAATTGTGGCATATATAAACGGGGTACTGCCATCAGAGAACAAATATGGAAACCCTAAATATTTTCGGACAAAACTTTAGACAACTATGTCTGATGTTGGGACGTAGATGAACAATACATCTTTTGAGCTGCAACGCAGCTTCAAAATTCATCTGCTTCACAATTAATCTGAAACCCTACTAAGTTAGCTTCCTCAGCGCTAATATTGGCGCACAGCAGAATTAAAATAACAAGTAAGATCTTTTTGAAATTTTAATTATTCTAAATTTTGTCCTAGATGACTGACTTTTGTACAATTATTTTTAACAGTAATTGCACCTTTTCATTTGGTCTGTCAATGTTTGCAATTCTTTGAACAGTATGCGCATCCTTAGCATCTCCAGATAGACAATGCGTATGAGACTTAGGAATCGTGCAATTTTGTTGAAATATCATAGATTTTCACATGCATTACTGTTTGCATAGTTTTATCTTCTGTATAAACTTTGTTTCATTTTCTATTTTGTATTATGTAGTGCGGCATAAAAAATTGTTAGGATAAAATGTATTATGTCGCATAATTCTGACATTGAATATTATTAGTCCAGCATGGTGGTGATCTTACTAGCTACCTTTACGTTTTCCTTTATAAATTTTGGAAGCATCTTTGTGTTTGTTCAATATCAATGGTTTCTTATTTCTCGACATGACAAATTTTTGGTTGGATAGTTGTAGCTCTAGACCTCTTGCTACAGACGTATATTAGAGGCGTTTGGGAAGTTCGTCTCAGTATGTTGACATGTGAGAACTTGACATAATTAACATTACTGGGGATTTGGTGTGATGTTTCAGGGTTTTGTAGATAAGAACTTGGGTTACAATGACAATGGTAGCAGAAATGGGGGAGAAAAGTAAATTCGTTGCACAGAATGCCAATGGATCGGCGTCTGCCATACCTCCCCACCTTCCTCACGAGATTCAAGACGAGTATAAAAGTGCTGTAAGACTAAGGAAGGTGCCAAATATTGATCATAAGCCAGAGAGCTACGATGATGTGAGAACGGATTATCACCCTACTTTGTTTAGTGCTCTCGAGAGGTTCCTTCCACCAGACTTTCTGAATATGCCACGAGAGATTAAGCTACAGCACATGAATGACATCATAAGTGGCTATTTGCCACGTGGTGAGCGGCTGCGGGTAAGCAAATGGATTGGTTCACTATCAATATTTTATGCATCATTTTTTTCTTCATTTGCAATTTTCATCTTATATGCTTTAAGAATTAGTGACTTAAGTCAACTTTAAACATTGCTAGGAAGAATTTCCCACTTGACAAAAGCAAGAAAGGATAATGTCTGTGGTTGTGTCTGGGAAAGCATTAACAAGCAGAACTAGGTTTTAGTTTTTTAAAAAAAATTGCTGTTTGTCTTCAGAGCTCAGATTTGAATTTTATAATGCTTCTAGGGTGCTTTTTTCTTTGACAAGAGGACAAGCCTTCTTTTCGTAACAAGTGGATTGTGGCATTTGCTGATCATTTTATGATGTACCATCAAGGATACTCTCTGACATCATCTTTGTGCTGATTATTGAACAAAAAATCCCTTGAAACTTGTATAACACTTAAATACAATTCCTAGGGGTTTCCACTGTGCCAAACTCACCTAGGACTTGCATCCCAGATAAGTGGTTTGTCTTCGGACTACTTTAGAACAGCCAAGTTTCTTGTGTGTTGGAAAATACAATATTTTAAGGGCAGCTCAGGCGTGTTGCCTTGACACGCAACCCTGTCAAGTCTGGTTTATCACAAACAATGCGGTTATGGGTTCTACCAAATACATTGCATTTTCAAGATCCAGTAAGTGTCGTGAATTGAAAATTTTACATGAGGGCACGCTAGTAGGGACCTGCATTGTCAGGTGGGATGAATTAAGCTCTTGTGAACTTCCTTTACAGGAAAATTATAGTGAAGACTTCAACACTGGAAGCACATCTTGCACAGCACAGTCCTTTTTGAGCATCATAGTAGTCACCATGGCTTGCCTGTAGGCCGTTTTCTGCTTGACTGGTTTAAAGGACCATTGCATTTCAAAATTAACCACTAGAGATGGATTTCGTCTTTTTGAATGCCTGGTTTAAAATTTTGTATGGAGGGATAAATACCAGAGAACCATAAAGAGTGAACATTGTCTCCATCCAAAATACAGATACTCTAATGATATCTTTGTTGCATACCTAGAACTATAACTACCCTAAACCATAATAGGTCACAATCTATGGTGGAAGTTTTTGAAATGTGTGTATATCATGGTATTTACTTATTGCTTTATATACAAAATGAGCTTGTTGGAAATGTCTTAAAATTATTTTGCAAAAATAGAAATCAACAGATGTATAGTCGTATCTGTCAACTTTTGCCTTCTTTGTCCCAACTTGTATCATACTTGGAGCTTGGATTAGTCATTGAGATCCCGTGTTAAATAAATGAAAGTATAATTTCCACCTGGTTCCTTTTTTTGGCTCACTCATCATCATGAAGAACATACATAGTTAGAGTTTTCAGGATATGAGTCAAACACGAGAAGCTATGAAACTGAAATTGTCATAAGTGAATTGAAGCAGCTTCATTTAAAGGATTACTGAAAACTTGGAATTGTCTTGAGAATGCCAATGTGTGAGAGACTGGGATTAATCTGACCTAGACATTACAAGTCTAGAAAGCAATGCCTCCAGAATTGTATTCTCCAGGGCAGGGGATGTGATAAATAGAAGCATTGATTAGAATTGGTAAGCCTTTTCTATAAAGATTATCTATTCTTTTTCACCAACTAAATATCTAGCAAGTATTGTCCTAACAGTAAAGCAAACATAAAGGATCTTTCAAAACCATAAAATAACCATATAATTTAGGAATATCAACATCATATTTTCTGAAGATAAATCAAACTGCTGGCTGAATGCTTCAAAGGCACAGAAGTCGGCGTAATTAGAAGAAATGAACTTTGTAAAAGATAGTATCATCAAGCATAGAGATGGGTATGAAAAGAAGGGCAAGGGCCAAAGGAGAAATCTAATAAATGATGAGGATGTGGATCTAGCATTATATTGACTTTTCACCTTGTAGTTGATTTACCTGTAGCTGAAGGTAATGATGCACAAATATGAGATCATTCATTGAATTTGGATTTGAAAGGTTACATTTCATGGCTATATGCTGGTTTACATGGAAACACATCTGGTCCTCTCTTCCAAATTTTGAGTCCCTATCTTCTAGCACTATTTATGGGACATGAGGGCTACACAGGATGACATCAAAATGGTCACTTTAGAAGCCCTATATAGTCCCTTGATTGTCTTGGGGATATTCAAACGCCCCAATTTTTCTGAGTAAGGAAAAAAAGAGTGAAAAGAAGAAAGACTTCTGGATCTATATAGCTTGATGAGGATGTGTAACAAGTATTGGTTGGGGTCTCCATTGAGTCAATTTGGTAGAGGAGTGACTTAGATTTAGAACCCGATTTTGCTATAATAACCCAAGTGAGTCACATTTGTAGGAGGTTTACTTATTGGAAATTAGATAATTTTATATCTTGAATCTTCCTGCTATTCCTCTTGTTGGACGTTTGTCATTTTCTATCCTTGAGACATTTTGTTGTAATGATAAATATGAATACGTTATTTTGAATTGCTGCTATAGTTGAGTCATTGATATTAATAAATCTCGAGTTTGATGCATTAAGTGAATCTCCAAAAGTTAAATCTTGATGTCAACTTTGCCTAAACTTGCAAAGAATTATGCATAATATTGGTTTTTATATCATCATTCCTTGTCATTCCCAAAAGTCTCTTCGATTCCCAAAATGTGGCCTACCATCGTCATCCTAAAAACTGTATAGAACAGAAGGCGTATGTGTTAAAACATAGTCCAAGAATGCTCTGAATTGGAAGCATTGCATGGTTGTTCAATATTCAATTAACCATAGTTGGAAGACTCACGCTTTGTGTGTTGAGCTAATCCTCCAATTGTGTGTTGAGTCTGGTCTGCATTCTTGCCGACTTGGTGAGGTTTCTACAAAAATGCACTTAAGTTACCCACTTAGATTTGTGCAACTCATTAGTATTTTAGAAGGGTTTTGAAGTCTGCAGGCAAGGCAGGTTTCTAAATTTATATTAAATCAAGTCTAATCTAATGAATGCTTGCTGAATTTGCTCAACCACGAGCTTGAAGAAACAAAACTATTAAACACACTCTTGTTGATTTGCAGCCTAGCATCCATCCCCAACCCAATCATTGCATGGGAAAAATAAATCTTGATGTTTTTTGGAAGGGAAACTAAATCAGCCTAAGGGGAATGAATAAATGAATGAAAGATTTTAATAACATCTGTGAGGCCGAAGCAGCCTATAGGACCCCAAAAAATAGCACGCGCCCTAGAATAGGGTGTTAGAATTTAGGTCATTTGAAACTTCTTTAAATCTGCTCTTTGACAGTGAACTTTGATCATTAAGTTTTCTGTCTTGTCTAGCTGTGTTTCTTCAAATGAAGTACCTAATTGTCCACTTATAAAATATCCTCATAGCTGGAGCCTAAATTGCCAGCTGGGATTCGGGTTAGAGATTTGGGTTTGAAATTCGTTGAAATTTTTTGGGGTTGAGTTTGGATTCATTTTGGATTCGTCTGTACAAGAATATACGTTTTTAAATAAATAAATAAATAAATAAATAAATAAATAAATATATTTGTGTGTGTGTGTACAAATATGCAGCAGCAAATAAGTTCATGCACCACTATGCTAATTTTAAAGCAACATAGCAAAATACACCACCATATCGATGTTTCAGTTGAAAAACAATAATGTCAACATTAATAATCAGCCATCATGATCAAATATCATCAAAAACCATCAAGCAAATCATCATCATTCCGCTGTTGCAAATTAGAAGCACAAAAAGTAACGCTGTAGGTCCGTTTAAAGCCAATGTTGTGATTGTGCCATATTGTAAGCTTCACACATTAATTGTCATACACGATGATTCAAAGAAAGCAGCTTTGGATCAGACTGGATGAAGCCAAGAAAGTAGGCTTTGGATCCAGATTTAACCATAGTAAAGATCTCTTTAGATTTTGTTCAATCCATAGTTTTCTATACATGTTAGCCTATATGCACAAATTATGGTGTATTCATACATTTCATTGTAGATGCGTGACACTTTTATACATCTTAATTCTTCTCAAATATCATTTAATTCAAATGAAATGTGATTAGCAATTTGAGTCAAATCATGTGCTTGAGTCGAATTTAGTATTAATTTTTTTTGAAAAAGTAAGCAAAAAGATGTTTTTTGACCAAATTCTCCGAAATTCTCTTTAGGTTCCTATATTGGAATCCAAAGTCGCTCAGAAGTCATTTGAAATCTGCTAGGGTTCCTTTGCGAGAATTCCCAACGATGAAAACTTGTCCTACAATGTGCTATAAGCATTTTGACCTCATTTTAAATTTTGCTCTTATGTATGCTTTCTCCTCATGATCTCTCGTGGAGTCAAACTCATTGATCTAGTAGTCTTTTTTGTGCCCATTTTGATTTGACCATTTGCAACTCTTGAATTTTTCCCTCACAAACTTTTTTATTTCTTCATTGTTATCTAGACATTCATGCATATTAACATTTCTTTGTCATCCATTTGATGTTTTGCTTCATCTACGCATTCTTTCTTTTGTCTAGTGTTTCCTCCATAATCAATTTAGGCCAACAATATTTTTCCATCCCTTGAGTTTTCTTTAGATAGTTTAACAATTGAACCATCACTGGAGCCTTTAAAGCAAATATGCTTGTGTGTCTTCTTAGTTTTCCTGTCCCATAGTTCTGCATTCTTGCTTCTATTTTGTAAGTCCCAGAATTCTGCATTCTTGCATCTATTTTATAAGGAATATAGCGCTTTCTAGCCTCCCTAAATTATTTTTGCTTTACATGTTTCCCTATTTAGTTTGTTGTGGAAGTCAATCTTGTAAAGGATTGCCTTTGAAAAGAAAAGTGCTTTGTGTCTTCTTGTTTCTTTTCAAAGAGATCATCACTTCGGTTTTGCTAGTGTTCATGTGAATTCCAACCTCATTACAAAAGGTATCAAGCATCTTCATGTGTTCCCTTAACCCATCAACCGTTTTAGCAATAAAAATGAGATCATCCACATAGAGAACTCTATCACATATTTAGCTAGTTGGACCCCATCACCATTAGTTCTGTTTAACCATTCTTCTAGCTTATCAATATATCACCCAAATAAGGTTGGTGAGAGGGGGCATCCTTGTGTAACACCTATATCGCTACCAAAGCATTTTGATATTCCATCAATAGTTCTCATTTAGCCTTGACCTGCTCATATAGTCTATGTACAACAGCCCTAAGTTCAATAGGAATTTTCAGTTCATCCGTTCTATCACAAAGTTTGTCGTGTGGTACAATGTCAAAGGCCTTAAAGTTGATAAAGTGGCAAACGGCCTCACCACCTTGAGTATTCCATATTTTTTCAACCAAGAATCTAAGTGCAACACCATGATAAATAGTGGAATATTTTGATTTGAAAGTAGCCTTCCCTTGCTCTTTTACTTTCTGTTTCTGCCCACTTGCTGATTTTGCATTCAACCGTGCTACCGAAGAGCTTCCCAAGGAGGGTGTTAATCAGGATAGTGGGATAATTTGATGGATTATTTATGTCTCCACTTTTGTGGAGAGGAATCGCCAATGTCTGACTTTCAGGAAAGCCTTCTTCATTGACATCATCGAAAATACGATTGACACGAGGTGCAAGGACATCAATGCCCCATTTCAAACATTCACCTTGCAGCCCATCAATATCTTGGGCTTTTCCCCATGCCAATCTCTTTATGCCTTCGAAGATAACTTTGATTGTGAAAATTTAATTTGTGACATTGATTGCTGGGGGTCTATACTTATCCTGCTCACGTTCATATGACATCTTTGCAAATTGAAGCCATTGGGATGCTGTGATGTTGTTTTCTGTTTGCTTCCTCTTTTGTTGCATCTCTCTCCCAATTTTTTTGGGATTTTGCATTCCAAGACTAATCAACTCCATCCTTCTTATGCTCACATATTTTTCTTTTTTACACCTTAACGACTTTTCATGCTCTAACTCATAATGTGAAGTTGCTAACCAACCCAAGTTCTCACAGGTTTCCTGATGTCGCTATTAAAGCAACATCATTAAACATTTTTACATATATAATGATGAACATTGAATTTTGATCTTTATTAGTCTATGATCATTTAAATGTTCATAGCTTAGTTAAATGTGAGTAAATCAACTATCATTATTTGAATTATCAACTCAAGCCATTACCGTTAAGATTAGTTTTATTTAGACATTAAGGTAGAGATAAATGTTCATTAAGGTATGTATTGTCTTATTACTTTACATTCATTTTAAATGCATTAAGCAAACATAAATAATTCACTACTCAATACAATCAAGTTAGTGTGTCCATCCATTACATCATACCTATCCATTGATTAAAAGTCTAATTTCCACAAGTTATCAATCATAACACTTCCTTTGAACATTCAGTTAAAAAATGAAATTTTCTTTCTTTTCTATCACTCACTTAGATAATCATAGCATAACTATTCCAAGGTTTATTTTCTCTTTATCCATCAACATAAAGAGGTCCTTAGACAAATACCATTATCGAAACATCATCTTTTAAATGCTCTAAAATAATACAAACTGTTTAACTTTTCCCTTTCCTTTCTCTTAGAGCTACCCGTTCCCTTTTACATTGCTTTGAAATTGATTTACATCAATATAGATCATTATGCCATATACTTACGACGACTTCTAGGAGATTCTATCTACTTGAATACATATACATTAGTACATCTTAATATAAAATAATATACTCGAATATAAAGTCTTCAAAGATCAATCTGGAAGGGAACATGAAAAAGGATCATCCATGAGACCACGAACAATACCTTGATAATATTAACCCTCCATCAACGTGGAACCAAAAATGCCCACTCCCTTGAGCTAGGAGATAGAAACCAAGGTCCATGCAAGAGGTGATAACTAGGATGTTCCTAAGGTGATAGTACCCTTCTCAAAATAAAGTACAACAAGGTTAGAAAAATAATGATGCAAAAAGGACTACCAAATGCAACAACGTCAAGTGCAAGGGATTCTAGGATACTGACTAGGTGAGTGTCACCTCATACCCTTCAAATGTTGGGATCAACCTCTTGAACCATTGTCACACTGCTGCACCTAGGCTTTCTATAGAATGGCGTATTGTCCCAGTACTCCAACAGGGCATATGCGGCCTCTTAATCATCGTTATCTTTATTGATGTGTTAACCCAACCCCCAGTCCCCCAATATCCAGTTTATTTTATTAATGTTTTCACTTTATTACGAAACTTACACGTAGACTCTGACCTACTCACGGTCTTGGTCTCCTACTTCACAGGATCCTCTAATAACCACTTTTGGGTCCTAGCACCTAGGGTGAGCCACTCACCTAGGGTACCTAGTTTACCCTATCCTTAAATGCCATTAAAGCATAGGAAAACACATAATAATGATTAAACCTTCCATAACAACATCAAAACATCATTTGATTGGGTTTAGAAAATCGCTAGTTTTCTCTAGTTCATTAGACAACCCTAAACCCTAATCTAACCTTCAAAACTCATGAGAAGGAATCAAAATGCTCCATTCATCATATCAAAACAATATTCAATATATTTAGGGTCCAAATGAGTGAAAAATAAGATCCTAAAAGCCTTTGGTAACCTACAATTCCTCAACACTTGAAAACTATCAAAATTGATTCATTTCAAACAATGGACAAATGCCAAGAAAAGCCATCAATGAACAATAACCCGTATATTTCACACAACACATAATTAAGCTAATCAATTTGGTGAAAATGAATAAAACATCTACGCATGCTTTCCCGTAAATTTATATGAAGATCCAATGGTGGGGATGAAAGCATTGACTCATGTTCTAAAACAGAAAACCCTATTAAGGGTTCAGACATGCCTTCAATTAAAAAGTTGTTTCACAAAACATAACAAAAATCCATTAAACCAGTGGCAAATGAATGATAAGACATAAGACCATCTCTGATATCAAATTCAGGTCTGTACATGAATTTTACAATCTGTACCATTCAAATAAGCTTGACTGTAAAATCAGAACCCGAAGTGGACAGATTTGGTTTGACAAAATGTACATATTAGGGCATAAATTCGACTCTAAAAAGAAAATCTAAGAGATACCATTTGAGATCTTTGAAGTTTGCTTCGAGAAAATGAACCAAGAAGAACCCTAGACTCAACTTAGACTGTTCAAAAAACCCTAGGAAAATACATAACACTTTACACAAACAAGAACTCAAAATTGTTAAATAACTCTTAAGAACCCTAGGAAAGTACATCCCTGATATCAAATTCAGGTTTGTACATGACTTTTACAATTTGTACCATTCATATAAACTTGACTGGAAAACCCGAACCCGAAATGGATAGATTTGGTCTGATAAAATGTACATATTAGGGCATTAATTTGACTCAAAAAAGAAAATCTAAGAGATACCCATTTGACAAGGTCAACCATAGTCAACAAGGCAAGTCAAGCGAAACACCTGAAACATAACATAGCAAAGATCATCTTAGAGTCGTCCCAAGGAGGAGAAATAAATGAAATGATCAAACAAATAATAAAACCAAAATAATAGAAGTGTAAAATTACCAAGTCCAAGAATATCAAATAAAGTCAACTACTCCACCTAAATAGAAAACCTATACCAAAAGGAGTTACTTGTGGGGACCTTGGTACATCCTTCGCAACAACTTTTGAGGATTTTAAAGGCACACCAAGACCAATGTAGCTAGGTTGAGTTGATGCTTGGTATCTGCTGTAACATCCCAATTTCTTGGGTCTTATTTAACAACTAACATCTCCAAGAAATACAGTTATTACTTCAATTTCATAGGAAGACAATTATAATAGTCATGTTCATGTGAAAGAGATTTACTGTAAAAACAGTTAAACAAAATTTCTCAACTTAAAACATCATCAATGAATTTATTATAGAAATAAAATCCACATACCATGGAATTTGAGATCGAAATTAAAACTAGGGATGCATCTGCAACCACCCGAGTTAGTCCACAAATACCACTATAACAATATCACATGAGGACTAGCATCTAAAAACCGCTATCTCAAAATCAAATGATGATTATGATTAAATACCACTATATTTAAAATTAGGGAATCACATACCACTGTTTCAATTAGGGCATCGATTACCATTGGATCATTTGGGGCTTTCAGTTACCACAATGTCACTTAGGGCTTCCGATACCACTGATTCAAATAGGGCTTCCGATACCATTGATTCAATTAGGGCTTCCAATACCACTGTATCATTTAGGGTTCCAATTATCACTGAATCAATTAGGGCTTTAGATTCCTTTCCTTCTGATTACTTAACTGTGGTGGTAACTCAAGATTAGAAAATATGCTCATATTTGATATTCATATAAATAAAAATCAATCCATAAATCTATCAATTATCACTGAATCAATTAGGGCTTTAGATTCCTTTCCTTCTGATTACTTAACTGTGGTAGTAACTCAAGATTAGAAAATATGCTCATATTTGATATTCATATAAATAAAAATCAATCCATAAATCTATCTCTCGCATCTAGGTGTAAAATATCTGTAATGATGAATTATCTCAATTAATCTTACCTTCTCATATATATATAAGAGATAATACCTGTTTTCGATAAACAATTGAATGCATAGCTTCTCTTTGTTTGACGCACACCCAACGTCTTGGGGAGAGGTAAAACTTGCCAAGGGCTTAACCACCCAACCTCAGACCAAATCTTATCCCCATACGATCTCTAACGAGAAAGACCCTTCCTACCCGGAATAGACAGGGGTCACTTTGCCATCCACTGAGCATCTTGGTATTTAACACACCATGTGGCTTGGCAACAGGAGATCACAATAACAGGATTATGCATGAGCTATAAATATTTCATATTAAAAATGATAAATATTGTTATGTCATAACTGATACTATTGTCATGTTATTGCAGAGTCCTTTCTCTCACCTCTTCACCCTTTTCCTTGGCTACACAGTCAGGTGAGTCCTAGGTGTTTGGAATTCTCAGAACAACCGGTTCTGTCAATTATACAAGAAGATTACACACATCCAACATTTCACAATCTGTGATTACATGTTTATGTTCTTTAAGATATTAGCATTGATTGTTTAAATCTATCATCTAATGACATAGTGAATATGGACCCATACTAAGTTTACCTGGCTATCACTTGCCATGAACAAGGCAAAATTAGAAAGAGAATCAAATTAATAGTATCAAACAAGGTGTCAACGTAAGTAATAAACGTGCAAACATATTGTGACTGGGTCAACATGTACCAAAGAGCTCGTTAACATTCAAACATTACCCATCAACATATCTTTGCCTTGTATTTCATTCATGGAAGTTTGTGATTCTACCTATTTGTGGCATTTGGCATGATGATTGAATTCAGAAATCCAGTTGTTATTTACCTTGCATCGAGCCTTGAGAACGAAATCATACGAATACTGAATTGAAGACAATGTTTTAGCTAAACATTAAATCTGAATGAGAAGTATTTACCAGATTGACCATGCTGCAATAAGAGACAAGGAGTCGATAACATCAACGGCAATTACAGAGATTGACTCAACATGCAAAGATAGTATTTGTAATTGAAACATACGTCAATAACCAAGGATTTTGGCAAGGACCTAGAAGCTTAGGAAAAATTGATCCATGACAGTCGACTTCAAAAAAGCAAGGACCGCTAGAAGGGCACCTCATTTGTGGAAGAGAAAAACATAATGTAGAGATAGGAGTTCAAGAACATTGTACATCAGCTTATCATGGAAAACAAAACAAGAAATATCATTATCAGAATTCATGACCTGAGATTTGTTTGTATTTTGTCCTCCTGCAAATCTGAGGCTTAATTCCAGCTTCAATTTGACAGCATTGATAAACAACAAAGTGAATGTATTTGCTATACCGCAGGGATTCGGGGTGCAAAAGGTATGGTATTTGGCAGAGAGAGAGAGAGAGAGAGAGAGAGAGAGAGAGAGAGAGATCAAATGCAGAGAGATCAAATGCAGACGTAGAGGAGGAAGAGAACAAAAAAATGGAAGAAGTATATACCTTCTAAATTCGATCACGGCTTCTTAATAACTAAGCAGTCTCCTTGGCTTCCATCCGTTTTCAAGAAGACTATAGGGATACCAACATGAATTCAATTTGAAAAGAAGAGAATTAAAGAGGAAAAGAAATAAAAAGGTTGGAAGAGAAGTTGGAAAGATTATAAAACAATTCGAATTGCCAAAAAAAAAATTGATTTATCATGCCAAGTGCTAATTGGTCAAACCAAGAATAGTAAAATGGAAAGAATAGAATTGGAAGATAATAATTCCAATATTATTAAAATTCGAATGTTATTATATCTTGAATATTATTATAATTTTATATTTATATAAACGCGTGTAAATATATGAATTAGGTGACAACACTTAATGAAATCATTATAATATAATGGTGCCATTCATTTTTATATCTATGTGCACGTATATAGATATATCTATTATGATAATATGATGAAAGATTATTTAACATCCTTGAGGTACGTTTTATAATTCAATTATTTTAATTAAATAATTTATTAAAATAGCTCATGTGGGTCCTACGGATGTATCTTGTTTTCAAGTTGCTAGGTTCTTAACCCATTTGCTCAGTAATGGTGATGCTCTTGCCTAATTCTTTTCTGACAATGCTTCCACCCCTTTGACATGCTTCCTACAAGAAAATTCTCCAGAGTTAAATTATATTATCATAATAAATTACTAAATTATAAATAATCACAATGGTTGACCATCTTCTTGATTCCATGAATTTGTGATTAATGATCAATTAGCATGTTATCGTTACTTGAAATCATGACGACTAACTATCTTACCATTTTGCCAGATTATAACAATTTAAACTGCCAACTGACTTCATGTGAACCTCAACAGCTATATTTCAAATTAGGTCAAAAATTGGGATGTAACATCTGCAACCTTGCATCACTGAGACGAGGAAAGAAATACACACATACACATAATATAGGCAAACAATAGCAGACAAGGAGTGGGAGTGCGACATCATGTAGATCTCCCGCAAGAGTGACTATGACTGCTTCCCCTCATCCAACAAAAACACCCAACACACACACACACATACATATAGATACACACACAAGACATGATTGGTTACTAGGGTTAGACCAAAATATAATAATCATATAATCAAATAGCTGCACCAATCAAAGAAATTGACCATTATGAACATTCACATTGAATGATTAAGATGTTGTTCCAAAATAACAAAATGGTATTATCTAGCTAATATTCATTTCATCGATTATAATCAAATCATATGATTCCTCATCCAAATCCAAACACAATAGATAGTATTATCAGGATAGATTCTACAAGAAGGTCATCATGTAGACAATGGTTTAGCACATATCATAGTAGATGCTTTTTGCTAAGTAATATTTAGAGTCCTAATTTGAAAAAAAATTAAAAATATAATCAAGTACAATTTTATAGTATCTCATCCACTGGGTAGAGGTATCTTATAAGCATACATATACCACTGTCAGCTGGATTGCCGGACATAACATTTAGACCCAAGCACTTTAGACAAAAATGTAACTTCAAGATAGCCCTAGTGCTCTAATTACATCCCTTAGTACTTTAAATTACATTTCAGGATTAGAGGGGCATTACACTATCCCTAAAACTTGGGGCTTAGGGTCGGGAACACGTCCTTGGGTAATGTAGTTTTTGAATGCATGCAAATAATCCACATTTCAGCTTTGGATTCTTCATGGTAGAAGTTAGGGTTAATGTAATAATTATCAACTTGGAAGTGCCAATGCAATTTTAAATCTCATCCCTGATACTCCACTCTAGCATATATTTTCCTGGTCTTTCAATTTTGTGGGTTTTATTGCCTTGAAAGCTAATTCATATATTTTCTTCATCCATTTATCATTTCCAGAACCTTAGGTAGTAGTGCTAAAGTCACTGCAACATTTTTTTGTGCATCATTCTGAAAGCTTTGATAAAACAATCAATATTCCCTAAGATATTGAGGACATGGATGACAATGGCGAGGATACAATTTTTGGGGGCAATAAAGGAGATGGTCATATATCAAAATCTTAAATATAGAATAGATGAAAACTTACATAATGCAATTTAAGAAGATGAAATTTAAACAAGTTATAATACCTAAAACTAAATGTTAAAACAAGAATAATTATATATTAAATTTCTTTATTTATCATAACTCAAGTTCAGATATTCACACGATGCATCAATTTCAAGAATCAATGTTCATTGATTCAAGTATAGCAGCAGTAATGTTTTAATTGTTTTCACATATAATGGAGAAAGGCCTAAAGGCTACAAATTGTGTGATAACAGGGATATTAGTAAGATTAAAAGAAATTTAGTGATTGGATGTCCTATGGTTGTACATCATTTTTGATATCAATGTTAACATGGACCTCTATCTATTAGTCATAACCAATTTCAAGTTGGGACTCATCCTGTAATGACCCGAACCAGCACTAAAATGTTCGAACCATATTTTTTTGTTTTCCCCTTGGTGCTAACCCCAGAATATAAACCCTCTAATCAAATAACCAGCAAAGGTGAACTACAGATGATAACCCGGAAAGATATTTCTGCAACTCTTAAATATAATATTTAGAAACACATACACATGAAGAAGAAACACGAACAACAAATAAAGGCCAGAACTCACTCCAATCACTCTGTCTTCTTCAAATTGGCATTAAAGGTGCAAGCAAATGAAAATGCAGTACAAATCAAAGTACTAAACCAGTAACCTTCCCACAATCCGGAAGTACATTGTTGCATTAGATATCAACAATACCATAACTAGCAACTTCTAGATAACTCCTAAAATGTTATTGCATTATACAACAGCAATACAATAACCAACAAACTATAAATCCAATCTTAAACACAGTTATACAATCAGATTGGAAAACTTAAGAGAAGAACTTGAAGCACAACCGAGACACCTGAATTGATATTTCCATTGGCAATGGGTTTGCGTCCATTGCTTGCTTGCACGAGGGGCCATGTCCTCACACGGGCTGAAAGCTGAAGCTTTCCGAATGACTCTCACAAGAGAGAACTGAAAAGTTGAATAGTAAATCCAGGATCCCAAAAGAATGAGTCTCATCGCTTTTTATCTTCACAATGGTGACTCTTCAACTTCTCCTTGGAAAATTGTCTTATCCCTCCTCGTCCTTTTGTGACCACATGAGATATTAATTTGACCTTTAATAATCAATCCTAGGTAACATAGTCAAATTTCATATTGAAAATTCGTTCCTTCTTAATAATTCTAATGTCCCCACAGAAGGGACATTACAAATCTCCCCTCCTTGAGATTGCTTGCCCCAAAGCAATCAATACCAGGATCCCATACAAGTCTGGAGGCAGCCCTGAAATCCAAATTGAAAAGAATTTCGGCCATACTGCGAAGCCAAATGTCTCTTTGCAATAAGACTTTCAACCGGATCCCTGGATCCCATATAACTCTCTGAAAGAACTTAACACCTGCACCTGTAAACTGTTCAACACTGACAAACACCCGGACCACAATAAAATCCTTGTCGAACCATAGATATAATCTGCCAACACTTGGATCCCAAACTCTGTTATGTTGCCTCGCTGCTATGATGAGATACAAATATATCCAACGTCCATGTATAATCCAGTAGAGTGTGAAGACCTGACCTAAGCGGATGATGTAAGAAATGAACTGCTCAAAAGCTGAAACTATCATCCCATGGACATCAAAGTTCATACTATCGGCATAAACTTGGAGAATTCTCAAACGCATAGGTGCTATGAGTATGAAAGATGTTGAAAATCTACCCACAAACCTCACATAAATATTCCACCAAAAACTCTTCAAAGGCTGATGAAGAAAATTCACCCAACTCCTAAATGGGGTGAAATCGGAAAATATGTTAGGGCTGAGCAAATGATAAGCAACAGAAGTTGATTCATCAGTCACATGCTGAGATCCGGATTCGTTGCTAGGATCTGAGCCAGGATCCCAAGGTCGAAAATCAAACTCTTCCTCTTCATGGCCGACAAGAGAAGATCCATCATGAAACACAAAAATAGGATTGTCGTAAATCCAATCAGCAACGACTTCAAACAAAGGGTTGTCAATAGGCTGAAAGGGTTCTGAAGCTTTGCTACTTAATTGTTTGGGGCAGCTATCCAAATCATACATTTGTTGAATGCTCTCAAATTCATCAATTACCTCTAAAAAAAATTCCCGCCTCTCTTTGTCCTCGTGCTCTTCGGAGTGATTCATGATCCTAATCTGATTTTCTGCCTCCTGAAGAGAAAATCGAGCATCATCTAATGCCTCATGAGTATATTTAAGCTCCCCTTTTAGCTCCATAATCTCATTCCTTTCTTTATCTAGTTGACCAACATGAATTTCAGCGACCTTAAAAATGTTATCCCTGTTAGAAAGCAAATGCAAATAATCTGATTTCATAGTCTCAAGAGCTGTTATGATCACCTGCAAATCAGCAACAAGCGAATCTCCTTCCACTCCCTTTTGAACCTTTCTGTATAGATCTTCCACCAACTTATGAGTGTTGTCGTAACGTACCAGAGAAGTCACAATGCTATTTTCATTAACCTTCAACTGACTCAAGGTGTGGATTTCATGATTGTTATTTTGGAGCGGTTCATTGTTTGGAAGGGTCATCTCAAAATGTTCTTCTAATCTTATGTTATGGGCATCAGAATTAAAAGATTCATCATGCAAGTATTCCAACCAACAATATTCTCGAGTGCAACCGCCTTCATCTGCCTATTTGTCAATGCTCACCTTCATTTCACCAACATAAAAACTTGTAACTCGTGTAACCTCTTCTTATGTGATCGCGAGAAGGCTGCCCATCTCTAGTAGTTGTTTGCTCTACAATTTCAAATTCATCCAATTGGTAATTCTGGTTTATCTGAATTTCTTCATACACCCCTGTGTGTTGTTTATTTGCAAAAAGATCCTGGGCCAACTCCAGATACTTTCCTTTTGCTCTATCAGTCATATTCAGCTGCCCTAGATAAAAATCCAAATAGTCAATGAATGATAGATCATTCTAGATTCGGGTAGGAAATTCTTTATATTCTCCATAAATGTCATGTATTTCTGCCCTTATATCAACTTTAGAATAATGAGCCAATTGTGCTTGAGGCTTCATCGTACCTTCCCTGATTTTAACCAAATCTTTGCCCCCCTGTATTGAGCACTTCTTAGCAGAAAAATAATATCTTCAGCTTCTACAAATTGTAGCTTCTAGAAACTAAGTGTCTCTTCGAGCAATAATCAACTCTTCAATAGTTATCTATCCTTTGTTGGCTTTCAAGTCTTTACCAATCTACAATCAGTAACTTCTTTCCACCGGGTACATAGCGCTAAGTGTGTTGATGATAACACCCATTTGTCACCAAATATCCAGTTGCCAACTCAACTGTTTGAAGCCTGCATTAACTCAAACCACTGTCTCAACAAATCTGCTAGTGTCCTTGTTAATGCCTCAATGCTTTTCAATGTAATATAAGGAAATGAATCCTAGTACTTAGAGAATGTAGGTGCTCCCCTATACAGATTGCACATTGAAATTCTTATAATGCTCACAATCTCTTTACTGTCGTCAACTTCATATTGTGCTGCTCCTGTACTTGCTATTTGCACTCAGTCTCTACGTGATAGCAATCTTAGCTATGAATAGCTATTCAATAGTCTCCGCCAAGTATGCACACTGTTGAGAGTCCCCAAAATTATGTTCACAATGCTTATGCTACCATCTCTTGATGACTGAAGCTAAGCTGCCAACCAGTTTGATGATGTTGTAACCAAGTGTTGTGAATATTGTAGAGGTGATATCACCAAGATATAAGCCACAATATCTGATGTATGCGAATGATAGATGCCTTAATGAATGAGCACAATATATGCCCACAAACTCTGATATATGTGCCTGACATTCACAATCTTTGTCACAACCTCCAATGATACTGTGATTGCATGTACTGATATGCCAATGCTTGATCGCAATCCTGAATGGTGGCAGACTATAGGAAAATTGCTGATGTTTGATATCACCCTAGAAAAATATATTGTTGATGTCATTGGGCTACTCGATGGACGCTTCTCACTCAGTTGGAGACGATCATTGAGCTCTATGTATCCAATTTAATACCGCACTCAATGAGATCTTAGATTTTGCTGTTCGTTAGCTGTACCTTCAACTGTCACTCAATGCTCAAATATTCCGCTTTGATTAAAGTTTTGGCTCATTCAGAGCAACTTGATAACAAAATTTAAATCTGCCCTCTGCGTTTGATTAACCCAACTGAAGTCACCAAGGAATGGCCTTAATTTACTTAAGTATTTCAGGTAATGCTTCTGTCCAAGTTTGATAATTTCATTGGACACTAACCAGGGCCCAATATATCCTTCAGACCACAACTCTTGCTATAATAGAAATTGACGGATTTGGTGACGTTACAACTAATATGCATGTGCTTGTAATGTTCAGAAGGCTAAGTACAAACTATACAAAAGACCCCTTTGAATTACTCGACTCCTCAGATGTGTGTCATCTATAACATGCTTACTACACTGGTTTGAGCGTCTATCAAGAAACGACAGTTTTCATGATGAATTTGTGAAAGGCGTTACAACTCCATCTATGAGGCTTCCTTCAAGGGTGATTATTATGGCAACAATCCTCCGTGATGCACGCGCAATTGCTATTTGTCGTGGAATGGCTAAAAAAAATGCTACTGGGGACATTAAAAATGTTGAGGCTATCTGACAGTTTCATCTCATGTGAATTTTGAAACATTGGGAGGAATAATGACAATTCCCTTTTAATAAACCGACAAACGGTTGTCATCACGTTAGCTGAGCCTTTGTCCATATTTTATTTCAAAATATGCTTTCACAAGTTAGATTCTATCAACATGGCTGTTACAAGGGATACGTTACAGCTGGGCCTTGACACCTAGACTTCACACTGATGCCACAGACTGGGACTCAGTGCAGATGGTAAAAATAAAATAAAATTTGATGCTGCTTCGATGATGACCGACTTGGGGAATAAATAATGCCAGACAGATGCCGAAACATCTCCATCCTGTCAAGAATACGTGGAACTTTGAAGCCCCGCACTTATTCAAAATTTGCCCTCACCCGATTCTATGATTCATTCCCGCGATAACGATCTTGCTCACTTTGGCGTTACAAAATCTTGCACGACTCCCACTATGGACGGTTTCCACTCACACCTTCAACACCCGTCCCGTGACCAAGGTAAATGATTCATAATCCTTAAGAAACCGATTGCTTGCTGCCGACGACACACATCATCTCAGTCTCCCTGACGTTGACAACTCTCGGTCGTGGTGGCGTGAACCTGAGTTTTTCCAAGTGGACGTGGCACACTCCAACTCTCTGTGACCCCGGGTTATCCCTTCTCTTGCTTGGGTAGTGTTATGCAAATATTTGACCTGTGAGATGTCTACCAATGCTTCATAAACTTCGATTTTTTGAACATCTTTCCTTTGCCGTCTTGATTGGTGAGAAGTCCTCGTAACTCGACAATGACAGTGATGAACCAGAGTGGTTTTACTGGTTTCGCGTGAGAAGTTTTGTTATATATTTACTCCTGTACCCTAGGCACCATCCACGCATTCCATACAATGGCAGAATGAAACTCTGGTTGGACTGATGGTATTGCCTTCCACGACGCGGACGGAGCTTAGTTTCTTCCCTTCCTTTCTCAACTGGCGACAGTAACTCCAGGTCAAGTTCTCATAGTATTAGCGTACCTATGATGTTCTCATGAAGGAAAGGGCATCTCTCTTTCATAAGCATCAATCATAGCTGGGCCTGTTCTTCAGCGGGAATGAACTATTGAGGACCCATTATTGAGGCCGCCACTGTTCCTGCAACTGTTGCTTGGAACCTAGCACGTCTGAGACTCTTGGTATGTCACTCACGGTACATTAGATGCCCCATGCAATAAAAAATAACTCATCCCTCTCTGCGGTGAGGAAATGGGCTATCCGACACCCTTGAACTCCACGTTATTGGTCGACACTGCTGGTCTGATGCCACACTGTCAGAATGACCTTCCAACTACACTGTTACTGCTGTGACATACCTCCCATACACTGTAGATTTATCATTCGAACTCCAGCTAGTATTAGAGAACTCACAACTATATATTTGTTAGACAGAGTTACTCTTGGGTGAAGATCCAATTGTAACAATGTATCACCATGCAAACTACATGCCAGAAAATGAATAAAGTCTCCACTGAGTAGCTAGGGCTACGTCCAACTCCACGTTGCCTCAAGGGGTTTCGTCCTCAAGAGTAACCAGTCATATTTAAGCAACCTTTGCCATTTTTGAACAATATTATATTTCATGCAACAAATCCCAAGAAGGTCTATTGCTTTTATAACCTCGATACGAGGGAGATCACAAACAAATAGGCAATGTGGGATCAAAATCCTTTTTCGTCTTTTAGTCACTTAAGTTACTTTTGTGATAAAATGACTTTAAGTCATAAAGTAACTTTATAAATCCACTTTATAAAATAAAGTGACTTAACTATAGGAAAACTCCCCAACTTTAATATTTCCCCAAACAAAACCAAATAAATTCCTTTGATTGGCTGGTAGCCTCTAGATTAATGTTGTTAGCCTATCTGGATGGGAAGATAGACCAACAAGGCGCCAGAAAGGTCTAGCGCGGAGAAGGGGACATTAAAGTCCTCCCTTCTTGGGATTGCTTGCTCTCAAGCAATCTCAGTATCAGATGCTGCATGATTGATTCACCCTCCCAAATGGCATCCTCATATGGCAAATCCTTCCAGTGAACTAAACACTCCTTGATGGATTTATTACGCAGCTTCCTTTCTTTGATCTCTATCACCTCGGTTGGAACCAAAACCAGTTTCCCTTCCATATCAAGCGGGGGCAATCCAATTGAAGGCACTATATGCTGATCTGTCACCTTCTTGAGGCACGACACGTGAAAAACATTATGGATCCTATTGTCACCTGGCAATTCTAGCTCATAAGCAACCTCACCAACCTTCTTGGTAATGCGGTAGGGACCATAAAATCCAGGCTGAATCTTTTCGGATCCACTCTTCTTCAAGGAGCTCTGCCTCTAAGGTTGGAGGTAAAGATAAACAATGTCTCCTAACTCAAAACTCTGCTCTATCTGATGGTGATCAACATACATCTTCTGTTGATTCTGAGCCTATAGGATGTTCTCCCTAAGAGATTTGAGGATGTCTTGTTGGTCCTGTATCCAATCTCTAGCTAGCGGTGCTCTTCTATCCTGTAAGGTCAAATCTACGAATGATGGTGGCTCATTGCCATAGAGAGCTCAAAATGGTGTCATCCGAATGGACATTTGATAGGAGTTGTAGCAGTACTCCCCTAAATACAACCATTTAACCCAGGCTCTCTGTTGCCCCGCTACATAATTCCAAAGATAACCCTCCATCCATTTATCTACTATTTCAGTTTGCCCATCTATCTGAGGGTGGTAACTCGTGTTGGGTGTTAACTCAGTACCTGCCAATCTGAATAGTTCCTACCAAAAGGTGCTGAGAAATTTGCTATCCCTGTCGCTCACAATAGTATGAGGTAGGCCATGTAGACAAAAAACCTCTCGAAAAAACAACTCAGCTGCCTAAGAGATTGACCAGTTTGCCACTATAGCATAGAAATGAGTAAAGTTAGTCAATCTGTCGACAACCACAAAAATGGAATCTTTGCCTTGAACCCTCAACAACCTTGTAATAAAATCCATAGAGATAGCCTCCCATTTTTGTGCTGGAATGGGAAGAGGTTGTAATAATCCAGTCGGAAACTCGTGCCCCGACTTGTTCCGTTGACAAGTCTGGCACTCTACATGCTGAAGGACATCATCCTTGAGGCCCTTCCATGAAAACCTTTCTCTGACCTATCTATAGGTTTTGAAAAACCCTGGGTGTTCGGTTGAGGGCACAACATGAAGGGCATTCACAATTTTTACCTTGAGCTTAGGCTTGGGCACGAGGTAGATCCTATCCTTATAAATAATCATATCATCGATTACCTTGTACCTGCTGTCCTGGAGTTGCCCATCCATGATTTGACAAGATTGAGTATTCTTAGAATACTCAACCAATAACTGGGACTTCCAATCTGCTGATATTACCGAAATGACACAACACTCTACTATTGGAGGTCTCCTAGAAAGTGCATCGACAACTATATTGTTCTTACCTTGACATTCCCTATGTCAAAATCATAGGCCTGGATCTTGCTGACCCACTTTTGCTGTCTTTCATTCAGATCCTTCTGTTCTAAGAAGTATTACAAGTTTTTGTGGTCTGTCTTAATCGTGAATTTGTCACCCACCAAGTACTGCCTAAACTTGGTTAACGCTTGCATAATGGCTAACATCTCCTTGTCATAGGTGGAGTACAAGCTCTCACTGTCCTTGAGCTTTCTACTCTCTTAAGCTATCGGATGCTTGTCCTGCATCAGAATTGCGCCAATTCCGTTTCTTGAAGCATCGCACTCTAAGACAAAAGGGTGAGAGAAGTCGGGAAGTGCCAGAACCGGACGTGCTCATCACCTTCTTGAGCCTATCAAAGACTACCTTTGCATCATTCGTCTACCTGAATGCCCCTTTTCGTGTGAGATTGGTGAGGGGGGCTACTGTCTCAGAGAAGCCTCTAGCGAACCTCTTGTAATAAGAACAAAGATTGAGGAAATCTCTCAAAACTGATACATTCCTTAGAGGCGGACAATCTAGGATTGCTTGTATCTTTTCCAGGTGTACCTAAACCCCATCTGCACCAATCACGTGTCCAAGGTAAAGAATCTCAGTCAATCCGAACTTACACTTCGATTCCTTCGCAAACAATGAATGCTCCCCCATAATGCTAAGTACCTCATCTAATTGCTGCAAATGCTCCTCCCAAGTCCTGCTAAAAACCAATATATCATCAAAGAATACCAAATGCTCTTGCGCAACTGCTTTTTAAAAGATTAGCCATATTGTGCATCATGATTTGTGATTATTAAGGGGGGACCGCAGACATTAAGATGTAAAATAAAGAGACCACCGACTGCTATGAAGAAATGAAGAATGGGATAAGATTTTTTATGCGGTCAGTGGCTTGTATGCAGTCCAACAATCAATATCCAATCAGGGCTCGAATTGAGGAATACATCAGCAATAAGGACAAACAAACATACAGACAATATTTTCACATACACAATTAGCATTGAATCCTGCATGTTAGCGCTTAACATCAACGAAGGAGGGAGGAAAAAAAGGAGAGGCTTCAACAAGAATTTTGGCACACCTTGCAGTTGCTGTGAAAGAGTAGAAGAAATAGAGGGAATAACTGGGAAGAGCAAATTTTTGAGGGGAGGATAAGAAAATGATCATTATCCTAATCAGGAAGTCCGTAACTGTCATCAGTTTTGAATGGAAAGATATTAGCATTGATTAAGGAATCTGAGCTAGATGGCAGCCAATCAGCGTTTAGATAGTCAGATCCACGTTAATTCAAATCAACAAGAAAATGAAAGCCAATACTGGATATAGAGGAATCAGATAACTACAATGATCAAACAATAATAATATCCATGGAGTGTTCAGCCCATTCAACCATTTCAGACCCATTCCCAAAATAATATACGGAATAAAAGCATCAAAACTCTCAATATCAAGCATGGTCAGATAATGAGATAAGCAATAATGATTAACAGGTCAAAATTCAGCAATTCACGTCTGTGCATACTAGCTTCCATATCAAAATCAATATCACTCATCCAACACAGTGATCATGGAAACATTTATTTGGAGGATTTAGTATGGCCATTGGGTTATGTATAGAAGCAACGACCAGACCAATTTACCATCCAAGAGAGAAGGGCTCAAGTAAGAGGAATCAATAATTCAACAAATACAAAATTATTTAGATAAAATCGAAAAGGACACATCAAGAATATCAAGCAAACACTTTATAATAACACAGTCAAAATTTACACGGCCCATCATTGATTTAGAGATATCATACAGTCAATAACAAATTCTTTCAGAGTATTGAATCTATTGAAATTAATAGAAGAAGATATAAACTGCATCAATGAGCCTCTAATAAGAGGACAAAAGAGAATCAATAGTAGTTCCCAGAGGAAATTAATGCAGAGAGCTAATCTCTCTGAAGGGCTTCACTAGACATTCTAAAATTGAATGTTCTATTGGGGTAAGGCAGGTAATCAAATGTTCTCTAGAGGAGCCACTATATACTGTTAGGCAAAACATATGCATATGTATGGTTAGACACACCTAGAATGGGTATCCATAAGGCCTAGGATGAGACATAGTTCTCTCATAGGAAGGATGGATGTACCAGGATTGACTATCCATAAGGTCGAGAAAGTACAGTGAGGAGATGGTACGCATCTGGAGACCTGTTCTAAGTTGTATGAGACAACTAGAACTTTAGGAAGCACTCCCCCAGAGGCTTAGTATCTGGTCATAGTCTCTCCTTAAGAAGGGATTAAATCAGGACTTAGGATGTTATGTTTTATCCTATATGCAACTTCTCTTGCTGCCCAAACTTGTCTCAGGAGGGCTCAAAAACCTTCTTATATCACAACAACATTTCTTACACCATGGTTCCTTTGTTGACACTTTTTTCACTTTTCTCACAGACCCATAAAACACACAACAACAACAAAGAATAAGCCAAAAAATGTAAGAAAGAAACACTTGCTTTGTATTATCCTAATGAAATGAAAATACTACCTTCATAAAATACATGCTATATCTACATGGGCTTTCTCATTACAATAATTTGCTAGCCAGAGCCACAAATTTCACTGTTATTTTTCACAAATTGTTTACCTTCTCTCAATTGGAATGTCTAACTGCCTTAGATTGTTATGGAAAGTGCAATCCCTGCTTTTGTGGCCCATTGCTTTTCTTTTTTCCTCTCATAGAATATTCCAAAAATATGCCCAAAATGGGTATTGGCGTCCGCCAAAATAACCTTTGATTTGAAAACCCAGTTGAGCCCAATTTTTGTTTGAACTTAAGATCTCAGAGTGATCTACACCATGGTTTTCCAAATCATCAATTAGTTAAAGTTTCATCAATGTCCCATTTGATCATTTAGAGGTCCAGAACTCAAGGTAAATATCTTTATTGGATTTTGAAGCTTGAAATGTTAATAATAAAGGATATTGAAATAATATTGTCATAAGTCATTTGGTTCTATTCCTTGGGGTCTATTTTTGAGTTCATTTGTGCAAAAATGTAAACTTACCAAAAATAGTAACTCTGCCATTTCTAGCCTACATTGACAATTATTTACTAAATCTAACAAAAAATTAACTAAACTATATTTTTGGGGGGCGCAAGATTTCTCTGACACCCTAGATGCTCCTGCATCAGCTCTTTTCCTTAAGTGATTGGAACTTAAATCCATTTATATCAGCATGTTTATGTAATGAATAATTTGATTGTAAGATCTTTCATGTGTATAAGCTGTTTATCATTTTATTTTGTTAAGAATGTGATGGGAGAATAGATGTTGGTTTGGCATCTCTGAAACTTCATGATTATACAAGGTATTTTTTACATCTTGTTCTCATTAGCTGATAGTTAATTACACATATGAATATTTAGTCAAGCAAGTCATCATATCTTTTAGTATTGGTATTTTGGAGAGTTTAGATAAGATTAGTTAAGTTGGTTCAAATGTGAATTCTGTTAAGAGTAAAAGACCCAAGAATGTCTCTGCCCATTACTAACTCATACGAGTTTTGTTCTGTTTGACAGGCGCAGCGGCACTTTGAATATCGAGAAAGAATTAACAAACATTATCAGGTTAATGCTGTGTAATGTTTTAAATTTTAGTTGCTGAAATGTTTCATTTGGTTTAACTGTGGTGGCAAGCTTTTATTTGTAAAAAATCTCTGTTGCTATTTACTGTAAAGATTTGGTAATTTAAGTCAATTATGGATATACTGGAAGCTATTGACTAACAATTGCACTATATGGAGCAATGAGTATCCCAATAGGGATCGATAAGTTGTGTTTATGAGTTTTTTTACCAGGTTTATAAAAATTGTCTTCAATTTATGTTAGCTTTTTGCTAGATACTTTTTGTCATTTTTGTAGTGGATTCAGGCAATTTGTCTGTATTTACAATTTTTAGTATGTGGCAGCTTTGCACCAACTTGATCTATCTTGGGAATTTTGGTGGATGCATTTGATGTTGATATACCTATAGCTTTTGATTAAGGAAAACATGTTTTGATGGGGCCTTGAAACCCCACAAGACTAAAAGATTAACATAGATAAAGCGCTTAAAGTATCAACAACATAAAAGCCACAAGCTGAACAACAGCCCCCCACAGAAAAACAAGATAAAACCAGAAAAAAAACAGGGAAGCAGAACAAAAAACTAGGATAAAGCGCTTAAAGTATCAACAACATAAAAGATTAAGGAAAACATGTTTTAATGGGGCCCTGAAACCCTATAGCTTTTGATTAAGGAAAACATGTTTTGATGGGGCCCTGAAACCCTACAAGACTAAAAGATTAACATAGATAAAGCGCTTAAAGTATCAACAACATAAAAGCCACAGGCTGAACAACAGCCCCCCACAGAAAAACAAGATAAAACCAGAAAAAAATAGGGAAGCAGAACAAAAAACCAAGAAAGGCCCAAAAGCTAGGAGAACAACTTAGGCAATTTCTCTTAGGATTTCCGTAGCTCGAATCCCCAGCTCAAACATTCTTCTAGCCACTTATTTCAGGTCTGAAAGATCTTTGTCAGGTTCGTGAATGTCCTTTTTCTTTGTGCTGGATCTAGTTCCCTTCCTTGATCCATCCATAGGAGACTTATTTTTGGCGCTGTTGGGAGATTGGTCATCCTCCTTACTATCCTTGTGTTCTTCAATTTTGTTTATGAGCACCTTTATGTTATCATTAGACGCTTTAAGAATGTTATAGCTTTGCTCAGCAATTTTTTGTAGAGTGCCCTCCATCGTCTGAACTCTACTCTTCACTTTATCAACTCTATTTTCCATATCCTTTTCTTCCTCAGTTTTCCTGTTCTGAATGCTGCAATTATCCCTCTCCAATCTGCCCACTCTGTATTTAAGCTCCTGGATTTCATGGAAATTCCATTTTGTGGTTCGATAACTATCAGTAGCACTATTTTTTGCATTGTTAAGCACATCCATCTGAGGGTTTTCTTTTATGTTGTCGCTCAAAATAACAAGGGCAGAGTCAATTAGCTCCTCCATCTGTATTTTGCCCTCCTTATTCTCCTTAACCAGAGTTTTAATCATCTCTCTCTTGAGCCCCATCCTCGTAGAAACATTATTAAAATTCCTCCAAACCACATTCCTGTCTTTGACCAAAATCATACATGTGTAATGGCTATATCTAAATTCCTCAAACTATTGCTTATTCTTTCCCTACTCCCCTACTTCTCATCTTCCTCATCGCTATCCTTCCCCTCCTCCTGCCTTTCCTCCTTTGGTTCGATATCTCTACCTCTTTTCAACCTCCTGAAAGGCTTGCCCACATAATCCTCCTCTTTGTTGTTAGGCATCTTAATAGTAATGTTTCTCTTTCCACCTGTCCTCTCCTTGTTTTCCTCCTCTCTGAGATTGGTATCTTCCTCCCCATCAATGCTGCACCCTCCATATCCATGCCCTCTGCCCCCTCATTGTAGTCCCTATCAGATGAAATCTCAATACCTTGTTTAGGATCGGTATTCTCCTTTTTCTCCATTTTGATTCTCTTTTTCCCCTTGTTGTGCTGTGGGGTGGCATCCTCTGTATCCGAATGCATCTCTTGGCTGTCCTCAGTCTCAGATGGGGTATAATCATCTCCTGACTCATCCGACTCATCTTTACCCTCCTTTTCCACCTTCCTATTCTTAATTTCTTTCCCCATAATCCTAGCCTTAAAAAATTCATAAATTAACAGCAAAAGCCCCTCACGGAAGGCTGGATTACCTATGTGCTTCTCCCTATAGTCATTGATATTCTCATTAATCAATGAATATAGGAAAAAAGGGATTGAAATCTTCGCCCCATACCTAAAATGGTTGAGAAGCACGAAATGATGAGTGTAGAGGTGGTTGAATCTCGTGTCGAGGGAAATGTACTTGATGATAAGCCTTAGCACAAACCTCCACAGCGGCTTGATAGAGCTCGGCAGGTAGTAGGTACTTTTCTTCACTAAAGCCTTCTTTTCCTCCACATCCTTGGTAAATTCGATCAGCCTACCCTAAAATCCGTCTATCTCTGTAGAATTTCTTCCCAATAATGGGTATTCCCGTCACTGCAGAGATAACCTCCTCTGTCATCGTGAAAACTACCCCATCAATCTTAACAATCCCCTCATTCCAACTCTTAACCATGCTACGCATAACAGAGGGTTTCCACCCATGAAGCTGTTCAATGAACGTGGTAACTTCTCCATTTTTTAAAATGCTCCACACCTTAGAGCGCCGACGCCATTTCTCTGCTTCATCCTCAGGTTCCCTCCTATGTCTTTCCCCCACCATGTTTTCGTCCTCTTTGCAAGCTTTTCTTTTGGTAGTGATATGCTTTGAAGGCTGAATCCAATGGATATGAATTGTTTTTGCAGAAGTCCTTTTCACTTTATGTACTTGATACCCAAAAATCGAGCCTCAAATTGTGATGATGAATACTAATAATGTGTTTCGTGCTTTGGCTATTGTACTTGTACATCATTTTTCGGCAGATTTCCCATAACACATAACCTTTCATAGTTGACTTCTAATGTTTCCAATCTGCTTGAGATCCTGTCCCTTTCTATCAACTCTAGGATTTCCGGCGGAATATTATACTCGTTCATCCACTTTTTCATTTCATCATTCTTGATTGCCTAGTTGGCCAACTTGTTAGCTACTTGATTAGCTTCCCTATACTCACGAGACACATATATATTATCAAAAGACTTAAGGATCTGAATGCAATCTTCAATGATATTCACTATCATCCACATAGGCTCATTCTTCTCCTTTAGATAATCTATAATATTCTTGGAGTCTCCTTCTAGCCATAGATTTTTGACTCCCATGTCCCGAGTAAGTTTGATTGTTTGAAGTGCCGTAGTTGCCTCCACATAGTGGTTAGTTTGCATACCCAGAGGAGCCATTTACCAATAGTTAACATGGTCTACAACATTTAAATTCAAATGACATTAATTTTAACTTTAGCATTAGTTAATTTAAATAAATTGAACTTTTGCTTAATTGGGCAACTAGGAAATGTTAAATTGTTTTTATTTAATGAAATGTTTTTGTGCGTGGGCACAAGAATCAAAGAGGTCTCTATAAAGGTATTTTAAGCTCTTTTTTTGATGAATAAGAGGCAAATGCCCATTTTATTAATTTCAAAAAAAAGTACAATTTTACTGGACCTTGTTCAAGTGCAGGCACTGGAGGAAAAGAACGGGGTGAAGAAAAATCCCCGGTAGATGCCCATTTTATTAATTTCAGAAAAATGCACAATTTTATAGGACCCCGTTCAAGTGCAGGCATTGGTGGAAAAGAACGGGGTGAAGAAAAACCCCTGGTAGAGCCTGGGACCGAAGTGTGGATTCTTATAGTTACCCAAATTGGGATTTGAAGAGGGCATTCCCTCTTTTACAAAGATAATTTGGGGTTATATCCCCTATTACAGAAATTTTAAGTTCATAAATCGGAATTGATAATTACTCAAAATAAATAGAGAGCAAGAACAAAGTGGAATTCTTCTGAGAAGCTTGGAGAAGGATAGCTTGCTAACATGAAGAAATGTCCATCTGCAAAATGCAAACACTCCAACAGACAGATTAATCCCTTCCTCAGATTGTTAGCATGAAATTACAAAACCCTTAGATAAACCTCAGTTAAGAGGACAGAGATAGAGGTGCTGTATTCCAGCATGCTGAATACAAATGGAAAAGCTCTAGAAGAATATCCATAGGAGACTTCTAGGGCCCTTTCACCCCTAGCTTGCTTAGATAGATTCCTGATCCATTTCTAGCCCCCTATTTTAAGCTCATTTGGGATTATCATTGGATTGATATTTGATAATAATGCTCTGTTGGATTGAGTTCATTCATTGTGTGGCTTTGTGAGGATAAAAATCCTTGGAAGGAAAATCTTCCTTGTGAAAGATCTACTTTTGAAGATTAATAATGGTGTCTTCAAGAATCACATCCAGGCTTGATTTTTGTAATTATTATTTGTAGATATTAGAGGATTTCATTGTTTGTTTCGTAGTTCGCAGAATTGGACTCGAAAGAGTACTTGGGAAGCCCAAAACTTTCAATTCGGTAAAAGCTCTGCAAAAAAGTTAAAATATCTTAAAGAAACATATTTGTTTTGAAAAATTGAATTAGAAAATGTATTAGTTTGAAAATTAACATCTTGAAAGAGAAAATGCATGGCTTTATATCAAAACCAACATGTAAAAGACACATTTTAACCAGCATTTTACCTGTATTAGTATGTTTACCCATATTTTTTTGTCTATAAATTTGTGAGCTATTGTTAGTACACATTAGTTGGCTCCCATTTCCAGCTGCACCTTCCATTTGCTAGCCATGCAAGATTGAGGAGGGGTGATTGAGTTCGCACGAAGAACGTCTAATATTATGGAAAGTTTGAGGAGGATTTTCTTTTTCCTAGGGCTTAGCAATGCATTGACATTCATTTCATGGTTTTCCATAGCTTACCTTGAAGTGTGGTGCCCAAATTTCTGTTGCCAATTTGCTGAGCTCCAGTCATAAATTTGAGCTATTTGTGAACAGCAAATGGGTATGTTCGAAATATGATCCTTATGCATTTGATCATCCGGGTAAATAGTACTCATTGTTCCAAAAATAATTCTGAAAATTGTTGTCAGTTGTGGATATTTTGAGTTATTGCATTTGAAGAGTTATTTCTGTGGTTTCATTGCTGAAAATAAGTGTATTGCTATACCTATTCCTGCATTTCCATCTGCTTTCTAAAACAACTCAAACAGAAAAATAAAATAAAAATAATGAGGGTGTACATTACAGTGGTATTGCAGCAGTATATCATGCCGTCCTAAAGGGTTACAAATAATAAAGCAGTGACATGTCAGGTTTGAACATCAACATTTGACGGTCTAATCCAAAATTAGCAACAGAAGAATAGAGGCTAGAAGATATGGGCGATCAAGATGTCGAAGGGGAACATGCAATGAATTTGTTGGTCATTATTAGTAGAGGATAACGTGGTGTAGATCAATGTGCACATGAAACAAATTAGCGTCTTACTCAATTGCTTGAGATGACGGCTCTTAGTTTGGAGACAACAATAACAATCACAATGATAGTGGTGCAAATAATAGACAAAATGGAGGTAACTATGTATATAATGGAGGTAATAATGGTCAAGGGGACAAATTGCTGAACATGTCAGCATACAAGAACAGTTAGTCCTAGACCCCTTAGGTTGGTATTCCCACCTAGAGTCCAACCTTAGGTTGAGAGTGAACCACAAGTGAATGATCTGCAAAATCAATTTATGCAGGATTGGACAAATGGAGGCCCGTATTTTCAAGCTGCTATCTCTTAGAGGTTATATAGACCTGAGAATGAAGCATAGACCACATGTTCGTGGAAGAAGTAATAATCATGATTTACAGAAAAAGGTCAGAAAGCTAATCCCTTCTTTGGCAGAGCAGGGAAGACTTCAGCTAGAGCTTTGATACATAAGGTGGATACATATTTTCAGCTAAATCCTATTCCAAGGATGAAGCTATGAAAGATGCCACTATTCACTTGGATGATATTTGCTTATGAGTGGTGGCATCATGGGATGATTACCATGGGACATGATCAAATCACTTCATAGATTGAGTTCATTGAGAGACTTACTGAAAGATTCGATAAGAAATATCCAAAGCTCCATTTCAAGGAATCAACCAAGTTGAAAAAATGAACTAGAGGGGATATGTTTATGTTGCTGATTTTCAGAGGTTGCCTTTGTGGTTACAAATATTTCAAAAAGGAGACATTGTTTTGTTCATGGATGGCATATTAGATCGTTTGAGGGGTTGGATCAAGGCACTCAAACCACCTAATTTGTCAAAGGATTTGAGGATGAAAACCCTCCTATTCATTTGAATAATTCAATGTATGAATTTTTATTGTACCAATCAGATTCATAGTTTTTCCAGTTTCATCATTTAGTTGTGTGGGATCTATAAGATATGTCCCAATTTGGTGTGAAGAATTTAGTTCTCAGTGTTTTTGTGTGGAGCTTAATTTGTGGGTTGTCATCGTCAATTTCTGTTCTCTTTTAGTAATAACAATTTACTTATCTGTAATGATGTTGGCTGTACCTTCCATTTATCTTGTTGTTGCTGTACTGAGTTTACTACTAAGTCACAGGGTTTGAATTTGAATTCGAGTTAGTTGATCATAATATTCAGAGGAAATTCGGCAAGGGTAAAAATTCGGGAAATTTTTTGAAATTAACTCAAATAAATTTATTTATTTTCAAATATAAGTAATAAATCCACAAATTTCTCAAAACAGTTTGACATTGCTAAATAATTAAACTAATAATTCTATATTATTTTAAAATAAAACAATATTATTATAAATGGCAATTGTATACTAAAAGTCATAAAATTCTGATGAAGTTCTGAAAGGGTAAAAATTTGCTGAATTCAAACTTCGTGTATGAAATTTGGCATATCCTGTGACTTAGTTTTACTACTAATCACAACTTATTTTTCTTGAAGCGATTCAACATTTGGCTGCTGTTTGAGTTTCTTAATTGGGCAAGTCTGTATGAGCAACTAACACTTTTGATCTTTAGGGCAACCACTCTTCTTTGTGGAGAATTACAGCCCACAGAGCCTGCGAGTTATTATTTCATTTAACTTATCATTTTTCTGACAGCTTTACAAGTTAGTGAATGCAGCCCAAAAAAGAGAATTTTGATTCCTAATGTCAAAGTTATATGATATTGGGATTTTTGATAATCACTTTAGTATTGCTTCTTCTGTTGAAATTAGTGAGATCGCTGAAATAATACTTTTCATTGCATCTTTTTCTGCAGTTTACCTCACAATATTTTAAGTCTAGAAATGGATTTAAATATTGTTTGTTTGGATGGCTATGCCACTACAGCATTAAAAAAATTTAGTTTTATTTTGACATTTATATATCTAACATTAATTTGTTCAGTTTTCTGCCATATTCAGTATTTTTATTCAATCTTGAAGGCTTGCTGCCAGAATCTATTATATTATTTCCAATCCTTTCATCAGTAGCTATACATAATTGTGTGGCTTATTGCCAGCAAGCATTTTCTACAAAAATCAGGCTAATCCTTTTCACTGTATGCTTTCACCTTGCCCACATTGTGATTGTAATGTTCCTGTTTAGTAGTGTTAATTGGTTCTGCTCAACCTGCACATAGAAGCTTGTTAGAAACACGATAATAATAATAATCCTATCCTTCTACCCTTTGGCTAACCCCCAATCTTAAGGACGTCTCCAAGTCAGGCTTCCTAGCTCGTAGCTACCTTGCCATCTTCTTGGGAGCGCACCCCTTAAGGTTCTTCTTGGACAGGCATCCTCTATCCAAGGCTACTCACATATGCGTATGTTGACAACATTAGAATATTCTATCTTATCGATTATTGGCTATGGTGGACAATGGAGATCTTAATATCTCCATGTTCCATGCTTCAATATCGATTCTCGGCCATGGCGGACAATGAAGAAATATCTCTCATGCTCCATGCTTCGAGTATCATTGATATTCATGGTGTTAACCCCATAGGTTAACACAATCATATAAGTAATAAGTTCACAATAAATTAGTAAATCTTTCCTTGTATTCACATTTGCTATAATCATAAGTTATTGCTTACATGTATACTCTCCATAATATTCACACCTCAACATAAAAGATAATTTATACTTTAATTCATAATCTATATTTTAACTAATAATTATAATTCTATGACATGTAATTATATTGTAATGATCATATATTTCCAAGCAATGATGAGATGTCTTCGTATAATTTACCTTTACTCAATGGTCTACCCTTCCACATGGGTAAGATGTGAGCCATAATACGACTACCACCTCCTTGTTATTGCCTCTGCACGTGGGTTTAATGGTGATATGATCAACTGTCCTCCCATCCCTACTACTGCACACGATCAACATCTTAGTTGAGATTGCTTGTCCTTGGTTTGGTCATATGTCCACGTGGGTATGTGCCTCTATTCTCTTCCCTTCTTCCGATGCCTCCTTGTCTTCATTGCATCCTTATTTTATATGTGTATGAGGGGTCATGACTCACTTGAGTCTTTAATAATTGATGGGTCCGCTTTTGATACATGGTTTATCTTTGATTTATTAAAATCAAGTTAATTTTCTTATTATTAATCATTATGGTTAAACCATGATCTTAGTATTTACAATAATCACTAAATTGTAGTTAATAATTTCCTTATTAATTTAATTTTATAATTTGAACACTTTTAATAAACGAGTAATTTTATTGCCATGATGATAAGAAAAAAGCTTTCATTTAATCATTCTATATTTTATTTACATAATGTTTTGTTTTAGCTAAGGGCCATTGCAGTTCTTTCGTCCTGAATTTGCTTGTCCTCAAGCAATTTTAAAATTTCCTCCTCCCATGTGGCATCTATATCTGGTAGATTTCTCCGTTTAATCAAAAACTCAGTAATAGTTCTATTCTGTAGTTTATGTTCTCGTGTATTGAGGATACCTTCAGGTATTAAAGCAAGTTGTCCTTCATCGTCTAGGGGAGGTAGTTCAGTCTATGGAATTATGTGTTGTACCAAAACTTTCTTTAGTCACGAAACATGGAATACATTATGGATTTTACTATCTCTAGGAAGTTCAAGCTCATAGGCTACTTCCCCTACTCTCCTTATAACTTTATAAGGTTCATAGAATCGAGGTTTGAGTTTTTCCATTCCATTTCTCTTGATTGACGTTTGCTTGTATGGCTGTAGTCTTGACAATGAATCTTCTGTAGACTAAGTATTGTTAGAATTTGGCTAGAGCATGCATTATAGCTAGCATTTCTTTATCATAAATAGGGTAGAGCCTCTTTGAATTAGTGAGCTTACGACTTTCAAATGCTATTGCTCTCATCCTTTGCATGAGGACTACTCCTATTCCTCCCCATGATGCATCACATTGTAATTCAAAGGGTTTGGTGAAATTTGGGATGGCTAGAATTGAGCAAGAACTCATGATTTCCTTAAGTTTATCAAAAGCTTGATGTGCTTCTTGATTCCGAGTGAAGACTCCCTTTTTTGTGAAATCTGTAAGGGAACATGCTAGTATAGAAATCCCTCTTAGGAATTGTCTGTAGTAACTGCATAACCCTACAAATCCTCTGAGCTGAGTTAGGGATTTGGCCCTTGGCCAATCCCTAATCGCACTAATTTTTTCTTCATCTACACTTAAACCCTCAATATTGATTTTGTGTCCTAAATATAAGATTTCCTCCAGTCCAAATTCACATTTTGAAAAACTTCGCATATAGAGATTCTTCTTCTAAGATCTTCAAAACCTTCTCAATATAGCTAAGGTGTTCTTTCCAAGTAACACTGTAGATGAGTATATCATCAAAAAATATGAGTAAAAATTTCCTCAACTGTTGTCTAAAAATGTGATTCGTACATGATTGAAAAGTTGCTGGAGCATTAGTGAGACCAAAAGGGAGGACGAGAAATTTAAAGTGTCCATAATGGCATTTGAAAGCTGTCTTAGGTATATCCTCTTCCCTCATTCTTATTTGATGGTAATCGAAGCATCGATCAATTTTTTAAAAATAACACGCGCCATGCAATTCATCCATTAATTCATCGATTCTGGGAATAGGTCACCTTTTTTTTTTTTGTTTTCTTATTTAGAGCATGATAATCAATGTGCAACCTCATAGTACCATCTTTCTTTTTTACTAATACTATTGAGGATGCAAAGGGGCTACTACTAGGTTGGATATGTCCCATGTCTAGGAGTTCTTTAATAGTCCTATCTATTTCTTCCTTGTATTTTTGAGTGTGTCTGTAGGGAGCGGTTATTACAGGGTTTGCCCCTTTTTCTAGTTCTATGGGATGTTCAAAACCTCTTTTGGGAGGAAGCCGTGGAGGAATCTCTTCAAATACCTTTTTATGTTTATTTAGAATAGGTTGCATATCTATGTGGATAATTTTTCCTTGTGCAACTGACTTATCTAATATCATGCATTATGCCATCCATCCATTTGCCTTGGTTGTGACTAAGTATTTTTTCCTTTTTTTTGCAAGTGACCATTTTTGGGGAGCCATGAGGTAATCCCTTTAGTGTAATTTCTTTTCCATTGTAAGTGAAGCAGATTTTTGAGTTAGGACCATCCATAATGAATCTTCCTAATGAATTTATCCAAGGCATTCCTAGGATGATATCGTTCTAAATATTTGCCACATAAAAGTTCCTTTTAATTGAGTGCCCTCCAAGGGTGACCTATAGGTTAGGTACAATCTTGGTGCATCGTTCGATAGTTCCATTCCCAAAAGCTATTTAAATCCACTGAATTCTTCTATGTGTAATTTTCTTCTAGATACAATGTGTTTAGCAGTGAAATCATGTGAGGCCCTCGTATCCACCAAGGAAATTACTCTTTGCCCTTTAATGTCACCCTTGATCCGAAAGGTTCTAGTCTCATTCCCTTTTGAGATCACTGCTAATATTCATTGTTCATTTTCATTTGTCTTCATTTTCTTGTTAGACTTATCATCTTCGCATACTTAATCTATTTGGTTTAGTCGTCCTCTTTTGCAACGATGATCACGATCCCACGGTTCTTTACATTTAAAACAAGGAGAAAATGAGTGATAGGCCATAGTAGAAACCATAGACGGAAAACTTTCACTTGGCAAAAACTCGCCAAGCCCTAGAAAAACACTCGGGAAAAGAATGGCCAGCCAGTTTTTAAAAATTTGCGGAAAAACTTGACAACCCAAACAACTTAATTTAATTATAAATGCATTTTTTCCCACAATTCAATGAGAAAATGCATCCAATGAGTTAACTAATGAGAATACAAAAGAAACAAGCACAGTTTAGTTACATATAAATGCAAATTGGGTAAAAAATCACATTCTCATGCGGAATACTGATGACGGGAAGCAAAATAGTAAATAGCTTCTATAAAACTAGAAGTAAATGCATCATAGCAAAATAGTCCGTGAGTGAGGTTGAGCAATTTTGGCTTGCTAGAAAGTAATGTTTGTCTTGGGTGTGAGCAAGTAGTTGAGCTAAGTCTGTTAGGACTTAGGAATATAGAATTGAAACCAAGTGATTTGTGAGAAAATGAATTAGAATTAGTAGAAAATCCTTGTTCTAGCTTCAATTTGACCTCAAATAGCCAGGACAGGTTGTGGGAGATAACACTGCTAAAGGCATGTTGAATCCTTAAATTCGGCTAAGCTTGGAATATTTTGAAAACTACCAAAATCTCAAGTATTTATTTTAACTCCTATTACCCTAAAACCTATCCCCAACATCTTGACATTATTTATACAAATATAACTTAAGTACAAGTTAACTGATACTTAAATGTTAGATTTGTATCAATCTTCTTGTCCCTGAGCTGAAAAAATGACTAAATCCTCCTGCAAATAACAAATGAGCTTCGAAAATGCCATTTTTGAAGCTTTTAGATGTTGAAAGAAACGCGGGTGAGAGACTTTTTCAAAAACTTGACATTTTTCAGGGAGTTTTTCTAAAAACTGACCCTCCTTAACCTTTGAGTTTTCCTTTGGAAAACTTGTCGTGTTTTAACCACTTGGCAAGTAGACTGCAAGTATGCCAACTATAGTAGAAACACATACTCATGGAAATTAGTCATTCAAGTGATGAGTTGAGCATCAAAGTTCCATTCAGTGATGAGTCCTAGAAAAATAAAAATTGTAGCAATTCATTTTATTTGTCTTATAATTAAAAATCTGTTGTTATTGCTCATTAATAGGCTTAAATGATGGAGTGTAATTTTCCAAAGAAATGTACTAGTATTCAGGAATGCTTTAAATCAAGTCATTGTTTGAGGATGCTAGTTTCATTATTTTGGTAGACCAGGACTGCAAGTTTATTTATGTCTTCATTACGATTGTTATATATGAACATTCTGGAGTCTGCAACCAATTGGCATTTATCATCTTGGAATAATTTTTAATCACAAAGGTGTACTTAAATGGGTTAGTAGCTCTGGAATATGTTGTTCAGAAAAACCAACCATTAAGAGCACTGACAAATGGTCAAGTTTTGACCTAAGAAAGTTGGTGTTATCATTATGTGCGTGCTCAAATTATCTTCTTGAGAATGGCTTGAATTGATTAGGCATCATGGAGATATCATTGTTTTGATTGTTCTCACTAGGAGTCATTGCTAATCTGGTGCCTAGAAATTCCTCATTAGTTTGTATGGAACTAATGAGAAGCCTGCTGTCAGGTAAACACACTTTTCTCCTGAATCTGAGACATGAAACAAACTGGCTAACAAGTTGTCCAAATTGAGGGGCTGCTTGGTATGTCTATGGCTTTTCTCTTTAATGACAGGTGTTTCTGTTTTGCTCTCAGTCCTCAGTTCAAAGTATAAGAAGAATAAGAAGATAAAACTACAAATAGATCCAAGTATATATGCAATTCTCAACATTGGTCTGATAGTTAATACAGTTACTGTACTGCTGAGAGGACTTCCAAATCTCCGTATTCCTTACGGGAAACGAGCAAAGGCAACACTTGGCAAATTATTATTGTTATTGAGTCATGTAAGTGATATCACATGTATTATAAGATTCCATAAGCAACCAGAGTTAGGCTGTTCATGTCAGTATCTCATCAGCTTCTTGCTGATATTTTGAGGAATGCTGAGAGAAGTCCTACCTTGTTGTAAACTTTGAAGAAAAACATTCTTGTATTTTTATCAAAGGAATTTAGAAAATTGCACTGCCTTTTTTATACAGATATTGTCTTGAAAATCAGACGGATATATTGCTTTAGTTAGGGTGAATAATGGATTGACTTATTGTTTTAGAACCAATTAGAGATTAAATAAGACAATGACCATTTCCAAGCAAAAAAGATGGCAAATAAATCATCAGAATAGGCATATTCTAATGAAATTTGTAAAATTCAATCTGCTACAGTCCTTTTTACTCACTAAAATCTTCCCAGCAACCTGACATTAAGCCCTCCACAAAAGAAGGATCCCTTGAGATCATCTAAAATATTGTAATTACATGCAGCTATTCTAGTGCTACCGGGGTGGTTATATTTTTCAATTGGTAACAGAATCTGTCTATATATTGGTAACATAATCTGAGTTGACCTTGTGAATAAATTGTGCAAATGGTTTGTATGTGTGATTTTGTATTGTGAAAGCTGATGCTTTTGCTTTAATAAAAATAATTCTTCAAGGAGCGTTGTGGCTTTTGGTTTATGGTGGTAAGCTTGGTATTTATGTGGAGCTGTTGCATCCTACCAATATATTTGCTTGCATGCTCCAAAATTTGTGGAGCTTTGTTTAAATTTTTTGTTATCTGGTTTGAAAATCAACGCTAAATGATCAATGTGATTTCTTGTGTCTTTTTTTAGTACTATGCGGTTTTTATTAATAGTTTGATCAATGCAAATAAAGCATTTCTTTGGCTCAGATCTCAGAATTTTTATCCATTTCATTCAAAGTAATTATTTAATTAATCAATAGTTTTGGTGCCAGAGAATTCTATCTCAGTCTTAGGGTCTAGAAAATTCATTGAATGCCATGTTTTCTTTCCATGCTCATTCCAATATTTTTCTGGTTCTATTAGCCCCTCAACAGAGAATTATACACTTTGAAACCTGATTGCGTCTTTGTACAATCATTTATTGATGCTACTAAAGAGAATACTGAGGAGAGTTTTAGAAGGATTATATCAGAGCCATCCCCAGGAGTTTACACATTTAACATGCTTCAACCAGGATTTTGTGAACTGTTAATAGCTGAGGTATGTTCCCAATACCTTAGCTTCATATTCCTATATGTATATATTTTCATGATACAAATATAAAATGCGATCCTGTATTTCACTTGTATATTTTATTTCTTCTGGTTTGTTTTTCATTTTTCTTTGAGTGATGATTCTGTGTGTGAATGCTTAGGTGGAAAATTTTGAGAAGTGGGTTGACATGACAAAGTTTAAGATAATGAGACCAAATACAATGAACAAATATGGGGCGGTCCTTGATGATTTTGGCTTCTCCCCTATGCTTGACAATCTGATGAGAGAATTTGTGACCCCAATGTCTACTGGTGCTTACTTAGATTATGCCTCAATATTTGGGTTTCATTTATTGCTAGCAGATAGAAATTTTAATATGTAATCTTTTGGGAATTTCTAACTTTGCATAGTTCTACAATGTTGCAGTTCTCTTTCCTGCTCTTCTTGGATCGACTCTTGATTCCCATCATGGTTTTGTTGTTGAGTATAGCAAGGATCGAGATTTAGAATTGGGTATGCCATGTATTCTTCATCTGTCTGAAATTTTTTTTTTGGGACCTCAAAATTGATCATCTAGAACTGCCTTGTCTGTGAATTATAAATGTCAATTAGAAAACCTTGTTCACAATTTTATATGAAATGCTGTAGTTGGCATATGTGAATCAGCCTTGGTATTATGTGAATTAACTCAGAGATACAAATTTAGTTTAGTAACATGGCTGATTGGTTTTTCATTGACCTGTAATTGCCATCCAAAATCTACAGTTAATTCAACAGTATGAATCTCATTTCAAAAGAAAACAACTTGGTTGATTTTCAAACAGTTCTATCAGCCTTTTGGATATATATTTAGGAATGAAATGTTTGAATGTTTTGCTTATTGTAAATTGTTGTATGCATACAAAATAAAAATCAAGGAACTGAAACAAAATAAAGCAGAACTCAAAATACACAGAATATACTTTGCAAACCCAATATGAGAACACTTATATAGCAAGGCCTTCACTTTTGAAAAAATCAAGGAACTGAATCAAAACATAGCGTAACTCAAAACACTCAGAATATACTTTACAAACCCAACGTCAGTAACTCTTAAATAGTAAGGCCTTACCTTTTGTTGCTAGCATCTGCATTGACACTGGCAACACATCAATAGTGTCCTTACAACTTGTTTTGATTTGCAACTAGCTGCAACATACTCCATATTACCTAATATCTTTTTTCCTGTATGGTGTGGGTACTCTATATATGTATGTTTGTATATATAATTTGGTTTAATTTCTAAAAATGAAAATACTTAAGTCTCGAAATGTTATTAGACAAAGAAAACACAAAACTACAATCAGTCAAAAATAAAAATTATAAGAACAATGGCAATCATAATTAGTGATAAATATAAGTAAGTTTTAAAAACCTGATATAATTTGCAAACATGAGAATATCGAAGTCTCAAAATGTCATTACACGATGAAAATTCAAAATTTAATAGAAGTAAATAGCCTTTTTATTCTTCTTCATTAAAAGCATTTAATGTCAACGTTTGGTTCAATTCATTTGAACCAAAATGAATTGGAGTGCCTCTCACTAGCTGTGTCATGTGCAAAAGCTGCCTCATTTATGGAAACTTCACCATTACTATATAAGCAAACAAAGTGACTACAAAAGTATTGAAGTCAAAATTTGTTTTAGTTTCACTTGAGCCATAATGGTTTACAATGCCACTTTCACTAGCCATGTATTGTGCAAGCTGACTTATCTAAAGATGTTTTTTGGCAAAGTGCACAGTGATAATGTATCTGTCAACCCACTCAAGAATTAAATACCAATGCTTTTCCACCACCTCATTGTAAGTGGGTTTCTTACATGACAAAAGATCCTAATGATTAATGGAGTTTGGGAGTCTAGAGACTTAAATGTAGTTGGATGGAAGCACCTCTTATGGGGATTTGGAATTGGAACTACACAAACCTTCATGACACATGCAGCATTTGGACACCCTTGGGATTACTTCGGTATGAGTTCAGTTCAGACAAGGTCCCTCTTAGGCACCTTGGTTTCCCTATTGGAACCATTGAATCCACAATTCTTTTAGTTTCCATTTTCCTGTAGGTGTGAAAGTTTCGCCATAACCTATCTGTTCATGTTATTTGGCATTTGAGTTGTCTCTTTTTCTCATCCTTTCTGTATTCTTTTCCTGCACCCTTTTTAGGGCCATACAACCTTTTCTAGTTCCTTCTGAATTGTTAGATCTTCTTGGTTGACTTTTGTAGGGCATATAAGTGTCATATCCTTTATCAGGTGTAAAGTTTTGATGTGCTGAGGTCTTCTTATTGGTGTAAATCTTAGTTTCAATTTATCTTGATAATGCAGAAATTGAATTATAGTGGTACTGTTTATACTCTTATTTCTTGATGTTTATGGTTGAACAAGATAATGTATTTGAAGGAAGAAAACTAAAATATAATTTAGACTGATATATATATAATGTTCTGTGATGAGAGAGTATGATTGCCACGTTGATTGATCTACTTCCCATCACAGACCAGAATATATATATATATATGCGGATAGGGAAGTGAACTGTCACGATGGACAGTCACAATGGACAGTTCCAAAGTGCTTACAGCCAATAGTCACAGCCGATTCCATAGTGTCACGATAGTTGGTAAACAGCATCATATGAGGGTGATTTATTATTTGTTAATAACACACCCTTACATAAGTGTAAGGTGCTGTCGATCTTACGTAATTATAAGATGCTGTCGGCTGTTGAAGTCAATACAATATAATATTACTTTATTGGATTCTTAATATAATCTTATGTATATATATAATATATATGTGTGTGTGTGTAATAATAATGATAAGATATATATATATATATATATATAATTAATGAATCAAATATGTAATATAGAACTTGAGTATAGATCTACAGGTACAAAAAATATAGATACAGTTTCACACAAGCTAACATTCTTAACATTTACTTCATTCATAAGGAAATACAACAGAGTAGTTTTATTGCGTATCCAACACAAGTAATTGCTGGAAATGGAAAATTACTTCATAATGTTTTTTCTGTAAAGCAGTACCATATATCACATGTGTATCTAAAAATCTATCTTATGTCTTGAAATTGTTTCTTCTTAAATAGGGTTCTTGGTACCTTTTCTCATAAAAATGAAAAGGTGCAACATAGCTTTAAACCTGTTCACAAATACAACTAACTACTAACTAAAAGTATAATTGAATAATACTTGAAAATATGAAAATTGTTTTAAGTCTCTTCTATCTCCTCAACAACCATGAACTCTTTGGGAGCATCTTCAGGAACCTTCAGATAGACCTCAATCCACTTGGCAACTTGGGCATTCGTGGGCCACACAAAGTTTTGAACTGTTGGAACAAAGGCTTGTAAATCAACCCATCTCTTCCCTCGGGCAATTTTGACATCTTTTACAAACTTTGTAAATTTAGCTTCCACAACAATCATTTTTTTCAATACCCTATGGAATGAATCCATTTGAAAATTCTGTTCCTCCTTGAACTTGGTTATCAACACTTGGGGTAACACTACAAATCTGTGTCTCCATTCTTCCAATTATTTGATTTTACCCTCTTCATTTGTAATGATGGGAAAACAGGGATGATCAGCAAAGGCAATCAGCTTTAACTTTTCCTCCAACTTCGAATATTCTTGACTTATATTACTCAGATTTTCAATAACAATGTCAATGAAATCAGTGGTGGCCTTTATCTGTGCAGGAGCATTGGGATCCCTTTTTGTGACTTCAAAGAGTTTGTTCATACCTTGAGGGGCCCCATTTCCTCTCTATCTCAGAAAGTATGTCCTTTCCCTTAGCAAAGAAATCCAACATATTACATATTTTTTAAACCCTTCCAATACTTCATCACATTTGGGCAATATAGGATTTATCCTATAGACAAGAATCTCTTCCAATATTTTAAAAATACAATCTCTGTGATTAACATCTGAGGTCATTTCCTTGTCCTGGCCTTCTTTAACATCAACATCTGTAACTTCATGGACTACAATAGCCTGAGTACTTCCAACATATTTTGAATCATGTAGGTCTTTCTCTGACCTCCTAGTTTTTACATGCATTTTATTTATCATTGAATTCATTTCCATTTCTCTTCTTTGCAATTCTATGATTGTTTCTTTCATATGTTTAATCTGATCTTGGCTAAACATAGACTGATGTGTCAACTGTGTTGCAACAAGCATAGGGTCTGTGCTGTCTATAGTTTGTACGAGGCCATCCCTTCTCCTTTAGATATATCAATCATCTCAGGTTTATTTTCTTTTAATGTAACAATTTATGCTGATCATCATCTAAATTTTCATAAGCCACCAAAGGGGTACTAGTCCCTTCTTCCTAAGGTTTGGGAGTAGAAGAGCTAGGACTTGAACCTTTCAAGCTCAACTTTTTCTTTTTGGCCTGAGGGGATGTAAGAGATTCTTGTTCAACTTTCTTTTCCTTCTCTTTCTCAACATATTCTTGGTATAAATCTTCAAAATCTTTAATACACTTTTCAATACTAAGGATTTCAATATCTTCATCAGAATGAAAACGAGGCAAACCTTTACTTAACCTCTGATTCTCTATCTTATTCATGACATTCCACTTCTTTAACCTTTGGTATGCCTCTTGTGAATCATCACAGTTTCTAATAATTTCATCTTCAATATTCAGCTGGTGTGCATACCTGGCTTTTATGGTTTTAATGTGCCCCACGGGATCATAGTCTCTACTTTTATCACTAATAAACCAGAATTATTCATGATGACTTCTTGAACTTCTTGGATCTTATTGTACCCAACTGTATATCCATCAAACTTTATAAAATGAGGCATCATGTTGCCCTTTCTTCTTGGCTGAACAATTTCTTTCTCAACCCAAAATAACTGCCATATAAATTCCAAGAAACCTAATCTTTCAGGGATGAACAAAGGAAGTCTATGAGGTGGCTGTCTACACCCATATAGCCTTATTAATGAATACTTCGGTTTGAGAATCCAATCAACCAAGTTGTACTCATAACCTTTATCTGCTAGATGCTCTTTGGGTCTCCACATATCCTTAATTGACTATGGCAACCTTGTGATAGTTCCCCCAAGTACCCTTGCTATCCACTGCACAAATACATCCCTGAAGATTATGAAATCACCATCCCTCGCATGTGTATCCCCAAGTGGGCACCAAAGTTGGATGGGTTGTCTAATGCCTTCCTCATCAACTGTAGCCAACTTCATAGAACTCCTAAATTGACTGACATTTTGATGAAGAATTAGGTAACATGGCAGGGAATAATTCTTGAAAGACTTAGTGGAATAATTCCATCTAACCAATTGATTGTGTAGGGTCTTCTCAATCTTACTGGCAAAATCAAACTCCAAATAGATATGACGGTTTTGAATTTTCATGCACATATACATGTAATCAAGTGGAATCTTCTATTGCTCATCTTCTCCAAACAGTTGTGACCATGCGTAAAAAGTGTACTTGAAAAAACCCATAAAGGATTTAATAGAATGAGGACCCATATGATCAACATACATTTTTCTTTTATTGTGGCTGTGCAGTTTCCCTTATACACAAAAATGTGCAGTTTCCCTTTATTTGTCGAACTTCATGGTTCTCTGATATTTATTCTTAAAGCGTTCCCTATCGATTTTTATAGGGCTTGGGTGCTCAATCCAAAACACTCTTTGATACAAGATTTCTTGATGACTAGTAGTGACATACCATCCATTTTCCTCATAGTCCTGGTAGTTGGTTCATAATGATTGGTTACAATGTCTATAAGTCCAGTGTCTACAAACACATTGACACCACAATTTTACCTAAATCTAATCTCCATGGGTTGTCCGGAGGTTCTTTTTGTATAACATCCATTTGACCTAAAAAGGTCATTGCACCCTTTGCTAATGCTTGTGATAGAGATGAAAGAGTTAGAGAAGAGTATTGGGGTTTTGTTTTTGTATAACATCCGTTTGACCTAAAAAGGTCATTGCACCCTTTGCTAATGCTTGTGATAGAGATGAAAGAGTTAGAGAAGAGTATTGGGGTTTTGAGAAAGAAATTAGAAAACCGGTTGGCTCTCCCATATCGGTTTCTGATGGTTTGTGCAACTTTGTAGCTTGCACTTCAGCACTAAGGTGCCGAATTTAGAGAGGATTGCGATTCGCATCTTGAGCTAGCCATCTAGTGCATCAAGATGCGAACGTAATTGGAGTCTATTCGAGCATATACACTCAAAGAAGCACAATAGGTTGGTAGTGCAAAAATTGAATGATCTTGTCTTATTTCACTACAACCTTCGCCTTTGCCTTTGCCATAGACAGATCTAGGGAACTAATACATCACTGATTGTATTAGAGACTGTTGATCCACATGCAAAGTGGAACATAGAGATTGTTGATCCTGTCTTAGTGATGAAGACGTGGAGTGGGTTGATCAAGTGGATCAGGAGGCTGAGGCAGTAGCGATGGCAGTCGAGGAGGCTAAAGCGCGAGGAGACAGAGTGCATGACCTTGAGGCTAGGAGTGATGGATCCGAGTTTGATGATGAGGATTATGTGGGTGAGGATGAGGGTGGGGGTGAGGATGAGGATGCCCCTGAGGTTTAGCCTTAGACAGAGGGAGAAAGGATGGCTCTATAGTCTTCCATGACTTATCTTAGGCGTACTTGTAGGAGGACATAGGCTACTATGAGCCTTAGTCTTCTACACTCTAGTTGTTATTTTAATATATGTTTTGAACTTTTGATACCATGGATTTCGTAATCCATGACTATTGTAGACATTTGACACTGTAGTGACACTATGTTTATTACTTTATATTGTGTTAATAAGTTTTTTACATTAGAAATTTGCTCTTATACTTATGTGATCTATGCATAATTGTGTATGTGTATTAAGTAGCTTCTATTTATCTCAATTAGTGTGCATCTGATGTTAATTGACTAAAAGATGCATGAAAAAATCTTAAAATACTTAAAAATATTTGAATTTCATGGGTTTTTCATTTTTTCGAGTCCTTGCCGAGCGATCACCGATTCCGAGTCTAAGCCCAATTTTGACTTTCCGAGTCAGACGTGAGTCTGAGTCCTATAACACTGATTTAAACATTCTAAAAGTCTAAATAAAAAATTGTAAGAATTCACAAAGATATAAAGTCCATTTAAACAAATTTATTTTAAAAGTTGAGAATAATATTTATAGTAGCTTAAATCATTTTTATAAATTGTTAATTAGTAAATAAGTTATGTGAAATAGTAGCATTAAATTGAAGGTGGCTATAAATTGAATTAAATAATATTTCGTTAACTTGATATACTAATCAAGCAATTAAGAATTCTTAAATTTTTTTCTAGAAATATGATTTGAGAATAATCAGTATAAAAAACTAATATATAATGTGGTGATTTGACAATCTTGTCAATCAATAATAGAATAAATGCTTATAAAAAATTGCAATAATGTAAAATTCTATAGACAAATTTTATCCCAATTTGAAAAAAAATTGAAAAACATATATATTATATTTGAGTTTGTGAATCCAATTTGCTTACCATCTTTCAAAAATGTATACTGTATAATACGTTTACTTTGATAAATTTGATTTTACTCAATTTTTTTATTTTTTTTCAAATTATTTTATCTAATGATTTTTTAAAATTACTGTTTGTTTTAAAATAAATAAATAAATCTTAATAATATATTGCTATCGGCTTAAACATTGTATCTATTTTAGGTGCAACTGCTAGTAGTTAATTTGGGTAAGACTAAGGTGATGGTCTTCAATTGCTTCAAGACCTCTCACTTCCATTTCTTTTTCTATGATGTAGAGGTTGAGATTTCTTCTTCGTACACATATATGGGGGTCAAGTTTTTGGCCCTTGCTTTAGCAATAGAAATGCCCTTTAACCTCGCATCAACAAATGGTATGGTGCTTTGGCCCTTACAATGAGATAGTGAGTCCAACATCACTTCTAGGACACCATATCCAAGATGACTATTATGTACAGTTTGATTTGATTGACGCTGCTTTGTGGGTCTATTGTTAGGGGATTGTCTTTGTTAGAGTTTGATTGGGTCTCTATGGAGCGGGTCCAGACCCTCCTCCTTAGACACATCTTCAGATGCAGGCAGTCTACACCTCACAGTATTGTCCTCGTTGAGTTCAGAGAGCACCCTTTCAAACTTAGTACCATCTTTGACTTGGTTTGGTTCTTGCATCGCCTTAAGTGCTTTGCAGACTCTTTTGAGAGGTGTCACAAATATTCTTACCTTGCCTACCTTTCCTCAAAGGTTATTGTGGGTTCTTATCCCATAGATCGAGCTTGGTGCTGGTTTTCTTGGGTTTTGGCTCTTCAGGGTTTGATTAGGATCTACATTGATCACCTTCCTCCTTTCTAGTACTCTTTCGATGCCCCTGTCATCTTTTGTTGTCCCAACAGAAGCTAGATGAGCATATTAGGTTGGATATTTATAGGTAGTATATTCTCACTACTTGGGTGAGTGCCCCCTAGGGGGCTTCACCCAAGGATGACTTTCTATGCAGACCACTTCCTCGATGTTTAGGACATGATCATTGTTAGTCCCTTGTACCTTTATCACAACTACTCACATTCGCTTCGTATGTCTCTTGGCTCTTCCAAAGTGGGATCTCATTGGCTTTGCATTTAGTTAGACCATCAAATGGCTAGGGAGGATAGGATTTGCTAGCTTTGTGACTTGGGGATGGCAAAGACAGAGACACCTTTCATTTTTCATCACCCCATCTACTATGAGATGAGAGGGAGATTCTCCAGTATATTCAGAGACTCAATTTCTCCTTTCCTTCAGATATACAGATCAAAGGTGTCTTGCACTCTACTTTCAAGTTGTCTTGAGGCTTCCGAATTGCTCTCTTTAACATTAGTTCCCCACAAGAGTACAGTTTGAACAACTCATCACTTTATTTTTCACTCTGGTCTCACCTTTCTCATGGTACCAAGGAGTCGTTTGACCTACCTAATATTATCAACTTTGTGAGACCCCGCAAGACCTTTTGTCAACAGTGACCTCCTTTTCGCTCCTCTCTCTAGGGCCATTTTCTTGATTGCTCGGAACAACTAGTTGGTTGTTTGGTTTGTTGTTGCTTGCTTTTTTTGTTCAATTTTCTCTTCTCTGGTATTGTTTGGTGTTCCTAGAGTGGGTTGGCCTTGTGATTTGTTTTGGTAGTCCCTTGGACTCTCTTGGTGTTTTTTTGTTGGACATTAATATATTAATCTTATCTTTTTTTACGCCCTATCCCTGCCAACAGGGTACATGTGCAATTTTGATTTTCTTTTTTGTTCTACTTTCATTGTCCTAGGCACATTAGAGCAAGGCACGTGAAGTGGCAACAGGTGGAGGATTTGTTGGAATTTTCTACTTGAAGTGTTATCCTTGTGCTACGGACCTATGTGCCAATGTTACTCACCTTTGCATTTTGAGTTTTTCAATATTTCAAAATCTTTTGATTCTCGCGATGACTCCTGCCACGCCCAACATCTACAACCCTTTAATGAACATCTCTGGCCTACCTTGCCCCCAAACCATCCATGGCTGCCATTGGTGCTCATTAACCTTTCGTTCGTTGTTGCCTTCGTGTCGATGTTGGGTTTTCTTTGTGCTCGAGCAGAGCCTACTCACTTTCTTCTATGACTGCTTCATTTCCCTTCATGCTTACGCCTCTGTGTCTGATTCCTTCGCGTGACCTTTTGTTGGTGTTGGTTTTCTCTGCAACAAGATGCTTCTGCATGGCTTTCCTTCTATTGTTTCCGCTGTTAGACTTGGGCTTTGTGGGTTTGCTTGATCACATTGACTTCTTGCTCTCTTTCCTGCACGTCAACCTCTTGTGCATCTTCTCTTTGCGGTGGTGGGCCTTTCTCCTTAATGGGCTTCTTGTGCCGTCGTTGTCGAGTTTGTGGTTCTCCTATGGCATTGTGTTTGGCTTATTGTGGTGTTGTTCCAATTGGTCCTTGGTTAAACGAGTTCAAATGCTTTTACTCAGGCGTACCATCAGATGCCACCGTTCCACTTCCCGCAGTGTTAATTTGGCAGAGTTTGGAGCTCACCCCTTCAGACTTATGGTCATTTTCAATTTGATTTAGTTTCTTCACCATCTGCGAGCCTTTGTAGATTCCACTGATGGTCGACACAAATATTCCTACCTGGCTTACTGCTCTTCAGTCACTGTTGTTGGTTATGATTCGGCCACTAGGGCTTGTTGCTGGTATGCTTAGGCCACTACTCTACTGGGTTCGATTAGGATTGAGATTGATCGTCTCCCTTCCTATTAGTTTTCTCTGGATGCTCCCACCCAGCTCCTCCCCTCTTATCAGGAGTTGAATGGACATGTGAGACTTGATATATAAAAATAGTACATTAGCATGACTTTGATCAACCCTCCAGGAAGGTTGCGTTTGTGGATGGCATTTTATGTCGAGCACTTCTTAGATATCTTTGATGGGACTATTGTGCATCTTGCATATTACATTGGTGCCATGCCCTTCGTATCACTCTTGTCTCCTTAGAGTTGGATTCCATCGACTTAGACACCAGATTGACCATTAAATCGACAAAGATGACCGTATGTGCTGTTTATGTACCTTGGCAGAGATGGAAACAAAGACTCACTTTATTTTTCGTTGTCTCATCTACTATGAGATCAGAGGGAGGTTCTACCATCTTTTCCAAGTTTGCAGGTCCTTATCAACTTTTTTCAGTTACATTGACCAACATTGCTTGATGCTCTATATCTAGGAGGCGACTTAGCTTTGAGACCGTAATTGGTATATAGATTAGTGTATCAACGACTTTTATGCACCCATGTGTGCTGCTCGTGGCATGAAGTGACAATTCTGTAGTCCTGCTCCCAACCACATCAGTTCAATGTGACCCTGATTGGGACTCAGTAGACAACGACTCCTCATCTCACTGTATTTAGAGATGATTTGGGACCCTTGGTCACCCTGTTCGTTATCCTGCGGTGCTAGACTTCTTTTGGCTAAGGAAGGACTCCTAGTTCTTTCTGTGGTGTCTTTCTTTGCTTCTTTATTGCTTTGTTCTTTCTCGACCACTGTTTGGTGTCCATGTTGTGGGTGGTTTGTAAATTTTTAGTCTCTTAGACCCTTGTCAGTCTCTTGTTGGACATTAATAAATTCATCCTTAAGATATTTAGTTTGTGATATGAAAATGCTATCTTGATTTTGATTTATTTGCAATCCCAAGAAATATTTCATCACACCAATCATGCTCATCTCAAATTCATTCTTCATTTCTTCTGAAAATTTCTTGCTAGCATCATCATTTCCTCCAAAAATAATGTCATCAACAAATACAACAATAATCAATAAGCCATCTTCTTTTTTTCTCAAATACATATTGCTGTTTGCATTACCTTTTTTAAATCCCAAATTCTGCAAATGCTTATCCAACCTTGCATACCAAGCTCTAGGTGCTTGCTTCAATCCATTTAGTGTTTTCTTTAATCTACAAGCCAGATCTCTGTCTTCTGTCAAGGGAAATCCATCTAGCTTCTCAATGTAAACTTCTTCCTCAAGATCTCCATTAAGAAAAGCTTACTTAACATCCATCTAATTAACCTCAAAATTATTATTAGTTGCATATGTGAAAAACACTCTTACTCCTTCAAGTCTAGCAACAAGGGCAAAATTTTCTTCAAAGTCAATTCCTACTTGTGAATAACCATTGCATACTGACCTTGCTTTATTTCTTACCACTTCTCCTTGCTCATTCATCTTGTTTCTAAATACCCACTTAGTTGCAATAACATTCTTATGTTTGTGTCTAGGAACCAATTTTCAATTCTTGTTATTCCCAATCTGCTCTAATTCCTCTTAAATAGCCTTAATCCAAAATTCATCTTTACAAGCTTCATCTGCAGTCTTGGGTTCAACTTGAGATATTAAACATAGTTCTTTACTTTTCTTGTCATCAATCCTTTGTTTGCACTTCCAATGATCTGATCCACAAGGTGATTCTTTGCAACATATCTTTTAGGTGTTCCATGCTCAATCCAGATTTCTGCTCTTGGTTCAGATCTATGTTCTTCTCTCTATTCTACTCTTTGCATTTCAGTTTGCAAATCAGTGTTAGTTTCATAAAACAATTCTTGCTCAACATTGTGATTGTTAGTTCTTAGATTAGTATTTTTATCAGAATCATAATCAAGTATTCTCTCTTGAATTCTGAACTTTTCATCAACTTTCACATTAGCACTCTCAACAATAGTTTTCAATCTCTAATTGAAACATCTATATGGCTTACTCTTCAATGCATATCCATGGAACATACCTTCATCACTTCTAGAATCAAACATCCTAATATCATTATCCCTTTTAATACAACACTTACAAATTGTCCCACAACTAGTCTTCAAAAAAACTTCTGTAACTTGCGCAAACCTTCATAATTCTTTCTACAAACATAGACATAGCATCTATAGGAATCCACAAACATAATGCTAACTTCGCTAAAAGAAACTCAATAACTAGGAACCTTGCCAAACAAAGTTGTCTCTACTTGTTTGCCAGATTTGTCTAGAAAGCTGATATATTGACTTCAATGACAAACCAAGTCATGAATGCAACACGTAAGCTTTCAATCATCTCCCAAAGCATATTGACAATCTCCATATGGCATTCATGCTAACACATGAAACCTTTCTTCAATACCTCTGATACATTCAAGGACCTTGAGTGCATCCTTTATTGATTGGGCTCTCTGTGTGATGATTTCCTTGAACCAGGCCTTGGCCGCTTCAGCCCTTCGATTCATCAGAATTGAAAGTTATGTAGTGACTACGGGTTGTGAAGATTGTTGGCAAATGATCTTGTGAAGGCAAGCATTCGCCAACTTCAAATGAGTCTTTTGCTGCTAGAGTTCATCATTTTTCTTTGACAAGGTAGAAATTGCATCCTAGGCGGCTTATTGATACCCCAACCATGATTGTTTTCCAAGTTCAATTTTGGTGAACTTGTAATCAAACTTTGAAGTTTTTTGGTCGGCTTATCCACTAGAGGTTTCATAATCTCAGTGTAATTAGTTTTCTTAGAATCAACAAGGATTCTTGAGACAACTTTTACCTTTTGCATGGGAAGCTTAGACTTGTGCTTCTTTGAAGAAAGATCGTCTGGGGACAACCCAATCTTTCTCCTCTTAATGGAAATGTTTCCTAACCATGCAGGCAAGTTGATACTTTCATCCGCTGAAACATGTATGGTGGCTATGGAAGACATTGATCCTAGTTTTATTTCTGTCGTTATAGTGCTCGCCTTTGTTTGCACAACCGGAACCATGGATGTTCTTTGGGATGACCCTCTCATGAACATCTCGAACCTTGCAGTTGAGGTATCAAGTTGGGAAACTTGTTCCTCTAGTATGGCCGAAAAGGAAGAGAAAGCTTCAAAGTCATTATCCAAGCTTTCACATTGCTTTGAGGTGAGATTAGGGGAGCTGTAGAAGAGATGGGCAAAGCTGATGTATTCACCTTTGATACAAGAATGGTAGGTGTAAATACTGTGGAAGAAGAATTCACATCAATATCTATGGCAGCCAACAGTGGTTCATCTTGGATAGATGGCTCTTGACTGCTTGGCTGTTGTGAAGGAGAAAGTATTGTTACTTCTCCCTCTTCTTCCTCTTCATCTGGTTCTTGCACTTGGAGAGATGCTTAAGAAGAATGTGAGGGTGGAATGACATCTTTTCGTCCTTTAAGCTTCGAGTTGAAACATTTAGTTGTCTCTGAGGTGGATGAACCGCCTTTCTTCCTTACCTCTACCTAAGATTGCCTTCCAATTGGTCCGAAATGGCTGCAATCTATTTCAGCTTTCAACTTGATTGTCTTTAATTTCATTCTTTTCAGCCATGAGTTGGTAATCATCAAGATGGACTAGAATTTATCAAAGATAGAAATTGCTTCTTTCTACTGCCATTGGATGGGGAATAGGAAGAAGCTTCTGCAGTTGAGTTTTGTGGAATTTTGTGTCGAGATTAATGTTATTATCCTCAACCCTTTCTGGAATAGGGACTAAGTCGAGATCACTGATTTGTCGCAGAGTGAGCCTGTAACAGTCCATTCTGATGATGTCTACCTCATATAGATCTATCAATACATCCTCAATGTGGTGATCATGGGTGACACCCTTTGATTTTGGAACATATACCTATGAAATCAAAGTCTCCCCTAGCCTCAAATCTTTTCAACATGATCAACTGAAGTTCAGATTCCATGATGTTTGCCTTATATATCATGGTAAGTGAATACTTGCCAATTTGGAGAGGATTATCAGAAGAAACCACGAATCTTAGCCTATGTTGATTGGTTTGGTATGACTGCATTGCCATAAGTTGTCTTGCCAGTTCCATGAGGACTATCCTATTTGTAGGATCCACCTTGGTAATGTGAACGGTTCTCCTTCAAAGTAACTAACCCTCATGTAAGTGAACAAATATCCCATTCCAAGAATTGATGAGTTGATTGATGAATTGCATGGTGCCAAGTACTTCTCCAAAATTGATTTGAGATTGGGTTACCACCAAATTCGTGTGAGGGAAAAAATTATTGAGAAGACAGCTTTTCGTTGCCATTGTGGACATTTTGAGTTTGTGGTTATGCCATTTGGGCTAACCAATGCCCTTGCTACATTCCAGTCTACTATGAATAGGGTATTTCATTCACAATTGAAGCGATTTGTGTTAGTCTTCTTTGATGATATCTTGGTTTATAGTAGGACATGGGAAGAGCATCTTGCACATCTTGCCATAGTTTTGGGTATTCTTGGTAACGAATCTCTATATGCCAAGGAATCTAAATGCGACTTGGGCATGACAAAATTATTATATTTGGGTCACATCATTAGTGCAGAAGGAGTTCAGATGGATCCGGATAAGGTCAAGACAATTGTTGAGTGGCCTACTCCTACGAATTTGACTCAACTTAGAGGATTTTTAGGCTTACGTGGATTCTATCGCAAATTTGTCAATGGGTATTTTCGCCATGCAGCACCACTTATAGATTTGACCAAGAAAGGGGCTTTTGTTTGGACTCGTGAGGCATAGGAATGCTTTGAGATGTTCAAATGACTTATGACTACTTGCTCAGTGCTTGCATTGGCTAATTTCACTAAATCCTTTGAGTTGTAGTGTGACACTTCAGGTGAGGGGATTGGAGCTGTCCTTATGCAAGACAAACATCCAATTGCATATGAGAGCAAGAAGCTGAGAGGTCCTGAGAGTAGCTACAATATATATGACAAGGAAATGTTGGCCATTATGCATGCGTTGGCCAAGTTCAGGCAGTAAGTTCATTTTAAAAACAGACCATAATAGCTTGAGACATTTCCTTGGGCAGCAAGATCTTAATGACTATCAGCAGAAGTGGGTAAGCAAGTTGCAATCTTATGACTTTGACATTTCTTTTGTCAAAGGTTCATAGAATATAGTCGCTGGTGCCTTGTCTCTCCGACCACATTTGAGCTCTATGGCTGAGGTTTCAGAGGATTAGAGTCATTTGATTATGGCAGAATATGCTAAGGATTCTTGGGCTTCAGGTATTATTGATGGGTCACTGCAGGATGATAGGTACACAGTGGTGAATGATCTTATTGAATGATCTTATTATTTACAAGGGGAGGATCTTCTTGACTCCAGGATCAGAAGTAAAGAACATAGTATTGAGGTTCTTTCATGATTCACCATTGGCAGACCATCCCAGGTATTTCAAAACCTATTGACAGGTTCGAGAGAGGTTCATTTGGAAGGGACTAAAATCTGATGTTCTACGATATGTTAGGGAGTGTGTTGTTTGTCAGCAAAACAAACAGGACCATACATATCCTGTTGGTTTATTACAACCACTTCCAATTCCAGACAGGAAGTGGGAATGTATATCCATGGACTTCATCACAAGGTTGCTAAAAGCGCAAGGTAAGGATTGCATATATGTTGTGGTTGATCGCTTGACGAAGTTTGCGCATTTCTTTCCGGTCACTAATTCATATTCAGCCACACAGGTTGCCGAACTACTTTTTCGTGAGGTGTTTAGATTGCATGGATTAACGCGAATCATTGTTAGTGACCGAGACAGTTGGTTTATGAGCAATTTCTGGCAGGAGCTTTTTAGATTGTGTGGGACCGAGCTTTCTCTAAGTGCTAGTTACCACCCTCAGACAGATGGGCAGACGGAGATAGTCAACAAATGGGTGGAAGGGTACCTCAGAAATTATATTGCTGGGCAGCAAAAAGGGTGGGTTAAGTGGATATACCTTTCTAAGTACTGCTACAATACCACTTACCATCTTTCTATTTAGATGACACCATTCGTGGCCTTGTATGGTTATGAGGCTCCTAGTTTTCTTGATTTGTTGATGAGTGATAGTAGAGTGCCTAGTGCTGGAGACATGTTATAGGAAAATCAGGATATCATGAGGGCTCTTCATGAAAACATCTGGAAGGCACAAAACCAACAAAAACAATATGTAGATCAGAAGAGAGTGAAATGCTCTTTTGAGGTTGGGGACATGGTGTATTTGATGTTGCAGCCCTATAGACAGTCTACTCTCAAGAAGAGTGGTGCAGACAAGCTCAAGCCGTGATACTATGGACCATTCCGAGTCATTAGGCGTGTAGGTGAGGTGGTTTACGAGCCAGAGTTGCCGGTGGACAAGAAAGTGCACAATATTTTCCATGTATCATGCCTCAAGAAGGCATTGGGACATCATGTGGTTCCTTCTGTGGTTCTACCACCCTTAGATGACGAGGGTAGGTTGATTTTGATACTAGAGGCTATATTAGATTTTAGAGAGAAGTAGTTGAGAAGTTGTGTCATTAGAGAATATCTGATTAAATGGAAGGACCTACCTATTGAGGATGCTACATGGGAGAGTGAAGAGATTTTGCAACATCCAGAGATTGCTTGGGGACAAGCAATTTCTAGAGGGGCGGACTGTAATGTCCCCATCTTTTTAGCCTCTCAATGGAGTTCTTAGCTTTTCATTCTTTGAAGGCTAAATGGAGAAATAAGGTGAAATAATTAAATTAATTTCTTATAAAGTCATTAAATAATTTAAAAATTAAAAGGTGACTTTATATTTAATTAATTTAATTAAAAAGTGACTAAAATAAATATTAAATCATAAGTCACTAAAATAATATTATATTATATGGAAAAGGGAATCTTCTAGAAGCATAGCTAATTATTGTTGGAAAGGAGGAGGCTTCTAGAAAAGTGCAATAAAATAAAATTTTATGTTCTTCTAGAAGGGGTGAAGGAATAGAATAAATAGAGGAGTGAGCCTCACTGTAGGGCATCCAGATTTGATATTGACATTTGCTTGTGCACTTGTGGAGCCAAGGGTTTCTGCAGGACATTTCAGTCATTGAGAACGATAACTCTCTTTGATTGGCAACTTTGAGGCTGTGAAACTATCAACTGATATTGTTGCATTTGCTGGAGGTGATATTTCAATCATCTCATTGAAGCTTATTCAGTTTTTGCAGCAATTCATGAAGAAGATACTCTTCAGATTTAAGGGTCATTTGATGCCCTCATTTTATCTGCACTTTGGAAGGAGTTAAGCAGCTAATTCAGGAGCATATTAGGAAGTTTTTACCCATCTGCTATAGTGCCATCGCTACAAGAATCATGAACAGTGTCATCGCTACAGGAATCATGAATAGTTTTATCGCTACAATAGTCGTGAATAGTATTGCTACAATGCTGTGAACAAAACCGCTACAGTGCATGACAGATTCTGATTAGTTTAAAAGCTGCCTACCAATCTCAGGTTCCCTTCATTTGATCTTCATATTTATGCATTATCGGAAAATACAACTACATGGTTCTATATGGACAGTCTAGTTAGATTATTAAAGGCATTGTAACCTGATTTTATATCAAGATTTTTATATCAACAAAATATCAATTTTGAAGTTTGAAATATAATGTTAGTTTGCATGCCAGCTGTCTGACATAATGTCACTTGGCTGTAAGTGTTTATTTGCATTGAATAGGTGTCATATATTGCATCAAGAAAAAACAAAAAAAAAAGAGAGAGTTGCATTTTATGTTAGGTGTAGACTAAGTCGAAGAGAAGTCATTTTTCAGTCATCCTATGATATTAGAAGTCATTTGTCTTATTCTGAAAACAAACTAAAAATAAAATCAGTCATATATCCCTCTGCTGTACAAGTGTTTGACAAAATTTCTAAAAGCAAATATAGCAAGTTCAATCAGATTTGGATAGGGATACTACAAATTCTTACACTTGGAGAGCGCTGAGCAAAAATTTGAAAGAAGTTTGAATGAACTTGTTCTCTCCAAAATCGGGTTTAGCAAGTGTGTTTGCATGTAATTACAAAATGTTTTGGAAGATTCAAACCTCAACTTCATATTGGGGTTTGTAGATGCAACTGCATGTGCAAGAAGTTGCAAATGCATTCCTAAGTGCAGATTGCACCTCTTGGAGTGATTTGCATGTTTGAAATATTCCTCCTCAATGCAAATCGTGTTCTAGAAGTTGCATTACATGTGAATGAAATGGCTATGAGATTTGTTGCAAATACCTTTTCTTGCAAACTGCTGGGTAAAATTGTGGTTTAGATGCCCTTTAACATGGACGTTTTTGCCTTTAAAGAGCAAAATCGGGGTTAAGGAGCCCAAGTGCATGTTTTATATGTGCAATGCAAACACATTTGAGCCAAAATTGGGCTTGGCAAGGCAGATTACATTTGACATTTTATAGCCTGAAGGCCAAAATTGGATTTAGAGAGTTGGATTGCATATTTAAAATATGCATTGTCAATGCATAAGTCCCAACGTTTTCCTCCAAGACTAAGATCGAGGTTGGTAAGCCCTTTTACATGTAACTTTTTTCCTCATAAGGCAAAATCGGGGTCTCTAGACTCAAACACATTCAAAATATGTAATGGAAATGCATTAAATCACTTGGAGACCAAAATCGGGTTCTCTAGAGGAGATTACATGCAATGCTTTTGCATGGAAGACTCAAATCGTGGTTACAAAGATCTTTTACATGTAATGGATCCCTTTGGAAAATCAAGGATATAGGAAGCGATTGCATGTTTAATATATGTAATGTATTTGCGTGCATTTGGACACCCAAGCCAAAATTGGGTTTAGCAAGGGCCTTTGCATATGTTTATGATTTGCATTTACATGTATTTGAAATCCGGTGGCAAATCATGGTTACAAGATGCCATTACATGTAATGCATTTACATGCAATGAGGAAAATTGGGGTTGGAGGGTCCATTTACATGTTCTAAATGCAAGTGAAACCACCCAACAATTTGTTTTGTTGAAAAAATAGTGGTTTATATGCCAAAAACGTGGTTTGAAGGAGCAATTACGTGAATTCCAAACAAAAATAACATGTAATGGACTTGCATCACTTAGGTTTTCTATTTAGCATGTCTATTTGATTTTCTTAAGCAAATCTCACTTAAAGGGGTCAAATAAATATTTACATTGTATATTTTACATATTATGTGTAAATATGTTCAGAAAGTGATATTTCACTTAAATGTTTTAAATTAAAACAATCATAGTAAATCTCAACATCAAATTATACTATAAAGTGATAAATCACTTGATAAATTAAAAAGTAACCCAGCATCAAAATATAACATAAAGTGCACTATAATGACTTAAATCTTTTAATTGATAAATTAAAAGCCATAAAGTAGCTTTAAAACATAACATATAGTCATTTTAAGTTATATTTTTAAAAAAGTGCAACTCAACATTAAAATTTAAGGTCACTATTCTAAATATGCAATTGAAGTTGCAAACCCCACTTTTTGGGCAGTTAATCCTTAATATCTTTTGACTAACTACTTTAATTAAGGCCCCAAATATTTCGAATTGATGGTATGGCCGAAAGCAAGAGATTGAAAGAAACAAAAAGATAACATTCAAAACGAAAAATGCAAAATGAAATTTCAAGGTCTCAAAAATAAAAAATATGCTAACAAACTGAAAAAATGAAGAAGAATTGCTGAGATCCTTTAGTAAAACGTTTCATTATATGGATTGGTGACAATCATTCGATCAAATTTTGCCAATCAAATAAACACACTTGCTTTAACACCAATTAGTAGAATGCATCACACGAATACAAGAGATTTGTTGTAGTGATCGTAATGTAACTGTTTTTAAAACTGAGTTACAATACAAGCTTGAATACAAAGAGCAGTATCAATGCCCAATTTTTTTATCATGCCATAGCTTGGTGCGTAAACCATTAAAATTAAATTATATGACAATGAAATCAAATGGCAATAAAATTAGGTTGTTTTTGCTATTTAAAGAGACTTAGGGTGTGGGATCCTACTAGAAACGATCAATTAATTACTTTATTTTTATTGCGAATTGGGTTGAAAAATTAGGGATGACAACTGCCTGCTTTCTCTTTGCTTCCCATCTCTATGTTCTAAAGACATTTTTGGAGGCCCAAGGATGTCCCAACATGCCTTTCCTTTAGATTCACACTCGTGAATGGGATTTGTTACTTGAACTTATTACAATAATAGATAGTTTCTATTATTGTCTATTATTATTTTATGGTTATCTATTTGTAATCTATTGTAAATGTTAGAATGTTTCTAATGCTTAGTTAGTTGTTAGTTAACTATTAGCTAGATTAGAACGAATCTATTCTTTACGATCGTTTCCTAAGGAAAAATTGTTTATTCATTTGTATATATTGATCTATTGATCACTGTTAATAACAAACAAGTATTTTACCAATTACTTTGTAATATGGTATCAGAGCAAATTCTTCATTTTTTTTTTGAATAAAAATAATAATTTTGTTTTTGAAATTATTAGCTCCTTTTTTATTCGAAAATAATTTTCAGCATGAGATTTTAAACTGCAAACAATGCCCTTGTGTTGGTTGTTTTTTCTGCCTTTGCAGGATTTTGAAGTTCCTGTTTTTTTGGAGTTATTTCTGCTGCAAAATCTCACCCACTTTCATGAGTTTTTCTACAATTCATGGTAATTTTTTGTACAAAATATGGTGGTTGTTTCCACCTGATTTGTGGTCATTTTTTTGCTTATTTGGAGGTGTCTAGGGCTTCTAAAACCCTCAACATTGAATTCGTGCTCAGAATCTGCTATTTTTCTACAAATCCGCCATTATTTTGAATCTTTTTCTAGCCAAGGCTGTTTTAGTTCGAACCCCTAGTTTTTTTATAGGTTCTTGGTGCGTTTTTTGAGAGCTTAGTTGGGTTGTCATCCGTTCTTTTTGGGTGCCTTAATTTTTGAGCCAGTGGATACAGACTTTGACAACACATTCTTTTTGGGTCTTCCAATTTTTTGACTCGAGGTATGTGCCTTCACAAATTTTCATCTTGTTCATCGGAAAATGTGCTATGGCATCTTTGACTTATATGGTTGAATGTGAGAAACATTTAGCTGCCCAACCTAAGCAATGTGGTTCGTAGCCCAAAGCAACATTGAGCAGACAACTACTACCTTTTACGTCTTCATGACTAGAAGACTTGCAGATCATGCGAAGTCGTCTTCTTGGTACATTGATTTGTTTGTCTCTCGTCATTTCACCCACCACAAAGACTGGTTTATTGACTACCAAACTTTCTCAGATTCAGTTATTTTGGTGGAGGGGAAGAGTACACTATTGTTGGCAAAGGCAACATTCAGATTCAGTTTGCTAGGAAGAATCTCATTTTCCTTGATGTGTACTATGTTCTACAGATGGAACTCAATCTCCTCTTAGTCAGTCAGATGCCGCGACACTCTCCACGGTTGGATACCACCTTTAGTTCACATTAGTGCACCATCACTAATACAGATATTTAGTCTGTTGTTGTAGTTGGCCTTGAGGATCATGGTCTTTTCAGATTTGTTGATTTTGGTGATTCTTAGGACCTAGCTATGTTTGCTCAACGGTCTTCTGTTAGCTCACTTTGGCATCAACGGTATGTGCACTTAAATGTGCATTGTTGGTATGGAAGAGCTTGTCTTGGTTTGCCAGAGATTCAGACTCAACTTGGAGTCTGTGATGCATGTCAGGCCGGGAAGCAACATTACACACCTTTTTTTGTTGGCGATTCATGGCGTGCTTCTTAGGTACTAGAACTTGTTCATGTTGATATCTACGGCCTTATGGCTACTCCTTTTGTTCTTGGGTCCAGGTATTTGTAGTTGTTGATGATTTCAGTAACGAGATGCGTGTATATATTCTTAAAAAGAAATCAAACGTGTTTACAATATTTCAGAAGTTTAAACCTCTAGTTTTAAAAGAGTCTGGGAAATCTATTATTGCTCTTAAAACAGATAATGGGGGCGGGGGGTGTTGGAAACTTTTTCAGCGCTCCCCTCGAGATTCGTGACAAGGGCTTAACCACCTCCTGTGTATTATAAGTTGAGTAGTTTTAATGAGCATTGATAGATCGGTCTTTTGGTGCAATGGCAACCCTACTCTAACAAGTGGTAATAGAGCTTGGTCATAGGTTTGAATCTCTTTGCGTAATGCTGAGGGGGGGAATGCCAGACTGACCGCCAACGTTCCCCTTCGGGATTCGTGGCATGGCTTAACCGCCTCTTGTGTTCTATAAGTCTAGTAGTTGTATCGGGCATTGATAGATTGATCTTTTGGTGCAACAACCCCACTCTAACAAGGGGGGTAGAATTTCGTTTTGCTGAATTCTCTAGCCTCTGTTATATTCATGGCATCAAGCGCCAGTTCCACACACCACAGCTTAATAGTGTAGAAGAAGGTTGGAACAAAACAGTCACCGAGACAGCCAGATCCATGCTCAAACACCGTCATGTTCTGAAGAAGTTTTGGGCAGAAGTAGTTAACATTGCAGTCTATCGTTTGAACCAGTCACCCACTGTGGCGTTCAAAGGTAAGACTGCAGAATGGGCGTGGTCAGGTCGCAAACCCAAAATCAGTCACTCGAAGGTTTTTGGCTCTCATGCCTATGTTTGGATCCTTGATGCGTCACGCACTAAGTTGGATGCCAAGAGTTGGAATTTGGATTCGACAGTCTTCACAAAGCCTACTACTTGATCAACATTCAAACATCTCGTCTCCTGTATAGTCGTGATGTAGTCTTTGTTGAACAACGAGGACCATTCATGCCCGTTCCTTCTGTTCTAGATCTAGTAGATCAGCCTACGAAGGCTCATGATTTGGGAGTTCGACTTCCATTAGGTTCACCTGATGAGAGGGCTCTAGTAGCTCAAGTTCCACCAGTGATTCCTATACAGACACCTTCGGCTTCTCCTACAGGATCAGCTAGATTTTTTGATGCTTCACTTAAGTTTGATCCAAATGCTTCTAATGAGGAAGCTGATCATAGAGCATATACTGATGCTAATGTTGGTCCTTCATCTCTCTAGCCTAAGTGGTGGGCTAAGACACTTGCTGATCTTCGACATGATGAGCTCATCAATGGGAGAATTGCTTGGGAAAAGAGCAAACCTACAAAGTTAGTTGATTTTGCTGTTATGGCCAACATTCATAGTGTGTTTGAACCTCAAACATACTCCGACGCTAAAGGAATTCTAGAATGGGAACAAGCCATGCAATTAGAATGCCAAAGCCTGCTAAAGAATCACACTTGGGTCCTTTCTGATCTTCCACTAGGGAAGAAACCCATTGGCAGCAAATGGGTTTACAAATTAAAATACGAGTTTGACGATACTTTGGATAAGTACAAAGCTCGTTAGTTGCAAAAGGCTTTTAGCGTTAGGGCATTGATTATGAGGAGACCTTTGCTCCTTCAACAAAAATGAGCACTATCAGATTAGTCCTAGCCATGGCAACTCAGTTTCGCTAGAAGGTCCATCAGATGGTTGTCAAGAGTGCTTTCCTGAATGGTGACCTACAGGAAGAGGTCTGCATGACACAACTTTAATAATGCCTGCTGGTTATAGCTCAAACAAATTCCAATTCAAAACTAAACTAGGTTTGACATTTTCTCAAACATAAACAATCTTTAATGATAAGTCTTTCTTGTAATTTAATTTATTGCTTTGCATTGTAAACACATGGACTAAATTTTAGAATATAGGAATTAATTTAGAAGTGGTTAACTTTTGTCAAATAACACAACTCTCAGAATTTCCATCTTTCCTGAATGGTGACCTACAAGAAGAGGTCTACATGACACCTCTATGGTAACGCCTGCTTGTTATAGCTCAAACAAATTCCAGTTCAAAACTAAACTAGGTTTGACATTTTGTCAAACACTTGGCAAACAATCTCGAATGATAAGTCTTTCTTGTAATTGAATTTATTGCTTTGCATTGTAAACCCATGGACTAAATTTTAGAATATTGGGATTAATCTAGAAGTGTTAACTTTTGCCAAATAACACAACTCTCAGAATTTCCAGAATTTAATTTGCCAATAGTAAATAACAGAATATGATAATGTTGCTTTTCTGGCAGATCCTCCCATATGCTGGCTTTGAGAATAATCAAATCAACACAAAAACCAACCGTAGGCCATGACAATTACAACATCCGCCCTTGTTTGATTGAAAGTCTGACCGCAAACATTGAATATGCACCCTCTAATATGGAGATCGCAGGGTATATAGACCAACAGTGGGCCAAGAAAGAAAAACGCAGGAGCAGCAAATGATATCACAGGCCAGCAAAATGATGGTAATTTTGATCTGCAAACCCGTAGGCACAAAAATATTGGCATCCAAACTTCTCACCAAAACTCACAACCTCTAGACCCACGTGGCTTCCAGTGTGATCACTGAATTCTTCATTGTAAAAAATGCACCTTAGCATAATTTGCATACACCAAATTTAGAATTATCAGAATTATAACTCCAATCTCCTAGTCACAGATAATCATAGTAAGGAGATTTAACCAATGAAACCACCATACTTTAGTAGTGACTTCAAACAATCTTCAGAAACTCAGAAACCCTTATACTTCAGCAAGGGCACACAATTCTGAATTGCTACAAAGACAACAAAGCAAAGAGATAAACTAATAATCGGATGCCTTTCTCATCAAACAACCTCATATTTATAATCTCCAAAAACAAGTTTCCCAAATGAACGTCACTTAAGAAGCTTCCTTCACACAACATTAAAACATAATAAAGTGCCATTATAATATAATTTAATAATTTCTTTTGGCTCAAAAAATGATCTTTTCCACTATAAAATAATATCTTGACACACAAAGCCACTGTTTCTTGTGCCCACGATTTAAAACTTTTCGTCCTAGTTCCAATGAGCTATGATACTAAGGTGACCAACATACAACACCAACAAAAATAACAACCTCAACATATTTAGGTGAATAATAATAATTATTTGTCTTTAGACTCAAATTTGTACATCGAGACTATTGACAGTGACATCATCCTTCTGGTCATTTATGTGGATGATTTGATCATCATTAGGGATTCAACATCTTTGATTTAGGCAATCAAATAGAGTTTATGCCAGTCTTGTGATATGACTGATCTTGAGCTAATGCATTATTGTCAGGTGTCGAGGTTTGGTAGTAGTCTTTTGTTATATTCATTTCTCAGTACAAATATGTCATGGCTTTGTTGGACAAATTCCGTATGTAGGATTGCAAGCTTGCATCCACACCCATGGAGAAAATTTTGAAGTTGTCAATGAAGTCTGATTCTCCTCCAGTTGATGATACTACATACAAGCAACTAGTAGGCTCTATCTCTTTGCTACTAGAAGTGATATCAGCTTCGTGGTTAGCTACATCTCACGTTTTATGACAGCTCCTAAGGCTGATCATTGGATGACAACAATGTGTGTGCTTCATTATGTAAAGGGCACTATAGATTATGGACTTCTTTACTGTCGCCTATACTCACTGGGATCCGTCACATGGACTAGTGAGAAGTAGCAGACAATTTCTCTCTCCTCTACAGAGGCTGAATATAGAGAGACAGTTAAGGCAGATTGTGAAGCTGTTTGTCTTTGTTAGATGCTTGGGGATATGCAAATGTCGCTAGCAGGGCCGACCTTTTTGCTTGTTGATAACGAAGGCCTTATCAAATTAGGACGGAATCCAGTCTTTCATGAACGAACCAAGCATGTGGATGTTCAGTGTCACTACATACGATAACTGGTTGAAGATGGGACAATAGCCTTGCAACGTGTTCCTACAACGGATCAGACTGCAGACACTCTTACGAAGCCCCTTGGTCCTGATATGTTTGTCAAATTCAGAGGACAACTTGGTGTCGTGGATAGTTAACCATTAGGGGAGGGTATTACAATAATAGATTGTTTCTATTATTGTCTATTACCATTTAATGGTTATGTATTTGTAATCTATTGCAAATATTAGAATGTTTCTAATATTTAGTTAGTTGATAAGTAGGAGATAATTTCCATAGTAAGTCAAATTGTTTGACTCAAAATCACATAGTTAAATCCTGATAGCAATATCACAATTTGACTTATTGTGGAAATTATCTCCTACTTATCAATTGATGAGCTTAAGGGGCTTTCTAGTGAATGTTTCATAAGGCACAACACTTGGTGAAGGTTTTGCAAATGGGGTTGCAAGCTTTGGGTTTAACCATGGAGGAAACTCCGTAGTTAAGTGCGCTCAGGCTGGAGTAGTATTGGGATGGGTGACCTCTCGGGAAGTCCCGGTGCTTCACCCCTGTGAGCATCACCTAGATCCAATGAGTGCTAAGTGTTCCATTTATTCTCATGAGAAATGGATTCATGTTGAATCACTATTCATGAAACATGAGTTAATGAATTTGATTGAAAATCACATAGTTAAATCCTGATAGCAATATCACAGTTTAGTTAGTTGTTAGTTAACTTATAGCTAGAATAGAATGTTTCTATTCTTTACAATCGTTTCCTAAGGAGAAACATCGTTTATTCATTCGTATATATTGATCTATTGATCACAGTTTATAAAAAGCAAGTATTTTACCAATTATTTTGTAATAGAACTTGGTATTAGATTTTCTACCTTGTTAAGAAAGGCCTTATAGGGTAGGCTTGCACCTAAACATGAGACTTACGATATGAAGATTGAAATTCCCTTTTTGTTAAGAAGGGGCATATCTATACTCTACATGTGCACTTCTGCGTGGAAAATTGATCTTGAACTTAATCTTATTAGGTGCATGTACCTTTCTATTGGATTCATGGCTTTCTTGTGTGTAGGTGTGCCCTTGTCCTTATGCCTTAAGGTTTTTTTCAGATAAAACTTCTCTTTGTTGTGACATTTGTGAAAAAATTGTTCCATACCTTTAATTCTGATTAAAGCACCACAATGTTTACAAAGAAAACAAATTGGATAAGAACTAATCACAACTTCTATTTGGGAAAAACAATAAATGTTAGCTTTAAATTTAACACATTCTGAAAATGTCGTGTGGACGATACATTCCAAGATTTCTACTTTTTGTTCCAAGGATCACCTTTCTTCCCTCTTTAGAAAATTATTTTGTGTTACTTATCCAATTTAAATTGTGTTCTTCAATGCACTTATTGATAGTTTTATGGTTAAAATGTGTACAATGAGTTTAATTAAGGTTACCCTACTCTAAAGTAAAGGCTTATTTGTTGAAAACAAAATGTTTTAGTTTTCCCCAGCCTTAAAGAATGTGGCCTACCATAAATTTAGGTGTGCAATGTGTTTAGTGTTGTCATTGATGTCAAAGGTTGATGATCAATGTTGTATATATTTCAGAGTATTAATCAAAGTAATAAATTGGAATGAGCTATTTGGTTGAGCTAGTTGGTTGCATGCCTGAGCTACTTGGTTGAGCTCCTTGGTTGTCTGGTTGAACTTCTTGAGCCCACTTGGATCTGTTCTTGAGCACCTTGGTTGCATGCTTGAGCTGCTTGGATGTCCGGTTGAGCTACTTGGGCATCTACTTGAGCTGGTTGTTTGTCTGCTTGTGCTCCTTTCCTGTCTTTGCACATTCCAAGTCAGGTTTTATGCCATGTCAGCATTGGAATATTTGAAGTATCAATTTCTTTAGTTAGAGGCTGCATTAGTCTTGGTAAATGTTGGCTAAATTTAAACTTATCATATATTCTCAATTCTGGACGACTTCAGAAATTTAAGCCTGGGCAGTTGTATTTGAAACTAACTTATTTATTAATATATCTTTTTTAAGTTCGATGGCAGTTTTGAAGCAGCTTCCAATATTATCTCTTGACCTTATTTTATCCATTAAGAGCAAATTCTGCAATTTACGGGATTATCTCTTTAGGCATTGCACTTTATGGGAGTCCTTTTTCCTTTTGAGTGTGTTGACTATTCTTGGAAAAACAAGTGTCTTGGAAGGGAATTGTGTCTATTTTTTAAGACCTGTTTCAAATATTAAATAATGGTGTTGATTGGCTGGTGTTAAAAATAGTGTGTGTGGGAGATGTACATAAGTTGGGAATTGATTAGGCTTTTGAATGCTGTGTTATTGTTTATTGGGGCTGGAGTTTTTGTGAAGTGCGTTAATCCATTTGTGCATGGTGTGTTGTTCATTCTTTGATGAATAGTAACTTAGCACCATATGCTTCAGTTTCTGAGAAAAAAATTACGTGCTGTTTTAGTTTTGAGTAGAGAAAAGATTTCCTGAGCCGGCAATTATTTAAAATTGAGGGCAAGCTACGTGAGGAACATGATTGATGGTGTGATTTGTTTAACACCTATGATATTTCTATGTATGGTAATGGTGAAAAGAGCCCGTGCAGTGTTTTAGTGGAGTTTGAATCATTTCTTCATGATCATGTGGTAAGAATATTGACTGCAGAAATACGTACTGCCTAGGTCCTTATTTGTAATACTGTAGCAAATGATAACGGGTATGGTATTGTAGTTTTCATGAGTTGCAGATATTGGCAATTCCAAATTTTTTTGATGGGCAAGATATGGAGGATATTGAGATTTTAAGATGAGTATGAGAAAGGTGTCAGTTTTGTGAATGACTCAAGCAAAGTGCTTTGAATCATGCAATGTTATAAGTCAATCATGACGTTTTGAGTTGGTTCAGAACTTCAGAATATGCTGAAATTATTTTCCAAGTGTTGCTATTCATCTTAGATTTTTTGTGATTCATTCTCAGTTGGTACTTTCCTCCTCCTCAGTATTTCCTGTGCATTCTTCACAATGGTGTCTCACCTGGGAATTGGGATGGTTTGAAATGTTGAAGAGTCTTCCTTATTGTGTCATCCTCCTCCCTACGAAGCGCAAATGCTACTCTTTCCAGTTCCCCACTTTCGTATGGTGTAACACAGTTAGTGAAGTTTAAACATTTTCCTGGCACGCATCCTCCTTAGCAATCTTGTTATTTTTTGTCAAGCCTAAGCCGAGTTTTTGCTTTCTGTTGGCTAATAAAAAACACTCTTTGCTTTGGTCCCTCATGATTGCAGGCTTTCATGTAGATGATTCTGAGGTCACTTTAAATGTTTGTCTGGGTAAAGAATTTACTGGAGGAGATCTCTTTTTCCGGGGTGTACGTTGTGATAAGCATGTGAACAGTCAACCGTCCCAGGAGGTAAGATCTGTGGAGCACAGTTTGAGGGATTAATGTTGTTGTTTTATGTTCTCTAAGAAATGCTGAAATTATTTGCATGCACCATAGAATAATTATTCTCTATAATTTTTTAATTTCCCTCTTCATCTTATGTGGACAATCTCTTTAGATCAGGGTTCTTATTAGGTATGTCAGTTTTCTTCTTTTGGTATAGCAGTGATTCTTACTTCACTTTAAATTCACAGACCTGTCATTTTGATTTATTTTACAAGTTGTGCCACAAATTATACAATTAACGATCTGATATGCAATCCACATGCTGGTAATATAAGAAAGACAAAAGTTGATGAAATCTAAAATGTCTCAGTTAACTTCAAGAAATTCAGGTTGACAAAGAATACTTTCAACTTTTTAGTACAAAATTAGCTTAAAACTTAGTAACTGTCTTCTGTAAAAATATGCTTACTTTTGGAAACATTTTTTTTCTAGAAGAAAAGTGTTTTTTCTTCCATTTTAGAAAAGGCTTCTTTTGGAATTTTTGGGCTGAAGATAAATAGTAGTGACAGCGTACTGTTCTGACTTGAAGAAATATTTGCATATATTCTTACCATTTGAAAATACGGCTTATATTTTCTATTTATGGGCTCAGGCCTAGCAAAAATGCATAGCTTAGCAGAAATTCCCAGAATCCATTAAACTGTTAGCATTAAATTGTTAATCTAAAGAGCACTGGTACTCACAGTGCTTGACAACCAATCCTTTTTCTTGTCAATTGGTGCAAGCACTGGTACTGGCAGTGTTTAAATACTTCTCAACTCATCATTAGTAATTAGCACCTTCAAATTGTGGATGAAATCTACCACAATGGATGTTCTAGAGTGCATAGTAACTTTATTTGCCAAACCTCCATAGCCAACACTACTTTATGACCTTGAGATAAGTCACCAACTTACAATTAAAGATCTTTGTAAGCCTGTAATTGGAACCTGCTCCAAATGCATTGTGTGTCTTTAGATGAACCACGTGCCATGAGAGCAAGTAGATCTGTCAAGATTATCACCTTTAGATAAACTCTATCGCATGAACTGCAAGTCAAATAGCATTGTTGATACCAATAAATAGACACAAGAATTTTGCTTGATGTCATCATTTATCATAGGAAATGATAGCATTCCCATCAATTTTATTAACAGAGCAATAAATCATTTACATCTAATGAGTGATATAAACATGACACTAGCAACCATCTTCAAACCATCATGAAATGTCTCCTCATTAGCTTTTACTATTATCGGTTGAGGATGATTCTCAATAAATACACGCAGATTCTCATCTTTTAATACAGTAATTGTGGACAATGAGAAAGGGTCTTGCAAAACACCTTTATAGCTAAACCATCAGCAGCCTTGTTATTTGGCTTCATAAAATGGGAAACTTCCATATATATGAATTTTTCCTTCCATTGTAGTATCTCTTCCAGGGTCACCCTAAAGAACCAATTTGGACAATCTTTTGTCAGCTGCATTTGTTGCTAACTGTGAATGTCCATCGATTTCAACATCTCTTTAGGTTGCCCTATGGGGAGCTTGGATTTGTATAATAGGGCCTTCCACTTTTCATTGTTTGTAGATCTATTACCAAGAAATTGCAAGTCCCCTTTTCTAAAATTGTCATTAGAGTATCAAAGAATGATAAAAAAAAAAAATTGTTTGGTTGAAGTGATGCATTTCTAGATTACTACTTTCAGTAATGGCCATCCCCTATTCACAAGCCAAACTTTATTGGAGTGGTTGTCACTAAACATTTTGTTAAATAGTTTGCACACTTTGAGGATTTAAGGTTTTGTTATGCAGTGTTCCATGGAGATGCAGGTATTTTCTGTTGTTTGCTGATGATTTCAGTAGAAAAATGTGGCTGTATTTCCTTAAAAAGAAATCAGATGCATTTCCTATATTTCAGAAGTTTAAACCTTTAGTTAAAAAAGAGTCTCGGAAATCTATTATTACTCTTAGATCAAACAATGGGGGGGAATTTTTTTCTAATGCTTTCTCTAGCTTCTTGGATACACATGGCATCCAACGCCAGTTAACCACACACCACACGCCACAACAGAATAGTGTAGTTGAACGTCAGAACATGACAATCACCGAGATGGCTCGATCCATGCTCAAACACAAACATGTTCCGAAGAAGTTTTGGGCAGAAATAGTAAACACTGCAGTTTATTTGTCGAACCGGTCACCCATAGTGGGCGCCAAAGGTAAAACTCCGAAAGAGGCTTGGTTAGGTTGCAAGCCCAGAATAAGTCACCTGAAGGTTTTTGGCTCCTTTGCTTTTGTTTGGATTCCTGATGCGTCATGCACCAAGTTGGATGCCAAGAGTCAGAAACTCATGTTTGTTAGATATAGTAGTCTTCAAAAGCCTATCGCCTGATCAATGTTGAGACGTCTTCTCTCATCTACAATTGTGATGTAGTCTTTAATGAGCAGCGAGGACCATTCATGCCTGTTTCTCCTGTTCCTAATCTAGTAGACCAGCGTATGCAGGCTCATGATTTGGGAGTTCCGCTTCCATTAAGTCCACCCGAGAGGAGGGCTCTAGTAGCTCCTATAGATCTAGTTATACCAGTGATACCTGTACAGACACCTTCGGCTTCTCTTGTAAGATCACCTCATTTTGTAGATGCTTCACCTGAGTTTAATTCAGATTCTTCTAATGAGGAACCTACTGATCAAGCATGTCCTGACACTAATGTTGGTCATTCACCTATCCAGCCTAAGTGGTGTGCTAAGACACTTGTCGATCTTCGTGATGATGAGCTCACTGATGGGAGAATTGCTCGTAAAAGGAGCAAACCTATAGATTCTGTTAACTTTGCTTTCATGGCCAATAAGCACAGTTGTTTGAACCTCAAACATATTCCAAGGCTAAGGGAATTCCAGAGTGGGAACAAACCATGCAATCTGAACACCAAAGCTTGCTGAAGAACAACACTTGGGTTCCTTCTGATCTTCCGCCATGGAAGAAACCCACTGGCTGCAAATGGGTTTACAAAATCAAATACAAATCGGATGGTACTTTGGACAAGTACAAAGCTCGTTTAGTGGCGAAGAGCTTTTCTCAGCATCATGACATTGATTATGAAGAGACCTTTGCTCCTATTGCAAAGATGAGCACCATCAGATTAGTCCTAGCCATGGTAGCATAGTTTGGCTAGGAGGTCCATCAGATGGACGTCAAGAGTGCTTTCCTGAATGGTGATTTGCATGAAGAGGTCTACATGATGCAGCCTCCTAGTTTCAAGGTTGTTGGTAAAACCATCAAGTTCTTAGATTGGTAAAAACTCTTTATGGCTTGAAGTAGGCCCCTCGAGCATGGTACATCAAAATTGATGAGTACCTCAGTGATCAAGGCTTCAAGAGTAGTTCTTCAGACTCAAATCTGTACATCAAGACTATTGAAGTGACATCATCCTTCTGGTTATTTATGTGGATGATTTGATCATCACTGGTAGTTCAACATCTTTGATTTAGGGAATCAAATAGAATTTATGCCAGTCTTTTGATATGATTGACCTTGGGCTCATGCATTATTGCCTAGGTATTGAAACTTGGTGACAATTTTCTGGTATATTCATCTCTCAGTCCAAATATGGCAGCCCTGTTAGACAAATTCTGTATGCAGGATTGCAAACCTGCATCTACACTTGTGGAGAAAGTTCTCAAGTTATCAACAAAGTCTAATTCTCATTCCATTGATGATACTACATACAAGCAACTGGTAGGCAGCCTCACCTAGCTCTCTTCTAGTAAGCTTGATATCAGCTTCCTAGTCAGCTATATTTCACGCTTTATGATAGCTCCTAAGGCTGATCATTTAATAGCAACAAAGTGTGTGCTTCGTTATGTGAAGGGCACTTTAGATTATGGAATTTTGTACTCTCGAAGTTCTAATCCTAAACTCGGTGGGTTCACAGATTCAGATTGGGCAGGCTTTGTTGATGATAAAATGTCAACTTTTGGATATGTGTTCAGTTTGGGATCCGGTGCAATCACATGGACCAGTAAGAAGTAGCAAGCAGTTTCTCTCTCCTCTATAGAGGCCAAATACAAGGGACTATTAAGGCAGGATGTGAAGCTGTTTAGCTTCGTTGGATGCTTGGGGATATGCAGATGTCACTAGTCGAACCGACTGCTTTGCTTTTTGATAACGAAGACGTTATCAAGTTAGCATGAAATCCAGTCCTCAATGAACTAAGCATGTGGATGTTTACTGTCATTACATACGACAGCTGGTTGAAGATGAGACTATAGATTTGCAGTATGTTCCTACCATAGATCAGACTGTAGACATTCTCACCAAGCCTCTTGGTCCTGATAAGTTTGTCAAATTTAGAGGACAGCTTGGTGTTCTAGATAGATTAACCATTAAGGGAGGGTATTACAATAATAGATAATTGTCTATTATTAGTTAATGGTAATCTATTGTAAATATCTAGTTAGCTTTCACTTTTTTAGCTTTATTTGTTAGAATAGAATATTTGTATTCTTTTTGATAGTTTCCAAAGGAAACATTGCTTTATTCTTTTGTATAAATAGACCTCTCAATCTCTGTTAATACAAACAAGTATTTACCAATTACTTTCGTAATAGGCTTAACCTTCCAACCACGGACCTAGTGCAATCCCCACTCTTTTTCTATTGAGAATGGCCCTACCTTGGAAGGGATAAGGCGCATGTGCATCATCTCGTCTTGCCACCTGAGCAACCTAGTGTTAGAGTTGTTAACTACACAATTGACTAGAATGCAGGTACCTCCCAATAGACTATCCATCTGACTATGAGTTATCCTAACCTCTAGTGATCATAGCAATATTATTCAAAAATTGTGGAAGTTTCCCAAATGAATCCAACATTAGAAACTTCCCAACTTGCTTTTTAGAAATATCTCATAAAGTCATTATTATAATAATATAAACATTATTTTAATAATGCAACATAATGTTTAATAAATAAAGAGAAGCTTATGTAATTATTACTTAATTAACTGTAGGTGACGACCAATTGCTGGAGCCACTCACTGTACTGTCAAAAATAGGAACTGCCAAAAATAGACTTACTAAAAATAGTAAGTCCACAACTGAGACCCCCAAATACCTTGTCAGCTCACAAGGGTCTCTATGATGAGCTAACTCCATCAGCTGAGTAGACCTGCTAAAAACGGGGACATTACATTAACCCGAGCCCTTGATATGCATCCCTAAATGATGAATCCATAGTGAACAATTTGTTACGAGGAAATAGAAGGAGAAATGGCGAAGGCAAAGGAAAATGCTTTGAGAGGCTTCTCTCTTCAGAAAGCGGAGGTCTCGAGGGTACTTTTCAGTCTAATATAAGCAAACAAGGCCTCCTTTCCTGAAGATAAAGAGGAAAATGATTCTAAGAAATACATACAAGGATATTCCGTTGAGATGCCAGAAAGATGCTTCTGGTGAAGTCAAATGCAACCCTTCACCCTTGATACTAAGGAAATTGAGTATTCATGATCGAGGCAGAGAATCCATTCTGTGACTTCCCCAAAATTAAGTTGTGAAATTAAGGAAGAAAGCATTATGCGGAAAAGAGGAAAATGAAGTACCCAAGGTGCCAAAGGAGTATTGCTCATGCTGCGATCTCGAATCAAAGAAAAAGGCAAGCATGTGGAAAGATAAGTCTAAGATCTCTTTCCCCGCACATAGGACGTTGTGTTGAGAACCCTTGTTCCGGATTTTGAAGTAAAAAAGGGAGATTCCATCAGGCCCAATTCAATTGTTTCGCTAAGTGGCTGATCTCGCTACTATAGGAGATTTAAAGTGAATGATATGATTGTTGGATTTATGAATCTTAATGTGGGTGGAAATGGAAAGTTTTAAATAGTTGTTAACCATCAAATTTATTACAAATCCGGCCATTACGACCGTTAGTTGTGATTTATTTCATTCGTGTGGCGCCAATGTTTAGATTCTCGCATCTATATGATCGGAGTTTTCCCAAGCATAGTTCTCCATTGTTTTGACAACTATTTATCGAGCAATTTATCCCCTTTATGAAATTGTAAGTTAATGGCAATCAAAGCAGTAGGGTATGATCATCTTATTAGTCTGGAATGTGAATTCCAAAGCTTCTCAAATACCTTGTTCAAATTTTATGATTTAGGTGATCTGCATAGAAGGCTCAACTCTCAACCAATTCACCCAATAACCTTGAAATTGAAGGAAAGCGGATTAGTTGAAGTTGTTGGATTCCCTATGGCCGTGCAAGCACCAAATTTGGTAATGAAATGTATCAAAAGTTACAATCTAGAGACAAAGCAAATATTGCTACGTGATCAGTCCATTTTGCTATCTATTAAAAAAACATTGATGGAGTTTGCATTTGGCATTCCAGCAAGAGAGGAATACTATGATATTGACTTCTCGTTCTCTACATCAATGTTCAATGAAAAGAAGACTCTGAGAAGAGAACACATGCAGAGAACTTGGTACTAGACACCTCGTTCCAAAAAGAGTAAAATGCCAAAGAGTCTTTTTGGAACCAATTTAAATAAAAGAGATTACAGACATCTTGGCACTATTGCCAAGATTGAAAGGAAGGGAAGAAATCTTAGATTTCATTGAACACCACTTCTTCTTGGTGCATGCCGTATGTCTTGACGGATTGCAGATCGATTGGGTTGAGATCATATGGGAAGAGCTTGCTTCTTGGCTAGGTTTGGCTAAGGCATTCAAATAGTTCTATATGTCTTCATACCTAATATATGCCTTAGCTATACATCACCTCTGGCTAGGTCTTCTTAGTATTGAAGACTATGATGAAAATACGAAGGTGTATGAGTTCTATTTCCACCTACAGCTGTAGAGGAGCTTCGAAGAATATGTGAAGTTTAATGATGCTTTTACAATGATGTTTTGCCGGGAATTGCAAGGGTGCCCTGAGTACAAGTTCTCACTTGAGGCTATATCGACTGTGAGCCAATTCGGATGTTGTTTCATCTAGTTCCCGTCATTCTCCTACCTAAGGATTGGTGCATTTGATGGTTTTCCCAAAAGGCTTCCTAGGTATCCCAAAGACAAGGTTGTTCTTGTTGAACTATGGAGACAAATACTGGAGGTAAACTCCTTATGTTCCAATGTGAAGAAGATAGCCGAGATTTCCTTCCCAATAGTGGTAGGACCTTATTCTTGTGCTTCTAGGTTTGATGCCCGGAACCTAGTCAAAAGCTTTGAAAGAAAGATTAAACTGATTGATTATGAGGTAATAAGGCCTCAATATGACCCAATGAATTTTGTGAAAGATCATTTGAAGCTTGGGTACACTCACATAAATGTCTTGGACATTGAAGACCACTGGGCCAGATGTTGTGATGAATATCAGACTAGGGAGAGGTATTGGTCCAGGCTAACAGTCAATGAAATTAAATTATATAATGATATTGTTGATGTTTCTAATCTTGTAGATGATGGCTCCTACATGCATTCCTTAAGCTCAGTATGACCCAGTGAATTTTGTGAAAGATCATTTGAAGCTTGGGTACACTCGCATAAATGTCCTGGACATTGAAGACTACTGGGACGAATGTTGTGATGAATATCAAACCAGGGAGAGGTATTGGTCCAGACTAATAGTCAATGAAATTAAATTATATAATGATACTGTTGATGTTTCTGATCTTCCAGATGATGACTCGTACATGCATTCCTCAAGCTACGAGCAAGTAAAGAAGACTCCCATTGTGTCAACTCCATCTAAGGGTCCTATTGTTGACACAATGAAGGTCATGATGCGTGGGATCATCAAAAGGACAGAGAAGTGGGTGGAATGGACTAGAGCAAGGAAGAAAAGAATTGGAAGTGTGAGCTCTATTGGTGGAGTAGCTTCTGGAACAGCTCAATCGACTGCTGCCACATCCACGATTGTTGCTACTTCAACATTAGCTGGTCCAACACAGGCTGTTAGTGGAGGAGAAGATCAACCTCCTGAATAGAATATCCAAGTTACTCTAACCTGTGGAGGAGGATCTCTGCTAGACATGGGAAAAGTTGGGAATGACGAGAAGAACAAAGAGGAGCAGGAGAAGTCCCCCGTGCAAGTCATCAACCTTGATGGTGACAACAATCCCCTGGATGGTCAAGAGCAAGATGCATCTCAGCAAGGTGACACCTTAGCCCTCTCAGTCACCAAGGCCACTGCCTTTCCTACTACCACCCAGAGCAAGGAGACACCCTCAATGGCGAGGAAGCTCTTTGATCCTACAGCCCTGCAGTCAGCAATCAATGCTCTTTCAACTGAGTTATGGTTGGAAGAGACTATTGATCGAAAGAAGAGAAGGTGTGAGGAAGTTGCCCTATCCAAAGCCCTCATTGTACAAGCAACCTCTTCTCAGCCACCATCAAAGAAGGTGAAGAAGCAAAAGACTATAGCAACATTGAGCATTGATTCTTCTACTGGTCATATGCTAATGGAGATTGACGAACCTCAAAAGGAGGGAAAGTTTCATGAGCTCAGTGCAAGTGATTTCCAAATCAGAATTGTTGACATAGGTATTCCTGTGCATGATAACATGGTCAACATATGGAAATGGACAAATGAGAAAATTGAGGATAGATTGGAAGAATTGATGGCAGAGAAAGACGTACTAAAGGCCTCAAACAAAGAGCTAATGGATTACATCAAGTATGCCCTTGGAAGCACCTCTACAAGTACATTTGACCCAAGTGCAGAGGAGAACAAGAATTTGCTATTAAAGCTACACTAGGAGAGGCAATTCAGTCAAATTGCCCATGCCTGGATTTGTCAAATGAAGGCCCAAGGTCCCTTTCTCATTGAGAACCTTGGAAACTTGCTGTTAGACACTGATAAATTGAGAGAAGCAGTGTCCACCATCAGACCTCAATACGCAAAGCATTAGTAGGTCTGACAAAGCGGTTAGCCTTGTTGCAGGAGGTAATTTATATGAAGTCCAATGCTGCTATAACCCATGGGATTCTCAAAACATGCCAAAATCCATTGCTTCATTGGAAGCAATCATTGGAATTCATAATTGAGGGCTTAATGAGGTCTAATAATGAGCTGAAAGATGTACATGATTTAGTGAAGAAAGTCATGGATAAGATATTTGAACATCTAAAGGTGTTGTATATTGAATCATATTTCACCAATAATGGTCAATTGGTTGACATCAAGTGAATGAAAGCTAAATTTCTAGTGTTTGTAGAAGAAGCCGTCGATCCATCAAGCTTCCAGATGTCAAGGATCGAGGAGCTCTCAAGGGTAGGTTCCATTCTAGGGCGTGCATCAGAAAAGGTCCAGTTGAAGATTGCCAAAGTTGAAGAGTTGACAGAGATGCATGATTACTAGATGATTCGAGATGATAACATTCTCATCCAAGGTGTCGACGAACTCAATAGTGTAACTGATGCAATGAAGGCATACATGGCTAAAGCTGTGACCCTAAGAAAAAACTAATGCTTTGACAATATCTTTTACAAGTGTCACCTCTTCTCTTTCTCAATTGGTAATACTGTAGCCATCTTTGGCATTCTTCTCATAGGCTTGGACTTTGTAACAAATGATGACTTAATTAATCCTATTTTTAGCTTTCGCCTATTCAGAGATTCTTTGTAATGTAATCATCAAATGTAACTGGCCACTCCTAACAAGGGCCTATAAGTGTAACGTTTTGAGAAGTTAATGAGATTGGCAAATTATTTTGTGGGCAAACCCCTATAGCTGGGACTGCTGTGTGAGAATTTGCGTCTACATCTTAAATTTTTTGTTCATCTAGTTTCTATACTGTGCTTGGGATGAAAAGTGCTATTAATGAAAACTGAGAGATTGCAAATAACTTGGTTTTATTTCTTTCGTTTCAGCGGGTTGTAAGCTTTACTTCTTTGTTACAATATTATCTTATTCCCCTACTCTGTGCATGTTAGTTCATATGCATTTCATTGTTGTATAAGAAGTTCGGGACTTGGTTAATGAAAGTGATTGAGTAGGGAACAATCCGGGTGTTGTCAAATCTCACTAACTTGGGCAATCCGGGTATTGTCAAGTTAATCATACTTTCTCTTCTTATACAATGCTTATTAGTGGATAGTCATGCATTGTTGTAATCTTGCATCAAGGGTAAAATAGATTGCATTTTAGGTGCTAGATGAGCTTAACAGTGACTTACATGCATTCATGTTTGTGGAGTTTGTGAGTTATAATCCAAATTTAGCCTAGATTGATTGAATTGTTAAGTAATCTTGTTGTACCTCTTCTGCTATCTAGCTAGGAGCATACCTCAAAGTTAGCTGATGTACTAAAAACAAATTCCTTGCAAATCTTTGCACCACAAGGGAGCTGTACCTTTCAATTCAGGGGTGTCTGATTGATTACTACATTGACCCATTCTGTCATTAATTGTTGTGTTTTCCACCACTTTGGGCACATTAAGAATCAAGGTATAAACCAAAATCTATGGAAGACAAATTGTTAACCAATAGAGTTGCAAGCTACTTATATAACATTTTTTCAAGTAGGATGTTAATTACAAAGTAAAAAGCCTTTTGTACAATGAAAAAATAGTAAGTATTTGACAACTTAGAAAGCAGGAATGTTATTAGTGCAACTGATCCCATTGACATTGGCATTGTTTTTGAATCAACTGATGGCTTTGATGATGAAAAGAAGAAGACGAAGATTTAGATAATCCATTAAATGATTAAAATCTAGTATAAAGTTTTAATTGTTGAAAGTCAAAATAATGATAGTTGGACTCAATATTATTTAATATTTTGGTGTTGATAATAGATATGATGTTATGATTACAAGTTCATAGTTTTTTTTTGTTGTTTTTGTGATACACAACATTCTACTCTTAATTCATTCTTCTTGGTTGCATACATATGTATATGTATATGTATGTATATACATACTTTTGTATTAACGAACCCAAATGAGCCCAAACCCCATTTCAAATTTTTGCTGTACAAGCAAATTGGTTCTTCGAACCCGAACTCTATCAAGTGCCACCACCACCACCACTACCACTACCAATACCTCTACTTTTGTTGTATAACTAAATCAACTAATTAAAGAAGGCTTTTCAAGTTGTAGGACTACTTAATTAATTATCTTAATGAAGTTACAGAGTTCTTGATGATCACTACTTTTTTTGTCTTTCTTATTAAAGTTATGCTTGTGTACTTGATTTTGGAAATGTTGGTTTTGATTGAATTATGATAATCAGAGGTTTGTCTGTCCATACCCCTGGCCAACACACCTCCCTTATCTTTCCATCTACCCCCAGTTGCTTGTATGACATATATGCTTTATATCCATGGATACAAAAGTTGTCTAGTAATACATTTTTCTACATGGTACTTGCCAAACTCTATGCTTTGTACTACATAAGTTTCTTCTATCTTTTATCAGAAAATCTTGTGGCTTTAATAACATAACAATTCTCTTGTTATCTTACCTTCAAGTCAAAATCTTTCTTATTTACCTTAATTTGGTTATGGTTTCTGTTAGGTGGATATTTTGCAACTGACAATTTGTTCAAATCCAATCGTAGTAGACTAGCCACAACGTATGAGACAAAGCCTCTTCTACCTTTAAGGGAAGGCTGCCCTTTCTCATAGTTCCTTGGATCAACTCAAGGTAAACAAGAAGGTGAGAAATTGTGTAAGGGGTGTTACTAATATCCTTTCCTCATATCTTTCAGGAAAGAATCCACTTACCTGTGGAACGAGTAATCGGAATAATTAAATCTCTAACTACACTTATAGCTAATAGCTAGAAACGGTGATACTGATAAACAATTCTATTAAAGGCTTATGGAAAGCGTATTGGTTTGGATCTAAGTCCCATTTTAATCTGTTTTTAAAGAAAAACCTCTACCGTTGGAGCGCAAAGACTTCCAAAAGTATTCTAACTATTTTTGTGAATTTGAGATGGCAATACAAGCTACAGTCAAAGCTTCTATTCTATGTATCACTACAATCGCTCCTATTCAAAGCTTCAGCTTCGAGTGCTTCTTAATTCGCTATGCTCTATTATTAAACACACAATAAAAAGATGAATCAAAGATAACAGACATAAATTATAGTCAAAGCTTCTAATTTGTACTATCACAATTGCTCTCAATCAAAGTTTCAGCTCCGTTTGTTTCTTTGTATTCACTTTTCTTCAAAGCAGTACTACACAATCAAAGTTACGCTTGCACAATTTTATTAGAGCTTTCTTGCATACAATAAAAGATCCTTTTTGCCAAAATTGGAGGAAAGAGAAGTCTAGATGAATAAGTTTTCTCCAAAATCGGGTTGTCCAAGTGCAAAGACATGCAACAACCAAGAGCCTTTAAAAAATTCGAAGTTTTAATGCAAATCGTGGTCTGCAAGGGAAAACTATTGTGCATGAAAGACCAAGATGTTATTGCAACCTTCTTCCTTCAAATGTATTTGGAGCAATTCGGTTTTAGGAGGCCCAATAACATGGGCATTTTTGCTTGAAGACGCAAAACATGATTGCCAAAGTCTTTTACATGCAAACATTTTTGATAGATTTGCATGTATTGGGTGTTTTTGGTGAAAAACATATCCTAGAAATGCATTTACATGAGATGTTTTTGGCATGGAAGATGAAAATGTGGACTCTACATGCATTTACATGCACTCAAAAGCCAAAATGCCCCATTGAGATGCAAACGGGTAAGGAGAAAATGCATGCATTTGTGACCTCTAGTGCAAATCACACTCTAAAGATGCCATTATATGTAATGTTTTAGAGGAATGCATGCTCTCAATGGAATTGAACTCATAGGATGCAAACCTATGTTTTATTTTTCCTTCCAACTCCAATGCTTTCTTCGTATGAGCAGAATCCGACTCTCCAAGGTGAAACACATGAAGAAAATGCATATGCAAAGTGAGTTTATAGTGCAAATCACATTCTTGGAGGGGCTTTACATGCAACATTTTAGTTGAAAAAGACATGTTTAATAAAAATCAGACTCTTGGGATGGAACTGCATGTTTTAAGATATGTTTTTTCATTTGCCCATGTCGAACACTCACCCTCAAAGAGCAAATCACACTCTCCAAGTGCAATGACATGTTTTAATTTTTTTCTTCAAGTGCAAATCTCACTGTCCAGGTGTGATTGCATGTTTTAAAATATGCTTTGACTTATCATGCATTTGGGTTGGACAAGCCAAAATCGGACTTTGCATATTTTGGTTATTTGCATTTGCTTGCAAGAATTAAATCACATTCTCTAGATGCATTTGCATGATACTGAGTTGCATAACTTAAATTTTCTATTCAGCACATGTCTAATTGATAATCACTAAAAGGGGTCAAATAGAATATTTACACCATATAGTTTAGATATTGTGTGTAAATATTCAATTAAAGGTAACACTTTACTTAGATGTTTTAAACAAAACATTAAAGTAAATCTCAATATTAAATTAGACTATATAGTTAACTATAGTTGAGTGAAAAATTATAAAGCAACCCAACATCAAAATATAGCATAAAGTGCATTCTAATGACTTAAGTGATAAATTTAAGTCATAAAGTAACTTAAAAACATAAACGAATTTAAATTATATTTTTCAAAAAGTGCAACTCAACATTAGAATATAACATCCATTTTTTCAAGTATGTAGTTAAGCTTGGAGAGTCCACTTTTTGGGCACTTAAACGGTCATAACTTTTGACTAACAAACCCGATTAAGCCCGAAGATATACCTAATCGAAGGAAAAACCGAAAGAAAGAGATTGAACGAAACAAAAAAGATTAAAGAAAACAAATTCTCAAAAACGCAAATAATGCCTTTGAAGGCTTCAAAAATCAAGCATAGACTGATAAAATGAAAAAACGGAAAAGGCTTGACAAAAGCCTTTAGTAAAAGGATTCACCGTACGAATTGGGAATGATTGGTTGATCAATTTTGGCTAATTAAATAGTGAATTGACTCAGTGATATGCGAAACTTAGTTGTAAAAGTGTTGTACTGTTACGTCCATTTTGTGATGACAAAATGGAGGACAACAGTTTCTATCCCTATATTTGTGTGCAATTAGATTCTTACCTGGTATATTCTTTCCAGTGCTATCATATTCGACAAGCATTGGGAAAGAAAAGGTCCACATCATGTTTCTATCTTATCCAATATATCTCAAGTTATACAATATAATATAAATTTATTCTGGGCAGAACTACAGACCAAAGTACAAAACGTTGCTGTTAATTTACAGATAAGCAGCATTTTAATTGATTCTTCTGTAAACATTATTTCGTTGTTTGATTGTCTTTCTTGCAAAATTTATAAAGACCAAAGCTTAACCATGCAGCTCTTTTCAAGGCTAGCTTAAATAAAAGATTAAATTATTGTTCTTATCAATTGTTTAATATTTCATCTTTCGCTTTAAATTTTTAAGCATTGTTTATTGGGGAGGATTGTTTCGAATTGTCTCTAAATTATACTTTTTTCATTATGGCAGGAAACTTCTAATTATTCTCATGTTCCTGGTCAAGCTGTACTGCATGCTGGTCGTCATCGTCATGGAGCATTGGCCATTACCTCTGGCTATAGGATTAATTTAATCCTTTGGTGTAGAAGGCATGCTCATGCATAACAAATTCACCTTGGAATGATTATTTTATTCATTGCATTGAGTGTCAATGGTTGCAAATACTATTTCTCTGTGTTTTCTGTTACAAAGTTTCATTTACATTTTCATCAGTTTGATCTGTGGCATTGGAATGAAGACAATTAAGTATGTGAAAAGTATAATTGAAGTGATTCTCTCACCTCTAATGATGTTTAAGGTTACCACCCTGCTGTCTTCCTCTCCACACCTTAATTGGATATTAGCACTTTATGTTTATATTTCTCATGTCAAACGTCACAGTTGGCTTATTATGAATAGTTGTGTCAGGAACAGTTATGATTGATAACGTGAATGATTTCTCAAAAGTTTCCAGATGGAAAGCATCTTGCTTTAATGTAAAATACCACTTTAGTTATGTCCACAAGTTGTCTGCTAAAAGATGTCAGCTTGATATGATTGCAGACTATACATAAACTTTGACTTTATATATGACCATAGAATATATATTATGATCATGGGTTGGTGGTGGGAGTTATGAACTGGGTGGCACTTATTACTTAGCTGTAGCTAAAAGCTAGTTAATAGTATGGTTGACTGTTACAAAATCAGTTGAATACTCCAAATGCCTTACAATTAGGATGTTAAGGCTGAAATATCTATGAATAGGGTTGCTGGCGGGTATTACCATTTGGCTGTTCCTATAAAGAATTGATCCTCGAGGTACTAATCTATCATAGATGGATCCAAATTAAGCTCTTGCAAGATTCTTAAGATAAATGAGCTATGAAATAGTAATAGTGTATGATGTATGAAATTCAATGATGCCTTATTGAAGCAAGTGAGAAACGTGTGGAAAAGGACTACATAGGTGGAATCTGATGCCATGATGAATAAGAAAAGCTGGGTTCTTGTTAAATCACCATAAATAAAGATACTCATTTGATGTAAACAAGTCCACGAACTGGAGTAAAAAGCTGATCGATCCTTGCAAAGTTACAAGGAGAGGTTGTATTAAAGGATTTTTCTCAAGTGGAGGGTATAGACTTACATGGAAGTTATTTGTTCAAAATTATAAGAGGGTCATAATTGGATCAGTTCTGGTCAATGCATTGCAATTTGATTACTCAGCAATAAATATTTTGGCCCAATTTTTTTACAAATTTAGGACTCAACAACAACTGAACAAATTTATTGAACATTTGAAAATATATAATTTCTTAAAATATTCATAAAAAAACACATATACATTGAATTTGTGGAACATATTATTGATTTCCATCATATATAAATTAAAGTTTGAGTTAAATACATATCACATACCTAAGTTTCGCATCCTTGTGAAATTGCTTAGATTCCAATCCTGATGTGATGCGGGTTTTGGTTCTAAGGGAGTTTGGTGTGAGCTCCGCTCGGGTCCTTCCCCGACACTCGAGTTCTCTATGACAATAAATAAACAAGTGGATTGCATCCAAACTGTTGTAAACTCTTTTTAATTTTTTTTGAGGGGTAAACACCCAAAGCTTTTAACTTATGAGGCTACAAATGGGAGACCTCATTACCATTTGAATATTCAACAATAGCATCCCAACAAGGTTTGAACCTTGACTACAAGAACAAAAACACAACTTAGTCATCAAAACGTGTCGATGTCGGCAAACAACATAGGTTATTATAGTGAATTTATACTATTATGTTTTGATTTGCGAAGACCACTCCCTCAAATTGTTCTTAAGTTCATACATCCATATTCTCTTTTCAATCAATATCTAGTCATCTCTTTCTAGGCCAACTCTAATGAGGTCCTACTCTATTTGTTTAAGAGTGTTACTCAAGCACTATTTCTGAGTAGGTTAGCTTTATATAAAGTGACATATTTTCGGTATTATCATGTGTAGTCTAGTCAGGAGCACTTGACTCTTGGGTGGAATAGTGTCGTCTATTCAGCCTCCTTGTCTTTTTCCAGCAAGGGTGTCCCACCCTCTTGATAATCTTACCTTTTAGCTAGCTCTTTGAGGGGAAGAAATAAGCGATATCCTAATCGACATAAAAGTAGTGTTGGATTAGTGTTATAGAGTTATGTCTTTTGGGATATCAAGTTATGGTCTCATTAGTTGAGCAACTAAACATATCTAGTGTGCACTTGACATAAGGCATAGCATTGAGTGTAGAAAGTAGGCAATTTTCAAACTATTGACCTAACAAACAAGAAGAAATCAGGGTATTTAATAATTGGGCTAAAATATACGTAGACTTTGAGAGAGTGGTGTCTTCAATAGAGGAACAAAGTGCTTGACTAAGGGGAGAGGAAATTGACTGCTTGCCCACATTTGGCCCTCCCTATAGTGCCCACCCTATTTCCCCTTCCTACTATTTTAAGGGCGCTAAGGCTGATGTCATGTTCCCCTCTATATATCTATTTGTAGTTACCCCTTGCATCTATTATTGGGAATTGATCAACCAATCACACACACCCCATAGAATTTTAGGGGCCTCCTACGACCCCTTAGAATAGTAGAGTCTAGCCTGTCTTACAATTTTTTGCATTTTTTCCCAAAAAGTACTATATCAAGTGGCATTAAAGATATGATTTCAACTATTATTTTGGCTTTTATATAACTTACTAGCTACTGAGCATTGCAAATTTTGACTTTGATTTTTTAGGGTTTTGAGTTCAAATAAAAACATGTGACTAATTTTGCAAACATTATTACAATTGTATTTTTGATTAAACTCTAAATTGTTTGTTTGGGTTTAGGTTCGAGGAGCTGCTTAGCCGATATGGAAAATTTTTCAAAAGGGGTTTGGCTTTGTTTTGGTCGTTGGTACAAAAACATATTCAAATTATATATCTATATATATAATTATGCAGCTTGGAAGCATGAGTTAAGATTAGAATGTTCCTAAGTATCATAATAACATTAAAACAACAAGAACACCATAAACTTGTAATCATAGCATCATGAATGTAATATCGTTAAGTGATCTGTAGTTATATTGTTCATCCAATTCTGACGTCTACTAATAATAATTCATGGTTTTCCACATAACATAGGAAACCAAAGACTTTCAATATTATGGTGAACATAAGTCCAAACTGGTATTTCAATATCTTAACAAGAAAGAATGTAATAAAAAGTCTTTGGATAGCTCAAACCAGTTTCGAATATCAGAGATGAGGAGGCTCTAATATAAAATAAATAACTTGGTATAATGGACCTTTCAGACGGTTAGTTCGCAGGTAGACATTGGTTGCTCATAGCTGCAGATGGATCATCAGGACTGCAATGGAGCTGTCTTGTTTTGTATTTCACTCGTGAGAATGAATCACCCTCACGGGAGTTCTGAGACTACTTTGATTCTGTGATTATGATGGCTCGCATTATGCCTCCTGCTTCCCACTCCGTTCCTTCTTGGGCAATGGATTGGCTGAGTCTAGACATGTAGATGATTCACAAACTCTTAGACCATGCAGGGTCCTTCCTTGCTTAGTAACGACACACACACCCTGCTCATGACAACTCCCCAATTCCTAATTGAAGTTCCCCTTGATATAATACTCGGTTACCGATTTAGAGACCAACCTGTATTGACTTGGGGCTAGGCCCAAGTATCAAACAAGATTACCAATCAATTTTAACAGGCTCGGATGCTATCTTAAATCATAGTGACTGTGCAATGACGTTGATATTAGGATTTCCTCCAAATTAATGGTACATAGATTGCTTGTTCCTTGTGTTGTAGACAATTTCTGTAAATTCTCCTTTCAGATGATTTCAAATGCTTCCCTCACAATGTAAACCTGGAGAGATGTGACTGCCAACTAGGATGAGGAAAAAGAAAGTGCTATGGAAGAAAAGAGGCCAACACCAAGGCACTACCAGAAGGATTATAATAATTGAGGTGGCATAATAAAAATAAATCTTTTCTCAATATCTATGCCAAAGACACCCCTTGCTAAAACACTTATACTTATTGAGGTGTGAAATAGGCTAAGTGTCAACTCCTAATTTAGCTTACAAAAGGGGACATGATAGTCTTCCCTTCTTGGGATTGCTTGTCCCCAAGCAATTAATTAGCTGGGTGGTGGAGAATCTGACCACCTTCCCGTTTAGCATCTTTAGCCGACAGATTGACCCATCTAACCAGATATGCTATAATAGTCCTTCTATTGCCTTTCTTTGGTGTCTAGTACTTCTGCAGATACTAGCTCAAACTTACTCTCTTCATCGAGCAAAGGTAACCTCGACAATGCAGTAACATGCTATCCCAATGCCCTCTTTAGACAAGAAACATGAAAGATATTATGAATCTAGCTTTCTAATTGTAGTCCTAGTTAATATGTTGCTTCTCTAATTTTCCTTATCACATTGTAAGGCCCATAAAATTTAGGCTTGATTTTGTCGGTCACACTCTTTTTCAATGCTCTTTGCTTGTATGGTTGGAGCTGTAGAAAACACATTTACTCAACCTCAAAAACTCTCTTAGCTCGGTGCCGATCAACATTGATCTTTTGCCACGTTTGAGCACACAACGTATTTTCTCTAAGAGCGGATACAATATCTTGCTACTCCTGCAATCAATCTTTGGCCAATGGTGTACAACTATCTGCTAAGACTAAGTCCACAAAAGAATAGGGGTCATACCCATAAAGTGCCCTGAAAGGTGACATACCAATGGTGATATGAGAAGTGAAATTGTAGCAGTATTCACCCAAATGTAACCATCTGGTCCATGCTCATTGCTGTCCCGAAATGTAATTATGGAGGTAACCTTCTATCCACTTATTCATTATTTCCATTTGACCGTTTGTCTAAGGATCATAGCTGGTACTGGGTGTAAGTTGAGTCCCTATAAGTCTGAAAAGTTCCTGCAAAAACATGTTAAGGAACTTACTCACTTTATCATTGACAATGGTCATGGGTAGACCATGTAGCTAAAAAACCTCCTTGAAGAATAATGTTGCTACTTGATGTCCAATTTGTTGCTACTACAAGGAAATGTGCATTCTTTGTAAGTTAGTCTACCACGACAAAAATGTTGTCTTTGCCCTAAAGCTTCAGAAGCCCTGTGATGAAATCCATTTATATACTTTCCCACTTGTGTTCGGAAATTGGCAGGGGCTGCAATAAACCAGCAGGGTGCACATCTTTTGACTTGTTTTGTTTGACAAGACAAACACTTCCTAACATGGGAGAGGAATCGTCCTTAAGACCCTTCTAGTTGAACCTCTCAAGTATTTGCTTGTAGGTCTTAAAATGCCCAGGCTGGCCTGTTGTAGGGCTGTCATGAATGGCATGCATAATCTGCTCCTTTAACTTGGATTCAAGAACCAAGTAACTCCTGTTCTTTTGTAGTAAATAACGTCATCTACTGCCCTGTACCTGTCATCTTGAATTTGTCCATCCATAACCTCACAAGTGAAGGTGTTTTTGGAATACTTAGCTAATAGTTGAGACTTCCAATCAGCTGAAATCTTTGACATAGCACAACATGAAGCACTAGTTGGTCTTTTGGTAAAGCGTTTGCAACTACGTTGTTCTTCCCTTTGATATACTCAATATCAAAATTGTAAGCTTGGATCTTGATAATCCACTTTTGTTCCTTCTGAGCCAAGAAAAAGCTCAAGCTATTATGATCAGTCTTGACTACAAAACATCCACCCACTAGATACAGTCTGAACTTAGCTAGATCATGCATGATAGCTGGCATCTCCTTATCATAAGTGGAATACAACTTCTCATGATCTTCCGATTTCCTACTCTCAAAGCAATAGGATGTCTGTCCTGCATAAGTACAACACCAATACCATCACTTGAAGTGTCACACTCCAAGATGAATGGTCTATTGAAATTAGGTAGTACTAACACCACGTACTCATAAGCTTCTTAACTGTGTCAAATATCACCTCCAAATCTGCAGACCACATAGAAGCCCCTGATTTCTTAAGATCCATAAGTGATGCTAAAAGCTATGAAAATCTCTTCAGAGACCTCTTGTAGTAAGAGCACAAGCCCAAGAATCCCCTTAAGTTCGACACATTCTTTTGTGGGTGGCCAATCTAGGATAGGTTGGATCTTTTCTTGATGAACCTTCACCCCATTAACCCCAATCACATGTCCCAAGTACAAAATCTCTGTTAAACCAAACTCGCATTTGGATTCTTTAGCAAACACTAAGTGCTGCTCCATGATCCCTAGAATCTCATGCAAATGCTGTAAGTGCTCCTCCCATGTCATGTTCAAAATTAGAATGTCATCGAAGAACACTAGAATAAACTTATGCAATTGCTTATTGAATATATGATTCATACATGACAGGGTTGGTGAGTCCAAAAGGCATCACCAAAAACACGTAGTGGCATAGTGGCATTTGAATGCAGCCTTATGTACATCTTCTTCACGAACCTTAATCTGATGGTACCCAGAACGAAAATAATCTTAGAGAAGTTGACAACTCCGTGCAAGTCATCTAACAACTCATCAATATGGGGTATTGGATGCCTTTTCTTAATGGTCCTCTTATTCAATGCCCTGTAGTCAATACATGTTCGGAAAGTTCCATCTTTTTTCTTAACCAAAACCACCAATGAAGCAAATGGACTAGAACTTGGCCTTATATGCCCCATGTCAAGTAACTGTCGTATGGTCATCTCTATCTCTTCCTTGTAGTGTCTAGGGTGACGATAGGGTGTTGTAATGATTGGCTTCACACCCTCTTCCAACTCTATCACATGCTCAAATCCACGGTCAAGAGGTATACCAGGAAGGATATCACCAAAGACTACCAAGAGCCTTCATATTGTCTGGAAACAAATCCCATTCAACATATTTAGTCATAACATCATCAGGAATGTCTCCTACAGCTCCAACATTAACAACCTCATCATGATGTTCAACAAGAACTAGCATTAAAGGCATGTCTGTAGTTCAAGTGTGTGTTTCTCTGTCTCGTGGTGATCCAACTACACTATCACCCACACTGTAATGGCTTTGGGGTCTTCTAGGCCCAGTGGCCATTCGTTGTATAGATTGTGTAAGTTGCTGCAGAACTTTAGCAACCTGGTTTTGTCCATCTCTCAGAGCACTTAGGGTTTGCCTTGCTTCTCTATCCACTTCCTCAATGACATTTGGAGCCCTTTCAGCCATCAAATTTACTCCAACGATCTTTGAAGCTATTCTGCCCTCGGGAGTTTGTGGGGGTCTCCAAATTCCATGTGGGTCTCTATTGTACTGGTGCATTCAAAATGAAAATCCCCAAGGCAGCAGGTTCTCTGCTCTGATATCACTGTAATATCCTCAGGTTATTGGTTACACTTGTGAGATAATGTGAGCTGTCCGAAACATGAAATAAGATTTGTTGCCTTTCTATAGTTATACTGTTCATCCAATTCTGATGTCTACTAGTAACAATTCATGGTTTTTCTGCATATTATAAGAAAACAAAGTATTTCAATATCATGATAAACATAAGACCAAACTGTTATTTCAATATCTTAACATGAAAGAATGCAATAAAAAGTCTTCAAATAGCTCAAATCAGTTTGGAATATCAAGGATGACCAGGGTCTAATATAAAATAAATAACTTTATATAATGGACTTGCCGGACAATTAGTTCGGAGGTAGAGACTGGTAAAGCTGGTTGCTGATAGCTGCAGATGGATCACTAGGACTCTGACGGAGCTCTTTAGTTCTGTATTTGCCCCGTGAGAATGAATCACCCTCATGAGAGTTGTGAGACTACTCTGATGCTGTGATTATAATGGCTCTCATTAAGTCTCATGCTTCCTACTTTGTTCCTTCTTGGGCAATGGATTGGCTAAGTCTGGACCAATAGATGATTTGCAGACTCTTAGACCATGAAGGGTTCTTCCCTACTTAGTCATGACAAACACACCTTGCTCACGACAACTTCCTAATTTCTGACTGAAGTTCCACCTGATATAATGCTTGGTACTGATTTAGAGACCAACCTTACTGACTAGGGGCTACGTCTAAGTATCAAATAAGATTGGCGATCAATTTCAACAGGCTTGGTTGCTATCTTCAGTCACAGTGCCTCTATGCAATGATGTTGATATTCGGATTTTGTCCAAATCAATGGTACAAGGATTGCTTATTCCCCGTGTTGCAGATGATTTCCGTAAATTCTCCTTCCAGATCATTTCAAATGCTTCCCTTACTGCGATACCACCAAACGCCCACGGTGGAGACGTTACCAAAGACAAGCATGCACCTAACTGCAGGAAGCATTACAATGTAATGTTGGAGATACATGGCTGCTAGCTAGGATGAGGAAAAAGAAGGTGCCATGCAAGAAAAAGAGGGCAACACCAAGGCACTACCAGAAGGATTATAATAATTGAGGTGACATAGTAAAAATAAATCTTTTCTCAACTTCTATGCCAATGACACTGCTTGCTAAAACACTTATCCCTATTGGGGTGCGACATAGGCTAAGTGTCAACTGTGAATTTAGCTTGCGGAAGGGGACATGACAATGAATCATGATCATACCATCATGTATCATATACTTCAAGTTCAACATCAGAGATTCAAACATTAAAATGTCAAGTGATGAATCATAACATTAAGTTCAAGTATCATTGTTTCAAGTTTTTAAATAATGGATTACTAATTTATTGACACTTGTTATCTTTATCATCATTTTCTTCTTCATTGGCATTGGTTGATTCACAAACAATGCTAAGGCCAATGGGGTCAGCTGCACCAATAATATTATTGGTGTCAAATTCTTCAAATTCAGCAAGTGCAAGTTGAGAAGTGGAAGCGTCCAAGTCTGCAAGATTTGCATTTATAACTCACATCTTCATTTCCCCTTTTTTGTATTCTTTATTCTTGTGCAAGAGAAGATGCAAGTTGAAATATGCACATACACCAAGTTCTCCGCTCTATTTTGTTGCAACATATTGCGCTTTACCAAATGGACGAAAGAATGTGCTTTAATTTCTTTCTGATGTAGATGAACTAGCAACCTATGAAGACATGACAAAGCAAACAATTAAAGTAAAATTATTCCTTTTATAAGATAAAAATTAATGGCAATTGATGAAGACAAAATAAAAGATTTTTTTAAAGATAAAACCTTTCTCTTCGTAAATTGATGACAAAGAGCATCATGACTTAGATCTCTTGCATTGACAAACTCTATGAACTCATCTGTAATCAAATCTCTCAAATCATCATTAGGTAAGAGTTTTCCAAATGCTACCCTGTACCCATTAAACACTTCTAAATCTCTATAGGGTGGCAACCTTCCTCGTAGATCATTTTGTTGGGTGCTATAGTATTCTGGTTCAATGGATAAGCAAGCAAATGCAGAGAAGTGGTCATCTTTTTCCATCGTGATCTTGCTCTTTTTCATTTACAATTTGCTTCTTCTCAAGCATTGAGTCAATGCCATCATAGAGCTCTCCAAGACAAGGCTTGTCCATGTTAGTGTACTGAGGCATGGTCATAATGGGCTTGATGAACTTAAGGAGATGCTCCACACATTCCCACCACATGTCATCCAATATCATTCGTTTAATTTTGGTTGCCCTCTCAATCTTGTGTTGTCTCCATATAGACCAATTATTGTTGATTACCATATTGCAAAGTACCACTTTCACTTGCACAAGTCTTCTCAAAACAATTAAGTTTGATTCAGAATGGGTCTCAACAACCTATAACATAAATTAGAACAAATAAATACAAACTATTAGAGGGATACTTTGAAAAAGAATACACATTACACAATCAAATTATGAAAATCAAAAGTTGTAAAATACTAATTTTATTTTTTAAAATTTATTTACCACTACAAGTTCAAGTTCACCTAGCTTCAACAACTTCAAATGTGAGAATAATCTGAAAATTACTTGAGTGATGTGGTTTGTGATGAACATCTGGATGACCTCAACCTCTTCATACACCCCTTTGATCCAACCATTTTGTCCCCAATCTTTTGTAGCACACGATTGATTGAATGGACTGCACAAGGTGTCCAAAAGATATGCTGATATTCCTCTCCAACCAACAAACGAAAACTCTACAATTCTTTGCGTAGTCCTTTATGACTTGGATAATGTTTCTATGTCCCACTTGTTCAATGGAAGAGATAGAGAATACCAATTATAAATGACCCATCTTTTACTTACCCTTCACAATCCATGGATTAGATTTCAAAAACATTTTTCCTTTAGGGGACATTGTTATGATATTTATCAAGGGATGATTTGTTGCATCTTTCCACCCATCTAAAACAATCAATACCCCCATCTCAATCCATTAACCCTTTATGGGCTTCAATGCATCCTCAACTCCCTTGACCGTTCTATCCACCAAGGTGGTCCATACTCTTTCATAATCAACGCCTTATACTGTCTTAGATCTTTATTCACACTTTTGAACATATTCTTCTAGTATAGGGCGGAAACAAATCTAAATGGTAGCTCATTTGCATATAAGCATCTTGCCACATCAATGTCAGGAATTTCCTAACTCTCATTTTGAAATGCAATTTCAAATGGTCACTTTTCTTTGTGTGTAACAAGTTCTTTGATTTCAGTATTAGGGTTAGCTGAGGTAGTATAAAGAGGTGGTCTTCTTTCATAATATTTTTAGAGGGGGACTGCATTCCCTTTGATATATTTTTAGTTTTAACTCCAATGCTTGTATTTTGTCTATTTGCTCTCTCTTTTGCTGCTTCATGCTCCAAAATATATCTTAATACTGTTTCATTAGGTATAGGTGCATTTTTTTATCCAATGCATTTCATGACTCATCTTTTAGGGATTTCACACAAATGACCTACCACTCAATAATATGTACTATTCCTTTCTACATCACACTACCAACATTTCCAAAGAAATACACCACCTTCTGCAAGATCAATATCAACATACTTTGATTGATAAAAAAAAATTCAATGTACTTCCATAAATATGAATTAGAACATGGTTCTATTCTTTCTTTAATGTTGCCTATGGATGAAGAGGTGGATACCATTGTAGTTCATTTTCCTATGGCAATTTATTTTATACATATTCAATATAAAAACAAGAGAATGAAAAATTCAAATAAATAATAGGTAAATCTTATGGACAGTGAAAGAGAAATGGAAAAAAGTAAAAAACTCAAAACAAAAACAAAATCAAATGGAAAAAAAAAAGTTACGTTTTCCACTCATTGTAAGCTTGCAAAAGTGTAGGAATGAGGCATAAACACTTGATGAAGATCCACAAATCAATCTTCCAACTCCTTGCACAGCCAAACTCTTGCTCAGCCGCCTATTTGCTCCACCTCAAGAGGAAGTAACCTATTTGCACACCATAATGAAAGTTATAAGCCAACATAAGTCTTTAGAATCCACTTTTTAGGGTTGTGGATGTCAAAACTCAATTAAATTGGGCATAAAATATGAGCTGGACATCTAATACCACCACTGGCTCACCTTGGTTTGAAGTTGGCCCGTCTAGGTTTGCCCAAGGTTGCTTGGGTCCAACATAGGGTGGCTTGTTTTGAAACAACCCTGTTTGGTCTTGACTCATAGGTGGACCAATCCAAGACCACAGATTAGTTTGTATCCAGGCTAGTTAGGGGGGCTAAATAGGCGAACTAGGTAACTTAGTTTAAATTAATATGCTATAGACTACAATTCTCAGATCTTCATTTTTTACTTTTTTAGTAAGCTTGTAAAAAATTAGATAGGGCTATTTCTTCCGAATCTTTAGTTAAAGGGGATAAATGTATATTTTTAAAATTTAGTGGTAAAAGGTAGGTCAAATTTTTGATATTATTTTTCATTATATTATTTGAAGCTGATGATTAATTAGTTAAGGCTAGTTCTTCATAATTTTTGAGTGGAAATTAATAGTTTCATATTTAATTGGTTAAGGTTTGGTAAAAAAGAAAATGTCAAATTTAATTGTGAATGATGTTCTAAAATTTGATGGAACCTGCACTAGATACTTTCCTTCATTATCTAATAAAAACCTAGATTTAAGAAATAGACACATCGAAAGATTTTTCATCATTAGGATTAGAGGACTTTGCCTGATGTACTAAATCTAAGGGTCCTTTTTTAATACACTAACTAAGATTGAGTGAAAATTTCCACAAGAATGTGAAATGATAGTACATTTTATTAAGGATAATTTGTTTGCTCTATTTTTGACATTTTAAAATTAGGGTTGAGATAGGCTCAAACAAAAACCACTATTTGAATTAAAGCTTTAACAAAAGTAGTTTGGAGGGTAAACCCCTGCAAACAAAATTAAGGTATAGGACAACCTTTTCAAATTCCCAAATTAAAATCCACCTAAATAGACATTATTAAGTTGGATGATACAGATGTGACTACATGGATATGTTTTTGAACAATATCTTAAGCTTCATAATATAGTAGACAAATATGCAATGGTTGGTATGGCCTCATTACATTTGGAACTTTTATCTTATCAATGCTATTAATAGATGATAAATGACAAGAAATGTCAAAATAATTGGCTGGAGAGAATTTAGTCATGGATAGCAACCCACCATATGCAACCATGGAAGGAAAGCTATTTCACCCCATTGACAAATAAATAAATAGGCTCTGTAGTTGTATATTATGGTAAGCAGATGAGAGTGGCAATCTGAGCTGAAACTGTGACATATTTTCAAAGGTGACAACTCTATGTCAACAGACCTATTGACTAAATTAAGCATAATGTTTGTTTGCTGGAACCTTGTATAGGTATGAAAGCTATGAAACACGCATTACATATTGAGTAGTGATATTCAACCTTTGGAAGTTCCACATAAGGCCAAATCATAGGGCAAATAGACAAAAATGCGACTACGTTTTTTAAACTAAGACAAATTACTAAGTTCTCTCCTTAATTGTGGGTAGCAAAAAGAGATAGAGGTCATGCTAGAACTGTTATAGCAACATAGTCTTGAGGTTGTAGGAGTATTAATAGTGAAAAAAGACGAATGATTATTAGAAATGATTTTAAAGCTGAGGGATGAGGTAGTGTTAAAATATTTTAATGTGAAACTTGAGAATGAAAATTCAAAGGAAGAAGAAAGTGTTATTGTCTTCTTATATGCATTAAGTAGTACAAGCACACCACACACACTTAGTGATTGGTTGTATTGAAACAAAAGGTGAGAGTGTGGTTGATATTAGTACACACAACTTTATTGATAGAATATAATGAGCTCAATTATATGGTGCATCCCATCTGTAATTTCTAGTGATGAGAAACCATTTTCTTATTGTGGTAAATAGCATCATATAAAATTGTTAATGGAAGATTAATTGTTAGATTAAAAAAGGCTTTCTGTAGATTTAATTGTAGGTGTGCAATGGCTTTAACAGTTGGGAATAATGTCTATCAATCTTTAGGGCTTATTCAAGGTTGTTAGTATAAAAAAAATTATTAACTTATAGGGATATAATCACCACAAAGTCAAAATATCAAATCCCATAAGGTTGAGAGATTACTTATAAAATAAGGCATAGTGACAACCACATTTGTAGAAGCACAAGATGTGAAAACTCACTGTCCATTGGAGCCTCAACTGATCGTTCAATATCATCACTAGAAATCAAATAATTTAATTTGTTAAGGAAATGTTATATTCAACCATTGTTCATCACAACAAAAGTGTCAGTTCATCTCCCATAATTGTGGTTAACAAGAAGGATAAGTCATTGAGAATGTGCTTTGTTGTCCTCAATTTTGACATCACAAAATTGTGGCAACTCTATGCAATTTTCTCATCGATTTGTAGGTGTATCCTCTATGTTTCAACCCTTTGATAAGGTGTCATAAAGACAATTCATCATCCTTGAATTACACTTTGTACTTCAAATATTTGTGCGCTCATTTTGAAGGTTGTCGTCAAGTTAATCCTTTAAATGCTTATCAAATTGAGTTTCTCTTCTTTGACTACAAGCACTTGATTTTTGGCAATCTTCAAGTTTTTTTTCTTTTTTTTTCTCTTTCTTGTTTGTAGTTTTTAATCTTGTTTTACCCCTAGATTAACAGCCCTTGGAATCTTGCCCATTTGAGCTATCTTAGGCCTCAAATAGAGTTGTCTAGCTTAAGTTATAGAGGAAAAGGTAAACATGTTTTATTAAAAATCCTCCAAAAGTGGGCTTTTAATTTGTAGTTGCACAAAACAAAATTAATATTAATACGTAAAGTGGATTTTGACCCCCACTTTCAAACTTCAACTCATTCTGAGCTGATTTGACCATAGGTTTTTATGTTTTAATGGAATTGGTTTTTTCTTAGTCTATTTTCATGTTACTTGTCATGTCCCCATATTTATAAGATTTTATAATAAATAAATTAATAATAGGATAAATAATAAATAATAATATAAATTATTATGATTTATTATCAATATAATAAGAAACTAAGAATATATAATATATATTGATCAATATAATCATATCATTTATGATATATGATTATAATATAATTAAAATATAATAAATGAATGATAAATGGTAATTAGTTTTTTTAAAACTAATTATTAGTAACCAATATATAATAGATAAAAACTATATTAAGAAATATATTAATTAAATATCAATTTAAATATAAATAATAAATATATTCATATTTAGTAATGAAAATATAAGTGAAAAAGTAATTAACTAAAATAATAATTAGATCCAATCAGTTGTGTCCGTTCAATATAAATTGATCATTCTATATTTATACAAAGAGAAAGTTCAATCAAAAGGAAAGGGGAGAAAAATGGAGAATTATTTGAATAAGATGAGGGCAGATACAAAGGAATGAGATATTAGAATACACATGGAAATATATAAACACACATGACAAATATTTAATATTCTTTAGAAGAAAGGATCATAGACGATAATTATAATTGGTACAAATTTCATAGAAGATAAAGATTTATAAAAAGTTATGTCAATCACAGTGGACCCTAGATGAGATTACTTTCAATTAGGAGCACTAGTGAAATGGGCAATGTAGAAAGAAATGGATAATGTAGAAAGAGGACAATAATCATTACATAGATAGCTACAACCATAAATATATAAAAATGAATAAGGATTTGACATTTTCCTAGTTAGAAAAATTACAAATAGTCATTTCTAAGCGCACATCATTATCATGATTGGAAATTTGAGAGGAAATGTGATAGCTCCCAATAGGGGACATTACATAACTTTATTGAAAACTATAGTTATGTATTAAAAATAATTACATGAGATAGTTTAAATACATTGCATATCATCCACATGCAAATCTCCTGCTAAAAACCCATTACCAATGAAATCCAAATCCCAAACGCATAAAGTGGGATTTTTAAATGCAACTACATATTTTGAACTATAAATGTCATGTAACATGTGCAAGTGGGGATTTGAACCCAATAATACTTGCTTTTGCATTTTAAAAGCTTATTATCGTGTATTTTAACTTAAGTGATGGCATAGAAGCAAAAAAGGTGAGTATTTTTAACTCAATAACATATGTGCTATGTGTATTTGAGCTTTAAAAGTAAAAATATATGTTATTGTTATTAAAAAACCTGTCATTACTTCTCCAAATAAAGGGGTTTTCTTTAAAAGTGCACATGGTGGTGATTTTTGGGTTGAGAGCACATGTTATTGATACCAAAAAGCCTGTTATTATGTGTTTTACTTTAAGTTTTCCCTCAAATAGCTAAGGGTGGCAATTTTTGACTCAAAAGCACATGCTTTTGATTTGGAAAAACCTGTTTTTAGCTCTTTATGACTTATGTTTGACTTTAAAGAGCATATGGTTGCAATTTTAGGATCAATAATATGTTATTGATATTCAAAAGTGCGTTTTACTCACGAAAGATTGTGTTTAGTATCAAAGGCAGTGATTTTGGAAGAGAGAGCACATGCTTCCCCACTTGAAACATATGGTTTCTCTCTTTCCTTCTTGAATGTTTGAAGCTCGGCAAGTTTTGGAAGATGGATGCATGTGTTTTGAAGTTCAAAAACCACGTTTTGCCTCTCATACTTAGGCCGTTTGGCTGCATACTCAAGGGCAGTGATTTTAATAGCAAAAAGACATTGTTTCGAATGTGTTTTGCCTTAAAATTGCATTTGATATGGTCAATATGGTTGCTAATCTTGTGCATTTTAATCCTCTAACTTCCCACACTTGGTAAGCAAAAAATCTTGACTCTAAAATGTATTCGTTTTTAGAAGATTGAGTCAAGATTTGAAATCTTTATCTCTTCCTTTCAATCTTTTCTAAATCTGAAAAGTCTTGAATTTATATCAGATTATGCATAGAGATTTGAAGAGAATTCTACCTTTTCTTTTTGTGGAAAAGAGGTAAGATTTCTTGTGATTTTCATAGTACAAAGTTGTATATATGTTTGTTCTTTTTGAATTTGCAAATCTCGTGATTTCACTTTCAGATTTGCATTTGTTTTGTTGTTTAGTATAAGCTCCTATCTTTTGTTGCGTTTCTCAAAGTTGCATATGCAAATGCTTCATTTTGCTTTTATATATAGTCAGGATTAAAAACCTCATTCTTAAATGAAATTACAAAGGAAAGCAAGCTCAATTTGGAACATGCTTTTGCATCCAAAAGACGCACTTTCATGCTTGTGCACACTTCATCCATGCCTGTTAAATTGCTGCCACATGACCTAAAATTCTTGATGGCAGTTGCTTGCACACTTGCTTATGATGAAAACACAACAATGCATTATAAGTAAATATTATGCTGCCCATTTTCAATGCATTTTTCATGCATGAAGCTTGCTGCCTGCACATGTTATTACCTTTCAATAACCCATTCTTAGATTTTTCCACCATATAAACACATATTTTGAGCTCAAACGCATGTATCTATTCACTGTCTCAAATGTTTCCTGCCATACTCCATACGCTAAAATCCCAAAACTCACACTTGTCCAAAAACACACTGTGGATCCACCTCTTGAAGTTGTTCTCATGTTGTGGAATTTTCATGTTATAGTTGCTTGCACACACAACCTTGGTATGTGAGATGAGATTGCACCAAGTAAAGGTAAAGAGAGAGAAGACGAACTATCAGTACGACTAGTACCATAACTCCATACTACCTTCATAGGTTACTTTATACTGTGAAGACATCAAAGGTACCAATATCTCATATATGGATATCAAAGACTTTTTGAAAAGACTGGAGACTTGCCACAGATGATGTTCATCTTGTCCCCACTTTCCCATTGTCTTCCCACAAACTACTGTTTGTGCAACAAGTGCAAGAAATTTTGATCTACCATCAAGGACAATCAAAGACCAAGATGCGAACACCATCATCAATCTAAACCCACAAACTCTTGATAGGATATTTCAGACCCCCCTGCTCTAGTGGTTACCAACATTTCAAAACATAAGGATTTGGACAGATGGAATTGTTGGTGTTTTTCAACTACTGAACAACAGAAGCTCAATACCAAGACAATAATACTCACAAATCTAGGGATTAGCTATTTCCTATTAACAATTATGTATGCATATTATTTGGATCCAACTTCAACAAAACTAAGACTGGTTTCTTACTCTTTAGGCTTTGCAAAACCAAGGTAGGTATACCTGAGGGATGGTGCAAGTGAATGCTACTGTATGAGAATCTTTTTTAGTTTCATTCTGATTCTCATCTCCTAGCTCTAACATATACATGTTTATTCATTCCTTGATATTTTAAAATGATATGCATCCCTTATAAGCAGATTTGTTCACAATTCTCCTCAAGTTCACAAATATTTCTGGCTATAGTAGCTATTCAAGACTTAGAAATCAGATGCAAACGAGTGCTGACCAGCATTGATAATCTTTGACAGTAAAAATAAAATTGATTTGAAATTTAAGCTTGATGGTTCTTCATGATATTCCCTTCTACAGACCAAATAATCAGATCAGTGCCTAATCTATTGGGATCCAGAGTCTACTCAATTCCTAGACCTTACTGATTGCATTATAATCAATATTATCAGCAATTTTGACTGAGACTCATTCTTACAGATATCCTTTCTATTACCATGGTGATTTTGTCAATTTCACTGAAAGCATTTACTTAATTCTTTGAATTAGAAGCAATAGTAATTTGACATTCAATCTGATTTAATTGCATTCAATTGAATAAGACTTGCTCATACAATTTCAAGACAACCATATAACACAAATGGAGACATGATTCAATCAGAAAAGATGTGGGGATAGCTCATCTTTGCATTGATTTCTTTTAAAAAATTTGCATACAATTGTGAACACTACTCAGAATAACTCAAGACTAAGCATTAAGATCTTAGTCATACTGACACAATTCTCATAGCTCATCTTTGCATTGATTTCTTTTAAAAAATTTGCATACAATTGTGAACACTACTCAGAATAACTCAAGACTAAGCATTAAGATCTTAGTCATACTGACACAATTCTCATAACTTCGCAGAGAAAATATATCACCAAGTGTTCATCAAGAAAATTGGACCAATAGACTTAACAATAATTTTTGAAAGACAGCAGATTGGACCCTTTCTCTAGCCCTGAAATCTCACTTATATAATGTGAGATGCAACGAGCTTCAGGCTAAGAGAAAATGACAGTTGTCCCCTAAGACAAAAATATTTACATTTTGCTGTCATAAAAGACAAAATTACATGTAACAGAAAACTTATACATCAAAGTATTCCTTTGGTAGGTCCCAATTCTGTTACATTTCCAAATGCTACTTTGATTCCTTGGAATATGTAGCCATCAAATTGGTTAATGTTGTGTCATGTTTTGATAATTGCAAATTAACCTCAATTTTGGGATCTCCGCTGGCTTCATCATGAACTGATAAAACCACCTTTATTCTTGTTTCTTCCTTTTCCATGTCAGCATCATGAGCCTCTGAACCTGCAACTGAAATTGGTTGCTTGCTTCCATCTTCTTCTTTCCCCTGATCCTATGGAAGTGCATTGATGATTTGTACTTCATCTTCATGTATCTCATCATCATCACTTTCAGCTTCTTCCAACTGTTCATTAGAAGCAATATCTGCCATCCACTTGTCAAAAAGTGTCATCTGACCAGTTAAACTGTAGGATATCATTTTGCTTCTTAATCACATACTCTGCCTCTTTATCAATGCTAACAAAATCTTGTTTTAAAGAATCAAAGAATAATTGGGCCTTCACTATTTTTTCTGTTGTGGCTGCCCACCATGCATGTCCTTTTTCATTTATGACTTCATTCATTCTTAAACAAAATAAGTCATCTAATTCCTTGACCTACTCATCTTTACTCTTCAATCTATTCTGTTTATCCAAGGCCAATGGGAATAAGTAAAATTTTTCACTTTTATACTTATTTAAAAAACTAACAATTTTCCTCTATAATCCTACTATGCTGTTATCAAACTCTGATAGATCATGAGCAACATTATAAGTTTTTTCAATATGGTCATGAGAAGACCTTATGACAGAGTAACACAAGAATGTAATTTCTTTTCTCCTCTTATCCCACATATTGACAATAGGCTTCAAAGTCTCTTCATTTGCCTTTATATCTTCCCATATATTTATTACCCTGGCTAACTGATCATAAAACAATGGCTATTCAATTTTGTCAATGAGATACATAAGAGCTTTCGCTAATTTGTCTTCATACTGCACATTTAACTGGCATAGTATAGTATTGTGGCCTTTGTGGAGTATCTGGCATTTCAATAAGAGGAGTGGATCTAAAAGGCTCCACTGGTGGGTGAAGGTATGTGATCCTTGGTCTAGTAGACCGTCCCAACATCTTATTTTCAAGTTCAATCATTTTTTGAACTTCTTTATTGTAGGCTTCAAGAACCTTTTCATATTTGCTCTGTAATTCAAACATATCCTTTTCCTCTCTCTGTAGTGGCCAAAATTAAGTGAGATGTACCAACATTTAAATGTGCAACCTCCACATGAGTTGTATCTGCAACTCTCTTCACAATGATACTCCCCATTAAACTAGTGTCATCTGGTTGTGATGATATAGCCCTGGATCCTTTCCTTAGTGACCAAATAACTAAGGCAGCTTGGTCTTCGCTAAAGGTGGCACCTTTTATTTCTTTCTTATCTTGATCATGTAAATCTAGTTTATTTGAAACGAAGTTAAAAACTAGGGCATCTGCTATATCCCAATTGGGTAGCAGTAGAATATTTGATGCTTTCACTATTTGTCTCCCCTCTTCAAGGGTTATATTTTGGAATTCTTGCATCATTTCATCTTTCATTGATTCTACATGGCTGCCTCCTCCATTTCTGGGTGCTCAATCCTCAATTTATTGCACCATTCCTCATATTTTCTCATATTTGCTCTCTATGCAAATTGGTAGAAGGCTCTTGTTTTAACAAAATTGTCATTAGACAAAAATTCATGGCTGGCCTGTTCTATTATAGGGTCCAATTCCCTTCCTCTATAAACTTGGCACTGGAGGCTTTGGAAGGTTTCCTTCATCTAGCTCTACTTGTGTAATGAATACTCCTCCTTGGGACCCCTGCTGTTCAACCTGCTCTCTAGTGAGCTGCTCCTCTCCAATCTGCAAAGGGGATTGAGTAGGTGAATATTCCTCAATGTGAGGACCTTGTTCTTTCATTATTTTTGGCCTCTTAGGAGAGGGCTCATCAGCTCTTTCTTCCAAGACAGCACTAGTGGATCCTATTAATTGTTTACCTTTGTCCACAGTGGTCTTCTCATTTTGGATTATATTGTAGCCTGGTCTTTTTTGGACAATCAATTGTCCAGATCCAACATTGGGAGTGAATACTAGCTTTTTCATAGCCTCTCTGGCTTTATCAGGATAAGCATTAATAAAGAATTGCTTCTTCTCATTCATTATTTCGATTTTCTCAGGAAAAGTTTTCATGAGTTTGCTTATTCTATTTGCCTCTTTTTTTGCATTCTCGAGAGGTTGATACTCCTTATCAAAACAATGTATAAATTCCAAAACTCTTGAAAAAACTCTCCGCTTTTCCTTTTTGGTCGCTTGCTCTTGCAAAGAGAACTTGTTCCTTATTATGTCTTCAGGGTAATAAGACACATGTTTTATTTTACCAAGCTTAGCTTTGTGTCTAAAAGCCAAGTCATAGAATCCCTCCGTATCACAAAAATGGGGATGAGACACTGCCATCTTATATTGATCTAAAATTTTGTATAAAAACAACTAGCCTCCCTTTGTAATAACAAAATGATGGGCTACAGTACAGGTTGGGAAAATTGAACCTCTTGCTCTCTTCACCAAATATTTTTCCTCCAATCCTCCAATTGCCATAATATCTCAGCTATTCCTATCTTTAGTGGCACTTGGTAAGGCAATACATGAGGAGCCCCTTGAAAACCATAAACTCTAATAACAGTAGAAATAGGGTATGGTAAAATGTCTCCCCAGTTATGAGATGCTTTCAAACCAGATGGGTTATCCATGGGTCTAATAAAATTTACTAGTGCCTTAGGCACTTTGGGATTGTCACTTAATAAAAGGCACCTCAACTTTGAGGCAAAATACTTATTAAACCTAACAAAACTAGCATTTTCTGCATCCCAAGTCATATCTGCACTCCACAACTGAATTGGTAGAGCCCCTCTCTCATTCTCTCTATTCAAATGCATTTCTTTACCAAAATATGTTGCTCCTTTGAACAAGAACATGTGCATCAATAGAGAATAATGACCAAAAGTTTTTTCAATCTTGCCTTTAGCAATTCCAACCAAGCTTGTATGGATTTCTTCTGCTAAGTAGGAGGCAAAATAAAAAATAATATCAACACCAAAAGAAGAAATCTGAGCTATGATATACATGAAACTTATAGGCATAAAATTTTGTTCATCTTCCCCAAAAACCCTACATAGACTCATGTATATTTCTATAGCCCGGGAAGTGAAATATTCCTTCTTGAAAGGCTCCCTAGAGGAAGCTGTAATCACTGGCAAGTTTCCAATTTTGCCTATATGTGCCCTCAGTGCACCCTGCCTGATCTTATCCTTTTTAGACAAATATTCTTTTTCTAGACCTTGTAGGTCAATGGGTGTATGATAATCTGATAGTGGCGCCAGGCCAAATACTTCCCTAATTTTCTCAGGGCTTACTGTAATCAGGCATTGACCATCTGTTCTTCTTACTACCCTAATTGCTGGGTCGTAGCTTTTGGCAATAGTCATTAATAAATCGACATCCATGAAGACACTAGGGACCACTAGCTTTCCCAAGTCAAAGTTCCAGATGTTGGCATGAGGGGCAAATAATTTCCTTTTTGAGAACCATTTTAAAAAAAGGGCGAGCCTTGTTTGAGCAGTTCTAGCATCCCTAACCCAATTTCCCTTATCATACAATCCATTAGTGATTTTAAGCCTAGGCTTTAGAAAAATTATTTTCTTTACTTCAACAGTCTCATTTGTTGACGTAGGTAACAACTCGACAAGATCATCATGAATATTTCTGATCAAGTAATCTTCTTGACCAGAGAAAACCTTCTTTGAAGGCATGGTGAATACAATTTGCATAAAACTAGAGTACTTAGATATTTACAGTGAGAACAGGGACTTACTTGATTCTCTGCTACTCTTCTCTGCAATTCTGCAATACTTCTGCAAACAAGTAGAAATCCTTTAACGTCTTGATCACCCCAAGCACAAGTTTTTGATAGCTTTGAATTCTTTTAGAAGCCTAAAAATTTGTTTGTGTATGAAAAGATAGCAAGATCTTCTGCAATATATCCTGTTACTGGTTCGCACGAGGAGCCTTCATTCTTCATAAATAAGCTGTAAGGCAAATAGGGTGGCACCACATTTGGATTTTAAAACTGCGTTATCAATCTCCAAAAATACGACGATCTAGGAATAAAACTAGGGATGACTCGTTTCGCACTTGCCGAGTTGGAAGTCAATCTAGTAAGCTTTCTCCACATAAGCTTTTCTTTTATTGCTGGCAGCTTAGATTGTACCCACTAGCACTTGAGGACACGTGTTGCCATGTTGCTATGTCACCATGCATAAAAAGTGAGCATTTTGTCTATGCGACATAGCGACAGTCATTGATTCCATCTCAATCTAATGATGTACATTTGATCAGTGTTTTAATATGATTGTGGTGGGTCCCTCTTTTTCTTCCTTTGGTCGCTATATCACTATCCTTAAAGAACGAGCAATTCCTCACAGCGACAAAGCACCCATCATTAATGTGAATTTGATTTGACTTGAGAAATTTGCATTTATTTTACTTTAACTGTGATGGGTCCATGCGTTCTTTTCTTTAGTCGCCATGTTGCGTTAAATAATTAGAGTGCAACTCTTGATAGCGACGATCATTGATTTAACTTTAATCCGACGATCAAGATTCTTCATTGGCCCTTTCGTTTGAGTGTGGTTCCACGTCACGTGTGACTTGGAAATATTCTGACATACTAGCCAGTCATATAATATTTTAATCATTTCTTGTGCCACCATAAAACAGAGCTTTGCAGTGTTTCATCTTTTCCAGTAAGGCGCTATGTCACTATCGGCATAAAACAAGGATTTTCCAGTTGCAACATAGCGACCTCTTGTATTTCTTGGAAATTCTGGCACATAAAACACACATGTGCTCAAATGATGCAAATGTGTCAAAGTGATTACCTGGCTTACTACTAATGAAGTCAATACGTGGTACTCGCTTTTAGAGTTGTTGCCACATTCGCTTTTTCTGTCAAGACGCTATGTCGCTACCGGTGGGATTTCTTCGTTTCCCGATCGCGACATAGCGACCTCCTTAAAACTTTTTGAAATCCCAATATCGTGAAAATATCCATATTCTGCCATGATTACTGTAATCAATTCTTCTGACAGGGAATTGAAGTCACACAACCATACTAACATCCAAGAACTTTACGGTGCCCGTCCGTTTCATAATCTCCCGCTTTTTCTTAAGTTCCCGGCAAGGCGCTATATCGCTACTGGCAGAAAAAAAGGATTTTCCGGTTGCGACATAGCAACCCACCATAAATGTCAAAACCCGGTGATGCAAATTGTAACCTGTTCCAGCTGGTCCCTTCTTCAATACTGACAGCTTTGACACTAGTCACATCGCTGAAAGTTCAAAGCATTTAAAAGATCCGGCGCCCACTTTCCACTTTATGACACCGTTTTTATATTTCACGGTAGTCGCTATGTCGCATAGGTTAAGATCTTCGCATTTTCTTTATGCGTCATAACGACCATTGTAGATCTTGCAAAGATCTGACAGTGCAAACGACTTTGGGAACAAAGAAACAGAAAGGTGAAAATTTAACAAATCCGAAGGAATATTCGAAATTCAAATTAGCTTCGCACCCAATAAACATTTAAAATACACAAGACTGAACACATTTATTTGGGACACAAGATTTATTTTAGTAGGGTTTCATACAGGGGTAAAAATTTGCAAAACCAAGAAACCAAACCCTAATAAGCAGGATATAGAACTTATTTAATTTTTACACCTAGTTTTAGGAAGACTTCACCTTGTGAAAAATTAGACCAACAGGAATGATGACATCGCACATTGTATAAAGTAGGAGAATGACAACTAGTTATGAAAGGAGAGCACCTCAATCAGGGACCATTTTGAGTCTATCTTGGACATTTTGGTTGAAGAAAAGAGGGCTGAAAAGCATAAATATGAAACTGAGAAGATACTTCGATCTTGCTGGTCCAGTCAGGTTAAAATCCAAAATAAGAGGTAAAGGAAAGGATGACACATCCGCCTCACATCTAGAACCCTTGGTAGTATAGACTTCAAAGCTTCCCATCAAAGGGGGCAAGTCAACTAGTCTTGTGCTTGAAGTGAAGTCCGTAGGGCCTTAGAAAATCCATATTGATCCAAGTGATCATGAGCTGTTAGTGCCACCAAGGAATCCCTTTCCAAAGGGACCTCCTCTTGTAGAAGTGTCGGTTTCCACAGTTCATCTTGATCCTACAGCTGCTTTAGACGAGTTAGTTGATTCACCATTGGATGTGGCCATGGATACCTTTCCTACAGAGTAGGCACCTTCTCATGAGGACCCAATCTTGGTTACACCAACTTTGCCTATATCCTTTGCTACCCCTACAGTCTTGGTTGTGGATCGGTATCATAGTTTGGAGAGTGCATTGGATGCATACTCCATGACCATTCCTAATGTCATGTTTCCATCCATGGCATTGGTGAATACCTCATCTACACAGTTTGAACAACTCATGGCAAAGCTGACACACTATAGTCCAACTCTAGTCACAATCTAGAATGAAGCTCCACCCATTGTGAATACACTTGCACAAGTTGGTCCAGTATCTACTTTGGCTACCACTACTGCAGCAAGATCCTCTTCATTCTCTTTTGTTCCTTGGCTTATCGTAATTACTCAAAAGAGAAAGAAAGAAGAGCTCCCACTTGAGGATCATGATTTCAGGTAGGTTACTAAGGTCAAGATCCCTAAAAGCAAGAAGGCAAATATGATTTCGAAGGTCATGGTTGATGATAACAACACCAAGTATGCATAGGTAGTTGAGCCTCTTGTTCAAAAGCCAATGGAAGATATGCAATTTAGTGACAATGAGCTCACCACCATTGCACTTGGCAAACAAATTCACTTGGCTTGTCAGCTGTTGTAGTAAACTTCTTGCTAGGAAACGAACTTTCTTCTGCTTAGCCATAACACATTTTTTGCACACACCATTAGTAGGCTTCACAATTTTTGGTAAATCTCTAATAGCAAATGTACTACTAGCCTTCACAATATTATCAAAGTTTATATGACAAAACCTTCTATGCCACAACCAATTGTTATCAACTTTTGCAATCGAACATGTCATCTCTGTAGGGTTCAACTGAAAAACATTATCTCTGGATCTTGTACTAGTGCCAATCAACTTACCATCTTTATCCTTAATAATGCATGTCTTCTCTTTGAGTTGTAACTAATATCCCTTATTAACCTATTGTCCAACACTCAATAGGTTACACTTTAATCCATCAACAAAGTAAACATCATCTGTGTTAGTTTTCCCATCAAGAGTAATAGATCCTATTCCCTTCATATGACAAGCCACATTGTTACCAACTCTGACAATACCTCCATCATGACTATTAAACTTAACAAATTTATTCATGTCACCAGTCATATGCTGCCAACAACCACTGTCTATGATCCAATCAGCTTTCTTTTCAACCTTTAAACTAGGGCTTTCTCTTCTCTGACTTCTATTTCATGATTTTCGTCTTTTATAGCTACAAATCGTAACTCATCATCACTTTCACTCTGAACTCTCTCATCAGACGCATCATCTTCATTTGCATACAAACAATCTCTAGACCTTCTAGACTTGAAATTCTTTTTATACTTTTTCTCTCTCCTAGGACCTTTAGAAGCATAATGACCAAATTCATTACAAGTCCAACATTTAAAGATTATCTTAACGTCTGGGTCTCTCCTTCCAAGCAAGGCAATTCCTTCTTCAATCCTTTTGTTTCTTTAGATCTGGATTTGTTGTTACTAGCATAATCTTTACTAGTGCTTGCAGTTCTTGACAAGGAAGGGTGAACACTCAATGAACTAAAAGCGGTTTCCACTCTAGGAAAATCTCTAGCCTGCTTAAAACTCACATCTATTGCTTCCAATCTTCCAAGAAGAGTCTCTCTGGTAAACTTCTTAGTACAAGGTATCACTTGCTCAATCATCTGCGTTGTTTGCTTGAATGGTGGTGTCAAGGTTTTCAAGATCTTCCATATAATCTCATTTTCACCTTTAGATCCATTTCTGATATTCTACCAATATAACTTCTTACATATTCATCTTCCATCATCTTAGCATCTTGAAACAAACATATCCAATTTTGCAATTTGATTCTCTTAGCATGCTTATCACCTTCAAAAGTAGATTCCAAAGCTGTCCAAATTTTACGACACATTTCTAAGGATTTTACACGAGTGTTTTCATTGTTAGGAAAAGATGACAATAATGCTTCTTTGGCAAGCACATTACACATAAATAGATCTCTTTCAGCTGTTATCGACAAAAGTATAACAAAGCCGACGGGATTAGTTAGTACCCGAAAGGTTGTGCGATGATTGAGTTGCCCCTTTGCGATATATGTATGTCATCCTATTAAACTATGGATCATCAATATAGTTGTACTCGTGGTTATATACTTCGCTTATATGAATAAAGTACTCTCTTGTTTTGTGTCATATTCGGGTCTTTGAGTTTACCTCGTATGGTACGCATTTGGTGCCATTGTCTTTGGAACCTGGTATCAAAGACATGTTTTGAAGATTGATGCTGAATTTACGTAATAAGGATCAAAATAAAAGAAAAGAATATGATGATGTACACACAACACATGAAGCATTAATTCGCACACAACAAGCAGAATGAAGGTATAGACTTTAGCAACTCGCCGATGAGTACAGAGGGGGTGTTACTAAGGGTGACCATGGTGCCATGGGAGCTCTGACTGACAGAGTACATTCGGCTAACCATCCACAAGAGGACTTGATAGAAGAGACAAGGGAAGAGTTCCAAAGACTGAGGTTGATCAAAGAATCAAGGGAGGAATTCCTGGAGTTGTATATGCCAAGGTTGAAGAATCCAGACGGAAGAGAAGGAACCAACACGGCTCGAGGTGTTAAAGGAGCATGAGCGTGGGGTGAACTCTTCGTCCCTGACTAGATGAACATATGCAGTTTGAAAATTGAACAACTAGGTTGTTAGAACTCATCACACTAGCATAGACAAATGTGGTTGTATAGAGTAACGCGGTTGTGCAAAATGTGGGTACTTAGAACAACATGGGTGCATAGAACAACGTAGGTGCGCAACAAGCACATAAGTCAACTGGAACAAAATAGAAGCTAATGATGGCAGGGGCGAAGGAGAAATTGTCTAAATTTACTAGTGATGGGACGGTCGACCTAGTTTGACACTGTAAAACGTGTGAAACGATATGGATTGCAAATGGCCTAATAGATGAGGATGATTGAATCCGTCAGTTTCTAGCTTCCCTAAGAGGCATATTAATTGATTGGTTTTTAGACATTGACCAAAGGTGGCCACATGGGTGGAACTCAAGAAAGAATTTACAGTAGAATTCCGACTACCAAGGGATGACAATGAGATTGTAGCGGAAATCTACAGTACAAAGCAAGGGAAGAATGAGACAGTCTGTGGATACACAAGGAGACTGAAGGAGCTGGTGGGAAAGATGGAAAACCCGCTAGCCGATGGGTTGAAGTAATGATGGTTTGTTGAAGGGCTACAATCAACACTTCGGAAAAAGATGAAAATAGTACCTCTGACATCGTACATTAATGCATATAACTGGGCAATGGATTTAGAAAGCGAACACAAAACAGGGAAAAAGAAGAAGAACATATCTTTTGACTTGGAAGACTCATACTCTGAAAGTAGTTATGAAGAATCACATAAAATGATTCGAGCATTATAGAAAGATATGTTGTGTATGATGAAAGAATTAAAAAGCAAGAAGAAAAACACAGAAGGGGAACTATGGTGTACAAACTGCAAGGAGGAAGGCCATACAAAGGGCGTTTGCCCCAAGAACTAGTTTTATGATATCTGCCAAATTACTAGACATTCCACTAGAGAATGTCTGTTCAATATGAAAACAAAAAGTCACTAGCAAGTGCTACTTATGCAAGAAGTGTCCAAGCTCGGGAGTTGTGGGAATAAATACAAACAATGACGCGGCAACTTCAAGAGGGTATTGAAACAATTGATGCAAAAGAGGAGGCATCAACAATAACAACAACAATAATGGGGGCCACAGCCGGATTCGATATGATCCAACTGGATGACCAATGATACAATGCTGCCCATGCAATCTATGGGGTCACTTCGCAAGAGATTGTACCATGAAGGGAACACCGCAACTATTGTGTAGATGGTGTGGTCCTATAGACCACAAAGACTCGAAATGCCCCAAGTCCGAGGTGAGCCTATTGACTATAGAAAGAAGTGAGGAAGAAGTATTAACTGTCACCCATGCACAAGCAAAAAAGGTGACATATCTAGATCCTGAAGAGGAGAAAAATAAGGATGCACCATGCAAAAGCAGAAATAGAAAAGGAGATGATGGCCGAGAAAATGCAAATGAATGACACTACGGGTACCTCAAGGAGGACCTAGGTGGAACATAACATTATACAACAAATAATGCAAGTTGAGGTTCCTATGAAATTGAACATCTGTCTTCTTGCAATGCCATAGCTAAGAACAACAATCCTAAACATGACACCATCCCCAAAGAGGGATGAGCCAAGGAAGAACACTCATAGTGGAAGTGAAGCCCCCACAACAAACCCAATGTTACTTGCATTGAACAAAGGAAGACACCCGACTTGGTAGAGATGAGTATTCTCAGAACCATCCTAGTGGACACCATTGTGGACGAAGGATCTGGTGTAAATGTACTACCTGAAGAAATGTGGAAGAAGTTAGGACAACCAACCCTTTGGCCGCCTACATTCCAATTGCTTAGTGACGACCAACCTGAAATCAAATCCCTCGGGACTTCAATGGCATAGATTGTAACAATCGGGACACAACCCTTCCTGTTTGACTTTGTGGTCATTTCGCTAGAAAGGAAGGGTTCCAACACCATCCTTGGAAGGGGTTGGCTAGTACAAGCAAAGGTGAAACGTGACTGAAAAGGAACACTCTTTCGATGGAAAGAGGGGGTTGTAGGTTCATAATTGTCCTACACACCCAAATGGTGGGAGAAGACGTGGCGTCCTCATCAGACTTCGAAGGCGAAGGAGATGACAAAGGAAAGAAAAGGATGGAACTCGACAAAGAAGGAATTCTGAAACTAGGAGGATCCGATGATGATGACTTGGACTCATTGAATGGCCTACTCCATTGGAAAATGGAGGACTACGAACTCTTCCCAAGTTGTCACATGTTAGGGGTGGAAGAAGGAAATAAAGGCGATGAAAAGAATGCATTCCCAACAGAGTACGGAGAATTCAAGGAAGGAGACGCACCGATAGACGAAACACCTACGCACACATTTAGCGAAGAGAAACCCATTAAATATGAAGAACCTATGGTGAAGAATATGAACTTAGGGGATGATGCCAACTTGAAAAACATTTTTGTGGGTGATGATCAAAATCCTGTACTGAAAGCAACAACATTCAAAATATTCATGGAGTATAGGGATGTTTTTGCATGGACGTACAAAGACCTAATGGGAGTGCCACCAAAATTATGTGTCCACCGGATCCCACTAATACAAGGAGCGATACCTAGACGGAAGTGACCATACCAGATGAATAAAACTATTGTGCACGAGTCAAGGATGAGATTAATCGAAGTGGGTGTCTCCAATCGTAATCTCACTAAAGAAGGATACCACTCAAATAAGAATATGTGTGGATTTTTGTTGTATGAATGCAGTAACAATTAAGGAGGACAAGCACCTGACCGTACTCAAGGACTGTATGTAATGACCCTTTCCAATAGGCCACTAAAAAAAACCCTAAATTTAATACATTGCTGAAATTATATTGCTGAATAAAAGAAATAATAGTGCCAATGTATTCATTCAATGAAAACCAAATGTTTTTACAAATGATATGGCAATTTTCAGCACCAAAACATTATGACATGGCACATTACAGAGAAACCCTAATTGGCTGTATACAATTGAGAACTTGTTGCAACCTCTCATAATGTGCCAATTAGGGTTTCTCTGTAATGTGCACATCTCCTTATCATATATGTTGAATGATCTCTCAGCCCCTCTGAGTTTCCTACTCTCATAAGCTATAGGATGCTTGTCCTACATGAGTACAACACCAACTCCCTCTCCAGAAGCATCACATTGAAGCTCAAATGGCTTTGTGAAATCAGGCAATGCTAATATTGGGCATGTAGTCATTATTTCTTTGAACTGCATAAAACACTCTTTTGCCTCCCGAATCCACACAAATGCCCCTTTCTTCAGCAAATCGGTCATGGGCGTTGCATGTCGTGAGTAGCCACTAACAAACCTGCAATAGAATCCACATAGACCAAGGAACCCTCTTAACTGTGTAAGGTTCTCTGGTGGTGGCTAATCAACAATAGCACGGATCTTTTCAGGATCCATTCGCACTCCTCCTGCACTAATGATGTGTCCAAGATACAACAATTCTGTCATCCCCAAATCACATTTGGACTCCTTGGCATACAAGGACTTGCTCTGTAAAATGTTCAATACTGTCTCCAAGTGATCTAAATGTTCCTGCCATGTCCTGCTATAGATCAAAATATCATCAAAGAACACTAGCACAAATTTCCTCAACTGATGGTGGAAGACCTTGTTCATAGTGGATTGAAAAGTGGCAGGTGCATTAGTCAAACCAAAAGGCATGACTACAAGCTCGAAATGCCCAAACCAAAAGGCATGACTACAAGCTCGAAATGCCCATAATGACATCTGAAAGCAGTTTTTTCAATATCCTGCTCTCGAACTCTGATCTGGTGATAGCCTGATCTCAAATCAATTTTTGTGAAATAACAAGCCCCATGCAATTCGTCTATGAGCTCATCGATGCGTGGGATGGGATACTTGTTCTTTATAGTTCTCTTATTCAACACCCTATAATCAACACACATTCGTAGGGTTCCATCCTTCTTTTTTACCAAAACAACAGAAGATGCAAAAGGTGACTTACTTGGTCTGATGTGTCCCATTGCTAGCAACTCCTTGATGGTCCTCTCGATCTCATCTTTGAGTTGTTTTGGGTGTTGGTATGGTGTGATCATGACAGGCTTAGCACCTTCCTCCAGCTCAATAATGTGCTCAATACCTCTATCTGGTGGCCTGCCTGGTGGAATCTCACTGAATACCTTCCCATACTTGATTCTCAATTTCTGAATATCTGGATGATATTCAATCTTATGTTGCTCCCCTTGGGTAGGCATCAAGAGGCATATTGCTGCCCACTCTATATTATTATGCTTGGCTAATCTCTCCAACCGCCTAAATGAAATAGTCCTAACATCACCATTACGGATAGCCTTCAGCACATGAGTCCTGCCATCCACCACGAATCGTATCTCGATATCCTCCAATCTCAGGGTAACCTCCTTCAAAGAATGTAGCCATTGCATCCCAAGTACTATGTCCATGTCACCCATGTTGACCACATGATAGTTTGCCTTAAACTCATAGTTGTTTAAGCACAAAGGTAGATCTCGCACCATCCTATCACAATGAAGAGTATATCCATCGACTACCTTAACTCTCAGTCCCTCGAACTCCTCAGTAATTAGTCCACACCTCTCCACAAATCGTGCATCAATGAAATTATGCGTGGCACCTGTATCCAATAGAGTAATAACCTTCTGTCTTAACAAGACTCCTCGAAATCTGAAAGATCCCTCTCTTTGAATACTAGATAGACGTGCCTCCTGTAAATGTATCTCTGGAGCCTCTTTTTTCTCAGCACTATCTACCTCTTGTTCACCCTCTGCCTCATTAGGATCCTCATCATGGTGCTCTGAGCTCTCTGAATCTGAACCCTCATAATAAGCCCACATCGCTCGGTTAGCCTTCCTCTTAGGCCTCATAGGACAATCATGACCAAACTCATAGGGACCTTTGCAAAAGAAGCATAGCTTTTTTCTACGCAAGTCATTAAGTGTTTCCTTATCCCAAGGTGCAGCTAGCTTTCCTTTTGAGTCACTAACCTTCTCTTTACAATTGCTGAATTCCCCTTTGTTATCTCTAAATGATGAAGAACCCTTTGAACTAAATCGGTTTGCTGGAGCTGCAAGTTCCATACTGCGGGCTTTCTTCATGGCTTCCTGTACTGTAGGAGGATCAAAGGCCTTTACCCACCCCTTGAGTGGTTCAGTTAATCCCTCTGTGAATAAAATAACTAGCCTCCTTTCTGAAATGTCAGGCACCATCATTGCAAGCTTCTGGAAGTCGTTGATAAATTGTTCTAAGCCTCCTGACTGTCTCAACTGGGCTAACTCCTAGAAATAAACTTCAAGATTTTTTTCATCAAACCTTTCTATCAATCTATCCACAAACTCCTTGATAAGTGGTTACTTGATTGTGTTGCAATGTGATCATGCCATGTGTCCACCAATCATGTGCTGCCCCATCTAAGTGTAAAGTGGCATAATTGAGTGCTTCAAATTCTGTCATAGTCTTCAGAGATAGGAAAGTATCCACCTTATGAATCCAAGCACGAGTAGTCATTTTTCCACTGCCATCAAATGTGGGTAATACCAACTTGTTGGTGACCTGTTGCAACTCACTGTGTTTATCTACTTGCTTCTGCCTGGCAGCTCTATAGTTCAGGTACCTGTCAAATGTCCATCCATCCTGTACATATTCTGGTAATGAATCCCACTCATTCCTTGCTTGTCGGAGTTCATCTACAATATCTGTTACCATAGCATCGGGTGTGCGTGCTAGAGTTTCTTCTCTGAATGTAGGACGTGTGGGTTTGTCAGCTGTTCCAAACCGTGTCCTATGTTGTGATCCTGCTATGCTCTTGTCATCCTGGTCATTATTATGATTATTTCTCCTATTTTCCCCAATCAAATGTTGCATCATAACCATCATTGCCTGTGTACTTGCCTCTATTGACTGTAGAAGCCTCTCTTGTTGCTGTAAAGTCTCATCATCTCGCACACTTCTGGATGGGCTTTGAGCATGTCTCTCAGCCATATTCTCAATTATGTTGGTTCTTTTGTAAACTAAATTAAATGGTGGCTGGGTAACCCTATCAGGCTGGCAGGAAACCGCTTTGATACCACTGTAATGACCCTTTCCAATAGGCCACTAAAAAAAAACCCTAAATTTAATACATTGCTGAAAGTATATTGTTGAATAAAAGAAATAATAGTGCCAATGTATTCATTCAATGAAAACCAAATGTTTTTACAAATGATATGGTAATTTTCAGCACCAAAACATTATGACATGGCACATTACAGATAAACCCTAACTGGCTGTATACAATTGAGAACTTGTTGCAACTATAGATTGAAATGAAGAACCTGGATTGATCAAATGGTGGAGACTGAATGCTGAAGATGATATGATGAAAGTGCAACTCCAATTGAAACTCCAAACCAGCAATTGAGCACAAGTGAAAGGACTGAAATATCCTTCCCACCACTGCAATAATTCAGGTGATCTTTCACACCCTCAAAATTGCGTACCAATTGAAATTTTTCGTTCTCAATGGCCAATTGTGACTACTTGCAGAAACCCTAGGCTCCACAACACACATCAGCAAATATCAATATAAATCTCGATGATAGGCAATGGGCCCTCAATGCCCATTTATTCTTTTTTCCTCGATAGGTCGGCCTCCTTTTTAATTTTTTCTCCGCTTCTTCTAGCAACCTCTAGAAGATTTATTTATTTATTTAATATATAAAGTTACCTTGCAATATATATTTTTTTAATTGATAACTTTATAATTAATTCCTCCAAAAAATGGGACATTACACTGTATGGAGAGATGTAGATGGGCATGAATAGCACTAAATCCTAAGAAGTGTAGATTCATGGTGCCTCAAGGAAAACTATTAGAACACATCTTGTGTAAGGCAAGCTTGAAGATAGATCTGGACAAGGTCTGAGTGATATTTAAAATGTCACCGTTGACAGATGTGACCAAAGTAAATCATTCATGGGACATATTGACTGCTACAGAAGGTTCATCAAAAATTTCACCGAAGTGTCTTACCCTCTCGACAGATTAACTTGCAAGGGGTAACCCTACAAGAGGGAAGCAAAATAGGATGATGCTTCTAAGGAGCTGAAAACACGATTGGTCACAGCACCTATCTTGGCTTACCCAAACTGGTACAAGGAGTTCCACATACATATTGATGCATCAAATTTTGCAATCAAATTAACACTTGCTCAAACAGGTGATCATGGATTAGACCACCCGGTTTACTTTACAAGTAGACTCTTGTCGAAAGAAGAAAAGAACTACGACACGAACTAGAGGGAAGCTCTCGGAATGGTGTATGTTGTACAGAATTTCAAGCACTCCTTACTAGCAACCTTGTTCGTGTTTTACATAGACCATCAATTTTGCTGTATTTGGTAAATAAACCAATCATTCAGGGACGGATAAGTAGATGGTTACTTCTCATACAAGAGTTCAAATTTAAGATTGTAGCATGTCCTGGAAAAAGCCGCGTGAGCGCAGATCACCTTTCTAGAATCAAGTTAGGGGAACCACCTGAGGGAGTCCATGATGACTTTACGGACGCACAATTGTTTCAGATCACTGTACTTCCATCTTGGTATGTGAGTATCAGAGAGTATCGTTCAATGGGTCAGTTCCCGAGAGAAATGCAACCAAAGGAGAAAAGGAAACTCGGACTAAGAAGTTGAACATTTCAGTTGATTAACGGACTACTATACAAAATGGGACCTGACCAAATCTTGCGGTGATGCGTTCATGAAGAAGAAATATTGAGAGTATTAAAGGAAGCACACGAAGGGACAACAGACGGGCATATGGGGCCAGACACAACTGCACGAAAGATACTCGTAGGGCTATGGTGGCCTACTGTGCACAACAACGCCAATGAATGGGTCGTTGGATGTGATACATTACAGAGGTGGAAAGCCATTGACAAGGGATTTTATGCCCCTGAACCTTTCACAAGCATAGGAACTCTTCGAACGGTGGGGACTTGACTTTGTTGGACCACTGAAGGTAAGTAGAGCCCGCAAATGTTGATACAATGTTGTAGCAATGGAGTACCTCACAAAGTGGGTAGAGGTGATGGAGCCCTATTTTTTGGAAAAAATCAGGTCTCCATTTATGGAATAAGAATGGTAAATTAATGAAAATGAGTCTCTTTCCTACTTCACATGAGGATTGTGCTGACAAGGAAGAGATTTGGAGATTTCAGAGGTAGTGTTGCAAAGCAAGATTACTATGTCCATCACAATGATCCTAAGAAACCTAATGTATCAACATGTGAAGATTCTTTATAAGTAGTATGATGTTGGGTAGAACATTCTATTCATCACAAAGATTCAGAGACACGTCAATTCTCTGCAGGCTGATATACTTTCAATAGAAGGAAGCTTCAGTGAGTTTATTAAGCTTGGGCAAGGAAATTCTGAAATTGACGTTGCTGGTGATCGAGAACATATGAATTCTCAGGCCTTAGATAGCCCTCATCCAGTAAATCCACCATATTGTTGCACATGTGGACAGTTGTTTAGGCACCTTTGACCAGTTTGGTAAACAAACTTTTTGCTCTGCATAATGGGACTTTTTGTGTTGTCAAGAACAGTTCAGTTCTCTACAACCAGAGACTTCTAATTCAGAAGAATTAAGTAGCAGTGGCATCAGTATTTTCTTAACATCCATAGCTGACAGTCATATAGCAACACACATTTCAGCTACCTACAGGACATTTCTCTTAATTCAGAAATGAATATCTGACACACAACTGGTGGAGCAATGCAGTCATAATTGTTAGCAGCAGATTTATCTCATATTAAGCTCACTGCAATGATTCTACCAGATTTTCCGCATTTAGTCATAATCGATCATTCCCTTTCGGCAGGCATAATCAACAAACAAAGTCTTAGTTTCAGTGATTTATAAATCTTGCGGTGTTGAAGGTGAAGATTGGGAAGAGAAGTTGTCATTGACATTATGGGCATATCGTACCTCCTACAAAGTCACCACGGGACACACCACATTCTAGTTAATGTATGGTCAGGAGGCCGTGGTACTAGCAGAGTTAATGGTACCAAGCTTACGAATAGCAATTGAGAACAAGTTGGGAGACATGGAGAGTCTTAGGGAGAGGATATACAACCCAAATACGCTCGATGAATGAAGACTACAAGCACAATGGGCTATAGAGATTTGACAGCTTAGGTGCAAGGTCTGATACGACAAACATTTGAAACAAAACAAATTCATGCTAGGCCAACTAGTACTAAAATATAATGGGCGTAATGAGATCAAACCTGACAAATTCAAGGCGAAGTGGGTCGGGCCATATAAGATCCGTAAGTTAGCGATAACAGAGCAATCAAGCTCTGGATGTTGGACAAGAATGAAGTAGCCAACCCAATAAATGGTTCGAAGTTAAAAATTTATCAAGCAATATGACAAGCAGCACGGGCTGCTGTACGGTATAAGCACATGCCAACGCAAGAAAACACCATACTTGTGGGTTGGCGTGGATTGGTAAAATTGTACGATATTAAGAACATGTAGGAAAGTAGTCGTACGACCACAATGGAATACATAGTGTATGGAAATTAGGAGACACTTACAAGTATAAGGAGATAAACAAAAAGGGGACATTGTATGGCCGTATGAGTGAAGGTTGAAAAGAAAATACAAATGTTATAAGGAGCTGTTACATGCCATCAAACTACACAGTATCGACTTGTTGGGAAGGAGCAGTAAGGAATAAAGGAGTTGTACAGAGGAGTTGTGAGGAGCTATTTTGAAGCAAAAAGCCTAACCGTTTTCTTGGAAACAAAAAGGTAAAAGCGGAGACAGTTATGGAGTCGGCTGGGAAAAGAGCTTGGAAAAAGAAATCTAAAGAAGGTTCGGCTACCAGTAAGAGGATGAATAAGAATGTAAAGACATTACCCTTAGGCAAGAGGATGAATAAGAATGTGAAGACATTACCCTCAGACATCTGTGTTGCAAGAGGGATGAGCTTGAGCAAAAAGGACAAACAACAAGTGTAGACGGTTGCAACAATGCCTCTCACGCCTTAGAGCATACCATTTGAAGGTTTGAATGGGTTGGAGTGTAGGAAATGGTGGCAAGATGTCCCCGATGATCACGCAGTAAAAAATAACATAAGAAAGGCACATGTGGAATGGGCAATCCGAATGCCAGTCTTCTGCATTCGAGAGTACGAGGCCTTTGTATGCACAATGATAGACACTTATGATAAGTTTTCCATAACAAGCTCATTTTCGTACCTAGGGTGGGACTTGGTGATTTCTTTTAGGGCAGCAAACTTCACAAGGGTATTTTGCATACCTGGACATGCACAAGGAGCCAGGAAGATTGACGAAAAACCCAAGCAATTGAGTCCGGAGGCAAAGGTGTGCCTGATAGAGATGGTGTGCAGCAAACTATCTCAGTTAGAAAAGGTGTTGATGGACACTTCTAAAGGTAGAGGATTGAAAAAGTCCAACATTCAGGAGGGAGAGTGGCATTGCTTGATGGACTTGGTTAAGAGCAGGCTCACGGGATCAAGTCGTGCGTCATATATTTCTTTTCTGCAAGCAGCAATGATGAATGAAATTATGAAGGGGAAGGTGTACGATTGGGCAACAGTATTTGCGGAACACATGTACGAATTCATGACTTTGCAGGACAAGACATGTTATATGCCCCTTTACGTCATTGGATTGTTCCTCAATGCTACAACACAAATGATTCCCATTGACAGGCTGGAGGTTAAGCTTGGCCCACTTGCTCCAAGTGAGCCCCCTATTATGCAGTGGAAGCATTTAGACACACCAGGTGGGTAGAAGGGCACGGTCAGGTAGAAGTGACCTAGGCAGGAGATAGACATAGGCTCAGAGGACGGGAACATAGATAGCGGGAGACAAGATATGTCATCCGAAGATGATACCGGTGAGACAGATGAAGAGGATGAGGATAGCATGTTACTATTGCCATGGCCTACCCTCTTTGCAACATCTCATTTGGCTCCTTTAGGTGTGCACATTCCTGGCTTCGGACAATTTAGGCAACCTATAGTCATGATCCCAGTTACAGTAGCAACCCAGCTAGTACTAATAGGGATTCCAAAGCCTATTGTTGTTCCGGAGGCAGTGCTTACATCACAAATAGAGTCTCATCCATCGCCACCTACAACTTTATTGGAAGAGGTGGAGATACATGAGTGATGGATACTTGCACAGGAGGAGGCACCTAAGAGTCAGAGGGCACCATAGGTCCAATTGGATGTAGTTGGTTCAGACGCTGTGGTCACCATAGATGTTGCATTATTGTCCAAACCAGTCAGTGAGGATACCAATAGGGAAAGAACAACACAAGACTTGAGTGCTTATCTGAGTCAGAGGTTTAACATCAGGCCAGTAGCGTGGGCATCCAGTATTTTCTCGCCTATGAGGGAAGTGCCCCAGGAGGAGGACCCTATAGTTCTGCAAAAGGAGAGTCACCCCATTGGTACATATGAGCTACCACCTCCACCTCTGACGGATAACACTGCCAAGAGGATATTGGAGGCAGTTGAGATAGCAATGGGCACACAGGACCGGCACACATCAGGATTATTGACAGATATGGGAGAAGATGTAGAGGCATACTTGGCTGATATAGTGACTTGAGGTTGCCAAGTGGTGATTTTTGCGCAGAGATGTACACTAGAGATAGTTGTGCAGGAGCTAGAGCATGTTCTATTCATTATGCAAGTGAGTTGCCCGACTGCCTTTTCAATATGCTTTGAGGCACGAGGGTGGCCTAATACAGACTTGATGCGACAAGAGTGGATTGCGAGAGAGCCAGTAGAAGAGAGCTGAGTGGAGAACCTTACCCGAGAAATAGTGCAGGTGTATTGAGACGCCTACTATGCTCTACGTAGGAGTCAGAGAGATCAAGTAGCAACAGAGAGGGCTCAAGAAGAGACAACTACCCGATTAGTGGCAGTAGAAGTAAGGTTGGCTACATAGCAATCAGCTTGGGAGTCAGAATGGGCAACACTCATTTCTAGTTGGAGGTAGTTAAATAGGAAAGGGAATAAGAGAAGGCAACATTCTTATCTCAGCTTGAATAAGAAAACAAAGCAAACAATTGGCTACAAAAGGAGTCAGAAGAAAAAGAGGCGGAGCTCAAGAATATAGCCAAGATGATGAAGAAAGCTTTAGAGATTCAGATGCAGGCGAAGACAGATCTGAAGACAGGGACTCAACAGGTGCATGAGTTATGAGTATAGTTGCACCCTCCTACATAGTCATGTTTTGATGTACTTAGTGGTCTTGATTTTGTCGTTTGGAGATGACTCTTCTTTTTTGGGGGGATGATTTTATCGGCAAAAGTATAACAAAGCCAATAGGATTAGTTAGTACCTAGAAGGTTGTGCGACGATTGAGTCGCCCCTTCGGGAGATATATGTATATCTTCCTATTGAACTACGGATCATGAATATAGTTGTACCCGTGATTGTATATTCTACTTATATGAATAAACTACTATCTTGGTCTGTGTCATATTCGAGTCTTTGAATGCAATAAATATCCGTTTACCTTGTACGGTAAACATCAGCTTCACTACACTCTTCAAGTTTTCTTTCTTCGACAATAGACATCTCATTCTTTGTCATCAACTAATATTATGGACCCATGCATAGGAGATGTGTCTTCATCTTCTTTTTCCAACTATCATAGTTAACTCCATCAAACTTAGGACTTCCTTTTATGAAATGACTTGTCATTGATCTCCTTAAGTTGTTAAGCTTCTCCTTCAAGGACTTGATGCTCTGATACCAATTTTTCACATTTCACCCCCATTGATATACCTTGATGTGCTTTGTCTTCCTTCAGTACATCTCTCCCCCATACATTCTCTCCCTCATATACATCACCCACATACTACCAGAAGATGTTTTTCATGCAATCTCTCCCCCATTAACATCAATGACAAAGGCATCATTATGTCAATCAATTGCTCAAAGTCTTCAACCAACTCAAGTGTCCAAATACATTGTTCCTTTGGTGCAACGACAACCCTGACCTTTCTAACAATTGGTATCATAGCTTGGTCACAGGTTCAAATCTTGTAGGCCATGACAAGTGACATTGGGAGGAGGATTGTTGGTTGTGGGCCAGCGTCCCTCGCAAGATTCACGACATGCATTAACGGCCTCCTACGGTTCTATAAGACTATTGCTTGTATCAAGCATTGGTTGGTTGATCTTTTGGTGCAACGAGAACCCAGGCCTTTCTAACAATAGTGTTTTTAAGTTATATTCAGTAAAAGGTGAATGAAATAAGTTTTAGTTCGTTAAAATCTCTAAATTTCAAGGGTTTTTTTCACTTTGCCGATTCATAACTGATTCTGATCTGATTCACGAGTCGAGTCGGCCTCATCAATTCTGAGTTTTGGTTCTTTGGGGCAAACATATATTGTTTCTAATGAAAACCTTCCAGGGCTTCTCACCATGCATAGCATTATAAATCCATTTAGAGACCAGAGCAGCCCCATGGGCTTTCAATTTTCTTAGACCCAACCCTCCCATTTGCTTGAAGACACAATATCAATCCCAGCATACACTGTCTCCGCTTATTACCCTGTCCATCAGACCACAAACTCTCTACTATATTAACTTGGTAGTTAAGAAAAAAACAGGTAGATGAATAAAAAGTAGCATGAGAGGACAAAACCTTCTAAACTTGTTGAACCCTACCAGCTAGTGTTAACAAATGTGTCTGCTAATTCAAGTTTTTGTTTTCCACCTTTGCAAAGATCAAGTCCTGCATATCCTGTATGGAGGGACTGATAGAAAATGGAATCCCAAAATACCTGTTGATCTTAGTGGGACCAGCTCAACCCATTCTTTGGAGGCGATCCAAACTGGAGGAGATTCTATCCGTCACAATTGATTTCTGGGGAACCTCTTTGGCTCTAGATGCTGCACAAAAGAATTGTAATCTGTCCATATTATTATCTAAGTTCCTCTTTTCAAGTTCAAGAATAATGCGATATCATCTGCAAATCGTGCATTCGCTAAGCTCTCCCAATTAGGGAGTCTTATACCTTTAATTGGGGGGACCTAACTCGATGCATATTAGAATATAAAAATGAGCATTTGCTGCAATAACAAACAAGGATGGTGCAATAGGACAGCCTTGTCAAATTGACCTTTGTAGCTGAATAGCTTCTAAAAGCTTAGCATTGACAGCAACTACAGTAGATGAATCCTTAAAAGAAATCTCAATCCAGTCACTAAAATATGGAGGGAACTCAAATGCCTAGCATCCCAATCACAAAGGGCCATTCAATCCTGTCAGAGGCCCTCTCAAAGTCCAACATTATCGTATCCACATTTTGCCCATCTTCCTTGGCCCAATGCATGGCCTCCCAACTTGTAATTAAATTCTCAAGTAATGTACCTCCCATTAATGAAGACTCTTTTGATTATCGAAATTATCTTCCCCAAAAGCCCAACAATTTTATTTGCAAGTAGCTTTTCAATGATCTTTTAAGAAAGGTTGAACAATGTTGTTGGCTTCCAATTCTTAACCTGTGTCTTGTCTCCATTATTATGGAAATTTTTAATCACTCCTTTGTTAATATGCTTTCCTAGAGATTCTTCAGAGAAGGCCACATTATATAGCTCTAGAAGCTCTATAGCGACTCGCTCAATTTTAGTCTATAGCATTCTGTTGGTAAACCATCCAAGCCTAGAGACGTACGATTAGCTAATGACGTAATGGTCTGCTCAATTTCTACGCCGAGATCTCCTTGGACAAAATTGCAGCATGTAATTTAGATACTTTCCTTTAGACTAATTTTAAGCACATTTGTAATTTATCATGATTGTCCTAGTGCTCCAAGGTAAACAACTTTGAATAAAATTCGGAAAATGCCACACTTATACTTAGGGTCTTTGGATATATTATTATTTAGATTAATATCCTTTTATCATTTCTTTTTTCTATTTTTACCTCTATCCCCTTCTTTTTACCAGTTCAGTTTTGCCTTAATTCTCTGCCCTCTGAATCTGTAGTTTTTAATCTTCTCGAGTTCTCTGGTTTTAAATTCTAGTCAATTCCCCTTCCAACCATCCTGCACTTATTCGTAGAGGAATCCTTCAACATTATTGAGTCTCAGTTGAAGAGCATATTCCAACTTATTTCTATCCTTCACATTCTTTTAAATTGGAACATTTTCCTCCATAGAGCTAAGAGTGCTTCCCACTTTTCCACATTTTTTCCACCCTTTATTACATAAATTAGCTAGGTATGCAGCCATTCTAATAGAAGCTAAGTTGTCCTCATCTATGAAAAAGAAAAATATTAAATTTGAACACCTTATTGCCATTGTCCTTCCTAAAATATTGCTGGGAGCACTCAATATTGATCATGGCACTAATCAGGGAGTGATCAGACATAATAGCAGGAGTCACAGTAACCAGACTGTTGTCTAAGTTATCCTCAAAGTAGAACACTGACACATCGACATACATCCTATCCAATCTGGAGTAAATCCTCTGTTTAGCCCCTTCATTATTGTACCGTGTATATCAAATGCCCTGAGATATAATCCTTCTTCCTTTCTAAGGGGTTAACCAGATTGAGACATCTATTGCATTTGGGCCAAAAGAATTGTTCATTAACCTTTCCATTCATGCTTATTGTGTCCGTTTTTATCCTCTCTATAATTTATCATATTGAAATCCCCTACGAGGATCCAATGTGTTTTGGGGAGGGAATTGGATGCCCACCACCACAGAGATGCCCTTTCCCTATAGTCATTAAGGGCACATATATTGCAGATAACAATGTACGTTCCTTGATATTTTATAACCATTCAACATGCTCTATTGCAAGGGCAGACACCAAAGTTAATAACCAAGTCAGCCCACGAGGGACCAAAAAGAATAGAATCATGCCTTTGCCTTTTTCATGCTCAATGATAAAACATTTTGCCTGATTCCATATAAAATAAAGTTGTATTAGCCTAGTACCCTATAACTTAAATTTCCTGTAAGGAAATAATATCTTTCTGCACCATCTAATTGCACCAGTCCGCAAACATTTGAGCTAGCAAGACTCATAGTCATTTATCGGATTGAGAAGGGGTTTTCTGATTCTCATACAATCTATTAAAATAGTTTGAAAAATCACCACTTTTTTTAGGAGTGTTCTTGTCACCACTGGCATGAGAGAGAGAGATTGATGATCTGAGGTTATCCTCTCTTTTTTTGGTAACCTTTATGAAGGGAGAGGTGTTCACCTTTTGATTAGCATCAGGCATCTCAAATTCTGTGTTAACAACAGCCCCACAATATCAAATATCTCTATCAATGAATTAGCTTTGTTTGATGGGATTTGTCTAAATTTTTGGAATATCTATGCTTTTCCATTAATAGTGGCTAGAGCTAATTGTTGAGCAGTAAGTATACTTGGTACATCATCCCCATTAGAGACATCATGGTGAGCCTTGTCTTGGTTCTTATCATTTTCTGTAGGATGAGTGGGAATAACTTTTACCTCATCTTAAAACAGAGGATTAGACAAAAAGATACTGAAGTTCTTAGGTGTATCCTCTCTCTCACAAAAAGATTGCTATCACCTGGGTTTTTAAAAGGCTGCCGGCCTCCTTCAAGAGCCTAGTATCCGTTTTACCCCTATCTCGTTCGTGAATACCAGTATTTTTACTGGGGCGAATTTCCTTGCCAGGCAGACTCTGTGTAACATTAAATGACTCATTATTGGGTTTTTTTCCAACACAGGGCAATCTTTTCTTTTATGGCCATTCTGTTTATTGTGAAAATAAGCATTTCAATTGCCAAGCATGTTATATCCCAACATAGCACATATTCTTCAATATTTAAGAGATTTTTTCTGGAATATCAATTTCTATGTTATGAGTAATCAAAACCCTAGCGTTGAGGTGCGAGAGAGACAACTTAGATTCCTATATTTGTAACACATTACCAATGGGTTATAATATTTGAGGCAAGAATAACCAAAATTTAGCAGGTACACCTTTAATTTCCATCCAATTTGGCAAGGACATAGAAATGACTTGTTCCGTGTCCTCCTTGGTTGACCATGGGAAGGACTTGGATAAAGAGTGTCCCACATTCCAAAAACCTTTTTAGTATTCTCTCTTGCATAGTGTGTGTTTTGAAAACCACAACAAATTATACATTATGCATCATACGACAAAAGCTAAGATAGATACCAAGTTTTTAACCCCATACATTACCAATCCATTCATCAAAAAACTTTCTGGATGGAAGAGTATTAGAATCCATGCATACAAAACATAAACAACAAGACTCCTCAAACTGTTCTGTTGACTTTTAATAGCCTTCGACATATCATCATTAGTAGTGAGCAAGAGGATTTTCAAAGCAGGAGGAGACTTGTCATTCTGTCCTCCTCTGGAGTTTCTAGTTTGGACGATGCCTCCATCTTGTACTCGATGTCTGTCGGCCCCCAATAATTCCCCTGGTCCCATTCCACTGACTGTCATGATTCCTCCATTGAACGCTATAGAATTTGGGCACTCTGTTTTCCCTTCCTCAACTGATAAAATTGCTTTCAGATAGACTGAATTTTGAAGACTCGAAGCTCTTAAAATAACCACGCTTATGATTTATTATACATAGAAATTCACTTGAGGATGGTTGCTATTGACATAAGCAATAACAATGAAAAAGAAATGCAACAGAAAGAGCTAAGTTTCAAAAATCTCTCTTTATTCCTCAGACAAAACAGAGAATTTAAAGACTATCTCTGTAGAAATGGATCATATTTTCATTAAACAAATACACTGATATCCCCTTTACATAGTTAGAATCAGAAAATGATTCTATCCCTTGAACATAGGCTTCAGAAGAAAATCAGTCCCCATTATTATCTTTCATTTTCCTATTTGAAGGCCTCCCACTGTCCTTTTAGTTTTCGTGGCTTTTCAGTTTTCATAACTGATTCTTTAAATCCATTACAAAGATGGAATATACAATATTTTCTTCTTCTCCTGGACATAATGTTTTAATTCATCAGGATAAACCAAACATAGTTAAGAAAAAACATTGATTAGGATGATATACATCATTACAATTAATAAACTTTAGCATTGGACCTTAGAGAAAATTAAGCGGCTTTGTTTCCTGACTTCAACTGAAAGACATTTAACGTGCCAACTGCTTCCATACAGGCATAAATCCGACTTGTCACTAAAATCCTTCTGATTTTTGATTCCTCTGAATAGACTGAAACAATTTCATTTATTAAATCTGTCATTGGAAGACAGAGCTTGTCTTTTTCTTTTTTCCTTGTCGGGGAATTCTGCAACTGCAAGATGCACCAACCCTGTTCGTATGCTATCTCCTTTGCACATAATGGACTAGAAAATGAGGAACTTTCCTCTTGATCTCTAGTACACTGCTTAGCTAGATGTGCCAATAGATTGAGTGCTGGACAAATGCCCTTTTACGATTGTGCATTACATATTACTCATCTAATGTGTTGGGTGTGTTTTCTGACACCAATTGTTGTAAATAGCTAACATGACCATACGATAGTGAGCACCATAAAGACAAGTACTTGATCATCGCAAAATTTGAACAAGAATTCAAGAGTTCCAATCACGATAGGTACAAGAGTAAGATACACAACGACAAAACAAAAATGAGTTGAAATGTTGGAGGATGATGCTGAGCATGATGTCGAAGCAGATCTGTAAACGTTAGCATCCACCACCTAGTCTCTGAGAGAGTAAATTTCACAAGCATTGTGATGGTGAAAAGCGTAAATAGTGACATGATAAGTATCCCACCAGATAATTTTCAAATCTGAAGGGCATGTTTATAGACTCTTGCGGATAAGTAAGGTCACAAAACTCCTTTGTTTGGAAATTATAATGGTAACATTCCCCATGACCATTCAGCAAGCTATTCATGAGAATTGCATCATAACCATTGAAAGTGTTTATAAGAAGCTGTTACCACCTGGCCAAAATTTAATGATGATATTGTTAAATGCTTTCACAAAGCTTCTTAGAAATGTTGTCTTATTCCTCGCACCCTTGACCATACTTTGCACGTTGGATAATCATTATGAAGTCCAAATTCTTAATGGATGACTTGATATCTCCACTGCTTTGGCAGTTTCATGCTCCAGGTAGGGGAGTCGGTAGTATACATTAACTTCTATACCTTGATTTGTTTGCTTCTTGCACAGAAACACGCTGATGACCCGACTTCACATGGGCTCCAAAATTTTCTTACAATTGGTCTTGGAGGAATGGTCAGGTCCATGGATGGCTGGCACACCACGTTGTACATATTGGGAATACTTGTTGGTGTGGGAACCCTTGAACTATAGTTGGGGACTTTTCACAGTTCATAAAACCATCTTACTGACCCAACAACATGTTTGTAGCTTTTTTTTTTCAACCAATGAATTTTCAACCTCATTGCTTTGGCTCATGATTTCAGAGGAAGCCTGATTGTTGACCATACATTGGGTCCCATGTCATTAAAATCCATTCCAAAGTCTTGTTTGTTGAGAATATCTCTGATACAATATTTGACCATAAATTGCACCAATTTGGTTTGGTGTGCGTTCACCCTTTTTTTCAGAACTCCCGTTTTGGCACGGGTAATGAGAGGATTAACAAATGGTTGTTGAATTGGTTTCACACCTGCCAACTCCAGTTGTTTTGAGAGTTTTTTGAGATCCTGTTCAACAAATACATCTAGTGTGAGACCAGTGCATCCAATGGGGAAACATTGCTCTGAGACTTTTTGGAATGTAGTTCAGGTGTCCTATCTTTGTTTTCATCACCTCTGTTCACGACTCTGAAGGTGCTTGTAAAAACAAACAGTAGGTAACTGTTACAAAAACTTTCTTGGTGAAGTCTCTCTTAAATTGCCTGGAAAGAGGTCATGAATGTTTTCAAAAAGGATTTTCACACCGTCTTATGCTTGCTTCAATTGTTAAAGTGAATCACTGCTTCAATAGTTCTGACTGAAAATCATAGGTGTTTCTGTTTATGGAGTGACAAGGACCTAGCATGAGATATCTTTGATTATGAATTCCCTAATTTGATGGTTTTAATGAAAAATATTAAATTTGACTGAGTTTTCAGTAAGGGTCCCACATAAACACAGATTAAGAGGTTGTGGATGGGGGTGATTACAGAGTATCTTATCAAATGGAAAATTCTTGCAGTTGAAGATAGCTACATGAAAGTTATGCAAAAGCATCAACAGTCGATTACTGTTGAATGTATCACTTATCTAAAGAGGGAGTTATTGTAAGCCATTAACTCGTTGGTCGTATTGGGATATGTATAGTGGACTTGAGGCTAGCATAATTCTTAATTTAGTTATATAATCAATTAAATAGTCATGTGCAGCATCCACAACCTAAATATAGTATATATAGCAGCCAGTGGCTCATCATATAGAGAATTGAGTTATCACACTTTTGGAGGTTTGCCTGTCAAAATGGACTGTTGATTCAAGTATCACATGACATCAAGATTTAAGAACACATTTCCTATTATATTTTTCTCTTGTGCAAGTTATTTTCTTGCATTGTCAAACAAACGATCTTGCTTCAAACTTGACCGGCAACGTGTTTGTGTTGATGTTGTACTTTGGAAACTTGACTAAAGAAATTTGCAGGATTTCAAACGGAATCGAAATCAAGCTGTGTAGTCAATAAGTCTAGTGAAGTATATTTGTCAAACATAAAGAATGTGAATTTTATTAAGTTAGTAGTCTTGAGAAGAGTTAATGTGGTTCAAGTACAAATATGAGCTCCAGGTTCAGTTATGTAAATGGAAGAGTTGTTTAGGATCATTTGATCTCTAAAAATATTGGGTGTAAAAACCCTTTGCCGGCTATAACTTAATAACACCAATTTCTTTTACTGAATTAATAGTTTGGCAGTTCGTGAAACACTTGGCAAACATTCCCACTCTATGCCATTTGAGCTATAGTGTTAATGCGACCTCCTTTGTTTCGCTATTTTGAATATATAAATAATGGTAAAGAAAATACAATGCTAAATTTTAAAAATTCACTAATCAACCAGTTCTGAAATCAAAATGCTATTGCCACGTTATTTATATGAACTCAATGGACATTCTACATGAAAATTACATAGTGCGGAACCTGTGATAACTCCAGCATTCTTCACGCTGATTGCAACAATAAATATGAGCTCCTCTCATGAAACACAGTCCCCAAATTGAGTTCACAGGCAACTAATTAATAATTGCAGGTCTCTAATTGTTGGTTGCAGGCGTATTGATGCCTAACATTGCCTCAAGAAAGGGATGAAAGCCTCCAATGATACCCAAATGCCTCTCCGAACAATCGGAGGTGCTCTAAAACCTGACTACTGACCTCCAATAATTGATTGCAGCCTTCCACAAAGTCTGAAATTGCTGCCAAATACAGGGACAGCAGCCACAGTACATGCCTCTTATAACCATGCCAAACAGTAGACAATTATGGCGTCCCAAATCACAAATTCTCCAGCCACAATGAAATTCCCAAGCACAATACATAACAGTTGGAAAAAGCTATAATTCAATTCAGACATTTCTCAGAACTAATTTACAGTACCTCAGCTGTGAATTACCAAGTACTTCTTAATTCCAAACCCTTATACTTCAGCAAGGCACAAACACATGAGAAACTCTTCACAAGCAAACAAAGAAAATAATCAATCAAATGCCTTTCCCATCAAATGGCCTCGTATTTATAATCTCCAAATTGCACAAGTTTCTGAAATGAACTTCACCTAAGAAGCTTCCTCCATAAATGTTAAAATATAATAAAGTGTCATTATAATATAATTTATTAATTGCTTTTGGCTCCAAAGATGACTTTTCCACCATAACATAGTATTTTAACACACAAGCCCTCTATTTCTTGTGTCCACTATTTAAATACTTTTAACCCAGTTTCAATGAGCTATGATACTGAGGTGACCAACATCAAACACCAACAAAAATAGCAACCTCAACATATTTAGATGAATAATAATAATAATTCACCCATCTTGCGAAAACAATTGAAGAAGCATCAGAATCTAACAACATCAGAGTGATCCTGATGAAGAAAGAGGATGAATGAACCTGACGAGGTGACTTACTATAAATAAATGCTCCCTCCAAGATTCTTGGAGCCCAAACTGGAAGCCTGAAAAGGAATTGAGAGCATCACTCAACTCCTCTAACTCCTCAGCTCATCAGAACCAACAGTTTGACTTACTTTAAATAGTAAGTCCCTTAAATGAAGTGAAAACACACCATAGGAGGTTGGAAAGTCTATAACCCTACAACTGAGACCCTTAAATCGCACTATTAGCTCACGAGGGTCGCAATGGTGAACTAACCAAGCCAATTGTAGGAACCTGCTAAAAATGGGGACATTACAGTCCTCCCTCCCTAAGATTGCTTGTCCCAAGCAATCCCAAAGCAAAAAGAACATCTTGGATCCCAAGGGTAGAACTATGTGCTATCCCTGCTGTGTACAAGCAACTCTTGTAGCACCATTACCCAAATAATAGGCATCAACATCAGAATCATTTGAAAACTGACTCTAGGCGTTGATGAAGGCAATGACTCATCAAAACTCAACCCAATTGAAATACCAACTCTGTCCACACCTAAGCACCCATCAAAGTGACACTCACACCCAATTGCACTGTAGAGACGATAACAACCATAAGTACTTGAATCACTATCATTAACTCCAAGCTTAGATAAATTGTCCTGGGTGTGTGGATATTGCAAGTGGTCTAACAGCTACTGATCCCATATGCAAAAGATGGTGCTAACCCATCCCAGAATGGATGGTATGAAGCTAGAGCCAAGCCACACTGACGTGAAACTAAATCCTCTACGTGTGGGTCAAAAGAGAAGTGAAGAGCATTCCTCACATTGTAATGCCAAAAAAAAAACTCCCAATCTTTGTCAAGAGCTCATCAATATCAAAATGGGGATCATGAGATTACTTCAATCTCTGATGCCAAAGTACTAGTCAGATAGGGTCCTGGTCAATCCTCTCAGCAAACCCAAGCATGGTAGATAGAGTCTACGATCTTTCCCACCAACCTCCGAATAGTACAAGAGCCTCAGATGAGATTACCCTTAGACACTCTCTATGAATCCTCCCACACATTTGAACTCTCCAAAAGATACTCAATGAAAGAATCTGTGCAGTAGAAAGTATATGTGGAAGCAACAACCCGCTCCCCAGTTAGCCACAACTAATCCCTCTAAAAACGTGGCACAACAGGAATCACACTGCAGTCCTCAACAGATTCTCTCATCTCTTCTGTATCTATTGCACCCATATCTTGGATAGATGTGATTGCCACATAATCATGCCCCTCGTTCCTAACTGTGGAAGCAAACTCATCACCAACCACAATATGCAATTGAACATGATTTGGGGCTGGTGTCTACTATACTCACTCCAACTCCACAGTAACCTTATCCAACTGTGACTATTACTCCTAAAGAGCCAATTGAGTACACCGAAGAGAGTCCACAGTCACCTCAAGCTCTTGGATGAGCTCAACCACCTCCTCTTTCCCTAACATCTCATAACAGGTGCTACACCACTCCAAAAGGTAGTTCCTATCAGCAACTAATTGCAAATAGTTATGCTTTAAGATCCTGACAGCCTCTCGAAGTGCATGAATCTCTGCTAGAGAGAGTACTATTACCATATTCATTTGACATAGGAACATGCCAACCATATGTACCTAACATCTAATGAATCACATCATGATGCTCAAAAGCTGAAGAGATGTTACCATCACTCACCTTCGACTGGCTGGCCACATGATGCCTTTGTAATCCCTGATTCCTATGCAAGCTCTCTGTCTTGCTAATTGTACAGTGATAGGAAACTCAATTAGAGTTGCTCACCATTAGATTGCTCATTGCATGTGTGCTATCCTCACACACATCTGCAACCAAAATACAACTAATTGGTACCTCAACTGACACCTCCTTTGAAGAAGCGGAAGCCCACACGATATCACACTCTTCGCATGACTCTACTTCCCCCTCAATAGAAAGTCCCTGCATATCTTGATCCTGGTACCTGTCCAAAACCTCCTTAGAATCATCACCGAATATTTGAAAAGGAATATTATCCCTGGTGTAGCTCATAGCATCCTTAAACGAATAATCAGAGGTGTCCATACTATCTGTATCCCCATCACCTGACAGAGCCTCAACTACTATCACATGATTTTGCACACATGACTCTAGGCCAAGTTGTGAATCAATAATGCTAGAGTATAAACCAACATTTGTTGACTCCACTTTAACACCCAAATCACCAATATCACACCTGGGTGACTCTACACATGCATCGGTCCGACTTGCAGAAGTAGCTGCCTCCTGTAGTGGAGAAGCACTACAAAAACTGACATTTAAATCTCCCATAACAATCCCCTCCCCGAGATAGGCAGAACAATCAGCAGTAACTACTACCCCAATAGTACCTGCACTATTTACACGAACAACTCTTGATTCATCAACCTGCTAAAGCTTAGTGCTGCTATCCACCAATGACACTGATACATCCACATGTCTGTGTGTGGAAAGTCCATCATCAAAACTATGGATAGGACTAGTGGGTGCTGTACTGAACACAAGTACATCTATGTCCTGAATGCCAATCGGTGAGAACTCAAGCCTTCTTCCCTACATCCTTAGTGCCGGTCTCTTGAAAGCAGAAACCACATACCTTGCTGCCTTATCAACTGTCTTTGAGTTCGACAAGCTCTCTGCCAACCTTTGCGGATGAAACTTAAATTTCTCCATACTCTCTTGCAAAGCCTTCATTTTCCTTTTAACTTCTTCATTACTCCACCGGTTTCCAGAACTACTAGTCCTCCTATGTTTGTCCATTGCTAGAAAATGCTAGAGTGCTGGTCACTCCATATACAACAACAGATGTGAATTAATAAATATTTTCCTACCCCACAAGATGGTAGAAAACCGCTCTAATACTACTATAAAAAGTTAAAACCCTTTGCTGGTTATAACATAATAATACCAATTTCTTTTACTGAATTAGTAGTTTGGCAATTTGGCAAACGCTTGGAAAATATTCCCACTCTATGCCATTTGAGCTATAGTGTTAATGCAACTTTCTTTGTTTTGAGTTTTTGAATATATAAATAATGGTAAAGAAAAGACAATACTAAATTTTAACAATTCACTAATCAACTAGTTCTAAAATCAAAATGCTATTGCAATGTTAATTATATGAACTCAATGGACATTCTACATGAAAATTACATAGTGCGGAACCTGTGATAACTCAAGCATTCTTCAATGCTGATTGCAACAATAAATATGAGTTCCTTTCATGAAATGCAGTCCCCAAATTGAGTTCGCAGGCAACTAATTAATGATCACAGGTCTCTAATTGTTGGTTGCAAGCCTGTATTGATGCCTAACACCGCCTTAGGAAAGGGACTACAGCCTCCAATGATGCCCAACTGCCTCTCCGAACAATCGCAGGTGCTCTAAAACCTGATTGCTGCCTCCAATAGTTGATTGCAGCCTTCCACAAAGTCTGAAATTGCTTCCAAATACAGGGATGGAAGCCACAATACATTCCTCTTATAACCAGGCCAAATAGTAGACAATTATGGTGTACCAAATCACAAACAGTACATAACAGTAGGGAAAAACTATAATTCAATCTAGATAATTCTTAGAACTAATTCACAATACCTCAGCTGTGAATTATCAGGTGCTTCTTAATTCCAGACCCTTATACTTCAGAAAAAACACAAACACACCAGAAACTCTTCACAGGCAAATAAAGAAAATAATCAATCGGATGCGTTTGCCATCAAATGGCCTCATAATTATAATCTCCAAATAGCACAAGTTTCCCAAATAAACTTCACTTAAGAAGCTTCCTCCACACAATGTAAAAATATAATAAAGTGCCATTATAATATGATTTATTAAATGCTTTTGGCTCCAAAAATGACCTTTTCCATTATGACATAATAATCTAACACACAAGAACACTGTTTCTTGTGCCCACTATTTAAATACTTTCAACCTGGTTTTAACGAGCTATGATATTGAGGTTACCAACATCAAACACCAACAAAAATAACCTCAGCATATTTAGATGAATAATAATAATTCACCTGTCTCGCAAAAACAACAGAAGAAGCATCAAACTCAAAATCTGACAACACCAAAGTGGTCTTGATGAAGAAAGACAATGAATGAAGCTGACCATAAATAGATGCTTCCTCTGAGATTCTTGGAGCCCAAACTGGAAGCCCAGAATAAAAAATGAGAGTTATCACTCAACTCTTATAAGTCAACTAACCTCATTGAAACTAATAGCTTGACTTACTATAAATAGTAAATCCCTCAAATGGAGCCAAAACACACCATCTGAGGTTGGAAAGCCTATAACCCCACAACTGAGATCCTCAAATCCCACTATCAACTCACGAGAGTCGCGATGGTGAACTGACCAAACCAACTGCAAGAATCTGCTAAAAATGGGAACATTACATTGGGCTTCTTTGCATTCCTTGTTTAGAGGATATTATCCATGTACCATCATGTCTATTGGATGTTATTTATAACAAACTATTTGAGTAACTTGTATCACTTTGTGAATTGTTTTATGGAATTTCGAAGGATTTTTATGAAATAGTGGTTTGGTTTGAAACAACTTTCTTTGTTCTCTGGATATTTAATGCGATGGCGATAAATAGTGGTATGTTGATGGATGTTTTCTATAGCTTGTGATATATTCTAAGTTATTCCTGTTTACAGCTCTACATAATCTGCAAATAAGTAGTAGTCCTTTACACCATATCAATGAATTGGAAGGTTTTGAATGGTGGATAGTTGAGTAGGGTACATGTTCTTCAATTAAGATTAGTACACATGTTTATTGCAGTTCACTGTTTAGGGAGCTAAAGCAGCATCGGACAGATTTTCCTGATTGGTGTGGCGACTGCTTTCGTCAGAAGGAAGCTCGTCAAAGCCAGATCTTTGCTTCAAGGAAGCAGGTAGCAATGATACCCACTGTTTCTGATCACTGAATTAAATTGTAATTTTTTTGTTTAGGTTACTTATTTTCCCCAATTGTTCATCTTGCAGGAAATACTTATTCAAAGAGATCAAGTGTAGCTTCTGTGAATGCTTCATTGTATCATATTGTCATAATTTATCTGTGTATAGGTGGATGCTTTCTGGTTTAGTTTTTCAGCATGAATTCCAGCAGGCAGTTTCCCATCTGTTTAGTTTTAGGTTTATCATGCTAATTATTTTTTGGCCCAGTTGCAACAAAAACATGGCCGTAGAGTTCACAAATTATTTTTGTATGCATAAAGAAGCTCAATCTTACTCCTGAAGATGCATAAGACCAATCTTGGACTTGTAAGAAATTAGACCCGAGTTGCCCGAGCTATTGATATGTAAAAGCTAATTAAATGTTTTTCTGTCTCTGGTATGGAGTTTAATGTGACTGGCATTAGTATACGTCACACCGGAAAAGATAATTTCTGTCCAGTTTTGATCATTTATACGCTTCTTTTATCTGGGTTTATTCTTATTGGAAGATTCGATGCAGATTTTCTTTTCTCTGGTCACGTTTAGTATGTTTCAACACAGTCAGATGCCAGTTAGGATCTAATAACCCAATGAGAGAGATTTAAATATTTCTAAATTGTAGCAAAGAGTGGTGCTGACAATTGTCAGAATTGTGTTAAGGCATTCTTTAATCTGCTTTCATGGTGTAATTTTAATTTCATTCTCTGCCATCAAAAGAGAGAGTTGGAAGACATTGCAAGTGTGGAATGTCAGGGCATGTACTCTAGGTGAACATTTTTTTTTTATGTGTTCTTTCTTGTCATTAGGAAGTTACTAATCAACCTGTCTGTGTAGGGACAAAACTTACAGTGCTTTATATTGTATTTGTGTTTTGCATAGATTGTTTGTAGATTCTGGTTTATAGATAGTTATTATGATCCCAGAGTTTGATAGGCAGACTGGTTCTTGCAGATGAAAAGGTTTATACCAATCTTAACATGCAAGGTGTGAATTGAATGTTCAAATCGGGAAAAGTTGAAGGGTTCTACATCTTGTACATGGATGGATAACCTCCTTGTGGAATGTTGCATGAAATGTCTTACGGAATGTTGCATAAGGCCTGGGGTGGTGTGGGGTAGGGGCGTTGAATATACTGAAGTGGTGTATGGCTTGCTGGTAACCTTGAAAGCCATGCATATATGTTCTGTTTGTAATCAATTTCTCGGACACATCTTTTGTGTCTTAATAAGGGAAGGATAGCAGCAAATGCATTTTCAAGTTAGGCAGTGAACTGAATAACTTTGTAATGATGATTTAAAATGCTGTATCCTGCAAATAGTTGCTTTTGTCCCATGGTAACAATGTTGATGCTGGCAGTAGCCTCTTGTTCATTCTTTGATAACTAAATGTTCATAGTATAATACTCTTACATTATTTATCCATATTATTTAATCTATGTCTGTTCTTTACAAGCTTTAACTTTAGGTCAATAGATAGCTTGGATCCACACTTAGATTTTGCTAAAATATCTATTAGAAAATAGTGAAATGTTCAATATTGAGGGAATGAATTCTCTAGAAAGTATAATATGTAATTATCAGTTATTATTAATTTGAGGAAATGGATGAATAAAGATTTCTAATGGTATCCACAAGATCAATCAGTCCATGGAACCCAAAGTTGAAAACAATGCAATGCAATGACCACTAAAGAACTAAACAACAAAACCCAAAAGCAAATATAAGTGTGATATTTAAACCTTGCAGATCAATTTTCTTTTGTGGTGAATTTTGACTAGATAATCTGCCATATTTATAATTCCTTCCTCCCCGAACAATGTTTTTAGAGAACTTTTTACAATACATGTAGATTTGCATTGAAGTCCTCAAAAGACAAAAATCCAGATGTAATGAGATTCTGTTATCACTGGTTGAAACGTGCAAAGGACAAAAACCCTGCTAGCATGTCACCCTTCGATTGTTTTCAACCTTCTTGTTTCACACATAAGATGTTGTGAGTTGGTTCTTTATTGGGCTATTAGCATTTTTGTGTCCCATTTTATATCCGTCTCTATGCAGTGCGTTTGTTCACATGTGGGATTGAAATGCTTGGTGTAGTATTCCATTCTTTTCCCAAGATGTTTTGACTACAGTGTCACTCTTACTTCTCTCACATACTTGATTTCGGTATTTACACTTGGGCACTCATGCGATTTTGTCCACTATATCTCAACCATTTGATATTTTGTTTGATCCAAGCGTCTTTTCTTCATTTCAATTTTCTCTTCGCCACAATTTTTTAGGCTAATTGCGATCTATATTCTTTGTTATCTGAAAATAATCTAACCAACTAATCAATGCAGTTGTCTCGACATGGAAGACAGAGACTTTGACTTTAACAAAGATGATTTCGTCTGGGATTGTGGTTTTAACTCGCTCGTGATTAGAGTTTTTTTGGCGTCAATGAAAATGACACATTCTATATGGTAAATAGAACACAATAAGGCATGTATATGTTTTTTAAGTTTTTTGATGAAGGATTTAATGTATAATTTAGACTGTTTTTCCAATCCATTTCGGAAGAATGGACCTTACATATCTTTGGCAAATTTGATAGTTGTCATTTTTAAAATTATAAATATTTTGCTAATATCAATGTTGACAATGTGTATTTTATTTAAAATCTGATTTGTGTTTTGTTTAAGGTACAATGTATATCCATTTGTTTAAGAGTCGATGTAGCATGTTTGGAGGACCCTAACGTAGGAAAAAGAGAAATGCTTTAGGTTAAGGTAAACAATGATATTAAAAGGGCCAAAGCCCTTTGGCAAGAGGAAAGATTTCATAATAAGAACAAAACAACAAAGGAAAACTAAGGAGCAACAAAGTAAAGTGAAAAGGCAAAGAATGCAATACAATTTAAAATCTTACAAGCATTTTATCTATGATTTGGGTGGTTTCTAAAATTGTTTCAATGTTTTTTGTTTAGCTATAGGGAAATGATCCTTCTCTAAATTTATTTCCTTGGACCAAGAAGTTTTAATAAGATCACATGGGCATAATCCTCTTCTAGCCTGGATGGCTAAAAAGAGGAATCCAACATCATATTGTCCACATGAGATTTCCTTTTATTGTCTTCTTTCTATCCTCCTCAAAGGATGTATTGAACTCCTCTCTCAAAACAAACTAGTGTTTCTTATCGTTGAAACAACTCATAAAAGCCACTAGAATTGTTTGGTTGCCATTATTATTGATTGAATAAATCACCTATAGTGGTGAAAAAACCCTTTTCTTGGCTCCCAAAATGGATCAACCTAAAGAACACCATTTTGGACTTCTTACCAGTCTCCCATCAATTTCACACCCTTTGTACCTTTAGAAGATTCTTAACGAGAACATCAATGAGTTGTTTGTGCTCATTAGATCATTCACTTGTACAAATATACTTAGCATTAGAACTACCATTCTCAACAAAACTCAAGTGAGACATTGGCATAACCCCATTTGAAGATAGAATTTTAATAATAATTAGACAGTATAGTATTAATAAGGAAATAATGATGACCAAATCATATCAAAATTACTAAAAAATATATTAAAAATACAAATAATTAAATGCATATAATCTATGATATTCTTGGCTAGCCCCCTCTCCATCTCATCCTCCCCCCACCCATTGTCACCTCTTCTCCTTCTCCCACATTAGTGAGGTAGTTAGAGTTATGAATAGTAGCAAAACACTAGATGAGGAAGGATTCCAAGTTGAATTCTTCAAGTTGGGTATCTCTATCCTAGGCCCCTTTCTTACAATGCTCTTTAATTGAGTGGTTTGCATTGGCTTCCCCAACTCTTGGTCAAGACATATTATCTATTTGATGCATAAGTCTAGGCCAACTTTCGACCCTAGGAACTATAGGACCATCATGGGTGGGCATACCTTCACCAAACTCTCTGTGACTGTGTTGAACGATATCTTGTCTAGAGAGCTCGATCAACAACATTGTGGGGGTAGGGGTTAGGCTAGGTTTCGTATAGATTTTCAGACCATTGATCATATTTTGACCTTATGGGCCATCATTGAGGAGGCTCACCATCGCTTGACAAAAGTTTATTGCTATTTTGTTGACTTTCGCAAAGCCTTCGACTCTATACCTCAGGCATCTCTCTTTCAACATCTTAAGGACATCAGGATCTTAGAGATTTTCCTAACAACTATTATGAGGTTATGCGAGTGCGTTGTGGGTAGATTTAAGACTCCACAACGCTTCTTTGACCCTATCCAAAGCACTATCGGGGTGAAACCGAGTTTCCCTCTATCCCCTACTCTCTTTGGCATCTACATCGACAAGCGTGAGGCATTTCTCTGTGATTGCTCACTTCCTAGCAATGGTTGTTACTTACATCAGGCGTTGATCTCTATTGTCCTATTTGTTGATGATGTGATTCTCCTAGCATCTTCCTTCGATGCTCTTCAATGACTCCTTGATGACTTGGCCTCTTTTTGCGACTCACATGACTAGTTGTAAATCAAGGTAAGACTCGAGTCATGGTCTTCAATTGTTTGAAGACATCACACCTTTTTTACTTCCAGGGTACCAAGATCACGATTGCATCTTCATATGCCTGTGGGGTTTGAGTTTTTTGGACCTCAATTTAGCTTAAGACTAGCAATGCAGCCCTGAGTCAACAAGAGGCTCGACTCCCTCACTATTCTCGAGTGATAGTGCTTTCGACACCACTTCCAGGACACCACAACTAAGATGTCTCTTCTTGACTCCCTGGTCAAGTCAACTGTCCTCTATGGATCTACTGTTTGGGGCCCCTCCCTCTTGGAGTCTAATTGGGCCTTTGTTGAGAGTCCAAACTCTTTTCCTTCAATGCATTATCAGATGTCACTGATCCACACCACACAACATCATTTTGGTATAGTTTGGAGCTCACCCTTTCAGATTGGGGATCATCTTTGATTTAGTTTGGCTTCTTCACTGGGTCCGGAGCTTCGTTGATTCCCCCGATAGTCATCACAGATATTCCTACTTGGCTTATTATTCCTCTAAGGAGGTTGTAGGTTTGGACTCTGGTCACAGGTCTCATTGTTGGTACACCCAGGTTTCTGCCCTCTTGGGCTCAATTAGTATTAGTATGGATAGTCTTCCCCCCTTTCAGTTTTCTTTGGACGCTCTAGCCCACCTTCCACCTCAGTTGGAGTTGAACGAGCATGTTAGAATTGACATCTATAGACAGTATGTTATCATGACCTGGAGGAATCCCCCAAGTGGACTCTGTCTGCGTATGGCCTTCTATGCTGAGCACTTCTTTAACATCCAAGACATGATCATCTTATGTCTCTGGTACCTCACTCGTCGGACTCACACTCTTCACATCTCCTTGGGATCTTTTAGAGTGGGATCTCACTAGCTACGTATTTAGACTAATCACCAGATCGGTATGGAGGACAAGATTTTTTAGCTTTGTCACCTCAGGGAGGTTGAGATTGAGTCTCACTTTATCTTTCGTTGTCCCATTTACTATGAGATCTAGGGGAGATTCTACTATCTATTCAAAAAGTGCCAGTCTCTTCCCTCATTTTTCAAATATATTGACTAGCACTGTCTTGCTCTCTACCTTCAGGAGGCCATGTGGCTTCATGAGCACACTTTATAGCTCTAGCTTTGCTTGACACCAACTCCTATGCAACTCATAACCTCCCTTTTCAGTCCTACGGTTCTTGCCCGAGGATTGAAGCAGCCTCTCTGCACTATCTCAGTTCACACCAAATTTGTGAGACCCTGTAGAGATCACACTCAACAGCGTCTCTCTACTACTACTACTTCCTGTAGACCTCAGAGGCAATCTTCTAGAGCACCTTCTTGCTCTAATGCACACGTTTCCATTTTTGACTATTTCTCACCTGTGAGGAGTTCGTGGCTGTTGCTCTTCCTTTTCTTGGTTCTTTTGTTGTTTTTCTTTCACGTTCTTTTTGTGGACACCATTTGGTGCTGCTCCCCCTTGCTATTGTTTCCAATCCCTTAGACCCTCGTTGGTCTCCTGTCGGAATTAATGAATTTATCTTATCTTATTATCAATAAAATAATATCTATTCTAAGATTTAAAACAATTAAATATACCAAAATTACAATGAATGAATGCATTCATAAAATTAATAATATAAATAAGAGATAATATTATAGAAACTATATTACCTTTCTATATAGGACTTATAATGAATGATGATAAATATAAAATAAATAATATAATAAGGAATAATAAAAATTAACAAACTTTAATGAAAACTAAAAGATGTAATAAAGAGATGTGACTCCTTCAAATTAATAGATGAAAGGGAGGAGAGTTCATTTTTAAAAATGGAAGAAAGAGGATAAGATAAAAGTTAAGAATAATTAATGGAAGATGAAATGTTGACAAGAAAACAAGGGACTTTTCCAAAGGTTGCAATTATGAAAGAATGCAACTCTTTGGTAAGGTTGTAATTATGAATGGTTGTGATTCTTCAAAAAAGTTGTTTATGTTGTGTTGTGATTTTTCAATAGGATTTTAATTATGAAGTGTTGCGACTTTTCAAAAAGATTTTAACTATGAATTGATGTGACTTTATGAATGGATTTTAATTATAAAGTGTTGTGACTTTTCACAAGGACTGTAATTATGATCTGTTGTGATTTTTTTGAAAGGATTGCAATTATGAAGTTTTGTGACTTTTCAAAGGGTTGTTATTAAGAGATGTTGTCATTATTTGAAAAGGACATATATGACAAATGAAACAAGGAGGAAAATAGGTGGAATCAAAAGAACCAATCTTCAAAGTATCAATGAGATTAAACATAATTCATTATGAGACTGAACCATGTGTGCTAATCAAAGACAAGGTAAGGAAAGTATGATGCAATCTATTCATTTATTTATATTACTTATTTCATGAATTATGTATATGGATAAGTTATGCATATGTATATATGTTTATGTAAAAGTGACTCCAAATAATATTCATGATTTAATGGTTACGATTAATGGTTTAAGATCAAGAAAGTCCCTTTTTAAGGGAAGAGAGTGATCTTTATATGGCATCACCTCCTTAATGTTGGTATGCAAGGTAAGTCTCTATTTGATTGACATGAGTGATGATATAATATTTATGGCCAAAATATTTCAAAAATGCCATCCTTTGCATATGTTAGGATGCAACTATCCTCCCTACAAATAGTATAGCTGACCAATTTTCAAAAAATCAAAAACATCATGGATTTTTCTAAAAATTTCAGCATTTGATCTTTACGATTTGCATAGTTTATAGTCGAAAACAACAAAAAAAAGGGAAAAAAATCACTACGTATTCGTGAATTTGGCAAAAAAAGAAAAGTTTGACTTTGTTTTTCTTTAGTGTATTTTGTCTGGAGATTAGTCTATCCCTATATGTTATAAGGACCTTGGATAGAGGATAAATCTTTGAGGAAGGACCTTAGAGGGAATACTCCATAGAAGACGAAGTAACTAAGGATGGTGCTAGAAATGATATTATATCATTTAGGACTTGGAGATCTTTAGGAAGGTTAGCAATCCCAACTTGGAGATGTCTTTAAGGTTGGTGTTAGGATAGAGGGTAGAATACTGTAGTTAATTTTTAAAAAATTTTTATTTTGATCAATAAAAGGCTAGAACCCTTTTATATATTATAGTCGAAAATTAATTTTATAATATTTTTGTCCCATTCAAATTGCAGGTACTAGGGAAAAAGGAACGAGAAAGAAAACCCCCAATAATGCTTGGGATGCTAGTATCTGGTCTATTTATAGCATAAATGCCTCTAGTTCTTCAACAAAGGGCTTTTAGAGGACATACCCTTTGTTACAAATATGTCTACTATATTTGATTTTACACTATTGCATTAATTACATAATTTTGAGGGGGCTTTGCTTCGATTCAAGTCCTCTTAGGTTTACATTTTCTGTAGACTATCTTCATATATTCTCGATTGTTATTCATTTCCCATTCAAAATTCTTCTTTCTTTGGAATTTAGCACCTGTTCATTAGTTGGAAAATCCACAATAAATCTTAGTGTCATAATTGTGTGAATGCTAATTTCATGATGCATGCTATTTGCTAGTTTATATTTCTGTTAGTTGAATACTAAACAAAGAGGTAAGTGATGAATGAATAAGTTAAGTTGCCAATGAGTTGTTATATATGGCTAAGTAGATTTATGAGTTTGAATGAGTTGTTTGAAGTTGTTAAAAGTTTAATTGGTACATCTGCACTTGAGGATAACTAATTCACCCCCCTCTTAGTTATTCTATCATTCTAACAATTGGTATTGGAGCTTTGGTGTGTGTAAGGAATGTTTGAAGGGACTTAAGCTAAAGATCAAGATGTACAAGAGAGAGGTACCCAAGCTAAATAAAGAGAACTTCCCAACATGATAATGACTCATGAGATTACATCTAATTGGAGTTGGAGATTTTTCACTATACTACATGGACAATGAATTCATTGAAGTACCTAGACCCATGACTATTGAGGAAATAAAGGAGAAACAGGAGCACAATCAAGTGATGATAGATCTGACATCTTCCTTGAGTTATGTTGAATTTGATGATGTGACATACTGCACTATTGCAATGCAAATGTGGGATAAGTTGGCACAAATTCATGGAGGAGACAAAAATGTGTTAAGGGCTAAAGCAGAAAGTTTGACAAGTAAGATTGATGACATGAGATTGAAAGGAGAAACTATTACACATCATTGTAGCCGAATTAAAGAGGTTGTAAATGCAATTAGAGGAGCTGGAGGACACATATATGACAAGACCGTGTTAAGTAAGGTATTAAGGAATTTAATTCCTATCTATGCAATTAGAGTATATGCAATACAAGAACTGAGATCTACACCTGGTAACGATTTGACCTTGGATAGTCTAATTAGTAGACTCACTGCATTTGAATTGTCAAATTTTGATAACTATACACCTTGTAGTGTTGAATGTGCTTTCAAGTCTCAACTCTCCCTTGATGGATCTAAAAGAAATAAAAAGAGTATGCTGGTGGATAGTGACAATGAATCGCATGATGATCTTGATGATCTAGAAGCTTGATTGACAAGAAGGCTACTAAGAGGGAAAGGCAAAAACAAAGGTAAACTTGCTATAATTTGTTTTGCATGTAACAAAGTTGGTCATATTGCTGCAAGATGTCTCGAGAAAGATCAAGAGGAAATGAAAGACAACAAATGTCGAGGAAGGAGAGACAACATAAACAACCAAGGTAATAAAGACTAAAAGGGAAAAGGTAAGAAATCTTATTACATTGCTAAAGAAGATGGTTTTGATGAAAATGATGAAGTTGTTTATGTTGTAATGAAAGATAGATCTTATGAAGATGAGAAAACTGCTTTAATCTCACATGTGGATAAGAATGATAAATAGAAAATTGATAGTAGTTTCTCACATCATATGAATGGTGATACAAGTAAGTTTGAAAAGCTAGAACATTATAATGGAAGTAGTGTTAAGTTTGGAAATGATGCACTATGTTATGTGAAAGATAAAGGATCAATTATATTGAATGACAAGATCATATGTGGCAATGCATATTGTGTTGATGGATTGAAATATAATCTGTTGAGTGTGGCACAATTGAATAGTTTAGGCTACTGAGTTAAATTCCAAAATAGGAAGGCAAAAATTTATGATGCTACTAGTGAACTAATTGGAAGTGGAGAGCAAACAAGATGTAACTTGTTTTACCTAGACCTATATCAAGATACATGCCTTTTTTTCCAATTTGAAGATTTTTGGCTATGGCATAAGAGGTTGTGTAATGTGAACTTTGATAATTTGGTAAGCTTTAGTAAGATGAAAAGAGTAAGATGATTATCAAGAATAAGAAAACCTGATAAGGTCATGTGCAAACAATGTCAAATTGGAAAAATGAAAAAGTTATCTTTTAAGAGCAAGACCTATTCTTTTGATGTTATTTTGGAGATGGTTCATACTGAATTATGTGATTCTATTAGAGTGAAAATCTATTCTGCTGACACATACTTTATTCTATTTGTTGATGATTTCTCTAGAATGATGACCGTGATGTTTCTTAAAGAAAAATTTGAGGCTTTTCATATGTTTAAGTGGTATTTTTCTAGAGTTTAGAAGGAAAGAGGTAAGAGTCTGAAGTGCTTGAGATTAGATAGAAGAGGTGAATCCATATGAGATGAGTTTGATATATTCTACAATGATGAAGGAATCAAGAGACAAATGAGTGCCCAAGGATTTGGTCACAAAATGGGATAGCTGAAGGAAGGAATAGATAAATCATAGATTGTGCAAGAAAATTGATGATGGAGAAAAATGTTTCACAAGAGTATTGGAGAGAAGCTATAAGTATTGTTGTTTATACACTGAACCAAGTTCAAATCAAGATAGGTACAAACAAAACACCCTTTGAACTTTAGTATGGCTATGCACCCAATGTCAATTATTTCAAATTTTTTGGAGGTAAATGTTATGTATTGAAAGACACAAGGAAAGAAAAACTTGATGCAAAGAGTGATGAAGGTATATTCTTAAGATATTCCACTAAAAGAAAGGCATAAAAATGTTTGAGTTCTAACACTAAGAAATTTTTGGAAAGTGCAAATGTTAGAGTTGATGAATTTGCATAGAAGAATGAAGAGGAATTCAAAAAAGAACTTGAAGATTACATAAATTTTGTCTACATCTATGAAGGAGAACCAAGTACCTGACCTAAACTAGAGAAAGAGGTTGTCGAGCATCAACATACTATCATTGTCGAAGTTCAACAAAAAAGCTCTATTGAGCATCAATATGTTGCCGATCATCAGGTTGTAGGAGTTGAGTCATAAAGAGAAGAAGCTAAACATTAGAGAGAGCAAGACAAACACTAGAAAGACAATACTAAGTTATTCCCAAAGATACCTGAAGAGGATGAACAACCTGGACCAAGTGAACTACCATAAGAAGAAATAAGATTTGAACCTATTTAGAAAAATACTTGAGAAATCACCATACACCTGATCAAATCATTGGAGACAAAGATTCATGAATCATAATAAGAAACAAGTTGAAGAATGATACATGTTTACTATGTGAGTTTGAGCCAAGATCAATCAAAGATGCTTTGAAGAATGAGGATTGGATTAAAGCAATGAATGAGGATATTGATCAAATATAGAATAACATGACATGGACATTGGTACCAAGGCCAAAGGATAAGAGTGTGATTGGAATAAAGTGGGTATTCAGAAACAAGCTAAATGAGAAAGGTGAAGTTACAAGCAATAAAGCAAGATTGGTTTGTAAGGGATATGCACAAGAAGAGGGAATTGACTATGGAGAGACATTTGCCCTAGTTGAAAGGTTAAGTGTAAGAACATTACTTGCATATGCTTCTTACAGAGAATTCAAGGTGTACCAAATGAATGTCAAATGTGTATTTTTTAATGAAATCCTAGAAGAAGTCGTCTACATTGAACAACTTGAAGATTTTTTTGAACTAAGCAAGAAGAGTATGGTATGTAAGTTGCATAAAGAATTATATGGTTTGAAACAAGCCCCTAGAGCATGATATGAAAGGTTACACACATATTTGGTGAGATTTGGTTTTGCAAGAACTAACGATAGTAACAATCTATACTTGAAAAGTGATTATGAGACTAAGATATTTCTAGCTAATTTTTTTGTTAATGATATCATATTTGGAGGACATGATATGTTGTACAAAGCATTTGCTAATGAGATGAAGAAATAATTTGAGATGTCAATGTTTGGAGAGATGATATTCTTTGTTGGTTTACATGTTTATTAGATGAAGTAAGGTATTTACATTACTCAATCAGAGTATATCAAGGAGATATTGAAAACCTTTGGAATGGAAGATTCAAGACCAATTCAAACACCTATGGTGATTGGACATAAAATCTCAAAGAATGATTATTCTTGGAAATTAAATTAGACATTGTATAGTACAATGATTGGAAAATTGCAATATGTTGTAAATAACAAACCTAGCGTCACATTAAAGTTGTTGGTATTGTTGCAATATTTTTTGTTAATCCTAAGGAGAATCACATGCTGACAATGAAAAAAATTATGAGATATCTAAAAGGTATAGAAGACTCTGATTTATGGTACAAGAATAATGAAAAATTTGAGCTGAAAGTGTATATAGATGTTGATTAGTTTGGAAACATTGATAACATAAGTGTACAAGTGGATGAGATTTCTTTCTAGGTAGTAGCTTGATTTCATGGACAAGAAGTAAAACTATATTTCTCAAAGGAGATATGTATGAAAATTACCATACAAGTTACATATAAATAGTAAGATGTTGTGTTACCATCCAATTACAAGAAGAGATGTCAAAGAGGGAGCTAATACAATTGGTACTACATTGAAGAATTCACCATTAGTATTGTAGAGGGAGAAGTGTAATAGAAGCAAAGAGGAAGCATATTGGAGAGTGCATGGATGGGAATCATAATGAAAATAAGGATATTAATGAAGATCTAATACAAATTATAGAGGGAGTTGATAGAGTGAAAATTATGAAGATTCTTTTGCATTTGCATGGTAACTAAAGGTGTTGTCATCAATTCTAAAGAGGGATATTGTTGGAAACTATGATTGTAATAATTGCTCTATTGTCATTGATATCAAACCTTACTAGTAAGTCATTTTCTATCAATATAGAGTGCTATATCAATTGATTGATAATGATGATTTGAAAAGAGAGATAAATAACTAGATGAACTAGTAAGTTGTTGATTAAAGGGGAGTAAGTATGTTGGAGCTACAATGGGCACTTGATCAATTGGTATTTGAAAAGATAATGTGTTTTTTCAGTATTACATAAAGTGAAGAAGATAAGAAGTTGAGAAAAATGCTAAGCTTGACCGAGTACCAGTTTACAAGGTCAATGAAGAAGTTGAAACAAAATATTAAGGAACTTAAGAGATAGTCAAGAAAACAATATTAGCCAAGTGATAGTTATGGCCAAGCAAGATAAAGGAGAAAATAAAGTAATGACTGGGCATAGTGAAGACTGAGCAAACTAGTGTTAGTTGAGCAAGAAAAACTAGTAGAGATTGAGCTACACAGTGTTGATCAAGATGAAGAACATAGTGATGAATGAGTGTCAACAAATTAACAGTTTGTAAAAAAATCAAGTTTGAGACTGACATAGTTGACTTTTCAAATTGGTCAAAATGTGTGAAAGATAATGATTGATGAGATGACATATTTAATGCATGAATTGAGTTTGTTAAGCATTTTAAGGTGTGGATTCAAGGAGAAGTTTCCATAAGTTTCAAAAAAGGAGTAGAAGGAAAAAACAATGGACAGATTCAATGAATTTGATCAAACCCTAAGATCTGCAGTGATGTTTAAGTGGAAAAAGATCAAAGCTACCTATTTCAAGAGAGATAAGAGATCTTTTAATAGTTGGTTCATTATTTATTGGTGAAATTGTGAGGTGATTGTGAAGAATAGAGCAAGCAAGGATGATGCAGGGGACTCCCCTTAATACCATGAACTCATAATAGAAACAAAGAAACAACAACAAATGTAAGAGAAAAATATGAATTTCTTATTATCGCTGCAAAAGCAAAATTATAGAATTCTCAATTACAATATGCCAACCCAAATGGGTGCCTTCATTACAATAATCTACAAGACAGTGCTGTGAACTATTACTCAGCTTGTATGACAAACTTACTAAAAATAACAAGTTCCCATTAATAGTAACCACCCTATCTAACTAGTCCTTATTAAAATAGAAGACTAACAACAAAATATTTTTGTGTGATGCAAGATTGCCCTTACACCCAGGATACTCCTGCATCAGACACCTAGGGTAATTTGAGAAGTGACCTTGTCACGTCTCAGGTGTTCAGAGGAAAACCAAGATGGTTGACCTCCTCCTTTGCTAGCCATGATGAATCCTAACCTGGTCTTCCTTTAAATTTGACTAGATATTCCTCATAAGTTTTTTTTTTGGTACTTTTTCCAATACAATTGTCTAGTATCTCCTCAATCTCTTTGGTAGCCAAGCTAGCTACTAGAATGCTCAACTGCGCTTCTACAACTTCATCTCCATCACCTCCTTCATAATACTCTATCAAATTTGAAATATTAAATACTAGTGAAATATTCAATTCAGCAAGCAACTCTACTTCATACACATTTTCAAAATCATGCCTCTTCACTATCTTGCATGGTCCAAACTTCTTCATCTTCAACTTATTATATGTACCTACTAGAAAACACTCCTTTCTCAAATGAACCATGACTTCATCTCTAATCTGAAATTTCTTATATCTCCTTTTCACATCTTCCTTAGCCTTATACTATGTATTCATCTTTATGATGTGCTTCCTCACCTCCTCATGGATGTTCTTGAAATGTTCAACAAAATCTTTTGCTTCAATACTACTTATCTCTCCCTTATCCAAGTTCCTCAATTTAGAAATATTTCTAGGACTACTTCCATATACAATCTGGAATGGTGATTTACTAGTAATCTTATTGAAAAAATTATTATATGCCAATTCCACCTATGGTAGAATCATATATCATCCTTTTGGTTTATCTCCAACCAAGCATCTCAGCAAGTTTCTCAAACTGCGATTCACAACTTCTATCTGTCCATCAATCTGTGGATGATGTGATGAACTGAACTTTAAATCTATCTTCAACTTCTTCCACAATGTACGCTAGAAATATCCAACAAATTTGGTATCTCGATTTGAAACTATACTCCTTGGTAGACCATGTAATCTCACTTCTCTGAAAAAAAACTCTGCTACATGAACAACATCACTACTCTTCTTGCAAGGAATAAAATGTGCCATCTTTGAAAACCTATCAACCACTACAAAAATAGAATCATGTCTATACTGTGTCCTCGATAATCCAAGAACAAAATCCATGCTGACATCTTCCTATAGCTTCTTTGGTACAAGTAATGGTTGATACAACCCTGTTTTCTACTTCACTCCTTTCATCATCTGACATATTGACAACTTTGTACAAACTTTGTCACATCTTGTTGTAACTATGGCCAGTAATAATTTTCAGCAACCAAAGCTATAGTTTTATCTCTGCCAAAATGTCTAGCCAATCCTCCACTATGCTTCTCCTTGAGGAGGTTCTCTCTCATTGAACTTCTTGGAATGTACAACTAGCTTCCTTTGAACAACATATTATCTTGGATCATAAAATTCAACCACTTTGTCTTATCATGTGTAATAGGTTTTGTATAAGCCTTCCACGCTTCACCAAAATTAGGATAATCTCAATATAATGTACTAAGTTCCTTGAACCCAACCAGCTCTATCTACATTTTTGTTAGCAAAAGTTGTCTTCTACTAAGAGCATCTGCAACTTTGTTAGACTTCCCACTTTTGTGTTTTGAAACAAATGTATAACTATGCAAAAACTCAACCCACTTTAAATGCCTTTGGTTCAATTTTCCTTGACTATTCAAATGTTGCAAAGCTTGATGATCGGTATACAAAATAAACTCCTTGGGAAGAAGATAGTGTCTCCACTTCTTCAATGCTTGAACTATAGCATAAAATTCTTGATCATAAACAATTTTTTTTTTTTTTTACATCATTTAACTTCTCACTGAAATAAGCAACTGGTCTACCTTAATGGCTCAAAATAACTCCTATTGCAGTACCACTAGCATCGCAGTCTACTTGAAACACCTTGTTAAAATTAGGAAGTGCTAAAATAGGTTGCTTAGTAACTTTCTGTTTATACAAATTGGAACTCTTATCTACTCCTATAGTCCACTTAAACTCTTCCTGTCTCCTTTCATTGTTTCAGTCAAGGGTCCACAAATACTGCTAAAACTTCTTATGAACTTTTTGTAAAATGTAGCTAGTCCATGAAAAGATCTTACCTCTGTTGCACTCCTTGGAGTAGGGCATTTAAGGATAGCCTTCACTTTCTTTGGATCCATTTTTGGACCCTCTCCTAAAACTACAAATCCCAAGTACACCAAATCCTTCTTTACAAAACTGTACTTCTTTAGGTTTATCAACAACTTTTCTTCTGTCAACTTTTCAAACACCTTGTGAATATGAATCAAATGCTCCTCCAATGTTTTACTAAAGATCAATATATCATCTAGGTAAACAATGACAAACTTACCTAGAAACTCCTTTAGTACCTCATTCACGAGCCTCATGAGAGTGCTCGGTGCATTGGTTAGCCCAAAAGCCATGACTAACCACTCATACAATCCTTCCCTTGTCTTGAAAGTAGTCTTCCACTCATCACCTTCTTTGATATGAATCTGATGGTACCCACTCTTTAGATCTATCTTTGTGAAATACTGAGCTCCACTCAAACAGTCCATAATATCATCCATCCTTGGAAAAGGAAATCTATACTTGATGGTGATCTTGTTGATAGCACAAGAATCTATGCACATCCTCCATTCTCCATTCTTCTTTGGTGCTAACACTGTTGATACAACACATGGACTCAGACTCTCTCAAATCAACAACTTCTGCAACAACTCATGAACTTGCCTGTTCAACTCTTCACCTTCTACTAGTGTGATTCTATGCGCTACCTTGTTTGGAAAACTAGCTCTTGGAACCAAATCCATTTGGTGACTGATCTTCCTCATTGGGGGCAATCCATCAGGTACATTATCTGATACAATATTAGAAAACTCTTCCAACATATCTGCAACTTCTATAGGCACCTCCTCTACTTCTTCTTTACTATCTTTAGGAATTATAGAAAAACACATATGCTCATGTTTCATACCTTTAAGAAACTCTTTTCCATCAATGAAACATATTCTAGAAGCACTACATACCTTTTCTTGTTTATCTTTTAATGGCTTCAACTTATGTTTCACTCCATCCTTAGTTACAGTGTAGGTATTTTCTCGCCCATCATGTACAACATGCCTGTCAAATTGCCACGGCCTACCCAACAACATATGACATATGTCTAGAGGTATGACATCACATAGTACCTCATCCTAGTAGCTCCCAATCTTGAACTTCACTGAGCACTACTCATTGACCATAACCTTGTGGTCATCTTGCACCCAAGCAATATTGTATGGACTTGAGTGTTTCTATCTCTTCAACTTCAACTTGGTGACCATCATTTCTAACACTAGATTGTCAGTACTTCCACCATCAATGATTATGTCACAACACTTATCTTCACATCTATACCTTGTGCAAAACAAACTCCCTCTTTGATCAGGTTCATTATTACCACTCAGTAGGACTCCTCTGCTAACTAGGACCTCTTCTCTTTCAACATCTTTAGAATGTGAACATTTTTCATCTTCATCAACATGTGCAACTCTCACCTAAATTTTTTTTCTTTGATCTGTCCTTCCTTGGAATTAGATACATTCAAATGCTCTATGCCCTTGTTCTCTGTAGTGAAAACATTTTCCACAGAAATCTCCTCTTTTAGATCCTTGTTCTCTACCTCTTTCTCTCTGATATCTATTGTTCTAATCATGAAAATGATTGGAATTGTTTCTCCTTTGGTTTTGGTTGCTACTTCTAGCCTCACCCTTTTTCTTCTGATCATCATTACGACCTCCATAAGATTGTCCACCAAATCTTCCACCATGAACTCTTCCACTATTTTGATTGTCAAACTTCTTGCTCAGTTTCTCCTAAACTCTTAGGGAAAACTTGTATGCCTCCTCAATACTACTCATTCAAACCAAACTTAGCTCATCTTGAATGCTTGGCCTTAACCCATTGAGATAATGGGTGACTTTCTCCTTATCAACTTTTGCATGGTTGATGAGAACTCAGTAGAACTCTTTGGTATACTCTTGAATAGGTTTTCTCGCTTGGTTCATTCCTTGCATCTTCTTTAATAGATCAAGGTCATAATCCATATCAATGAATTTTTGCTTCATTTTAGCTATCATCCGATCCCATCTGGTGATTTTGTCCTTTCCCTTTCTATTTTGTTGCAACTAAACCTCTTGCCACCAAATCTTTGCATGTCCTTTCAATTTTTTCTTCACAAACTTGACCCTATCCAGATCCTCAATATCTTAATACTCAAAGTACTCCTCTAGTTCATTGATCCAATCGATCAACTCTTTTGGGTTAAGATTTCCTAAAAATGTGGGAACCCCAAACTTGGGTCTTTTTCCAATCTTGGAGATTGCCCTAAAAAACCTCTCTTCCTCTAGATTTAGAACTGCCTCTACTTTGGCATTTTCTTATACTTTGTCCTCATCCTCTCTTTCATCTCTTATAGGAAGATTTATTCCTCTTCACATTTGTTCTTCCAACACTTGCATTTTCCTTTGGAGGGCTCAAAAACCCTCAGGTGTAACACCTACAGTTCTTCCACTGTGCTCTCTTTGTGGAGGCATTTTCACACTTTTGCTAAACCCTAGTGCAAATTGCCTTACAATTAGTGATATGTCTACACGCTTAGCCCAAACCATGGTCCTAGTGCAAACTGCCTCACAATTGGCAATCTGTCCACACACTCAAGAACTCTAGCTCTGATACCACTTGATGCAGGGGACTCCCCTTAATACTATAAACTCATAACAAAAACAAAGAAACAACAACAAATGCGAGAAAAAAATATGGATTTCTTATTATCATTGCAAATGTAGAATTATATAATTCTCAATTACAATATGCTAACCCAAATGGGTGCCTTCATTACAGTAATCTACAAGACAGTGTTACAAACTATAACCCATCTCGTTTGACAAACTTACTAAAAATAGCAAGTTCCCATAAATAGTAACTACCCTGTCTACTAGTCCTTATTAAAATAGAAAAGACACAAAATAAAATATTTTTTGGGTGATGCAAGATTTCCCTTACACCCATGATGCTCCTACATCAGAGGAAAAGTGAGAGATTGGTGAAGTGTGATTACTTGAAGGGTTTCCAAGAACACCAAAGATGGAGAATATGATGGATTCTAGTCAATGAACCAACATGATCTGAATGGAGATTTGAATTTACAAAGTGAGTTGTATCTTAACAGACCAAACCCAACTGTTACTTTCTAACAATTGTGGTAGTAAAATCCTTTAATCAAGGTTGACCTAAAATTTATTTGTAAATCCTCTAATCAAGATGACATTCTAATGGAATAAGCTAAAATCCTCTAATAAGGTCAGTCTTAACATGGTGATTAAATCCTTAAGTAGGGTCACACCTAATAGTGTGTTTTGTAACCTTTAATAGGGCTAGCTCTTAACTGAGGCCACTTTAGAAGAGTGAAAAGTGGTAGCATGTTACTTGGTGGTTTTTCGTAAATTGGGTTTCCATATTAAATCCTAGTGTCATAATTGTGTGATTGTTATTTTCATGATGCATTCTATTTACTATTTACTATTTCTTTTAGTCGACATATACTAAACAAAGAACTAAGTGATGAATGAATAAGTCAAGTTGTCGATGAATTGCTATATTGGCCGACTAGATTTATGAGTGTGAATGAGTTGTTTGAAGTTGTTAAAAGTCTAATTGGTACATCTGGACTTGAGGATAATTGATTCATCTAACTCTCAATTATTCTATCATTCTAATCAGTTTGGTTTCCTGTAATTATATTATTTTTTCTTTAGATAATGATATGTTATGCTTAAGAAATCATTTTTTGTGAGGGGTGTTAAGGCCCCTAACATTGTATGTTGTTAGCTTCATGATGCTATGGGAATGATCTTCCTCTTCCCATCTTTGAGAATATCATTAATCTTTATTTGATTTTTAGCTATGCTTGTAGTTGATCTTAGTTTAGCAGTGGATTTCCTCCCCCATTTCTACCTTGTTTGCCACATTTTGGGCTCTCTATACCCTCCATATTTATTGTAGTACCAAGATTATCAAGGTTGTTACTTGAGTTTTGTATGCTATTCACTATTGAAACATCTTCTATATCTTGCTCATTTTCTCTTAGCTCTTCCATTATTGCATCACTAATGTTTTGTTTAAATTCCTCATTGAATTAATTATAGGTACCTTATTTTCCTTTTGAATTCTCTTTCTTTACCCTTATTCTAGTCCTAAAACCGTTCTGCTATAAATTGAACACTAAATTCTTCCCAAATTTGCCTTAAATCTTCCTGATTATTTATCTTAACATCATTATCCTTGTTAGGAGAAAGTCCTTCAGATTTGGTTAGTCCATGTCTAATAATAATAGTTTCTATTTCGATAGGAATCTATGTCAACCTATGGCCCTCAAAATTTTCCATTTCTTGGGGACTTGTTATGATCTCTTCCTCCTCGAAGGGATAATTCCTTCCTATTGGAGTTTTCCAAAATTTGATAGAATTTTATTTTGTTTCATTTTCTCTTCTCCTCTTATAATTAGAGGTCATGTTTACCAAATTCCTTTCTTTAGTTGATATCACTCTGTGACTGTTACTTTCATTAGATTTTTGTCATTTTGTTATTGTTTCATCATTAGAATTAATGTCAATTTGATCATACTCATTGTTCACTCCTTTACCTTTTATGTATTCTTTATGAGATTGGTTCTCCTCCTCTAATTTTTTTTGATTTGAATCTTCCCCACTTTGTGGTCTGGTACTTGTCATTTATTCTGTCTTATTTTAGGGCTAATACTTTCTTTCTAAAATATTGGATTCTCTTGTCTATTGTTAGTAACCTCATGTAATCTATCTTCTGAGTTGAGAGTTATAAATGTATCTGTGCATTCTTTAATTTTATTTAGATTTATCATTGGAAGCGGGGGGGATCTAATTCTTTCATCTAAAATCATATTATTCAACTCTAACTTGTTCTTTGTTGCACTAAGAAATTGATTGATAGAAGATAATCCCTATGAGCTTAATCCCACAAGATAAGTTGGTCACTTATATCATAATGAATGTACATTTTATCTTGTAATAACCTCTTATGGGAATTCAGATTCTCCCTAATATCTTCTATGAATATTTTTTTTTGTATGCAATGTCCATATTGTTGTAGTCTAACTGTGTTTTGCTCATCATACCAATGCAATCATATCTATGGTCAACTATTGAAGCAGAGTATCTGTGCTCTCTTCTACCTTAGCACCTTCTTCAACACTTCATAATTTCATGCTTGACCACCACACTTTGCTTCGTGACCTTATGACTCCTTAAATAGAAATTTGGAATACCTTTCCTGCTCGATTCACCCTCTCCAACTTTAGGGTTTCAAAAGATTAGGTAAGATACGATGTATCTATCCCTTATCTTGCTCTTATCTAGAAACTTCATCTAGAATCCAATTGTATTTTCCAAAAACATTTTACATAGTGTTTTGTGCCAGGAGGTCATCATTCTTATCTTCTATCTGATTCACATAATTCTAGATAACTACCATGTTGACTCATATTTGGAAAATCTTAAATTTTCAAAATAATGCAGCAACTCGACATTATTGATTTACTGATGCTCGACACCTGAAGAAATTCTGTGAAACTTGGCTCTTGAAATTCACTCAACACTTCAATATCACTCGACACTTATATCTTGCTTGGCATTTGAAAACTTACTCGAAACCTATTTCTTTTCTACTACTCGACACCTGATCTTCACTCGGCACCTGAAGACTGCTCGACACCTGAAGACCACCCGACATACACTAAGTTGAACTTTGGTCGGCTTCAATTGAGAATCTGTTCGGCACTAACTAGCTTGCTTGGCTCTTGATCTTTGATATATCTTAGTGTGTCCATCCTCTGTGTCTTAGAGTATGTCATCAATACACTATTTCATCAATGGCTTAGCTGATCGTTATACTTCATTACAACATCATAATTTCAACCTTTCTCTAGGTACTCTAGTTACATCTTATTGATTGCCACCTCCTTTTCAATTAACAAACTTTATAGTATTTGGATCACTAAAGAAATTGTCATTCCTGCAAGTAGCAAGTTTGACATCAATGACAAAACAATGATTGAAAAAATTCTTTACCAGTTCCATTACTCTTCATTCATGAGCTTTTCAATCATTTCCAACAATCTCCCTCTTTGGCATTGATGGCAAACCAAACTGATTACTTGATCAACTTAGTTACCACCAAAATTATATTCATTTTTTGCTACATTTTGCTTCCTTCTTGACTGCTGCATCCTTTACTACTGATCTCATATATATCCATATCTTTACCTTTCAGTCTCCCTCTTACTTTGTATAGATGATCAATTTTCTACATATATCTCCCTCTTTGACATAAATGCCAAAGATGTAACATCTTTAACATGCAAAATACAAGCTTTGCATCTCATATTGTCTCCCTCTGTCACCATGCTTGTGACTGATTTGGAGTTCCTGCTCCTGCTATCATCCTTTACATCATTCTTCTGATATTTCAATGATTTGTTCCTGTTGATGCAGGGCAGCTTCTTTGTTGCTTTAAACTGCTTGAGTTAGGGGCATTACCCCTAACTTGCCTCTAAGATATTCATAAGCATCCTTGGGAAATGGTTTGGTGAAGATATTTGCAGTTTGTTCCTTTGTGTGAATGTACTCCATCTTCACTTGTTTTTCTTCTACCAATTCTTTGACATAGTGATACTTGATTGCAATATGCTTGGTTTTTTACATGCATTACTAGATTCTTGGATATGTTTATAGCACTTGTATTATCACAATACAATATCACAGGTTTGGTTACCTCTTCTTTCATTCCTTGTAATAAATGTGTGAGCCACACAATGTTTGTGCAATTGACTGTTGTTGCCACATATTCTGATTCTGCAGTGGACTGAGATGTGCATGTTTGCTTCTTGCTAGTCCAAGTACCTAGTCTTTTACTTAAAAATAATGCTCCTCCACTTGTGCTTTTTCTGTCATCAATGTTGCCTCCCCAATCTGCATCTGTGTATGCATTGAGCTCAAACTTTTCATTATTTTTATAATATAGGCCAAAATCATCAGTTCCTTTGAGATACCTCATTATTCTTTTTACTGCTATGAGATGATTCTCTTTAGGATTAGCAGATAATCTAACCACTGTTCCAACTGCTAATGCTATGTCTGGTCTGCTATGTACAACATATTGTAGTTTTCCAATAATGGATCTGTACATTTTTTGATTAACTTCAGTTGATACATCATTTTTGGATAGCTTATATCTTGTTGCCATTGGTGTGCTGATTGGTTTGGAGTCTTTCAGTCCAAACGTTTTAAGTATCTCTTTGATGTACTTTGATTGTGTCATAAATATACCATGTTTTAGTTGATGTACTTGCAAACCAACAAAAAGTTTGATCTCTCCAAACATAGACATCTCAAACTCATGTTTCATTTTGTCAGCAAAGTTTTTGCAAAGCACTTCCTTTGTTCCAAACACTATGTCATCCACAAAGATTTCAGATACAACAATATCCTTATTGATGGGGACACAACCCAAGCACAAAATGGACACAACAGGAAAAGGGAAATTGTATTAACTGTGAAAATAAACTAATACATTCAGTACAGAGAAAATAGACTTCAAAACATGCCCTAAGGGCTTACAATAGCACAAAACTAGATATAATTTCTCCTTTTGGTACCTCCTCTCAATTTCCACTCTGAACTGCCTTTTACAATGCCAAAAATGTCCTCAAATAGACCCTGGAGGGTTAAGGACTAGGAGTACATTCTAGAAAGTGCTAGTAGGCATCCACCGACCAAGTAGAAGGCTCCAGAAGCCGCGTTAGAAGTTGTTGCAAATCTAGAAGAATCCAAAAATGGTAATCGAACTTCCGGGAGGCATAACTTTTGAACCGTAGCTCCGATTGACGAACTGTTTACATTTTCAGAAAGTTCTCGAAGTGCTCTATAGCCCTATGGACCAGCTCCACATGTACCCCATTTTTTTGCCCTTTTCAAGGTCATTTAATGCCCCTAACCTGACTTTGAAGCATTCTTAGGAGGTTTCCAAAAATTGAAAAACTGCAATAACTTTCAAACCGTGGGGCCTTTTGACCTGATTCTTTTTTTGGAATGCTCTAAATTGCAATTACATTCATATGGCCAATTTACACCTCCTAGTTTACCAAAATGATGGCTCAATTACATACTCCTATTTTTTTAGCATTTACACGTATTCCAAGGTGTTCAAATACTCTATCCTAGAACACTGATAGTGAAACTATGAGAGTTGAAACTTTTATTTGACCCAAATGGGTATCCAGAAATGAAAACACATGAAACAAAAACTAAGTCTAAGTACATTTTTTTTGGGTGACACAGGATTGCCCTTATACCTCTGGATGCTCCTGCATCACTTACCTTCTTCTGATTTGATGTACATGTTGCTATTATCATCAATTCTTTCAAATCCTATTTGCACTAGATACTTGTGAAGTCTCTCATACCATGCTCTAGGTGCTTGTTTCAGACCATAGAGTGCTTTATGTAGTTTACAAACCATATCCCTATTTCTCTCATCAACAAATCCCTCTGGTTGTTCAATATAGACTTCCTCTTCCAATATACCTTTCAAAAAAGTAGACTTTACATCCATCTGATAGACTTTAAAACTTTTATATGCAACATATACAAGTAAAGTTCTTACTCCCATTCTCGCAACAGGGGCAAATGTTTCCCCATAGTCTAATCCTTCTTTTTGAGCATAACCCTTACATACTAGTTTGGATTTGTTTCTAGTAATCTCACCATTCTCATCTAGCTTGTTTCTGAATACCTACTTGGTGCCAATCACATTTTTGTCAACTGGTCTGGGAACCAAACTCCAAGTTTTGTTCTTCTTTATTTGATCAATCTCTTCTTCCATAGCTTTATACCAGTCACCATCTTGTAATGCATCATACACTGTTTTAGGTTCAAATTTTCTTAACAAACATGATTCACAATTATTTGTTCAGCAGGGTGATGCCTCTTGACATATTTGGACAATCTTGGTTCTGTCCTTGTTTTCATGTTTGATCTTTTAGATTTAGGATCACTATGCACTTCATTGTCAGGTAGTTCTACATTTCTGTCATGTGTACTGATTTCAGAGTCAGAATGAGTATTTCCTTCATTTTGCAACTCAGCTTTTGAATGCAGCTCGACATTCACTAGTTGTGACTCAACTGAGACTAAAACTTACTGTTGAATCCCAATTTGATTGATAGTATCCTCGTCAATAGGCATTCCTTCATAAGAATACACAAAGGTTCTATAGTCATCCATTCTCTTTGGTTTTTCAACTTGGGCATCTGCATGCTCATCAAATTTTACATTTGCACTTTCCACAATTTTGTTAGTGTTAGTATTTAAACACTTATATGCTTTACTTCTAGTGGAGTAACCAAGGAATATGCCTTCATCACTTTTTGCATCAAATTTTCCATTTCTAGCATCTTTAAGGATAAAGCATTTGCAACCAAATACTTTGAAATGCTTTACATTGGGTGAGTGACCATACCATAATTCAAAAGGTGTTGCACTTGTACCTTTCTTGACTTGTACTCAGTTCAGTGTATAAACAACCACACTTATAGCTTCTCTTCAATATTTCAGAGCAACAATCTTTTCCATCATTAATGTTCTAGCACAATCAATCACAGATCTATTTCTTCTCTCAGCAATTCCATTCTATGGGGGAGTTCTAGGAGCTGATGCTTGTCTCTTGATTCCTTTGTCATTGCAAAATGTCTCAAATTCATTTGATATGAATTCACCACCTCTGTCTGATCTCAGTCACTTCAAACTCTTTCCTGTTTCCTTTTCAACTCTAGCCACATACCACTTAAACATTTGAAAAGCATCAAATTTTTGCTTTAAGAACATAACAGTCATCATCCTAGAGTATTCATCAACAAACAACATTATATATTTATCTCCTTTGTAGCTTTGTACTTATTTTGGACCACATAAGTCAGTATGGACTAACTCAAGTACTTCTTTAGATGTATAGTTTTTACTTTTGAAACTTGACTTGGTCATCTTTCCTAGCTGACAATTTTTGAATATGATATTGTTAATTTTCTTCAGTTTAGGTAAACCTTTGACTTTCTTCATTTTACTAATATTGACTAGATTATCAAAGTTGACATGACATAGCCTTCTATGCCATAACCACACATCATCAAATTTTGCAACAAGACAAGAAGCATTTTTCATATCAAGATAAAGCAGATTACTTCTTGTTTGATCTCCTTTTCCTATTAATTTACCATCAATATCATAGATTTTTGCAGTTTTGTTCCCAAATTCTACTTTGCACCCTACATTGCCTAACTGTGAGACACTTAGCAAATTGTAGTTTAGTCCTTCAACATAGTATGCATTATCAAATGAAATTTGTTCTATAAGCTTAATAGAACCTTTTCCTTTGATTTGACATGGAGCATCATTAACAAATCTAACACTATTTCCATCATACCGAATGAAGTTAATGAACTTACTTTTGTCTCCTATCATGTGATGTGAGCATCCCCTATCTACGATCCATTTGTTATTCTTGTTCATACATGTTACCAGTGCTGTAGGCTCTTCTTCATCATATTGGTCCTTCATGGCCACATAAACAACTTCATCATCATTATCATCAGAATCTTTTTCAACAATATAGCACTTCTTGCCTTTGTCTTTGTAATCTCTCTTATCATCTTCTTTTCTATGTTTGTACATGTTGCCTTCTTTGTATTTCTTTTTTTGTGTACACCTTGCAGTAATATGTCCTACTTCATTGCAATTAAAACAAATGATAGGCAACTTACCTTTGAATTTTTCTTTGCCTCTGTGAAATCTTCTAGCTAGTAATGCTTCTAATTGTTCCACATCTTCCTCATCAGTGCTACTTTCAATGGATACATATTTCATCTTTCTTCCCTTCTTTGATTTCACTTGTTCAACATCTTTTAGTGATAGCTTGGCCTTGAAAGCAGATTGAACATTCTCAGGTCTGTAGTTGTCAAAGTTAGATAACTCAAATGCAGTGAGTCTACCCACTATACCTTCAAAACTTATATTTTTTCCTAGCACACATCTTAGCTCTTGTATAGCTGATACTCTAATAGCATAGATAGGGAGCAAGGTTCTTAAAAACTTACTATTAATAGTATCATCATCTAATTGACCATTCAAACATCTTATTGCACTTACCACTTCCTTTATTCTAGAGGCATATTGAACAACATTCTCACTTTCTTCCATTTTCATATCATCGAACTTTCCTTTGAGGCTTTCTCTTTTTTCTCTTTGGACATTCTGATCTCCTCCATAAATGTCTGATAAGGCTTTTCACATCTTGAATGCAGTGTCACATCCTTTGATATCATCGAATTTAGCATAGTTGAGTGCAGAAGCAATTTCCAGCATTGTCTGATTGTGTTCCTGTTTGTTTTTCAAATCTTCTGTAGTAAGAGTGCCTATTGGATCAACATGTTCAGTAACACTTGAATTTTGGGCATAATCTCCTATGGATCCAAGATGTAGCTTCATCAAGCTTTTCCATGCAACAAAGTTGTCTTTGTTGAGCTTGAGAACTTCTCTTTTAGGCATTTTGATCTTTTCTGCTTCTAGTCCCTTTAAACTAAGTTAGCAACTAGGCTATGATACCAATTTTTATAATTCTTTAGAATAATTGAGAGGGGGGGGGGGTGTGAATCAGTTATCCAAGGTCCAATGCTATTTTTTCACAAATCCTTAATGGTGCATAACTGAAACTATCATGCATGCAATTTGAACATTTAAACAAATATGTAAAGTAAACATGCATCACACCATAACACTAAGAATTTGATAACCTAGAAATCCTCCAGGAATAGGAAGGTAAAATTGGAGTGGGGATGATACCCACAAAAATAACTGCACAATTGATTTCAACCACTTCTGATGGTCTGCCCTATTAAAGGCTATAACACATTATTAAATGTGACCTTGTTAGAAGATTTTACCATACTGTTAGGAATGGGCCTGGTTAAAGGACTTTGGAACATTCACTTGGAATGTCACCTTGTTAAAAGATTTACAACATGGCTATTAAACCAACCTAAGTCTATAGGATTTATTTTAACTGTTACAATTGCTAGAGAGTAACAATAATGACTTTTGATCTGATACAACTTACAACATATCGTGTAGATTATAGATCACACTTCAGTTCAATCCTTTGCTTGGCTTTAATCGCTTAAGCTCTATAAGCTTTTCATCTCAAGCTTCATCACCTTGAGTCTTCTTACTCATCATACCAATGCAATCATATCTATGGTCACCTATTGAAGCAGAGTATCTATGCTCTCTTCTACCTTAGCACCTTCTTCAGCAATTCATAATTTCATGCTTGACCACCACACTTTACTTCATGACCTTATGACTCCTCAAATAGAAATCTGGAATACCTTTCCTTCTCAATTCACCCTCTCCAACTTTAGGGTTTCAAAAGATTAGGTAAGATATAATGTATCTATCCCTTATCTTGCTCTTATCTAGAAACTTCGTCTAGAATCCAATTATATTTGCCAAAAACATTTTACATAGTGTCCTGTGCCACTAGCTCATCATTCTTATCTTCTATCTGATTCACAAAATTTTAGGTAACTACCATGTCAGCTCAGATCTAGAAAATCTTCGATTTTCAAAATAATGCAGCAACTCGACATTATTGATTTACTAATGCTCGGCACTTGAAGAAATTTTGTGAAACTCAACTCTTGAAATTCACTCGACACTTCAATATCACTCGACACTTATATCTTGCTCGACACTTGAAAACTTACTCAACACCTATTTATTTTCTGCTACTCGGCATCTGATCTTCACTTGGCACCTGAAGACTGCTCGACACCTGAAGACCACTCGGCATACACTAAGTTGAACTTTGCTCGACTTCAACTGAGAATCTGTTTGGCACTAACTAGCTTGTTCAGCTCTTGTTCAGCTTGTTCAGCTCTTGATCTTTGATAAATCTTGTTTTGTAAAGAATGTTTTCAATCTCTGTGGAAAACCACTTGGAGACATGGATGGTCCACTTCATTAAGAAGATTAGGACTAGGGAAACCACGATTGACTAGTGAACGATCATCAATGACTCTTTGCATGATCAGATGGAATCCATTCAAATTGACTCTAGATTTTACATGACCTCATTCATAGTATACATGTTGGAAGCCCAGCTACCCTAGTACCCAAGACTCACCAAAAGTGGTAGTATCTAATATGCAAATGGGTGGCCATATATTATGTACCCACAACTTATAAAGTAGGACCTCTAGGAGGGAAGCCCCAAGTACCAAATTGTAAATGATGCATTCATCTTCACGGTAATCCATATTATTAAGGGAGACTATGCAAAGATGTTATTTGTAGAGGGCACCATACAAGTAACCCAAGTGGGGGGTTACTTCATCCAATTCAAAAAAATCACTTATATCCTTGTGTCTAACTCCCTCCTTCAGCCCAAGAAGCTCCCACTCTATCCTTTAGATAGGCTCATTCTTTTTGGAGTTTGCTAGTTAGCTAGACTCAACCTATGACCAAGTCAGGAAGAAGCACAGAAAGACTTGGTTCTAGCCAATAACCATAGACCCTTATGAAGTGAAGCAAAAGAAAGAAATTTTCACATACGGGGTCAAGTGGGACCAATATCCTTTGGAGGACTACCCCCTCACCAAGCCTTATTTTGATAGCATTGACATGTTCCAAAATATAGCAGGAAAAGACTTTGTGCCTGACTTGGCAGTGGAGGATCATTGGTTCAATAGAATATATGCCTATGAGGTGAGAATAAAGGATTATTTTTAGAAGGGGCTTGCATTGGTAGAAAAGTTGCTAAACATTCCAATTCCCCTCAAGGTGTGGGACAAGGAAACCCTTGATGTCCTTGATCCTATTTATAAAAGGGATAAGATATATGAGAGGCTAGTGGTCAATTTTGAGGTTGACCAAGAAGAAAATGATGACATTATGCATCAAACCTAACATTTTATCAATCTGAGAAAGTGTTGGATAAGGAATCCTTTCTAGTTAGACCCAATTGCCAATGCTCCTACACTATAGGCACTGACTAGGCCAAAGAAGGGGAAGGAAGTGAAGGTGACTATCCTATCCTAACCTACTAAGTCCCCAATTCATGTAGAGATAGTTAATTGGTATGCAAGGGATGTAGCATATTTTGAAAGAGAAGAAAAGGGGAAAGGTAAGAAGAAAAAGAAAACTTAAAAAAACTAGAGAAGAGGCATCTCCCATAGAGCCCTAGGTTAAGGTCATTCCCTCAATCCCAAAGAAGAGTAGAATGAAGAATGTAAAAGTTGGGATGAATAGGAAGAAAATGAAGAAAAAGGTTTCCTCCCCATCAATCCCTGAGACCATACTAGAAGGGGTAGAAGATGAGGAAGAGGACAAAGAAGAACATGTTACTTTAATGAAGAGGACTAGAGAAGCTTGGGAAATGGAGGAAAGGAGAAAGAGCCAAACCCTAGGACTCCCATTGACCTAAGACCAACCTTTCTAGATAGAAGATAAAATAGATCTATAGGGACAGACTGAGTCTACTATAGGGAGTGGCTCTTAAATTTATAACCTTTCTAATTTTGATTGGATGCGTGTTGGGATAGAGCTCAAGGAAGAACACATTTAGGATACTTGTCCTATTGAATCAAAAGACAATGAAGATTAAAGTATCCCTCCTTTTTTGAAAGGACCTCTTGGAATATCTTCTCCCCCCTATTAGAAGAAGAAGAAATACCTATACCTCCTCCTCTTATACAAGAGGAGAACCCATCTCTAGAGAAAGGAGAGGAGCATGCGGTTCAAATAGAAGAAAGAGAATGAGAGGAGGAAGAGGCTAGAGCACTAACCTATGGACCTACCAAAGCCTCCTCTTCACCCCTAATGACAATGATGGTTACTGTTGCTCCCATTATAGAGCTAACAACCATGAAAGAGGGAACTAAAAAATCATGCATGGGGAGAGGCTTGAGAATGACAATCCTTACACCACCAAGTTGAGATGTCTCTTTTGTGGGTATGGTGCCAACTTAGATTTCTAGAGCAATGGAGGTCCTTAGGAGAAGATATGTGTAGTCTAAGATAGAGGGGATGACAATGCTTACATAGGACATGACCACTACAAAAACACTGATGGAGGATCCCCATCAAATGGCCTTCATATGGATGAATAGATAGGAGGACATGGTGGCCTATATTTCCATTCCTCCTCCACATGTTCATCAAGAGACTATCATTGCAAAAGACTTCAAGGTGAAAGAAGTCATTTTGGGTAAGTTGATGAAGGACATGACCAAAGCCTAAACAACTTTGGGCCTAAAGCAATTATTTAAATGGTTGGACATCGATAAAGAGGAAATACAAATGTTGAGGAAAAAGAATAAAGTTTTGAAAGATTTTTTAAGAGGTAGTGAGCCCTATTAACCTTGGGAATCTATAAATAGCATTGGTGGTTTCCCTTGAGAAATGAGCTCTGACCCAGAGATCTAGTGAATCATTTTTGAATGTATGCAATAGGTGGCATCTCATTTTTGAAGATAGAGGGGTGGAGATAATAGAGGAAAATATGCACATTTTGTATAGTATTAGGAAGAATGTAGATAACCTAGCAACAATATTAAATTAGGATTTTGGGCTTATAGATGAGGTGTCCTCTTGGACAAACAATTTGGAGGCACTTAAGACCATAAAGGGTTAGGAATACCGGATGATACTAGCTAATTATTTAGGAAAAGAGTTGAACAGGATCGATGATTGGGTGGAAAGCATACAAGCCAAAAATATATGCCTGATAGCTTTGTATGTAGACATTTAGGAGATGAAAGCCTGAGTTTGGACTTAGATTTTAGAAGCAAATAATTACTATGATGTAGCAAGCTTGGAAATTTTCAGTGATGACTCTAGAGAACAACTAAGTGCCACTAAGGTAGTAGTCTAATAGTTCAAAGCTTCCTTTGAAGAAATAGCCTTAGAAGATGCAGTTAGAAGAATCTTCAAGATTGAGGAGGTGCTCAAGGGGATAGATTAAAAAATGGACAATTTTGTAGTGATAAGGCAAGAGGTGAAGGATTTTCACATGGTTGCGAGAAGCCAATATCAAGCTCTTAGTCTCCCCAAACTTCAAGGAGTGGTCACAATTATAAAGAAATTCAAGGGCTCATCCTGACACCATTTTGGTAAAAAACTGACAAGACCAAGAAGTTGGAGATTAACTTTTGTAGAGATAGAAAATCTTATCAATTCTAGCCCTATCATGTTTTAAGAATCGTAGGTGTGCAAGTCTGCATTTTGAGATTTTGGTGGAGAGGATCCATTTTAACACAAAGGGCCATAGGTGCACAATTTTGTAGGTGCACATGTGCAATGATTTTGGTAGACATGAAAAAATGTTGATAGTTAACTACCAGTTTCAATTTTGAGTAGTTTTCATGCATCAAAAATATGTTTTGGCAAGAATTTAACTGGCAGTGACCCCCAGAAGAGGCTGAGTTTGTATTTTAGAAGTTCCAGAGACTCCTAGTGTTTTCTTCTCTCATCATCTTCTTCTTAGTTATTTTTAAAGCCACACAAGGGTCCATGCACCAATTAATGAATAAAATAAAGTGTGCAGGCCTACTTAGCACCTTGTTAGGACTTTGTTTATACATAGTTTTCCTAAAATTAGTGATTTTAGCATGTATTTTTCAAGGAAAAACCCCTACATCCAAAAAATACATGAAAATATGGGGTTTATTATTAATACATGATTTTAATACGTATTCTGGGCCAAATTTTTGATTCAATAAAGTATGTTATTGGTGCTCTTGTTCTGCATGTAGCTTATCTTCGTGGAATGTGCATTTACTTTATAAATTTTATGTTCATGAATTGATATGGAGCTAGTGGTTTTTTTGTGTTTGAATGATCATGCAGCCTTTTAGTTTAGGTGTTTTCATTTTCTAAAAAATTCCTCTATTATGATGAATTGGAGAAAGGATCACACTTGTGTTTCTGCATAGTGATTTGTCTCATTTACACACACTATTTGTGGCTGCACAACTTGACAAATCATGAAATATCTCTTGGTATTAGTTAGTTTCTTTTGATGATTACAGTAGTGGATTTGAGGATGCGTTGCTCCTAATTTTATTGGTTTCCTACTGATACTTTTGAAGATTTAATTCATATATTTGTTGTTGCTTTGACTTATGTCCATTAGGAATTTTATTTTCAGCAATTTTATTTAATCTCTTTTTACCCTATCTCATTCATTTGATTTTGAAATGTGGTTAGAATAGGAATTCATATAGTTGCATTTTTAAAACTTGCATTTATCATATAATCAAAAATACAAAAACATACATTAGATTGCGATTACATTTGAATTATGCAAAATCATCAAAAGATACTAGCAAAAGTGTCCTTGTGAACAATCACATTTATCTTCCATTAAGCTACCTAGGGAGTACAAAAAAATCCATCTAGAACCTTGGAGTTGGTTACTTAATCAAATTTTCAAGAGAGAAATTTGCAAGAATTTATGCTATTGGCATCATGTAAAATGATCGCTCAACAGATACCCAAGTTGGAGTTTTAAGTGTACTTACCAAAGATTCATTAAAGTTTGACTCCCATTTAGTAAATTCAACACTAAAACCTTTGAAGAAGAAGAGAGAAATAGAAAGAGAATAATGTCTAATAGGTTTATTTTTGCAATATAAATATACGATATGATTTGAGAAGGAAGAGATACTTACCTATTGGCCACAAAAATTATGCAACCATTTTTCCAAATTTGGGTGCTCTATTTTTGGACCATTCTAGAAGGTGAAGAGGCCTAAGTCTTGACATTCCAACTATTGATGCTTTCTATACTTGTCACTAATTATTAAGGTGTTATCCAAAATATTAATGTTAGGACATCTTAATGAATCTCGTGCCCCTGTAGTTCATCTTAGATCTAGTGAAATGCCATATTACACCCCTTTAATTGAAATAACAAGCCTAGATTCTTTTTTTAGATTACTAATATTTTGACTTGGCATCGGGGTTCGATCCTTGTATAGAGGATTCCATCCATTCTTCTTTAATTATGTGTTGACTACTCTCCTATGAGGTGGGATGTATGTAATGGATGGTTCTTTCTTATACAAGAGTTTTAGATTTATCTCCCTTTCCTTATTATGTGGAGATTGAAGATTTTGTGAGTCAATTCGTAGGGATGACAAAAAAAATGAAAAGTTATAATTTTTTAGTATGCAATGTGTTGGTTCTCAAAATTTTTGGTTGAAAACCTACAAGCCTTGCTTATTTAATGCTAGGAAATCAACACAATTTTTGTCAATGAAGAAGGATGGAAAATACTTACTCAACCTTCACCCTTCAAGCTTGACAAGACATAGGTGGCTCTAGTATATATCTCAACTCCTATAGAGGAGGAAAATCACCAATGGACACTTAAAACTGATACTCTTGAGTAGGAAAGTTTTTACTCAAGGAGAAATCATAAAGTTAATAAAAGAGAATGAATGAAAATATATCAAATATATTCATGCAATACTTGTGAATACAATTTCACTAGTCTACAACCATACATATCAAGTTTTGATGAACATATAGAGAATATCAATCCCTTAATCCATTGGGAAATTGAGTCAATCTTCCACACATCCTTATCATCAAAGAATTTCAAGAGATAGTGTGCAACCCATCAACAATTGTACAAATAATATGTAAATATAATCCCTAGTCTAAATATTTTTAACTCCAATTGAAAGAGATCAATTAGATAGATACCATAACTTACTATGAAAGTATCTGATAAATAAAGTTCATGTAATACTCTCATCCATCAGGACAATAGCATAATCTAAAGGGACAATAAAGAGTATGAGGGATTAAAACCATATGCCATTGAAAAGAGAAAGCATCATCATATTAGTTTCATTCAAAAGGAAATACAATAGAGAAGTTTCATTGTATATCCAAAAAGTAATTTTAGAAAACAAGAATTACTTCATAGTGTATCTTTAATAAAAAATTACTTCAAAAATTATCATCTATATTGTTTTTAGAAAATGTAACTTCTTAAATAGGGGTTTTGGTACCTTTTCTTATAAAATGAAAGGGTGCACAAAGATTCAAACCCCTACATAAATATAGCTAAGTATTAGTTAAAGCATAAACAAGAAAATAATAATCATCTCCTACTTCGTCAGCGACCACACTTCTTCAATGATTTCCTTAAGAACTTTGAGATAGTGATCAATCCATTTCGTGATCTGAGGATGCGTTGGCCATTCAAAATTTGATATTTCCCTTTGATATTTTTGGGGAAAATGCTTGCAGGTCCACAGACATTTTCCCTTTGCTATCTTCACCTATGTTATGAATTTTCTAAATTTTGATTCTCTTGTAATTATTTTATTTAATAACCCATGGAATCAATCAATCTGAAAATCTAGTTCTTTGAATCTAGCTATTGCTGGTGCCTGAGGCAACATTGTAAACTCTAACCTCCATTCCTCCAATTTTTCAACATTTCCATCCTCATTATTAATAGGAAGTAGGAAGGAATGATCAAAAGAGGCAAGTTGATTCAACTTTTCTTCTAATTTTGGATGTTCCTATCTTATGTAGCTTAAATTATTTGAAACAACACCAATAAGATCAATAGCAGCCTTTATTTGTGTAGGGACATCATGATCTCTCTTTGTGACATTAAAGAGTTTTCTTAACCCATATTTGGTGGGTCTCCATTTTCTCTCTATCTTAGAAAGCTTGTCTTTTCCATTCTCAAAGAACTCTAACATATTCCTAATTTTATTGAATCCTTCATACACTTCATCACACTTATTTAAAATGATATTCACCCTATAAAAAAGAACATCTTCTATAATTTTTAAGGTACATTCCTTGTGATAAACACTTGCAATCTCCTTAGCGTTCTTATTCTTAGTACCTACTTTTGCAATCTCATGAACCACAATAACTTGAAATTTGTTAGATTTTAAGCCATGTGATTCACTCTCTAACCTTCTTGTTTTCACATGCATCTTTTTTACAATCAAATTATTTTCCTTATTTCTTCTTTGTAATTCTACAATCATTTATATATGCCTAATTAAACATTGACTCATGTGTCAACCTAGCTGCAACAAGCATGGGGTCAATATTGTCCACTATTTGTATCAGAGCCATTTCCTCTTCCCCCTTTGATATATCAGTCATCCTAGGTTAATTTCCTTTGAATGTTACCCAGATGGGGAGAGTTAGTGTCTTAGGTTCATACCCTGCTCCTACTTTTTCTAAAGATTGAAACTCTGATGCAAAAATGGAATCCTCTTGCTTCCTTACTTGATCAAGTAGGAAAAATTCCTTCAATGTCAAACCTAGAAGAATCAAGATATCACTATTCTTTATCATCTCTTTTGCTTCTTCTTTAGTACATGAAATTTGATCCAAGTTTAAATCATCTATCATTTGCTACACAAATGGTGCATGCTAAGATTCATCAATGCCTTCAAGTCTCTACTTCTTTCTCTCTTCAAAATCCTTCATTTTGAATTTGATCTAGAAATATATAAACTCTTGTGTTTGGGATATATTATCTTGTTTAATAAATCTAAGGGATATGGCTTCTTTCTCATCATTAGTATCTATCAGATTGTCACTTGGTATCATCTGAGCATAATAACCATATTGCTCCTCAAAATATCGAGGAGGTGGCTTAGATGTCTTAGTAGTCTCTTTCATCTTCCTAAGAACATTGGCAACTCTTGTCGAGCCCTCATCTTCTAAATCCTAATAAGATACTAGGGAATTACTTTCTTCATCCTTCTTTTGAGGAGTTACAGTTGATTGAGTAACACTTGAACGTGCTTGACTCATCCTCCTTTTCTTTTCTTAAGAAGGTGAAAGAGATATGCATGTTATGACTCCTTCCTACATCTTGCTCAACATATTCTTTATAAAACTTTCAAAATCATGTATACATTTTTCAATTCTAAAAACTTCAATGTCCTCTTCAGTATGAAAACAAGGCAAGCCTTTGCTTAATCTTTGATTTTCTATTTTTCTCAAAACATTACATTTTTTGATTCTTTGAGTTATCTCCTGCATGTCATTACAATTCCTTAGAAAATCATCATCCATATTTAACTAATGAGGATATGTGGCCTTTATAGCCATAAAATTTTCTTTAGTATCATAATATCTGCTTTTATCAATAGTCAGCCAAAATTTATTCATAAGGAGTTCTTGTACTTCTTGAATCTTATGAGCTCCAATCACATACCCATCAAACCTTAAAAGGGCAAGCATCATGTTGCCATTATTTCTTGGTTGAATGTATTTCTTCTCAACCTACAGTAACTTCCATATGAATTCCAAGAAAGCTAATCTCTAAGAGAGAAACATAGGGAGCCTATGAGATGGTTGTCTACATTGGTATAATATTATCAAATAATACGTTGGCTTAAGAATCTAGTCACCTAGGTTGTATTTAAAACCCTTACCAGCCATAAATTCCTTAGGTCTCAACATATTCTTGATTTATTGTGTTATTCAAGTGAGGGTTCCCCCAAGTGCTCTTATTATCCATTGAATAAATACATATTTGAAAATTATGAAATCCTCATCCTACGCACGTGTGTTCCATAGCAGACACCATAGTTGAATGGGTTGTCTACTAACTTCCTTATAAATGGAAAACTTCATGGAATTTATAAACTAATTTATATTTTGATGAAGAATTAAGTAACACAATAGGGAATAATTTTTGAAAGACTTGGTCTTCCACTTAATCAATTGATTATGAAGAGTCCTCTCAATTTCATTAGAAGAATCAAACTCTAGGTACACATGAGGGTTGTGTATTTTCATGAAAATGTACATATAATTTAGAGGGATTTTCTAATGTTCATACTTTCCAAATGATTTAAGCCAAGCATAAAATGTATACTTGAAAAAATCCACAAAGGAATTAACTAAGGACCCATACTATCCACATACATCATCCTGTTGTTATGCCCTCTATAAATGAAATGTGCAATTTATCTAAACTTTCCAAACTTCATAGTCTTCTGATACTTAGATTTGAAATGTTCCTATCAATTTTTTTAGGGCTTGGGTGATCAGTTAGAAAAATTCTTCAATGTAGGACTTTGTGATAACCAACCAAGACATTCCATCCATCTTCCTTACAGTCCTAGCAGTTGGCTCATAATAACTCACTACAACATATATTAGCTCAGTATCCAAAAATATATTTGGGACCACAATCTTTACTAAATTGAGCCTCCATGGGTTATTTATAGGTTCCTTGTTATCCTTTTTTGGATAAATATACCAAAACAAATACCAACCATGTAATAGAATGTTAGAATCTGTACAATCTTGAAGCTCATCTAGGAAGGCTAACTTTTGACCATTGAGTGAGGAATCAAGAAAGACATCTAACAACATTTTTTGAATATGTTTCTCAATAGGAACTTCTTTAGACTCTTTAGTATTCTTCTTGACAAACACTTTCATCAAATGCATTATAACCAGGGAAAGAAAAGAGATTAAACTTACTATTTCCACAAACTCCTAGCTCACTCCTAAATTCTCCTCTCTAGCTTCTATTCCAACTTTGCTCATACAAAGTTATGAAAATGACCCTTTTGCAAAGATGAATAATTCACTTTTATTCCACATTTATTGGTCATAGATTTTTGTGCATATCCCCACTTTGAAAATTGTCCATGTGTCCCATCAACTAAGTACTTGGTTCATACTTCACATCATTAATTTAACAATTTTTCTTTTTGCTCGCTTGCATCCTTCTTATAAAATCATTCCTACAATTACAATTTTGAAAATCTTCATAAGTCCATTTAACCTTTTCCAAGGATTTGATTCTACATCTTTATCAAAATTTCTCTTTCAACAACTTTTAAATCTTTCATCACCAAAATTGTGAATTTGGTAGCACCTCTTTTAATCATTAGCGAAATCACAATCTCAGAAGCACTTTTCTATATCACTACCCAAATCATGATTTTAGACTTCAAGAGTTTGGGTACTTTCAAAATCATGATTTTAGAGACCATTTTTCTTGGCTTAATCGATATTTTTATAATTCTCTATTTCATTGAGTGCTCAACTTATCCATTCCAAAGTGGCAAAAAGACATGAAATTGGGATTTGGTACAAGGATTTTTTAATGTCTACCAATGGCTCTTTCTGGGGACACATGTCTATCTAAGGCATAATGAGATCCAAATTATCATCTGAAGGAGCAAACCATAATCTTTTAATATACCTCTCTCAAAATGTTTATGCAACATCATTCCTTCTTTGAATATAATATGTGTGTGTCTTTTCTTAATATATTTCATGAGTAAATTTTGATTGTTAGGAAAATCATCATAGCCTTTTTAATTGTGCATTTGAATAAATTTCAACATCTTTATAGCTTCTTTTGATAATATATTTTTTACTTCAATATTCTCCACATCATAAATATACTTCAGAGATGAAATGTATTCTAGGTATTGTTTCCAAGAAGAAACAAACTTCTCGATATCATCCGTAGATTAGTTCACACATATTTTCTTACACTCTAGCCTCTATTCCTTCTTATTAGTGAAATGATCTTCCATAATTTCTATTTGATTCTAATTCTCAATCCTCAAAAAATCAGAAAACATATCTTCTTCTATATGTTGTTTTAGGCTACCATTATCTTATTCAATCTCATTATATACTAGGTAACAAACCTTTAAAAAAAAAATCTTCCTTTTCACTATCAAAGATTATTTCATCATATATTGGATTAGCCATTAAAGAAAAAATAGTGATATTTTTCTAGACATTCTTCTTATATTCTACCTCTAGCTAGTTTAAATTTTTATCTTTATTGACATTTTGATCCTTCTCTCCCATGAACTTCTCCTGTGTTTGTTTAAGCTGATAATAATCTAAGGCATCACTTTCATGATCCCAATTTTTCATGGTACTTTGAAAGACATAAAAACCAATCGTCAATTCATAGAAAGTATTCATATGATTCTTTACAGATTGTTTCCACCTTCCATAGATCTTTGGTACATTTTTAATCAAAGCTAAACACAATGCTTCAAGTTTATAAACAAATATTCTAAGATCTAATGGTCTGACACCATTAGGTATTAATGTTTCCTTTGCGGTGTGTGTACATATTAAAAAGGAATTTATCCCTTTTAGTTATTGAATGTAAATAGAGTCGCCACCTTTCTTTAGAGGATTAGTTATTTGACCTTCTAGGTTCTCCTTCCTATAATATATTACTTCTTTTCTGATATGTGAAATTGAAATTTTCTAGGTAAGTTCACAATGTGGATTGTGAGCAACTCTCCCTAGTAGAGTCACCAATTTGTTGGTTGAAAAACTACAAGCCTTTCCTACTTGATGTTGGAAAATCAACATAATTTTGGTCAATGAAGAAGGCTGAAAAATATTTACTCAATCTTCATCCTTTAGGCTCTCCAATACCTAGGTAATTGTACCTTATATCTCAACTCATATGGAGGAGAAAAATCACCAATGCATACTTAAAACTAATACTCTTGAGTAGGAAAGTTTTTAATCAAGGAGAAATATGAAAATAAATAAAAGAGAATGAATGAAAATATATAAAATAGATTCATGTAATACTTGTTGATTCAATTTCACTAGTCTACAACCATACATATCAACTTTAGCTGAACATCTAGAGATAAGTCCCTTAATCCATTGGGAAATTGAGTCAATCTTCCACATATCCTTATCATCAAAGAACCTCAAGAGACAATGTACACCCCATTGACAATTAGACATATAATATGTAAATACAATTGCTAGTCTAAATGTTTTTAACTCCAATTGAAAGAGACCACTTATATAGATACCATAACTTACTATCAAAATATTTGATAAATCAAGTTCATGTATTACTCTCTTCCATCACAACAATAGCATAATCCAAAGGGACAACAAAGAGTATGAGGGATCAAAACCATATACCTTTGAAAAGAGAATGCATCATCATATTAAATTCATTCAAAGGGAAATACAATGGAGTAGTTTCATTGCATATCCAACATGTAATTGCAAAAAACAAGAATTACTTCATAGTGTATCTTTTATAAAAGAGTACTTCAAAAATCATTGCCTATATTATTTTTAGAAAATGTAACTTCTTAAATAGGGGTTCTGGTACTTTATCTTATAAAATGAAAAGGTGCACAAATATTCAAAACCATTCCTAAATATAACTAACTATTAGTTAAAGTATAAAAAGGAAAATAATACTAACCATCTCCTACTTCATCAGTGGTTTCCTCAGGAACTTTCAGATAGTGATCAATCCATTTCACGATCTAAGTGTGAGTTCGTCATAAAAAAATTGATATTATTGGAGAAAATTCTTGTGGCTCCACTCACCTTTTCCCTCATGCTATCTTCACCTCTATTATACATTTTTCAAATTTCTCTTTTGTTGTGATTATTTTGTTTAATTACTCATGGAACCAATCAATCTAAAAATTCTATTTTTCTTTGAATCTAGATATTGCTCTCCAAGATACCTTGTAAACTCTGACCTCAATTCCTCATATTGTTTAGCTTTTCTATCCTTATTCTCAGTAGGACGTAGGAAGGAATGATAAATAGAGGCAAGTTGATTCAACTTTTCTTCTAATTTCAGATGTTCATGCCTTATGCAACATAAATTCTTTGAAACAACATCAATAAGATCTATAGTGGCCTTTATTTGTGTAGGGGCATTAGGATCTCTCTTTGTGACTTCAAAAATTTTGCTTAGTTCATATTTGGAGGGTCCCCATTTTCTCTCTTTACTAGAAAGCTTATCTTTTCCCTTCTAAAAGAACTCTTAACATATTCCCAATGTTATTGAATCCTTCATACACACTTAAAATGATATTCACCTTATAAACAAGAATCTCTTCTATAATTTTGAAGTTACATTCCTTATGATAAACATTTTCATCCTCCCCAATGTTCTTTATCTCAATTTCTACATTTGCAGGCACATGAACCATAATAGCTTGAGATTTGTTAGATTTTGAGCTGTGAAATTCACTCTCTAGCCTTCTTGTTTTCACATGCATCTTGTTTATAATTGAATTCATTTCCATTTCTCTTCTTTTTAATTCTACAATCATTTCTTTCATGTGTTTAATCTAGTCCCGATTAAACATTGACTCATGTGTCAACTTGGTTGCAACATGGTCAATATTGTCTACTATCTATATTAGAGCCATTCTGTCTTCCCCCTTTGATATATCAACCATCTTCATCTTATTTCCTTTGAATATTACCCAAGTGGTGAAGGTTTCTATCTTAGGGTCATACTCTGTTCTTTCCACTTTTCCCAAAGATTCAAGCCCTGACACAAATGTGGAATCCTCTTGTTCCCTTACTTGACCAAGTAGGAACAATTTATTTAATGTCAAACCTAAAAGAATTAAGATATCACTATTCATTACCATCTCTTCTTCTTCTTCTTTGGTACAAGAAATTTTATCCAAGTTCAACTCATCTATCAGTTGCTACAAAAATGAGGCATGTTGAGATTCATCAATGCTTTCAAGCCTTCGTTTCTTTCTCTCTTCAAAATCCTTCATTTTGAATTTCATTCAAAAATATTTAAACTCTTGTGTTTAGGTAAAATTATGTTGTTCAATAAAGCTAAGGGATATGGCTTACCTCTCATCATTAGTATCTATCGGATCATCACTTGGCATAGTCTAAGCATAATAACAATATTGCTCCTCAAAATATTTAGGAGGTGGCTCATATCTCTTAGTAGTCTCTTTCATCTTCCTAAGAAAATTAACAACTATTGGCCATTTTTTCCCCCATTAAGCCCATCACTGATATCTAATTAGAGAAACCTTGAATGGGTTGGATTGTTTGTTTAGGTTAACCCACTAAGGTTGGCAACTAACATTTCATGTTAGCCCGATCCCTTTGTTTGCTAAGATAGAACAATTTTTTGCATTGATCGAGTTGACTTGGTTTATTCTTTAGCTAGGCTATAGTTATTCTTTCACCAAGTTGACTTAGTTTGTTCTTGATCAAATTAACTCTGGTTCCAAGATCCAATGGCTCTCGTGTTTTTGTGAGCTATCTGCCCATCTTATTGAAAGTGCAAGATGCTACCATTCTAATGTTTCTTCATACTGTAGAGTCTTTGTGAGGCTTTGAATCCTAAAATTGTATGATAGCCTTTAGATATAGTTCATCTTAGAGTCTCCTCATTGCATCTTAGCTGTCCATTAGAAATAGAGATAATCTTGATTGATAATTGTTGTGTTTTTGTGTTTGGCTCAACATGGTTTCATGAAGATACAAAATGTTTCCACGCATTTCCAGTTTGACATTTGCTCATACTGTGATGCTTCTGAAAGACTCCAAGATTTAGAATTCTTCAATGTGATGAAGGGTCCCTCTCCAATGCTTAAGTGAGCCCAATATACACATGCATATATCAATGGTGGAGATTCCATAAAAGATTAAAAGATCATCATCTGATCTATTAAACAAAAAAACACAAGATGCTGCCAAGAGTCACCATTTGACATTTCTTCATACTGCGGAGTATCCGCAAGGCTTTGAAGCCTAAAATTACATGACTATTTTTGGATTTGTTGCATCTTGGGGGTCTCTCAACTATATCTTAGCCATCCACTAGAAATAAGGAGAATCTAAATCAAAGACCCATGTATTTCCCTAAGATGGTCTTCTCATTTTGTGAAATTGTGAGATCCTACCATGCATCTCCATGATAGAGTTTCTTCATGTTGAAATCTTTTGGCAAGGCCTCAAAACTCAGAATTCTACCACATGGTTGGGGTCTCCACCTTTCACTGTATCCTCTTGATTGGGAGGAATCTCTTTACTGTATCTTAACCATTTGCTAGAAATAAGGAGAATCTACATTGACAACTATGTTTTAATCTCTCATTGGGAAGATTTCCTATGTCATTTGGACCATCTATTTGATGGAGAAGACCTTCATTGATGACCAATATATTTTCTAGGAAAATTATATTTATTTTCCATGGTCAACCCCTGCATTTTGCTAGTGGATAACATGTCATGTTATCCTTCCCCATTGTTTTGTTTGTCCATGTAATGCTATCAAAGCTAATTATTCAATGTTGAGTGACTTCTTGGGCTATCCTCCATGTCTATTTAATCCATGAAATCATTAGATTTCAGTGATATGATCCCTTATGACTAGGTGCACTTATTTTAGTCTCATCTTGTCACTTCCAACATCAGATTGCACTTCAAGATTAGATTTCATTCTAACTTTTTAGTTATTTCTCTCCTTTGCAACTTGACTCCACCTTGGTTAAGGTTTGAATTCAATTTAAATATCAGAGTTATACCTAATCTATAAAGTTAGGTTGTAAATATTTCTTATGGGTTCTCTCTATTGTATTTTTTCTAGTAGCGTCATGCTCTACAACTGTATTCCTTTTGCCTTTCATTAATGAAATTCTTGCTTTTACCTCTTCTTGACATTGATGATTTGATCATGTATCTTGCCTTTTAAAATATTTATTTCCTACTTCTTGGGGTTATATGTTGTGTTAATGTGTTGATGATTGTTGCACTATGAAGATGTCTTTCCTTCAACATTTAATTAATTCCAAACTTGCATGTGAGTTCTGAGAGGGTAGAATAGAGTCAAAATCTATGTATTTGGGTATTTCATTCATGTGTTGTGTATTCATGGATAGACATTGTAACCATGTTCTATCTTGCTGTACCATCCCCTTTCCATTTTAACATTTGCTTTCTATTTCTCTCTCCTTTTTCCTCTCAAGTAGTAGTTTAGGTGCACCTTGATAGTGATGAAGTCAACCTTCTCCAAAGATTCAGCCTTAGAGTGTAAGCCCTATATTTGGAGGCTATTTCAATGTTACATGAGGTCACTTGAGGGTCCTACCTCAAGAAAAGGTGTAGAATTTTGTGTCAACAATTTTTGGCAATCTCAATGGGAAAATCATTTAAATATTCAAATGAGTTTCTAGAACCTCCATTGGTCATATGTTGATGGGATAGATTCAATTGCATAATTTTTTTGGTCTACCAACTGAAATCTATGCATTGAGAAAATGGGTGTTTTTTCTTAGTAGCATCAGCCTTTAGAGGCATTCCATCAAACACCATGGTGACTCTAGTACAAGTCTACTAGTTTTGAGATGAAACAATGCTAGTATGTAAGGATCATCTTTGACCTTTTGTGATTTTTAAAAATTTCTATGAAATTGTAACTTTTATGAAGCTCTAACCATGGACCCATTTCATAGAAGTAGCTACTCCCCCCCACATTTCATGTAAATTTTATTACTAAGCCCTTATATTACCAATATCAATCTCAACATCAAGTTGGTTATAGCCAATCTATTTAGCCCTTGCTCCATTAGACCCAACACCTCCAAATGATGAAATCAAGACCATTGAAGCTATGCTAGCTAAGATGGGTGAGGAATTTTTTGGCTCCGAATGAAAACAATTGAAAGGGGTAGGAGAATGGACTCATGGTTTTATGAGAAAAATGAGCAATTTCTGGCTTGTGATAAGCAACTTGATGAGATTGCAAGACAACAAGAGATAGTATGAGGAGATGCATACTAGGCCTATCTCCAAAAACAAGAAGAAGAGAGGGAAAGATAGAGACATCTCAAGGAGAGACTTGGTAGGCAATTTTCTACAACAAGAGAAGAGGAAGTGGGGCTCTAGTTATCTCATTTTCAAGCCAAAGAAGTAGAGGCAACACCTTGTCCAAAATATGTCATCCGAAGCTTTAAGAAGCCCCCTCTATTACAAGAGTGCGTTGCTAAAACTTCTCCATTCCCCATGCAAAAAGGATGGCCCCACGAGCCTTCCATACCCATTACCTTTTCACTCTTTGAGGGTGGACTAGTTGTATGGATTCCTGATGCTCCAAAAATGGAATTTTGGGAGAGTGAAGAAAAGCCCATAAAACTACCATGGGAGGAGTTGCAGCCTACTAAGAAGGACAAAGAGGTAGCAGTTGAGAAAGAGGAAGAGGATCCAATCCTTATATTTGGAGAGGTTCCCTCCTTTGTTGAGGAAGAAGAAGAAAAAGAGGTTGTTCCTTCTTTTGAGGAACAAATGATGGCTTTTGAGCCTTTACAAGAAGATGAGGATCTGCTACAAGCCAAGTAAGAAGAAAATCATTTGTTATAGTAGATAGTCCTCTATGATATGGGGGATGGAGAGAAGAACCTCAATGATAGCTCTATCCTTGAGGAAGAATATGTTGATGTACATTAGGTTTTCCTTCAAACTATGCATTTTACTATAGTAGAGAAAGATGAGTGTGATGAAGATAATTTTTGGGATGAGCTGGAGATGTTTTTCTTGTCCACAGACATCAAGCAATCTGCTCCTTCATCAAATGATTATGAGTTGTAGTAGAAACAAGTAGAGAGCCACACCATACTAGTAGCTCCCAAGGAAGTGGTTCATGAGCAACATGAAGATATGGAGATTATTTCTTCACAAGAAGAGGAGGAGCTATTTCCAAGCCAATAGGAAACTACCATTGTAGAGCACATCAACCCGATCAAGGTTGATTGCTTAGACCAAATGCTATCAAGAGGATGGCCTATTAGGCATCTAGCTCTACAACAATTCATGTTGCCCTGGGTCATGCTCCTTCTAGATCATGAGGATGAATATAAAAAGGAAGATCAAGAATTTTTTTCTCAAGAAGATGATGTCCTAGTGGTGTTTTAAAGTATAGCAACATGTCTCTCATGTTGACTACTATTTTCAATTGTGATGTGCATGGGAAAAGAAATCAACTTGTGAGGAAAGACAACTATTTCAACAAGCTAGTCAATGGGTTTATTTGATAATTTTTTCTATAAATTATTATACATATTAGAGTAGGTTTTTTTCTACTTTTCAAGAAGTGCACGAGCACAACTATTCCCTCATGGATATAACATTTTTTAATTTTTCTAGTTGTAGATGGGAAAATGTGTTTTCCTTTTGGTGATTCCATGCCCAATGGATTTCTTCAGGCCACTAATCCATGCTTAGCAAGTAAGCATATCCTTTGAAACACAAAGAATTTTGACCATTTTTGCCCCCCATTGAGCCCATCATAGATATCCAATCATAGAAACCTTCAATGGGTTAGATTATTTTTTTTGGGTTAACCTACTAAGGTTGGCAACTAACATTTCATGTTAGCTTAGTCCCTTCATTTGTTGAGTTGGTCCAATTTTTTGCATTTCTTGAGTTGATCTAGTTTGTTCTTTAGTTGGTTTGCAATTCATCTTTCATGGAGTTTACTTAATTTTTTCTTGGTTGGGTTGACTTTGGCTATGAGATCCAATGACTTTCATATTTTCATGAGCTATCTACCCATCTTATTGAAAGTGTAAGATGCTACCAGGTGTCACCATTCTAACATTTCTTTATATTGTAGAGTCTCAACAAGGATCCAAAGCCTAGAATCCCATGATAGTCATTAGATCTGGCAAATATTGGAGTCTCCTTGCTAAATATCAACCATTCATTGAAAATAGAGCTAATATTGATTGAGAGTTTTCATCTCTTTGTGTTTGGCTCAGCAAGGTTACACAAAGATACAAAATATTGCCATGCATTTCTATTTTGACATGTCCTCATATTGTGATGGTTTCATGAGGTTCTGAGATCTAGAATTTTGCCACATGGTAAAGGGTCCCATATCCAATGCTTAAGGAAACCCAATATACACATGCACAGATCAATGATGGAGATTCCTCAAAAGATTAAAAGATCATTGTCCAATCTGTCAAATAGAAAAATAAAAAATGCTACCAAGTGTCATCATTCCAACATTTCTTCATACTATGGAGTCTTCACAAGGCTCTAAAACATAGAATTGCAAGAAAACCATTGGATCTAGTGCATCTTGGGGGTATCCTTGCTACATCTTATCCATCCATTGGAAATAAGGAGAATATACATCAACAACCCACATATTTTTGTGAGATGGTCTTCTCATTTTTTGAAAATATGAGACGTTGCCATGTGTCTCCACTTTAGAGTTTCTTCATGCTACAATGTTTTGGCAAGGCCTCCAAACTCAAAATTCCACCATGTGGCCAGGGTCCCCACTTTTCATGCTATGTACTTCCTTCATTGGGAGGAATCTCTTCCCTACATCTTAGCTGTCTACTAGAAATAAGGAATCTCTTCCCTACATCTTAGATGCTAGGGGAGTATTTTGTTTAATGAAGGGTGCTCCCCTTAATACAACAAACACATAACAGAAAAAAAGAAATAACAACAATTTGTGAGAACAAAATATGGGCTTCTTATTATCACCGCAAATGCAAAATTACAAAATGTAGAATTACAGTATGCTAACCCACATGGGCACCTTCATTATAATAATCTTTAAATCAAAGCTACAAATTATCACCTAGAGCTGTCTTAGACAATGTATGCATATTGCATAGATAGGAAAATTTATGCCACCAAGGAAGGTTCTAGACACTCAAACTTAATACCTAGTGCTGAAAGACCATAACAATACATATAGAGTCAACCAAATACATTTTTGACATTTACTTTGGAAGTTTTGGTTGACCCAACTTTGGAAGGCCACAAATTTCAAATCATTGCTCTAATTGGCTATTATAACCACTTTTCAAAATCCTCAACTTCTCATCTATAGGCTTGGGTCTGTGAAAACACCCATCCATTGAATTTTTGGGTCTCATCTAGGCATATTTAGGCCTTCAAAACTGAGCCCAAAGTTTTTTTACCAAAAAATTATACCAAAAATCCATAATAACTACACTGATACTTATGATATGGCACTAAGTCTTAACTAGTAGGATGATATGACTAAGATGGACCTCCACCTCTAAAATTAGGACATTCTAATCTCCTATGATTGAGTTACTAAGTAGAATGCCTCGATAGACAACAACTCTACATTAAGACAACCCTTATTCACACAACTCAAATGAAATATTTTTGGGTGATGAAAGATTGCTCTCACACCTAGGATGCTCCTACATTAGGCACCTAGGGTAGTTTGAGAAGTGACCCTATTACATCTCAGGTCTTAAGAGGAAAACCAAGATAGTTAACCTCCTCCCTTGCTAGCCATGATGAATCTTCTACTGACCTCCATTTTTGTTCGACTAGGTATTCTTCATAAGTTCTAATCCTTATACTTTTGCAAACATGACTGTCCAAATTCTTCTCAATCTCCTTTGTAGCTAAACTATCTATTGGAATACTCTACTGCGTTTCTGTCACTTCATCTCCATCACCTCATTCATAATACTCTATCAAATAAAAATATTAAATACTAGTGAAATATTTAGTTCAGTAGGAAAATCTACTTCATAGGCATTTCCAAAACCATACCTTTTCACTATCTTGCATGGTCCAAACTTATTCACTTTCAGCTTATTATGTGTACCCATTGGAAAATGCTCCTTTCTCAAATGAACCATGAATTCATCTCCAACCTAGAACTCCTTATACCTCCTTCTCACATCTTCATTATCTTTATACTATGCATTCATCTTAATAATGTGCTTCCTCATGTCCTCATGGATATTCTTCAAATGTTCATCAAATTCTTCTGCTTCAACACTACTTATTTCTCCTTTACCCAATTGCCTTAATTTAGAAGCATTTTTGGGACTACTCCCATATATAATTTGGAATGGTTATTTACTAGTACTCATGTTGAAAGAATTATTATATTCAAATTATACCTATGATAAAATTAGTTCCCATCCTTTTCGATTATCACCAACCAAGCATCTTAGCAAATTCCCCAAATTCCTATTCACCAGCTCTATTTTTCCATTAGTCTATGGATGATGTGATAAATTGAACTTCAAATATGTCTTCAATTTCTTCTACATTATATGCCATAAATACCCAAAAAATTTGGTATCTCGACCTAAAACTATGCTCTTTAGTAGATCATGTAGTCTCACCATTTCTTTGAAAAAATCTGTTCCACATGAACAACGTCACAAGTCTTCTTGTAGGGAATAAAATTTGCCATATTTTAAAACCTTTCATCCACCACAAAAATAGAATCATGCCTTCACCAAGTCTTTGGTAATCCAAGAATGAAATCCATACTGACATCCTCCCATGACTTCTTTGGTACATGTAATGGTTGATACAACCCTATATTCTACTTCACTCCTTTCGCCATTTGACATACTCTGCAAATTTGTACAAACTTCTTCACATCTTACTACAAATATGACTAGTAATAATTCTCAACAACCAAAGCAATGGTTTTATCTCTACCAAAGTTTCCAACCAATCATCTGCTATGCATCTTCTTAATGAGATTATCTTTCATTGAACTTCTTAGAATGCACAACTGGATTTCCTTGAGCAACATACCATCTTGGATTATGAAATCTAAAGATTTTGTCCTATCAAGTGTAATAGGTTCTGTACAAGCTGTCCATGCTTCACATAAATCAAGATCTTCTAGATGAAAATTACTAATGTCCTTGAACCGAACCACCTTAATATGTATTTCTATTAGCAAAATTATCTTCTACTAAGAACATCTAAAACTCTATTAGACTTCCTACTCCTATGTTTCAAAAGAAATATAACTCTGCAAAAACTCAACCCACTTCAAATGCCTTTTATTTAATTTTCCTTGACTATACAAATTTTGAAAAGCTTGATGATCATTATAAAAAACAAAATCCTTATGAAAAAGATAGTGTCTCCACTTCTTCAATGTTTAAACTATAGCATAAAATTCCTGATCATAAACATTATATTTTCTTTTTGAATCATTCAACTTCTCATTGAAATAAGCAACATGTTTATCTTCTTGGCTCAAAACAAGTCTCATTGCAGTACCATTAGCATCACAATCTACTTGAAACACCTTGTTAAAATATGGAAGTGCTAAAATAGGCTGCTCTATAACTTTCTTTTTCAATAGATTAATAATCTTATTTTCTCCTACAATCCACTTAAGTTCTTTCTTATCCCCTGCTATTGTTTCAGTCAAGGGTCCACAGATACTGCTAAAATGACTTATGAAATTTCTATAAAAAATAGCTAGTCCATGAAAAGATCTTACCTCTGTAGCACTCTTTGGAGAAGTACATTCAAGGATAGCCTTCAATTTCTCTGGGTCTATTTTTAGACCTTCTGCTAAAACTACAAATCCCAAGTACACCGACTCCTTCACAAAAATGCACTTCTTCAGGTTTATCAACAAATTTTCTTCCCTCAACTTGTCAAACACCTTTTGAATATGTTTCAAATTCTCCTCTAACATATTACTAAAGATCAAAATATCATCTAGGTAAATAATGACAAACTTACCCATAAACTTCTTTAGTGCCTCATTCAAAAGCTCATGAAAGTGATTAGTGCATTAGTAAGGCATGAATGCCACTCACACAATCCTTCCCCTATCTTGAAAGAAGACTTCCACTCACCACCTTCTCTGATGTGAATATGATGATATCCACTCTTTGGATCTATCTTGTGGAATATACAACTCCACTCAAATAGTCCATAATATCATCCATTCTTGGCAATGGAAATATGTACTTGATTGTGATCTTGTTGATAGCATGAGAATCTATGCACATCCTCCATTCTTCATTCTTCTTGGGTGCTAATACTGCTGATATATCACATGGAGTTAGACTCTCTCAAATCAACCCCTTCTACAACAACTCATGCACTTGTTTGTTCACCTTCTCACTTTCTACTAGTGTAATTTTGTGCATTGCCTTATTTGGAAAACTGGCTTCTGGAATCAAATCCATCTGGTGACTAATATTCTTTATTGGTGGTAATCCATCAGGCACATTATTGGATACAATATTTGGAAATTCTTCCAAAAGATCTAATACTTTTGTAGGTACCTCTTCTACTTCCTTTTTCCATCTTTTGGGATTATCAAAAAACACATATGCTCACGTGTCATACCCTCTAGGAACTTATTTTCATCAACAAAACAAACTCTAGCAACACTACATACCTTTTCATTTGTATCCTTCAATGACTTCATCTTATGTTTCATTTCATCCTTTGCTATAGTGTAGGTATTTATATGCCCATCATGTACAACATGCCTGTCAAACTACCATGGCCTACCCAACAATACCTCATCCTAGTAGCTTCCAATCTTGAAATTCATGGAGCATTTCTCATTGACCATGGCCTTGTGGTCATCTTGCACCCAAACAATATGGTGTAGACTTGGGTGTTTCTTCCTCTTCACCTTCAACTTTGTGACAATCTTTTCTGACATCAAATTGTCCATACTTCCACCATCAATAATCACATCACAACACTTATCTACACATTTGCACCTTGTGCGAAACAAGATCCTTCTTTGATCAGGTTCATTCTTGCCACTCAGAAGGACTCTTCTGTTAACTAGGACTTCTTATCTTTCACCATCTTTAGAATGTGATGATCTAGCATCTTCGCCAACATGCACAATTATAGCATGTCCTTTAGTTCTTCTATCAATCCTTCCTTGTCATTGGGAGCACTAAAATGCTCTATACCCTTCTTCTTCATAGTGAAATTTTTTCCCACAAAATCCTTCTCTTGTAGATCCATGCTCTCTTCCTCTTCCTCTTTGATCTCTATTGTTTTGGTCATGGAAATGATTGGAATTATTTCCCCTTTGATTATGAATACTACTGCTAGCCTCAACCTTGTCCTTCTGATAATCATTTTGGCCTCCATAAGACTATCCACTAGATCTTCCACCATGACCTCTTCCACTATTCTTGTTATCATATTTCTTTGTTAGCTTCTCCTCAACTCTTAGGGAAAATTAGTACACCTCATCAATACTGGTCATTTAGACTAGAATCTATTCCTCCTAAATGCTTGGCCTTAACGCATTAAGATAACAACCTAATTTCTCCTTATCATCTTCTGTATGGCCATTTCTGATGAGAGCTCAGTAGAATTCCCCATTATTCTCCTGAATCAATCTTCCTACCTACTTCAAACCTTGAATTTTATTTAGTAGATCAAGATCATGATCCATAGGAATGAAATATCACTTCATTTTAGCTATTAATTGATCCCGTCTGGTGATTTTGTCCTTCCCTCTTTTATTTCACTCTAGTTGGATCTCTAGGCACTAGATCTTCACATGACCCTTTAGTTTGGCCTTTGCAAACTTGACCCTATCTAGATCATCAATATCTTCATGTTCAAAATACTCTACCAACTCGTTGATCTAATTGATCAATTCCTTTGGATTAAGATTTCCCTAAAATGTAGGAACATAAAACTTAGGTCTTTTTCCAATCTTGGAAATGACCTTAAAAAGATTTTACTCCTATGGGTTAAGAACTTCCTCTACTATCGCTTGATCAATGTTTCCTTTTTCTTCTCTTTCATCCTCACTTTCATCATGTCCTATGGAAAGATTCATTCTTGTGTGTATTTTTTCTTGTAATGCTTACATTTTCCTCTAGAGGGATCTAAAACTCTCATGTGTAACACTTATTAGTCTTCTACTATTCTCTCTTCATGGAGGTATTTTTGAACTTTAGCTAAAACCCTAGTGTAAACTACCTCACAATTGGCAATCAGTCTACATGCTTAGCCCAAACGAAGATCCTAGTGTGAACTACCTCATAGTTGACAATCTATCCACACACTTAGAAACTCTATCTCTAATACCACTTGATGTAGGGTGCTCCCCTTAATACCATAAACACATAACATAAAAAAAAATTAAAAAAAAAATTGTGAGAACAAAATATGGGCTTCTTATTATCACCGTAAATGTGAAATTAAAAAATTTAGAATTACAATATGCTAACCCACATGTGTTCCTTCATTACAATAATATGCAAGAAAAAGCTATGAACTATCACCCAGAGCTATCCCATAAAATGTACATACATTTCTTAAATAGGAAATTTTATGCTTCCTAGGAAGCTTCTATACACTCAAACTTAATACCTAGGGCTGATAGACCCTAACAATACATATATAGTAGACCGAATACATTTTTGATATTTGTTTTGTAAGTTTTGGTCAGCCCAACTTCAAAAGGCCATAACTTTTGAACTGTTGATTCAATTGGCTATTATAACCACTTTTTAAAATCCTTTTCTTTTGATCTACATGCTCAGATCTGCATAAGCACCCATCCATCGAGTTTTTTGTCCATGTCTAAGCATGTTTAGGCCTTCAAAATTGAGCCCAATTCTTTTGTACCAAACATTTATACCAAAAATCCACAATAACTCCATTGATACTTATGATATAGAACTGAGCCTTAATTCAAAGGATGATATGACTAATATGAACCTCCACCTTTGAAATTCAGACATTTTGAGCTTTTATAACTAACTTATTGAGTAACAAGCCTCTACAGACAATAACTCTTCATTTAGACAACCCTTATTCAAACAACTAAAATGAAATATTTTTGTGTGATGCAAGATTGCTCTTACACCTAGGATGCTCCTGCATCATTCTTCATCCTTCTTTTGAGGAGTAACAATTGATTGAGTAACTTTTGAACCTTCTTGACTCACTCTCCTTTTCTTTTCTTGAGGAGGTGAAAGAGATGCATGTTCTAACTCCTTACTCACATCTTTCTCCAAACATTCTTTATACAATATTTCAAAATGATGTATACATTTTTCAATTCTCAAAACTTTAATGTCCTCTTTAGTATGAAAGAAAGGCAAGCCTTTGCTTAATTTTGATTTTCTATTCTTCTCAATACATTCCATTTTCTAATTCTTTGAGTTATCTCTTACACATCATTGCAATTCCTTATAACATCATCATCATCCCTATTTAACTGATGAGAATATCTAGCCTTTATAGCCCTAAAATGTCCTTCAAGATCATTATCTCTTCTTTTATCACTAGTCATCTAGAATTTATTCATAAGGAGTTCTTGTACTTCTTGAATCTTATGAGCTCCAACTACATACCCATCAAAACTTAAAAATCTAGGCATCATGTTGCCCTTCTTTCTTGGTTGGATGTATCCCTTCTCAATCCACAACAACTACAATATGAACTCAAAGAAACCTAGTCTCTTTGAGAGAAACATAGGGAGCCTATGAGGTGGCTATTTACATCGCTATAATCTTATCAAAGAATACTTTGGATTAAGAATCTTGTCACCTAGGTTGTAATCATAACCCTTACTAGCCAAAAATTTCTTAAGTCTACACATGTTCTTGATTGATTTTGGTATTATGGTGAGGGTTCCCCCAAGTGCTCTTATTATCGATTGAAAAATTACATCTTTGAAAATTATGAAATCCCTATCCTTAGCATGCATGTCTCACAATGGACACCATAGTTGAATGCATTTTCTATTGCCTTCCTCATCAAGTAGGGCCAACTTCATGGAATTTCTAAACTGAGTGACATTTTTCATTTAGAATTAAGTAACACCATAGGGAATAATTCTTGAAAGACTTGATGGTCTTTCACTTAATTAATTGATTGTGAAGAGTATTCCCAAATTCACTAGAAAAATAAAACTCCAAGTACATATGAGGGTTTTTTATTTTCATGCACATGTACATGTAATCCAGAGGGATTTTCTATTATTCATGCTCTACAAATAATTTAAGCCAAGCATAAATCTATACTTAAAAAAATTCATAATAAAATAAATCAAGCGAGAACCATTGTTGGAAATGTAAGAGTGTAATTGAGAGGGAAGGGGTGAATTAGGTACCACAAAAATAATTCTTTGTCCCTAGATGTCAATTCAAACTTTCCATTGATCATGCAATACTGCCCAACTTGATGAACAATAGAAGATTACTTTCACTTGGTTAATAAAACAATCTTATTATTATTAATCTATTTTAACCTTTAGTAACTTAGTTGCAGAAACATAAAGAATAAGAAAATAAAATGAACAAAGATGACAAAAAGAGTTAATGTGGAAACCCAATTTTGGGAAAACCACCATGCAACTAGTTACAATATTTTCACTCTTCATAAGTGAGCCCTATTAAGAGCCAAACCTATTAAAGGTTACATAACATATTGTTAAGTGTGACCTTGTTAGAGGATTTAGATTACTCTATTAGGAGTGTCCTGGTTAGAGGTCTTCAAACACTTCAATCTTGAAACATCACCTTGTTAGAGGATTTAAAAAATGACTGTTAAGTCAACTTTGTTAAGATACTTCTTTACTTCTATAATGGTTAGAAGGTAGCAACAATATGACTTGATTTAAAAAGAAACCATATTAGTAGATTCAAATCTTTGTTCTAAGTTGACTTCTAGATCCTTGTTGATCATATATTCTTTGTATCTTATCTTTCACACTTTTTTGCTCTACTTTTGCCTTCTCTGACATAGCAATCTTATTTCATATTCTGCTTCTTTTAATCCTCACAACTTGAACTTTCTTATATATCATAAGCTAAGACAAGTTTTCTTGAATACCCTTCCTAATCAATACTCATCCAAATAGTAGGCCTCAATCAATTAAATATTAGACAATTGCATTCTTTTGTCACTCTGTCAATACTAAGATTGATCACTTGGTTAATACTGAAAATCCTTTAATGCTTGACCACTTAGTCAATACTGCAAGAAGAAAACCCTTCATTAACCAAATTCTTGGTTAATATTAAAATTTCTTCTTTACCCTACTACTCAGTCAATACTGAAATATGAAAATTTAATACTATAAAATCTTCATTACTCAGTTAATATTAACATTTGTATAACATCAATGACAACATACAATTGAATAATTGTTTCCAATAAATTCCCTCTTTGGCATTGATGGCAACACAACATATCAACATAAATTGATAAAATTATGAGCAATTGAATAATAACCTTAGTTTTATTCTAATTCTCATCCATACTAACTACCTCTAAGATTCTACTTGCATTTGTCTCAGTAGCTTCCACTATCAACACTCTAGTGAAGACTACTATCCTTGTCTCACTATTTTCTGTATATTCCATCATCTTAATATCTTTCTTTTGAGACACAAAAATGTCCCTCTTTCATTTTGATATTAACTCTCCCTTTCTCTTCCTTTTTGACACTAAGCTCTCCCTCTTTGACATCAAATGCCAAAGGATACAAAAATTGAAGTTACTATGTACATCTAGTACCAACTCATATACAATTTACTTCTACATTTCACACATGAAGTGTGACAATTTGCAAAAACTTGATAGATCTTCAATGAATCTTGGCTGATGCCTCACTATATTTTCCTTTAGTTAGCATCAGTGAGGAGAATAACCCCTAGTGTACCTTGTAGATGCATAGATACATCCTTAGGTAAAGCCTTAGTAAATATATCTACTATCTTCTCCTTGGTGTTAACATATTCCAATCTCACCTCTTTGCCTTGAACTAATTCCCTTATGATATGATACATGATTGTAATGTGTTTTGTCTTTGTGTGCATCACATGATTTTTTGATATATTGATTGCACTTATCAAAATAGATAACCAATGGTTCCTTGATTTCTCCCTTCATTCCTAACATTAATTTATTGATCTATATTAAATTAGAACAATTGACTATTGCAACAACATACTCTTCCTCTACTGTTGATTGAGAAATACAATTCTGCTTTTTGCTGGTCCAAGATACTAATCTCTTTCAAAGAAAGGATGCTTCTCTATTAGTGCTTTTTTTGTCATTAATGCTTCCTGCCCAATCTGCATCAGTAAAGGCTCTTCACTCAAGATTTCCTCCTTTCTTATAACATAAACCATATTCTTTAGTTCCTTTTAGGTACCTCAAAATTCTTTTTACTGTCATCATGTGATTTTCTTTTGGATTAGCATAAAACCTTGCAACTATGCCAACTATCAATGCAATATCAGGTCTTGTGTGTACCACACACTGAAGTTTCCCAATCATTGATCTATAAGTAGTTTGATTTACCTCCTTTGAATCATCACCCTTTGAAAGTTTACGTCAAGTAGACATATGTGTTCCAACTAGTTTGGAATCTTCCATTCTAAATACTTTCAATTTTTCCTTGATGTACTTTGATTGAGTGATGAATATGCCATCCTTGATTTGATGAAATTGTAGACCCATAAAGAATTTAATCTCTCTAAACATAGACATTTCAAATTCTTTCCTCATTTCTTTAGCAAATGACTTGCATAATATCTCATGTCCTCCAAATATGATATCATCTACAAATATTTCTATAAGTAATATCTTGTCCATGGTCCTTTAATATACAAATTACTATTATCATTTGTCTTTTCAAAACCAATTCTTTCTAGATATCTATGTAGGATTTCATACCATGCTCTAGGAGCTTGCTTCAATCCATATAAAGCTTTGTCAAATTTACATACTATGTCTCTTTTGTTTGGATCAATGAAACATTGAGGTTGTTCAATGTAGACTTCTTCTAGGACTCCATTCAAGAAAGCTAATTTTACATCCATTTGATATACTTTGGATCCTTTTTTGTGTTGCATATGCTAGAAGTAATATGACTCCATCAAGTCTTACAATAGGAAAAAATGTTTCCCCATAGTCAACACCCTCTTCTTGAACATAACCTTTGCATAATAGCCATGCCTTGTTCCTTGTTACTTCTCCTTTCTTATTCAACTTATTTTTGAATATCCATTTTGTACCAATCACATTATATCCTTAGGTCTAGGTACAAGAGACCATGTTTTATTCTTTTTTATTTTCTCAATTTCTTCATTCATTGCCTCTATCCAACCTTCATTTTCTAAAGAATCTTTTACAGATCTAGGTTTAAATTAACTGAGAAAACATGTACCTTTCAATTTTTTCCTTGTCAATATGCCTTCTATCTCTCCTCCAATGATTTAATCAAGTGCATGATAGCTTTTGACATATTTTTCAAGTCTTGGATCTTTCTTTCTTGACTTTGAACTTAGTTCACTTAATTCTCCATGATCTTCTACCTTTTCTCATACTCCTCTAGCTGATCTAAGTGTAACTTGGGTCCCTCTAACTATGATTTGGGTTGCACTAACTATAGCATGAGTTGCACTTCCTGTGACTCAGGTTGCACTACGTCTGGCTACAACTTAGGTTGAACTATCCAAGAATTGCTAGATTTACTTTTCTATATTTTGGCTTCAACTATTTGTGATAAATTCTCAGGTTCCTCCTCATAGTGAACAAAATTTTTGTATCCTTCAAACTCCTTGCTGCTATGTTCTTTGCTTTTTTCTACAAAATCACCAATCTTCACATGTGCACTTTCTATGAGTTTGTGAGAAGCAAGATTCAAACTTTTTATGCCTTAATTTTTATTGGAGTACCCTAGGAATATACCTCCATCAATTTTTGCATCAATATTTTCTTTCCTTACATCTTTCAAGATATATAATTTTCTTCCAAATACAATGTGATTAAAAGCATTAGGTTTATACCCATACCATTATTTATAAGGTATTTTGTTTGTACCTTTCTTTAGTTGAACTTAGTTAAATGTATAAATTGTTGTGCTAATTACTTCTCTCTAGTATTTTGGTGCAACAATCTTCTCATTGCACATTCCATGATGGATCTATTTATTCTTTCTACTATTCCATTTTGCTTTGGAGTTCTAGGTGTTGATACCTATCTTTGATTCCTCTATCATTGTAGAACTCATTGAATTCATTTGAAATGAATTCACCTGCTTTATCTGATCTCAGGCATTTCAAATTCTTCACTATTTCTTTCTCAACTCTAACCAAATACCATTTGAAACTTTGAAAAGCATCAGATTTATCTTTAAAAAAATATTATAGTCATCATTATAGAATAATATTCAATAAATAGAATGAAATATATATCTCCATAGTAGCTTTCTATACCTATTGGTCCACAAAGATTTGTAAGAACTAGTTCCAAAACTTCTTAAAAATTGTAGGACTTAATTCTGAAACTTCTTTATCTCGTCTTTCCAATTTGAAATTGTTTGCACATGCCCATCTCAAGTTTCTTCAAATAAGGCATGCCTCTTACTATTTTGTTCTTGTTTATAGTAACTAATTTATCAAAATTAACATGACACATCTTTTTATGCTATAGCCAACTTTCTTCTATTTGAGCTAACAAACATTTACTTTCAGTGAGATCTAAGTAAAACAAGTTACCTTTTATTTGATTGTCATTCCCAATTGGGTTTCCTTTTCCATCCAATAGTTTAGATTTTCTATTCATGAATTCTACCTTTTATCCTATATTGTTCAGTTGTTCTACATTGAGTAGATTATGTCTTAATCCCTTCAACCTAGTAGGCATTTTCACATTTGATACCTTCAGTTAATTCTATGATTCCTTTTCCTTTTACATAACATGTTTCATTATTTCTAAATCTAACACTTCCACCATCATAGTGTTCTAAGTGTTCAAAATTTTTTGTCACTAGCATGTGATGGGAACAACCATTATCTATGATCCATGTATAATTTTTTCTAACATGAGAGACAAGTGCCAATTTTTCATTCTCCTCATAATCAGATTCATCCGTAAAAATAATATAAACTATTTCTTCTTCATTAACATCACTATCATAATCATTAGAAATGTAAAAAGATTTCTTACCTTTGTCTTTATAGTCCTTGTAGTTCTTGAAGTGTTTCTTTCCTTTTAACCTATTATTCCTTTTCTCATCTTTTTCTTCTTTTTTTAGACACCTTGCAACAATATGACCAACTTCTTCACATGAGAAACAAATCAATGGGATTTTGCCTCTATATTTTCCTTTCCTTTTGATACTCTTTTTACAAGTAGAGATTAAATAACTTTAAGGTCTTCATCTGAATCATATTCTTCATCACTATCATCTTTTTTGCCTTTTGATTTTTCTCCTTTTCTACCAAGAGTTAGTTTTTCTTTTAATTCAGATTTAAGATTGCTAGAAGTAGGAACATAGTTATCAAAGTTGTCCAATTCAAAAGTAGTTAATCTTCCCACAAGTGCATCCAAGGTTATTTTATTTTTAGGATTATATCTCATCTCTTGAATTTGTAAAACTCTAATTTCATAAATAGGAAGAAGAGTTCTTAGTACCTTATTGACCACTGTCTCATCATTTATGTCTCCTCCAGTAGCTTTGATTGCACTCATACTCTTTGGTTCTTTCACTATATTGGACAATATTCTCACCTTCTTTCATTTTTATTTGATGAAAGTTTCCTCTGAAGCTTTCTTCCTTGGCTCTTTGCACATTTTTTTCACCTCCATAGACTCCCTCCAGTTTTTCCCACATTTCAAATATAGTAGGGTAGTCTTTAACATCATCAAATTCAGAATAGTTGAGAGAAGAATCTACATAAATAATAATTATATTGTGATCCTTTGCCTCTTTCCTCTACTCCAAAATGATAGGTTTAGGTAGTGGCACATATTTTTTTCCAAGTAGAACAAACCAATATCACTACTGCTTGATAGGCTGCAACTTCATTAACTCATGTCATGCTAAAAAGTTGTCTCTATTAAGTTTGGGAATCTCTCTTCTATATGACATCCTAATCTTTACCTTAGGTCCTTGAAACCTTTCCTGCAAGAACCAAATTCTTTGATACCAATTTCTAGAAATGTAAGAGTTTAACTAAGAGAGGAGGGGTGAATCAATTACCACAAAAATAATTCCCTCTCCCTAGATGTCAATTCAAACTTTCCACTAATCATACAATACTGTCCAACTCGATTAACACCAGAACATTACAACCACTCAATTAACAAAGAAATATTATGATTATTAATCTATTTTAACCTTTAGTAACTTAGTTATAGAAACATAAAGCATAATAAAATAACATGAACACAGATGACACCAAGATTTAATGTGGAAACCCAATTTTGGGAAAACCACAACGCAACTAGTTACAATATTTTCACTCCTTTTAAAGTGATCCCTATTAGGAGCCAACCCTATTAAAGGGTATAAAATATATTATTAAGTATGACCTTGTTAGAGGATTTAGATCACCCTATTAGGAGTAGCCTAGTTAGAGGTCTTCAAATACTTCAATCTAGAGATGCCACCCTTTTTTAGGATTTACAAAATAACTATTAAATCAACTCTGTTAAGATATTTCTTTACTACTAAAATGGTTATAAGGTAACAAAAAATTGACCTAATTTATTAAGAAACTATATTTGAAGATTCAAATCTTTGTTCTAGCTTGACTTTTGGATCCTTACTGATAAGATGTTCTTTGCATCTTATCTTTCACACTTTCCTACTCTACTTTTATTTTGCTCACATAGCCATCTTATTTCATATTCCACTTCTTCTTATAATCCTCACAACTTGAATTTTATTATATATCCTAAGCTAAGACAAGTAAGCTTGAATACCCTTCCAAATAATCAATACTCATCCAAATAGTTGGCCTCAATCAATTAAATATTAGACAATTGCATTCTTCTATCACTCGGTCAATACTGAGATTGAACACTTGGTTAATACTACAAGTCCCTTGATGCCCAACCACTTAGTCAATAATAAAAGAAGGAAACCCTTAATTAACCAACTACTTAGTCAATACTAAAATATGAAAGGTTAATACTACAAACTTTTCATTTCTTAGTTAATACTGATATTTGTGTAATAGCAATGACAACATACAATTGAATAATTGTTTTCAATATCCATATGATCCACATACATAATCCTATTGTTATACACTCTATACACTCTATATTTAGTTTCTCTGAGCTTTCTAGACTTCATAGTCTTCTGATACTTAGATTTGAAATGTTCCCTAACAATTTTTACCAGTGCTTGGGTGCTTAGTCCAACACATTCTTCAATGTATGATTTTGTAATAACCATAAAATGCATTCCATCTATTTTCCTTATAGTCCTAGTGGTTGGCTCATAATGACTCACTATAACATCTATTAGCTTAGTATCCACAAAAATATCTGGGACCACAATCTTTCCTAAATTGAGCCTCCATGGGTTATTTCTAGGTCCCTTCTTATCCTTATTTTCATAGAAATAACATAACAAATCTCGATCATGTAATGGAATGTTAGAATCCCTACAATCTTGAAACTCATCTAGGGAGACTAACTTTTGATCATTAAGTAAGGAATTAGGAAATACATCTAACAATTATCAAATGAGTAGTAACCATTGAAAGAAAAGAGCTCAAACTTGCTATTTCCAAAAACTCCTAGTGTGCTCCTGAATTCTCCTTGCCAACTTTTATTTTAGCTCCACTCTTATAAAATTATGAAAAATACCCTTTTCACAAAGATAATTAGTTCACTTTATTTCCACATTTATGGCTCATAATTTTTTGTGCATATACTCACTTTGCAAATTGTCCATGTACCCCATAAAATAAGAACTTAGTTCATACTTTGCACCATTAATTTAACAATTTGTCTATTCACCCTCTTGCATCCTTGTTGTAAAATCATTTCCATAACTATGATTTTCAAAATATTCATAAGTCCTTTTAACCTTGTCCAAGGATTTGATTCTGCATCTTTATCAAAATCACAATTTTGGAAACTTTTCAATCTTTCATCATGAAAATTTCAATTTCTTTAGCACCTCTTTTAGTCATTAGCAAAATCACAATCTTAGAAGCATTTTTATTTGTCACCAGTAAAATCACAATTTCAGACTTCAAGTGTTTTGGTACTTCTAAAATTGTGATTTCAAAGACCCTTTGTCTTGGCTTACCTAATATTCAAATATTTCACTATTTTGCTAGCTGCTTAACTTGTCCATTCCAAAATGGAAAAAATACATGAAATTAGGATTTTTGAAGTTGATATTCTTTTATTCCTTCACTATGTTTATTTTCTAAATTGTGTGGGGGGTGTTTTTCACTAAAATATAAACTCATTAATATTGGGTCATGTTGATACCTTTAGAATACGAGTAGTTTTTCTATGGGGCCCCAATACTATTTCTCAATGATTCCATGTGGCATCATGTAATTTGTTGATGTATGCCTAGATCCACAATGTTTTCCTTTCTAACAACCATTGGATCAAAGAAGATCTAATGTCTATCACATAGTTGTTATGATAAAGTCTATGCTTATTAACCAAAGAAAAAGAGCAAGGTGTTGACATGTGTCCTAGGTAGGTCCAAAGGTAAAGGAGAATAAAGTGTGTTCATCTACTTTTCAGTGGGAACCACATGTTAGAATCCAAAGGGACCTGGTGAGACCAAAGAAACATGTGAAAACACTTAACTTGACCATATGATCTTGATCAATTTGATGGTTTTCACATGCTCAATTTAGAAACTGCAATATCTTTATACAAAGTGGCAAAGAGACATTAAGACACATGTCTAGTGGGTCCCAAAAGTTGTAAGTGGGTTACCATTTTCTTAGCTATTAGATCTCGATAGATATGAGGATGCTTGCTTATTCACTTTGAAAATCTGTAAGACATTTAACTAAAGTAACAAAGGGACTGACAAAAATGTGTCCAAGATGGGATTTTGGTTATGTGGATACGATGAACATAATGACCAAATAATTTTCTGATACATGTAGAGGTGGGGGATAGCTTCTGTATGGATAATGTGTAAAGTATTCATTTTCTTGAATGTCCAATTAAATTAATCCAATAAAAACCACATTCTCACTATAGAAATTTACAAGACAATTAACCAATGTGACAAAGTGATTGAACAACACTCGTCCAATATGGGGACAATGTCTAACACATAAATAATTGAGCTCTATGAAAAATTAATGGATGAAACATGTTCAACATGGGGTGAGTGTGGAATTCATTTGGGACAAATTTGAAGAACATTCTAGAGTGTCCAATGTGTTCCAAATTGATGGTTTCCATTTTGTCACTATAAAAGATGCAAGGATTTTCATGAAAGTGACAATACAACATTGTGCCACATAACTTGCATGGTCCAAGATTTGGATACTTCATGACCATTAGATCAAAGAAGATCTATGATGGTCACATTATCATTTTCAAAAGGTTCACATTGTTTAAATCTTGCGATAAAGCAACAATGTGCCTCATGTCCTAGAAAATTCAACTATTGTGTAGTGGCCTACAATGTTGAAAGGGTTTACAACTATCACTACATCATTGTTTTGACTTTACCATCATCCTAACAATGTTGATTCAACACATACAAACTTAGATACAATGATGGATTTGCATCTAGATCAATGGTCCAATTTCAAAATTGATTGTGCCTCTCTTTAGGTTCGTTGTTTGTAATATTAATGGAAATTTTTTTGGTATTGTTGAAAAAGGTAGCAGGAAGAGCCTAGGATTTCATAGAGGTAATTTTATCAAGTGAAAAATCATATACAATATGTATTCTTGTCCAAAGATGTTAGAATTTAATTTTAAAAAGGTAGTTAGTCGTCTATGGGTAAGTAATTTTGAAAGCCCTAGAAAATGTTGCCTTAAATTTTTTTCTCTTAAAAGACCAATTATTAGGAGAGGAGCATGCATGATGATTTTTTAGAGCAACTAAATATGTCTACTAATGATTCTAAAAAGGGTAAAATTTTATTCCCAATTTACTATGATTGAAAATAATTGAGGGTTTATATGATAAGGGAAATTGGGTTAGGGATGCCTAGACAACCATAAATGGTTGGGAACTTTATAAGAAATAGTTTTCTCAAAGAAATTTAGGTTCCCTATAAGATAATGTATGGAGTTTTGATCTAGGGAAACTGACTATACCAAGGGTTGATATGGATACAAACCTCCTAACCCTCCTTGCCAAAATACATGATCATGTCCTAATTAGTAAGAAACTATGCAAGAATCAATTTGTTTAAGGAGACAATAGAGGAGATCCATGAGGTTTTTATGCTATAACCACCCTTAGTTCTCTATGATACTATTCATTTTGAGAAATTGCAAGAAGTATATGATTCTCAAAGGGTTATCCTAGAAGTGGGCATTTGAAGGAACATTTTACGAAGATTAGAAATTTAACTATGGTTTCACTAGCCACCATAGAACCATTACTAAAGAAATATTTCAATCCTCTTGCCCAAGCTATATTTAAGTCTTTGTAAAATTTTAGGTGAGGATGAGAAATATTATATGCCTATTCCTTGTACATGAAGGTTTAAATTCTAAAGTATGGGATGGATGTGATTTTTAATTTTGCCTCTTATATTGCTGAGGAAATTCATAATGGCTTGATAAAGGAAAGGTTGAGAAACCATTCACATGGTATTCTATACTTATGCACATTTTCTTTTTTAAGGGAGATTCCTATTTCAAAAAGGAGATAAAGTCTATAAAAGAACATGAGGCTGATAAATTTCCTATCTAGCTGTGGAGAACACATATGTTATAGGAAAAGACAGATTCTAGTTTAGTGAGGTTTGACATATATTTTTCTTCGAGAATGAGTACCTTGTTATCTCTTGATAATGCTAGAGTTCCTAAGGCATTGATGGAACTAATTAGACCAAAAGATTTTCCTATAGGCCTAAAAGTGAGCCATAATTGGGGAGACATTATTCCTTATCTAGTTTCTACAGTGTTTAGAATTTATGATTTTCAAGGAACCCCACATGTGTTATCTTATCAAGTTCCCCATAAGGTTGGTGTTCCATAATTCCTAGGAAAAATTGGATGACCGAAGGAGGAAGAATTGATGAATAGATATAGAGATACAATTCTCCCTAGTTACACTAGTGCACATCAACTTATGGTTACAAAGGGAGGATGAAAACATCTAGATAACATAATGGAGCCCTTCAATATGGTAAAATCTCATGCTAGATTCATGGATCCTAAGGTTTTTATGAGATTTTTAAGATAATAACCAAAGCCAAAGGACATACTTATAAATTTTATTACCCTGAAGATATTATCAAAAATAATTTCTTACAAGAACTGTAGAAGTTGATGAAAGCCAACTTTACAACTCACTAAGATCACCTACATGCAAATAACATGTTGAAGGGAAACTAAAGATGGAGAGGTGGAGCTTGGAAAAACACTAAATGAATTGAGAGAGAAGATATTGCAAACTAAGAAAAAAGTATTGCAATTGAAAATGAGATGAGAAATATAATGAGAGAGCTCAAATATAAAGGCCTCAAGGAAGCTTGTAGAACAAGCTATAAAGTGCTAGAAGATAAGGTTGACAACTAAGCATACGTCCACAAAAGGTGGGATATCCTTGATCAAGTTGAGGAGATAAGTATGACTTAGATAGGAACAAACTTCCATGTTATCAACAACTCATCAAGTACAACTATTAAATAAATGCATTAACCTAAGTAAACTTAAGTAAAATAATAAATAATTAATAAATAACTATTTACTCTAACACCCCCCCTTAAGTGCGACTTAGGGGAATGCATTAAGCTCACAAAAACTAAGATGAAATGAAGATTGGGTCCCAAAAATGAGGCCATGTTAGGTACCCATGTACAATGCAAAGAAATGCAACCTTCAAAAATAGGGAAAGAGAGAAAACCATATGGGAAAAACCCTCCCCCAAAAAGAGGTAAGAAACCTAGTGAATAATTGAAGAAGCCTCCAACTAGAGGAATGTCCCACAAAATAGGAACAAGAGAAGATCATGAAGAGCATCACTGAAGCATGAAGAAGGTGCAAAATCTATCATAAGAAAGAGACTGCTGACCTGAAGAACCTCCATGGAAAACAGGAGACATGAACTGGGCATGTCTATATGGTAGATGATCCATCTCAGCAAAATGCATAGGTAGCCAGCCACCACAATTGCCTAGTGTATAGGATCAAATACTAAATACATAGTTCACACTATCAAACCATTGAACCAAGGAAGAATTAGAACAATAGAATAACCCCCCATTAATGCAAATGGGTGAGATGACAAGCAACTAAAAAGGTGGGCCAAAATCCTCTTACAGAAAGAACCAAGAACAATGAGAGAGTTGAAGAGGTAAAAAAACCTATAAAGGCATGGTCACTGATTCTATATGGGGGAAAAAAAGGAAGAGCGCACAAAAATGACAAACAACTATCCCCCTATGGTGCTTTATAAAATAATGCAAGTACAACTATCTCAAAACAATGTTCATGAATCCAAAATGTAAGAGTGGCACTTTATCTCAGTGCATTTGCATAAAGATGCTTACAAATGATATCAACAATGATTAGAAAGAGAAAAAAGCTGATATAAAAGATACTACAACCTAAAACAAAAGATCCCATGCCATGAAAATAATCCTCAAACCTGGAACACCCAAGATATCCACCATAGAGAAAAAATGCCAAAAACATGATAGAAAGAGCATGGGGCAAAATCTAAAGGAAATGATAGCATTTTTGAAAAGATAACAAAACTACCTTTCCAAAAATATAACATTTGCAAAAAAATGAATATGGGATGCAAAAGATATGCTTGCTGGAGTGAAAAATAGAACTTTATACTTTGACTACATAAATGAGCAACAAAACTACATCAAAACCTAAAAATACCTACACTAATGTCTCCATCTTGGAACCAGCTTTCTGTTGCCTCTTTTAGATTGGAAAAATACCTCTGTATGCTCAAGTTATGGCCAAAAAATTGCAAGTATGTCAAAAAAGGACCTGGAGTCTATTGGAGTTTGAAAACGTTACCCATTTTCAATTACCCTGATGAGAAATTGACACATCTAGGGGTAGATAACTCCCATTTTCAACATGTCATTTCAGACAATAGGCCAACTATAAGGCATGACCCTTCTTCTTCTTTAGGCTCTGCAAAACCTAGGCGGGTAGACCTATAGATTCTTTATATGGTACCAGTTATCAAAGCATACACTGAATCTATTATGATAGCAGATGAAACCCCTAATATCTCCTAGTGGCTTATGAAACAACACAAATTCTACAATAGCCAGGTGCAAACCTATATTATTCATAAACTGAGTGAGGGTTTAAAATTTTATGTCCATTTCAACATGAAGGAAAAATGATTGATTTATATTGAGAAAAGACAGCATGTCCAATATGCAGCAAAAACTTAATGATCCTACAAATGATTAGTGCCTTATCCATTAGGGCAATCCTATACTCTAGAATTATGCATCCTTGAACATCAATCAACATGTGTCATATGTTGAGACATTCATGTTTGGTCTGTTCACCTTATGAATTAGACAACAATATCCAATATAACCCCATACTTTCACACATACTTCTTAATGAATTTGCAACCTTGTCTAAAACCACAAGCAATTATATGACTCCTTGAGTCAAAGGCAAGCAAACTTCAAACATACAACCGGGAAATTGCAAATAGGTTCAAGCTCTTTGTTCTTGAACATATAAAATTACAAATTCAACGAGAAAGGAGACATAATTATAATGAAAATCAAAACCTTCTGCACATTGTATTTATCTCCTTGAAATAAGTACATTAGGAATGCATAAAACAAGATACAAGATCACACTACTATATCAGAACTATCTATGAAATCCATATGTTTTTCATACAAGATATGCTGGGTGTGTGGCTTTCACAGCCCGAGCAGAGCTCCAAGAAGTGGAAAATAGAAAACCAACCAAAAACCTACAACAGAGAAAGAAAAGAAAGATATAGCAAAGAAAGAATTCTTGGATTCAATCTACAATCGACATCTATCCCTTCAGAAATTCCCTCTCTTTGAAAATGAAAAAGCTTCTCTCTGCCTTCTCTCTTCCACCTGATTTGATCTAACTTCATCATTGCCTTATAACTGATTTGTAAAATATCTCTGTTCAAATGATGAAAGCCTTTTGATTCACAAAAATATTTGATTTGCCTCAATGAAATACTGATAAATTGAGATTCAACTGATTTGAAAATAGTAAAATCACCTCAAACCTCATTTTCACTGCCTTTTAATCGTATTTAGGTCATTTCCATGCTAGAAAACAAATATGAACTTCCATACCTGAATATTGTTGCAATTTAGGTACCTGAGACAAATCCTCCTGTAGCTCAAATAGACTACTACCTATGCAAAAACTAACCTTAGAATCGGAAAATTTAGACTTCCATGATTCTGACGGTATATGATAAGACATATTTGGCCTTTAGGAAACACCCAGAATCTTGATTTGAAAAAATGCCCCTCCACTATCAAAGAAACACAGGTCTGCACATTTGAATTTCTTTAAAAATTTAAAATTTCTAAAGTTTAGACTTTAGAAAATAAACTTTTAAAATTAAAAACCTGCACGTCTCTTTTTGAAAATAAATTTCAAAATAAAATTTTTAAGTCAATTGAATTTTCCATCCCCTTCAATTTTGTGGTCAACCCCCTTTGACCAAGTGCTACATGGTACTTTTTGATTGGTCCACCATTGCCAATAGGCACCACATGTCATCACTTGATTTTCTTGCCCATTTTACTGCCACGTCACCATTTGTGCAGGCCTGATGACACATGGCGAAATCTCACTTTCCCGCATTTCTTATCTTTCGCACAACTTATTATTGTGGGGAAGCAAGCATCCGTCGATCTCTGCCACGTGGCATCATCTCCTTACATCACCTCTAAACTTACCATTTGCACCACATCATCATGCCCGTGGGACCTGCTGCCACATGGCAACTTCCTGCATTCTCACTTTATTTAATCAGTGCACAACTTATTTTTGCAGGAATGTGGAATCCGTCCGATGCGCCATGTGTTTGGATCTCATTCAACCTCTGCCCTTTGGCACCACATCAGCTCCTGCATGCTTCGGTTCAAAATTAATGCATTTGATTTGCCTACTGATTGGGACCCACATGCGATCAATTGCCTTCAACAAAAACATGTTGTCTTCAAGACAACTTACATGGTGCAAAGGATAGTATTTAAATTACAAAAGGTTTGCCCCATAAACAATGTGGGATAACAATTTTTAGAAACCCTTTTCGATATCTGCTCTTTGTGTGGGTTGTTTTATTCAAAACTTGCCGCTGAGTTATTTCTTCTTTGTTTGCAAAGTGTTAGTTTCTCATTGCATTGAGCAACCCTATCTATTCGCATAGGGTTCAAGATGGGATGGTTTCATTTGTATCACCTCCTCCTGAAACATGTCATCTTTGATCTGCATGGATTAATGTTTAACTGTAGCTTTGTTTCTATTCTCTATCCAATGCGTGGACAGAGCCTTGCTACCTTGGAAACTCCTTTTGATTGCTAACACATTCTTCTTTTTATGTCGCTCCTGTTCCTTGACACCGCCTCTTACCCTGCTTAGCGCTACTGTCATCTCTTTTGAACATTGTCTACTGCTATATGCTGACGGCTCACAAATGCCTCGAACAGTGGATTAACAAGGTGAGTTGCTTCATCCTGTGGGCAATGACCAACATTTGGGAAGGACAACAAAATCTTCTACATTTTGGTAGTAGCCATACACCCTGCCTGATTCAATAGGCTTCCATGCATCCTTATCTCAATAGGCTTTGCTTTATACAAAATGTTGACTTTTGGATCTGCGTGGGCTCTGAAACTTGCCTACTGATCTCTCCTTTGAAAATGTGGGTGGTCTCCTTGCTCAAGACATTGCCTCCCCTGTGGCCTGGCACTCTGCTTTAATTGGTTGCGGCTTCCATTCAACAAAATAGACTTCCTCCTACGATAGCTGCTTTCTTATCTATGATATCATGTGATCTTTCCATGCATGACTTCATTTGCTAGTGTTTGCTCATTTTTTTGGGTGAAAACACTTTTAATAACTTCTTCAAAATCAATGACTACCTTATTTTATTGCGTGAGGGTCCCTTGACATGGGTAACTTCCCTACTCCGTTATATAGCAATTTCTATGTCTGCTGCCCTTGTTCTTCTCAATAGTATCTCGCTTGGGCTTGCGACAAACATCGTTGAACCTCCAACTTTCTGATGTGCATTACTTGGAGAGGAGGGTTAAGACTTCTTCCTTTTGCATGGACACTATTCTTCATCTTGCTCAATCATGCATTGGAAGCTACAAGACTTAATATCAAGCTTACTTTAATTTTGATAGAACAATTTTATATTTGAAAATTCGGGCACAACATTCATACAATCTGCCAGAAGGACTTTCACACCATCCACTTCCTTGACTTTTGGAATTATCTCCATTGTAAGTCAGTACAATGATATTTCTTAATGGCAATATTTTCCTTTTCTGTTACTGATTAATCAATTGCCAAGTCGAACGCATTTGAATAAGGATCTAATCCCCTAATTGATTCATAGAAAAGAATGTCATATTGGGGAAAAAGTTCAAAATGCTCTCATAATCTCCACTCACAATCTCTTAGCAATTTGATGCAGATCAGTTGGGCCCCAAGTGGGTTTGACTAAAAAAAATTTCGTTTCTGAACAATTGAACATGCAAACTGATCCATCGACCCTTTTGAAGTGACTGTAAACCAATTCAATCACAAAATCACCATTAAAAACTCATTTTGAAACACCTCTGTACCATTGTGAAAATTGTGTCAGGAGGCCTGTTGCCTAGCTTTAAAAACTGATGAAAACATCTGGCAAAGCTCTAAAACTGAGGATCCTTGTTCTCTCTGACACATTCAATAGGTCTGAAAAATCTCATTGCATGAAGACATCGGGGTCAAAAGATATTGACCTCTGAAGTTGCCAACTTAAATTCAACTGTAGATAAACATGTTATAAAACTGGAAAGTGCGTTTGGTTTGAGCTCCAAAGACTGGGCAAACAGGCACATGAGTTAATGAAAATTGGGGAATTGGTAGATTGTCATGAGGAGAGTATGATTATACGATTTGGGATCATGAAAAATCACAAGAAAAATTTGGCAAGGGTGCAAAGCTAGCTACTTGGATTTGCAGGCAGAAGACATCAGTAAAATATCATTTTTTTGTGAATGGAATGACCCTGGTAAAGTGTGCAGACAGATTCGTCAAGTTCTAAAAACTGGCACACATGTAGTATTTTTAGTGGACAATATAGGGAAACAAACCATTTGGTCCTACCATTGATAGGCACAAAGATATGACATCTCGAATAGGGTTCCCGATCAATCTGCACTTCTGGTTACCAGTGAAACTTTTAGAAATTGCAAATGGAATCACATTTGAAAATTGATCAAATAGATTCATCATAATTTCAAATATGGAATATATAAAGTCTTTGACCCCTAGAATATGATACAAAATGAATTTTAGCATTTGGGTCAACTTGTTAAAAGTTATTATAGGTCAAACAGGGCTTCCCAGAATTTAGAATTAGTTGCAAAAGCATGAAAACAGTAAACTGCCAACTTTGAGGGATTCAAAACCTAGTCAAACGGACTCAAAATGAATTGAAATATGAAACATAGGTTCTTTGATATGGAAATTAGACACTCCCAAAGTGAAAAATCACAAAAACTTTCTGGGTGTGAGATATTTAGTTGCAAACATAGCCTCCTGTCGCTGTTTGACACTTAGGTGAAAATGCAAGATTGACAATTTTTGAAAGCAAGACTTCGCCAAATGACTCAAAATTTTGATTTAACTTCATGGAACACTTAGACACACTAAATGGAGGGTGTTAGAAACATTAAACACCTCAGGGGCTCATAGGTACAACCAGGTACGAATGCACTTAAAATTGTTCATGAGACTTGATTTTTCCAATGGTGCTCAAAATTAGGGCTACACTTTTGAGCGCCAACAGAGTCTTGGCAAGGGTGCTGATGTAGGCTAACATCAGAAAATCACATGCTTAAAATTGATAGCTTCCCAGCCATTGCAACAAAAAAGGGGCCACATGGTATGCCAGGTGGCATCCACGTGGCAGAGTGTTGTGTTGGCAGGTGACATGGTAGGGACTATGTGGCAGATGCCAACATGGCACCCATGCCATGTGTCCATCGTAAAATGTTCCAAATATCCAAAAAGAAGTCCATGTGGGTAGGTACATGGTTGTAGCAGAGTGGTAGAAAAGATCACCACCAGTGGCAGTAGCCATATGGGTGACTCTCACTGGTGTCACCGCAGTGGAGTAGGTTGATAGGTAGCACTTGGGTGGCCATGGAGTGGGGGCTGCAGGCAGGCTATGTTACGTTGGATCCACAGTGCTACACTAGTGGAGGTGGCCATAGAGTGGTTTCCTGGCAGTACGATAGTGTCATGGTGGTGGTTGCCTAGTGCTACAACAAAAATTGATTTTTTTTTCACTCTAAAATTCCATATGGTTGCCTGTAAGGGGCCTATTTTTTTTTCCTAGATGCTTGGAAGCCAAAATTGAAATTTTTTATATGAATCTTGACTATAACAAGCCTTCTAAACTCAATGGTAGCATCTGTTTAGGCCCAAAGTGCTCTAAAAAAATGCTCTTCCGCTGGATTGAAGAAAAAAACACAAACAAACTAGTGTTTATGTCTTCGAATTGCGGCTTCAAAAATCCTTCATCCAAGAAGCAGTAGGGAGGCTCTGATACCATGTAGAAGTTGATGAAAGCCAACTTCATAGCTCACCAAGATCACCTACATGCAAATAACCTATCGAAGGGAAACCAAAGATGGAAGAGGTGTAGCTTGGAAAATCACTAAATAGACTAAGAGAGAAGATATTGCAAACTAAGAAAAAAGTATTGCAATTGAAAGTGAGATGAGAAATACAATGAGAGAGCCTAAATATAAAGGCCTCAAGGAAGCTTGTAGAATAAGCTTGAAAGTTCTCGAAGATAAGCTTGACAACTAAGCATATGCTCGCAAAAGGTGGGATATCCTCAATCAAGGTAAGGAGATACGTATGACTTGGATAGCAACAAACTCCCATGTTGTCAACAACTCATCAACTACAACTATTAAATAAATGCATTAACCCAAGTAAAATCAAGTAAAAGAATTAATAATTAATAAATAATTATTTACTCTAACAAGAACAAGAGATAAAAAATGAGAAATGGAGGGTATAAAAAAAGGTTTTGGATTTTATTAATGTGTTTGATAAAGATTATGATCGATTGAAAGATGCAAAGTTATGGGATGTCAAATTGAAAAAGTTGATGTGATACAAGAGCATCTAGTGGTGTAAGGGCAATCCTGTATCACCTAAAAATATTCTTAGTGTTAATTTTTGTTTAAAGTGTTTTCATTTCTGGATACCCATTTGTGTCAACTAAAGATTCCAACTCTCATAGTTCTACTATTGGTTTTCTAGATTAGAGTTTTTGAGCACCTTGGGATATGTGTCAATGCAAAAAAAGGATTATTTTGTAATTGAGCCATAATTATGATGAGTTAGAGGGTGTGAGTTTGAGGGATTATTATATTTTTAATTTAAAACACTCTAGAAAAAGAATTAGGTCAAAAGGCTTTATGGTTTGAAAGTTATTGCAGTTTTAAGTTGCCTAGAGACCTCTTGAGAGTGCTTCTAAGTCAGATTTGAGGCATTAAATGACCTCATACTGGCCCAAAAAATGGGAGATGAGAAGAGCTGGTTCATGGGGCTATGGATAACTTTGAGAGCTTTCTATAAATGTAAACAATTTGTCAATCAGAGTCCTGGATCAAAAGTTATGCCTCCCAAAAGTTGGACTACCATTTCTGGATTCTTCTAATTTTACATCAGCTTCTAACATGACTTCTAGAACCTTCTATTTTGATAGTGTATTTTAAATGGTATATTATATAATGTATTCCTAACCCTAAAACTAATTGGGGTTTATTTAAGAAGATTTTTGGCATTGTAAAGGCAGTTCTTGGTGGAGTTTGAGAGAAGGTACTATGAGGAGGATTTTTTTCTCCAAGATTTGACCATTGTAAGCCCACATGGCATGTCTTTGGGTTTGTTTACATGTACTAAATGTAGTAGCATATTTTATTGATAATAATATTCCTCTTTTCCCCTGTTGCATTCATTCTGGTTGTGGTTTGTGTCTTCATCAAGTGGTATCAAAGAAGGTTTTCCTGAGTGTGTAGACAAAGCACCGGCTGTGAGGCAGTTTGCACCAGGACCGTGTGGTTATGGTTTTGAGACAAGAAGATACTTCAACAAAGGGAGCATGGTGGAATGCCTAAAATTATTACTCCTAAGGTTAAAGCCCTCCAGAGACAAGTCCAAGCATTGTAGGAGGAGATCCATAGAGGGATGAATGTTGCTGCAAGTGATGAAAGTGAGGAAGAAAGTGAAGAAGAAGGAAATATTGGGCTAGAAGGGAAAGGAGACACATAATTCATAAACCAAGTAGATGAGAGGCTTTTTAGGGTGATTTCTAAGCTTGGAAAAAGACCTAAAATTGATGTGGGTATGTTTTCAGGAAGTCTAAACCCATATGAGTTGATCAACCAGATCAATGAGCTAAAGGAATATTTTGAGTATGAGGATATTTGGGACCTGGATAAGGTTAAGCTTGTGAAGGCCAAAATGAAAAGCCATGCCAAAATTTGGTGGCAAGAGGTTTAGCTAGAAAGAAATAGAAGAGGAAAGGAGAAAATCACAAGATGGGATCACATAGTGGACAAACTAAAGAAGCAGCTCATTCCTATTGATTACGAGCTTGATTTGTTCATGAAAATGCAAGGGTTAAAGCAAGCAAGAAAATATCTTCAGGAATATATAGAGGAATTTTATCAAGTTCTTATTAGTGCAGGGCATGCAAAAGAAAACAAGGATAAGGTTTCCCATTACCTTAGTGGGTTAAGACCTTGCATTTAGGAGGAGTTGAGTTTGGTTAGAATGACTAGCATTGAGGAGGCATACTAGTTTTCCCTACAAGTTGAGAAGCTAAGAAAAAGGTTTGATGGAAGGAAAAGACGGTGTGGTCAAGGAGGAAGGGGTGGTGGTAGGTCATTTGGAGGCCAAAATGAGAACTAGAGGAAAAATAAAGATGTGGGTACTAGCCAAAACTAGAGGAACAAGGGTTTCAACCACTCCCATGATCAAAACTTTGTAGATCAAAGAGGAAGAGGTAGTGGACATGGACAAGGTTCCAAAAGAGGGGGCTTCCATAGTACCTATTTTCATTGTAATGAAGAAGGTCATCATGCCTTTGAATTCCAACAACTTCAAGGAAGGAAAGATAGGAGAGTTGATGGACAAGCAAGGGTTACTCATTTGGATGAGGATGCATAGTCATCACATTTAGAGGATGTAGAAAGAGGAGATATTCTAGTAAATGAAAGGGTCTTACTAAGTAGTGACATTGAACCTAGACAAAGGAGGATTTTTTTTGTACCAGGTGTAAGTGCAAGGGTAAATGTTGTGATGTGATTGTTGATGGTGGAAGCACTGAAAACTTGGTGTTAGAAGAGATGGTTACAAAGATAAAGCTCAAGAGGGAGAAACACCCCTAACCCTATCAGATTGCTTGGGTGAAGGATGATCATAAGGTTTTGGTTTGTGAACAATGTCTAGTGAAGTTTAAGATTGAGAGTTACAATGATGAGGTTCTCAGTGACATCATTCCAATGGATGTCTACCATTTATTGTTGGGAATGCCATGGTAGTTTGATAGGCATGTTTTACATGATGGTCATGAAAATACATACTCTTTGACAAAGGATGGAGTTTTCCACAAACTAAAGCCTTTGATAAAGGAAGGTGAAAAGGTAAGCAGTACTACTAGGGTATGTCTTGTTGACGGAAGAAATTTTTTGGATGGCATAAAACATCAACGTATGTGTTATGCTTTGATTCCTAGAAAAGATAAGGAAGGTCTATTAAGTGAGTATGGAGATGTCATCTCTAATAATGTTCCAGAATGGTTGCCACCTATAAGGCAAATCATTCATCAAATATATTTAATCCTAGAGCTAGTTTACCTAACAAGGCTACTCATAGGATGACTCCTACTAAAACTAAGGAGCTAAAAAGATAAGTTCAAGAGCTGTTGAGGAAAGGTTTGATTTGGGAGAGCCTAAGTCCATGTGTAGTACCTATAGTGCTAGCACCAAAGAAGGATGGAGAGTGGAGAATGTGTATAGACTCTTGGGCTATAAATAGAATAATCATCAAGTATCAGTTCCCTTTGCCAAGAATGGATGATCTTATGGACTGTTTGAGTGGAGCTTAGTATTTCAAAAAGATAGATCTCAAGAGTGGCTATCACCAGATATGGATACAAGAGGGAGATGAGTGGGAAACTACATTCAAGACTAAGGAGGGTCTATATGACTAGTTAGTCATGCTCTTTGGATTTGCCAATGCACCAAGCATCTTCATGTGGCTTATGAATGAGGTACTAAAGATATTCTTGGGAAAATTTGTTATTGTCTATCTAGACAATATTTTAATTTCAGCAATTCTTTCAATGAAAATTTATTGCACATTAGTAGTGTCCATGAAAGGTTGAGGCAATAAAAATTGTTGATTAATTTGAAGAAGTGTAGCTTTGTCAAAAAGGAGTTAGTCTATTTGGAGTTTTTTGTATTAGCTAAGGGTCTCAAAATGGACCCAGAGAAGGTAAAGGCCATCTTGGAATGGCCTACTCCAAGGTTTGCTACTAAGGTGAGGTCATTCCATGGTCTGGTTAGTTTTTATAGGAGGTTCATTAGAAATTTTAGCAGCATATGTGCACCCTTGAATGAAACAATGAGGGGGCTAGAAAAGAGTTCAAGTGGACTACGTGAGCTACAAGGAGTTTTGAATTATTGAAGAAAAAGATGATAGAGCAACCTATGTTGGCACTTCTTGATTTCAATAAAGTGTTCTAGGTGGATTGTGATGCTAGTGGCAGTGCTATTGGGGCTGTATTAAGCCAAGAAGGTAAGCCTATTTCCTATTTTAGTGAAAAACTAAATGATGCAAAGAAGAAGTATTCTATTTATGATCAAAAGTTCTATGCAATAGTTCAAGCCTTAAAGAAATGGAGGCATTACTTATTTCCAAAAGAATTTTTCTTGTATACTGACCATCAGGCATTGTAGTACCTAAATAGCTAAGGTAAATTGAATCAGAGACATTTGAAATGGGTAGAGTTTATGCAAAGCTATACATTTGTGTTGAAACATAGAAGTGGAAGGTCTAATAGGGTAGTAGATGCATTGAGTAGGAGATAGTTGTTGCTGATAGTAATGTAGGTTAAAGTGGTTAGGTTTGATGAACTCGTGAATTTTTACCTTGAGGTTCCTAATTTTGTTGAAGCATGGAAGGCTTGTACAGAACCTATTACTCTAGATAGGACTAGGTGGCTAGATTATTTGATTTAGGATGGTATGTTGTTCAAGGGTAATCAATTATGTATTCGAAGGAGTTCTATGAGGGAGAACTTGATCAAGGAGAAAAATAGTGGAGGAATGGTAGGACACTTTGGTCAGGATAAGACTATTGCCATCATTAGAGAACATTATTTTTGGCCTCAATTGTCATAGGATGTGAAGAAGTTTGTGTAGAGTTGTCAAGTATGTCAAGTAGCCAAAGGATTTAGCCACAATATTGAAATTTATTAGCCATTTCCTATTCCATCAAAGCCTTGGGAGGACATAAGTATGGATTTTGTTCTTGGATTTTTGAGGACACAAAGTGGTAATGACTCAATATTTGTGGTGGTTGATAGGTTTTCCAAGATGACACATTTAATTCCATGCCACAAGACTCATGATACAGTACACATTGTAGATTTGTTTTTTTGAGAAGTGGTGCAACTACATGGTCTCCCAAAGAGTACTATTTCTAATAGAGATACTAAATTTGTGGAGTATTTCTAGAGGACTTTGTGGAAGAAGTTGAGGACAGAATTGAAGTTAATTTCTACACATCATTTGCAGACTGGTGGATAAATAGAAGTGGTGAATAGAAATTTGGGCAATTTGTTAAGGTGTTTAGTGGGAGATAAGCCCAAGCGATGGGATTTAATTCTACCACAAGCAAAATTTTCTTACAATAATATTGTAAATAGGAGGAATGGTAGATCACCATTCCAAATGATGTATGGGAATAGTCCAAGGACTAAATTGGAGGTGAGAATGATGGAGCAAGGGGAGAGGAAAAGTGCTAAGGCAGAAGAATTTGCTGAACATGTCAAGAATCTACATGAAGAGGCACATGCACATATTACCAAGATGAACCAACAGTATAAGGCTAAGGCAGATCAAAAGAGGAGACATAAAGAGGTCCAGATAGGGGATCTGGTTATGGTATACTTAAGGAAGGAACACTTTCTAGTGGGTACCTACAACAAGTTAAAGATGAAGGAATTTGGTCCTTGAAAACTTTTGAAAAAACATGACTCAAGAAATGCATATGAGGTGGAATCACTAGATGGTATTCACATTTCTCCTATCTTCAATCTTGTAGACTTAATAGAATCTTATGATGATGGTGCAGATGAGGGGTTGATGCTGGAGCCATGTTCAATTCCTACTTTGGTGAAGGAAGAGATTGAAGACATTCTAGATAGTTAATTGGGCCAAAGTACTAGAAAAAGGTAGTATGAAGAATACCTGGTGAAGTGGAAAGGATAAACAATAGAAGACTCAACTTGGATATCCACAATGGAGGTTTCCCATTTGGGTTTTCCTCTACCAGTTATAAAGTGACAGGATCACTTTTCAATCTACCCTGGGTGTCTGATGCAGGAGTATCTAGTGGTGTAAGGGTAATCCTGTATCACCCAAAAATATGCTTAGTGTTAGTTTCTATTTAAAGTATTCTCATTTCTAGATACCCATTTGGGTCAAATAAAGATTCCAACTCTCATAGTTCCACTATTGGTTTTTTGGGTTAGCATTTTTGAGCACCTTGGGATACATGTCAATGTAAAAAATGGGTTATTTTATAATTGATCCATTATTATGATGTGTTAGAGGTTTTAAGTTGGAGGGATGAATGTATTTGTAATTTAAAACAATCTAGAAAAAGAATCAGGTCAAAAGGCTTTATGGTTTGAAAGTTATTACAGTTTTAAGTTACCTAGAGACCTCCTAAGTGTGCTTTTGAGTTAGATTTGAGGTATTAAACAAATTTTTATGGGCATAAAATATGGGGGACAATAAAAGCTGGTCCATAGGACTATAGGGAACTTTGAGAGCTTTCCAAAAATGTAAACGATTAGTCAATCAAAGTCCCAGATCAAAAGTTATGCCTCTTGGAAGTTGGACTACCATTTTTAGATTCTTCTAATTTTACATCGGCTTCTAACATGATTCCTAAAACCTTATATTTTGCTAGTGGATTCCAAATGGCATATTCTAGAATTTATTCCTAATCCTAAACCTAATTGGGGTTTATTTAAGAACATTTCTAGCATTGTAAAGGAAGTTCTTGGTGGAGTTTGAGAGAAGGTACTGTGAGGAGGATTTTTTTCTCTAGTATTTGACCATTGTAAGCCCATAGGGAATGTATTTGGGTCTATTTACATGTACTAAATGTAGTAGCATATTTTACTGATAATAATATTCCACTTTTCCTCTATTGCATTCATTTTGGTTGTGGTTTGTGTCTTCATCATGATGGCACATTTCATTGAAATAGTTTAAGTTTTGAATGAGAAAAGAGCTTCCTTGGTTAATGAGCATAATGACAAGGAAATAGAATTGATGCAAATATTTTCCATTGCCCCTTCCATGATTCATGGATAGTATACACTTTAGAGGAGATCTGCATATACTATTTATGAGAAAATTTGAAGATTTTTCTATTAAAGATAAATAAATAGATGCTAGGCCTTCACCACCCACAAAAGGTGCTCCTCTTGCCTTGGTTTATAAGAGATGATTTTCTAAAAGTCCCCCTACTTAATCTTCCTCTAAGAAAATAATAATTGAAGAGGGTCCATCATTAAGAAAAGAGGTATACTCTCCTTCTCAAACCTCTCTACATTTTGGAAGTGAACAGGAAATGAATGAGAACTTGAGGAAAGTGGAAAATTAGTGCGATATTGTTGTAACCACTATTGAATTAGACAATAGGATTCTACAAGAACCTACAGTTCTGACCATGGATCTCACAATAGAGGATTTTAGAGGTAAGGAGTTAGATTTTGTGGTAGAACAAGCTTGTGAACAATTTTTTTCAAATGATGGTTTTGTTAAGTCTTGTGCTTTTGTTCAATTTTCTTGGAGATCAAGCATTCAAAATTTTGAGACTAGGTGTAGGAAGAGGAAAGAAAAGCAATAAAATGAAGATGACTCTATTATAAGAAAATATATAAAAGAATAATTGATATAAGATTTCAATAAAATGACTCTAGAAGAAGGTCGTATAATGATAAAGGAATCAGGAGTGTTGATTTTTCCTAAATAGGACATTGCTGATGCTATGGTGTTCGATGCCATAAGAAAAAAAACAAGGTACATAATAGAGGAAGAAGCTAAACAAGCCTATATAGGGGTAAATTATAGCAAGGATCATGTGGCATTTGTGATATGGTACTTGTAGAAGAGATATTATTTTAGGCAACAAGAGGCCTTTGGCACATACCAAGTAGGGAGCTTGATGGTGGCAAGAGTAGGAGATAATTGATAATGAAGGATATTCCCTCATGAACAAAGAAATGGAGGAGTTTACCCTAGCTATTGTTAGGAAATAAATAATTTTTTTATTAATTTAAATGTCAAATATTAAAATGTGTTGGAGGCCTATGACAAGAGTAGGAGAAAGATTAGTGAATGACAAAGGCACTCACTATGTATGAGAAATAATAGAGAGGAAAAAGGTTCAGTAGGTGAGTCTTCTCAAATGATGATTACCTCTTTTCTAGCTCTACTATCCCCTACTAGCCCAATTATTGAGTTCCCTCAAACACCATTATATGCTTAAGAACCATCCGATGAAGGAATTGAGGAAGAAAAAAGTGAACTTAGAGAAACACAAATGGAGAAAAGTTAGGAGATGCCATTTTAAAATTTGAATTTAATATTGATACCTAATTAATATACCATTGAATATAAATCATATAGCTATCATGAGATCTCTTAGTGAAAGTGAGGATATGTTGATTTTAAGGTTGTAGCTTCTGTCGGATTCATTTTATCATGAGATACTTTGTAGATGGTAAATCATCTCTAAATAAATATCTGATATATATAATATATATTATATATGTAATATAATATATATTATAAATTATATAATAATAATTAATATATTATATATCACTAAAATATTAATATTACATATATGCTTAAAGATGAGTTATACATATGGTTATTTATATTATTAATATATTAACTAATGATGATTAACTATAGAGACATGTCTCTTCATGAGACATGTTTCCTCCTCTCATATTTATGAGTCTTCAAATCAACATCTAGAAGACATCAATCACATTGGCAATGTTAGTACATTTGTGGAAAATGATCCATGTTACTTAACATGGTATTAGATCCTAGTTGCAAATGTAGAAAAGAAGATGAAGCACACAGACTTCAACAATTTTTGCATGCATTTGACTTGCCTATCACAAAATATAGTTAAAGATATCAATTACATGAGGCTCATAGATATATGTAGAAAATGCATTCATCCAACACCCATAACATGTTGAAGGTATCAAACTACTATTGTTATATTATTCAAGCAACAATGATAGCTAATATGAAGTCACAATATCTACATAGTGACATGAAAATCATTATCTTTGAAATGTATATGCACACAATAATTAAAGAAGAGTATCATGTTTTTGAAGATCTCACTAGAAGTTAGTAATTTAGTAACTAATGTAGAAAACTCCAATGCAAATATGAATCTCCAACTCTTGCAAGAAAAGTTCACAAAAAAATATTTGAAAGGAAGAATATGCATTAGTAGCATATGCTTTGGAGTAAAACATTGTGGGAACAACATAGTCAAAATATTCATAAGTGTTTTAAGTCTCCAGCCCTAGTAGTTTATATAAACAATATGCTTGATATATTTTTGGTAAGAACCCAATGATAAAGAAAAAAACATGCTTGAACGAAATACTAGCAATGAGGACTGTACATTGTATGAAGTTCTTACAAAACAAAGTGTCATTATTCCTGAGGAACCTAGAGGCGAAGCTTCATGAAATTGGAGATGTTGTTAACTATTTAAATCTCAATATTGTATTGATGCTAGATAGTGATCTCTTAGGATGATATCATATATAACATGATTAAAAAGAAGATTGGTCTCAATGGAAGGCCTTACAAAAACATAGTCGTGGCCAACTAGGAACTGGATTCCTACACTGTCCTACATTTATTAAGTGTGAAACAGTGATCAAAGAACCTATTCTTCATTATTTCTTTTCATTGCACTTTCATGGGCACTAAGTTTTGATACTCCAAAATTAAGCCAAATAATTGGATGAAATACCTTGAATGTTTAGAGCAAAGATAAACAACATGATAAAAGTTAACATGAATAAGCTCATGGATGACTATGTGCTACAACCATCGATCACGAGCATTAATTCTAAATATTAATTAAAATGATTAATAATATGTTCTATGACAACAAATTAATATTCAATTAGGACTATTACTGGACTAATAACCTTATCGTGCTAGGGGTACTCTTTGGAGTTATTGAGAGTTATAATTTATGAGGGGATCAATAAACAATAAATCAGAGTCTATCTAATATAGTCAACATTAAATGTCACAATCATCATTACAAATAGGAAGTTATGATCAGACATAACAACACAATAGACATAAAAAACTAAAGGGGATAATCTTCTTACATTCATTGCTAACAACCTTTGATCATGGGCAGACTACGAGGAATATGAGAATGAACTCTTACTGGTGATCTAAGTGTGTAAAATGGATGTAGTAGCAAGATAAAATAGGTAAATTCACTACCACTATTGGCTTTTTCCAAATTGTCTCCCTAATATTCAAAAGAGATGGAACTCTTCATCTAAGTGATGAGAAAGTCTTGAGTATTTGCATATGCTACGAGTCCCATACAAATATGATAGAAGAAGGAAAATTCCTAAACACAAATTTATGAAGACATTCTGTAAGTCAAGTTGCACAATAAAGATACTTACATGTGACATTTAAAATTATACAGTGTTATAACATTAGGTCTAACTGCCATGAGGACTAGGGGGTTCCACTATGAAAGATAAGGTAAGTATATAGGTATGAGTTTATTTCACAAATATTGATTTCTATTTTCAATGTTTATTAGATATTTTTATATTCAATTATTTTGAAATACTTGTTAGTTCAAATGGATAAATATCTAATAAACATAAAATGCATATATATATATATATCTTTGAATTTAATAATTTGACATTATTAAATGTAAAAGGATTAGTTAATGTACACCAAGATATTAATATAATTTCTTATGAATATATATAAATTCTTAAATTAGATTTTTTTATCTATATTCGAATAATCATATATTATTATGTAGAATTATTTAGTATCCTTGAGTATTTTCTTTAACTAATCAATGAAAATTCTCTCTCTCTCTCTCTCCTATTTGTATTTTCATAAGATCTATATGCCTAGATCTTTTCCTCTAAAAGACATGAAGCATATAGAGGATATGATTTATTCAAGCTTTGGTGATCTTTATCCATGTTAATTTAGAGGGAGTAAGTGACATTGTGATAGATTCACTAATGATAGAAATTTCAAATACATAGATTTCAAGATGTGTGTACTATAGGTTTAATCAAAAGATCAAACAAATAACTTTGCATGAACAAAGGAAGTTTGAGTTATTGTGAGACATTAATGTAGTTTTTAAGAATTCATTTGAACCATTTATGAGTCTCACTTTGATGAATGAAACTCAACATATGAGTTGTGGACTCATACATGTGGCACAACCATACTCCATCAAGATATTGGTGTATTATGGATGAGTTTGAGAAAATGGAAGGACATGTACACTTCTATTGTTAAACCAAATGAATATTTAGACCTTCAATGGACAACAAGAGAAAGTTCAAACTTAGAAAGGAGTTGTCATATTTGATACAATATTATTAAACAATATAAGAGTGAGTGAATATTTTACATTTTGGGGGGAATAATAGTCAATGTTCAATTCGCACTTGAACCTACTTTAGAGGGGAAATGTTCCATTCCCACAAGAAAAGAGAGTTGGTACTTTACATATGATAACAAATATTGTGCAAAATCAATCTAATGAACGTAGCTCCAAAGACCTTGATGATAAAGATGGATAAAATGAGGATCTTGAAGAAAACATCTTTGATGATTGATATTATGAGATTCTTCTACATTAAGAGGGAGTATGACAGTTCTTTGAAGGCAACCCAAGAGCTTAGAAGATTGATACTTAGAGGGAGTCTATATATACATGTGTGTGATTGCATAATTTTGATAGGCCTACTCTTAAGTATATCATGAGGAAGTATTGAAATATCACTAGAAACTCTAAGATTGATATTAGATTAAGAGTGAAGAGAGCTTTTGAGGAAGTAACTAGAGGACCTAACTTCCTAGGATCAATGTTTAGAGGAAGAATTTTGACATGTAATCCTTTGTAAATGATATCTTCTCTATGAGGAGAAGCTCTAAGTAAAATTTATCATAATGTATTCTTCTCTATGAGATAAAATTGAGGTGAAAGCCTTTGTACTACTATCTAACTTGGTTTATGGTGGTTACTATTCCACATATGATATGTAATGAAAGGTGACGATCTTTCATTGGCATATATAAACATAACATAACCATTATAAGATGACAGTCTTATAAATGGTAGATCTATTATCATGAGAGATTTCATTAAATTGTTGTCCCAGAGTGCTAGAAATCATGATAATGAATAACCATAAGGTAACCTTTATAAGGTGACAATCTTATAAATGGTAGACCTATTATCATGGTTATTTGGGCTAGATTTTTCTAGACACCATGATAAGAAAGTTGTTATGGTTCTTTCAGCTAGATCTTGCCAGACACCATAGTTACTACTATAGACTACACTTAAGGTGGTGTTTTTAAAGTTATAGAAATTTCTTCAGTTATGTGTTATGAAAGGTAGGAAATTTAGCCTGATGGTGAATTGAATATCATACTGAGATGATATCTCTTCTTATTCTTGAGAGCATAAGGTGTTCTATAAATCCTCCCTAACTAAGAGGGAGTGTTAAGGTTGTAGCTTCTATCAGATTGATTTTATCATGAGATATTTTATTGATGGTAAATCATCTTTAAAATAAATATCTTAAATATATAATAAATATGTAATATCTAATATAATATATATAATATATATTATACATTATATATTTATTATATAATAATATAATAATATATTATATATCATTATATAATAATATAATAATATATCACATATATGGTTAACATATTAATATTACATATATGCTTAAAGATGAGTTATACATATGGTTATTTATATTATCAATATATTAAATAATGATGATTAACTATAGAGACATGTCTCTTCATGAGATATTTAGTACATTTGTAGAAAATGATCCATGTTACTTAACAATTGACACAGGTTTTGAATAAATGGATTAGCAGAGAAGATGAGTTGGGTCATATATGTGTAATTGTTATGGATAAGCCCTAGGTTGAAGACTTAATAAAAATAGTTTATGATCAAGTTTCAACCTTGGTAGAATTAGATACAAATAGGGAGTTATTATAGAGAAGGGTAATAATTTTATCTTTCCAAGTATGAAAATAAAATTTTTGACCTTTTCCATTTGGCCTTCAAAAGTGAACAAGATCTAAAGACTTATAGAGAGTAGGATGAACAATTGTGTGCTTTTATTAATACCAGGATGAATGACATAATTAAAAATGATGATAATGGTTTATTTAAAAATTCTATAGAGAAGATGGTAAAAGCAAGGATTTTTTACAATTCTCTAAACTTTGAAATAAAGTAGTTGAAGCCTAAATAGAAATATATTTCAAACAAAGAAAAGGAGGTTATAGAATTTAATTGGCCTAATGGTACTATTTATAATGAATAGATAGAAAAATACATTCCCTAAATAGAAGAACCCTAGGTTGTAGTTGATGATCATGCTCAAGGTTAATGATTAACTAATGTTACCCAAGAAATAGAGAAATATGATGAAACCCAAGGCCAAGATAAAACCAAAGAAGTTTCACAACCATCTATAGATGCGACCTAAAAATTAGAAATGGATAGTTAGACAATAGGCTAGATGAAAATAGTAGATGCCAAAAGAGGGAAGGAAATTATCCAAAATAGTGTATCTCACTTTTGTGGTTCAGCCACTATGGATACACCTACACAAGAAACAAGAAACTACTCTTGAAGATTCAAACTACTAGCTATGATTCCTCTAACTATCTTAAACTTTCTTACTTGATTGTAAAACCACCAATGTTGAAATTTTATCTTTAATATAACTATGTTGTTCACCCAATTATTTTGAAACACGTGTCTATTGCTTCTAGCATAAAGCTTGTTGCAATCCTTATTTTATAAAAGAATTTCTAAGGCTTGGAAAAGGGGTCATAAAATATATTCTACTAAGTCTTTTGTAGTCAGTCCATTATACTATTGTCACGTTTGGTACACTTAAAAATGGAGAATCAATGATATACAATAGTTTTGAGTCTATTTTAATTTGTCTTGAGTCATTGTCTTATACTCCACTAGTATAATTTCAAGAAAATCAATACAAATGCAAATATTGTACTTACATAATTTGGATCTTGTCTCTTCTTATTTCTTCTTTGATTTTCTATAATTCAATAACAGCTTGGTTGAATTTTAGTTGTATTTCTCCCAAAATTATATTTCATCTCATGTTTGTCTATTAGTCTAATGGGTTATGTAAAGGCTTAATGTGATTTGAGAAGGTGAATGAAAAAAAATAAAAAATTGTGATAATCATAGGATTCCAAATATGTATTGATCTTGTTTACAAAGTAAATGAGTAGATCATAAGGTTTAAGTGTTAGAATATGAGGAGAGTTTCCCAATGGATAAAGCACTAATTGGATTATCATTTGAGTGGATTTGAAGCTTGCACAATAATAAAGATTAAAATCAAAATCATCTTTACTTTGTGTTATATTGTAGATCTGAAAGAGTTAGACTATGCTTGACTTAAGAACTTGTTAGTTATATTTTCCTTCTCACAAAAGTTTGAGTTTGCCTATCAAACTTGACCAGTGGTCATATATTCAAATATTCAAATAATCAAATGTTATAATGATATATTTTGAAACTTTGGCTTATACCTTTTATATCCTAAGTCTCAAGCTTTTTATGCTTTATCCTCTTAGAAACTCGAGTCATGATCATGAAACTACCCTTCATCACCCCATCACTATAGTCTATGGCTTAATCATCAAAAGAGGTGTGAATTTGTGATGTGGTATTCCTAGCAGTTAGCACATCTTCACAATTTAAAATGCTAGCATCCAATTATGAGTGGCAACATAATGATATCTCTTTATCACTTGGTTGCAGGGTTATGTTCTTGACTCAAGGTTTGAGTTGTGATGTCATGACCCTTCTTCATTCACATAGTTACAAAGATTTTAGTGTGAACCATGGTTAGGATGGTGAAGCTATGAATTTCCTTGTGCACATGGTCACTGGGGTCAATGATGAGTTAAAGAGTTAAGCAATGAAGCTATGATAACATCAAGTGAGGATGACTTGGGTGATGTGGCAGTTTTTGATTAGTCAAGTAGATAACTATGTAGGAGGGGCCCCATCTATATTTTTGATCATTGGATTTGAATAAATCAACACATACTGCTATGTCATTATGGAGAATTTTATGCCCAATTTATATAGCAAGATAATGACAATGTGCCACATGTCTCGATATGCTCAGGTGAAAAGAAATCAATGAAGGATAAGTCCATTTTTGTAAGGTCACAGAAATTTCATGTTAAGATAGAGTTTAAGCCATGATGGTGTGAATGGTATGTGGTAGTCAAGTTTGCAATCACTAGGTCGCAATAGTTAGTGGAAAATGTTGAAGATAAGCTGTGAAGAAGTGATAGATAGTCATTCACAATTTTTCAAGGAATAATTGCTAATGAAGAAAGGTGGTAGTGAACGTATGATCATGGGTGGTCAAACATAAAAAATAAGTTAAAAGCTAGTAGGAAGGTAGAATGATAAAGGATGATTGGTCCACATGGCAAGGCCTAAGGGTTGACTCTAATTGATCGATGATAAAGCTGATTTGGTATGCTGAAAACAATGTAAGAAAATCTTTGATGATAAATATAATATTTCTGATCTCCTTTAACCACTTTCATCATTCCCCATGCCTAATAAATGTAAAGGAACAACCCATCACTTCCTGGTGATTCATCTAATCTAATTAGTCAGAATGTTAATGACCATCATTTCTATCTTCTTAGGGCTCTATTTAGTGAAGAAATGTTTTTCTTACATCTAGATATGTGCCTTGATATATTATCCTCTAGATTTTTAGTAATTATTCTCTGCAATCTTGAATTTAGTTGTTGAGATTTACCTTAGGGTAGAAGATATCTGAGTTATTCTTGCACTATAAAAGTAGATTTTGTAACCCTTCTTAGGGTCAATATTTTCTCTAATTCTATAGTATTGTATGTCTATGCTTTGCTACTATAATCTCCTTTGCCTATGAGTTAATATATTCCTCTATTGTATCTCTTTCCTCCATTAATATACTATGCAATACCTTCTTTCCTTGTGTTAATGTATTGTCCTTATTTCTCAATTGTATGATTGTATATACTCAACTTTAGAATGATATAAAGTGAAATCTCTTCCTTATAGCATTCTTTTTGTTTCTGATCTACATATGGTTATTGGATTAAAACAGGATTGAACTAGTATACTTTGAGGTTGTGTTGGTGAACTACACATTCCTAGGTAGAGATAAGCTTGAACATACTATTTAGTGTATCACCTCCTCTTATATTAGATTAGGTAGTTAGATTTCATGGATTCCTTCTCCCTTTTCCTCTCAAGAAATAGTTAGGTGCATACTAATAGTAAGGAAATTGTCCTTCTCCATAGATTCAATCCCAAGTCACAAAGTCCCACATTTCAAGATTGTTTCCATGCTATATGAGGTTGTCCTTAGGTAAGATTTTAGGAAAGGGTGCAAGATTTTGTGTGAATAATTTTTAGCATGCCTAGTGGGACTCATATTTGGAGCATTATAAGTTCACTGGTGTCAAAGAAGAAAAGTTCTAATATGTGTTGAGAAGATAGTGCTACTCTTAGTATTTTTAGGCCTTCATGAGGTTCATTTTCAAGTACTTGGTGACTCTATCCTACAATAAATCTAGTTTCTAGACCATGTTGCTATGATTCATGCCTAAAGCTCACACAAGGGTATCTTCTAGAGGTAATTTTCAATACACAGAGCTTTCATTTTCAAACCCTAGAAAAAAGAGAAATAGATTTTCTCTATCACTAGTTAGGAGTATTGTAGTAAAACATACATCTGTAAGATCTCTTTCCACTCCTCACATTGATATATCATACCCTAGGTTTCCATCTTTTAATATAAATAGGTCATCATTCCATATGGCTTAGCCTAGAGCACATGCATTTGCCACCTTTAATGGTGGGAGTACTCTCCTTTTGGCTCAAAGACATGATATTCCAGTGTGAGCTCTCAAAAGAATACCAAATTTCACTGGTGAAACTTCCATCTCCCCTATGGAACATATTTAAGAGATTTCAAATGTCTGTAATATACATGGTATTACAGAGGATGATGTTTTTGTTAGGCTTCTACTTCATTCTTGAAAGGAAAAGTATTGCAATGGTATAGAGGTTTGCCTCATAACTTTATTACTAATTGGGATGGGTTAGGAGCAGGGCTTTGTAAGCATTTTGAGGATAAAAGTGATCATCTATCACTTTTAGAGTAGCTAAAAACTATCAAAAGGGAACCCCATGAATATATGATGATTTTAATTATAGGTTTCAAAAGACATGGAATAGAATACCTACTATAGTAAATACTTCTCTTGGTAATGCATTCTTTTATTACCTTAGAGCCTTTAACAGTGATATTACTACTACTCTATAATCTATGGGAGGGGACACTTTACCAAATACTTATGAGATTTCCATAAGAGCATAAAATATCTTGATACAAGAAGGGAAGTTATCTCTAAGGTCTCCAATGCCTTTCTTTCCTAACATGCCCAATCATTAGCCTATTGTAGCCCCTATTCCTACTTCCTCTTCAAGTCAATCCCTTGCTGTGGTCCCAATAGCCTCCACATCTTCTAATAAAGTTGATAAGATTGAGGCCATGATGCAAACATTGATGCAAAGTATGGATAAGAGTTTGCAGGATCAAGAAAAGAAGATGGAGGAAAATAGTGCAACAATGCAAAAAAAGAGTAATGAGTTGGTGACTATGAAGAGGCAACAAGCTCAAAATAATAATCCTCCCAAAATTTAGTATAAAGGTCCCATACATAATAGACTCCCAAACTAGAGTCATGTTCCCTACAATCAGAATGGACCTATTGACAACACCCAGACTATGAATACCAACATATAGAGGGCTTTGGTCCCTCAAAATAATCTTGCTCAAGATCAAGACTTTTTCTCTTCTTATAACTACTCCTATGGATACTGTATGTGTTAGAGGGAAGAGTCTTATTTGGCATTAACTTCACAAGAATAAGCAATGGATCAGCAACATAACTCTAATCAACTTGTTGATGCTTCTCATCTACAATGACAAGGTGATTTTTCTTTCATGAACCATCATTTAGAGGAACATTGTCATGCCAATCATGATGTTATAGCTCACAATAATAGAAGTAAAAGGAGAGTTGTCAAAGGTGCTACATCTCCCTCACCTAATCAAGATTCAACTTTAGAGGCTACTTCTCATGTGCAGTGATGAATTCACAATCCAATGTTCCTCCTTAGTAGAGATAAGATATGAGAAACAAGAAGTTTACTAAATCTTAGGTTTCTTAATTTCATCCACCTATTCATATAGTTCCTAAAGCTTTAGTCAAAGTAGTCACTGCTCCCCCTTCAATGTGGTAGATAAAATGAAAAAGATTAATGTCAATATATTTATATGGGATGCTATTGGTACCATACCATCACAGAAGAAGCTACTACAGTAGGAGATAGAGAGAATATAAATGAATGATCAACCACCTAGACAAGAAAATGAAACAAACTTGATGTAACCAATAAAAGGAGAGACAAGTAAGAAAATTAGACCTCCTCCTTTGTATGTCTCTTTAATCATAGGGGATAAACTAGTCCATAATTGTATGATAGATTTAGGGGCTAGTTGCTTTGTAATGCCTTAATGTGTAGCCAACCTCATGGTTATTAAATATGAGCTAATGGTTATAGATGTACTCCAATAAGATGGAATATTTGTTAAGACTATAGGAGTCTTAAACAAATATAGAGATGCATTGCATGCTTTCCTTGGCTGTACCATAGCACAAGATATATCAATAGCTAAGGTCAAACCACATTTTTCCATCTATCTTTCCAAGGAATTAAATACACAAATAGGTGGCTATATTTTATCTAATTTTTATTATATGTTTTTTAGAACAAGGTATGGAACAAAAACTTCCATAAGAGTAGATCCTCTGGCCCTTAACCATATAGAAACCTACACCCCTAGTCCCATAAACATGGATTGTACTATTTTTGAAGAAGAGCATGAAGACATAGAAAATGAGCCTATCATTTCTTTGGCAGAAGTGCCTGACTTTCTTTTGGATGAGTAAGCCATTGCTTATTAGTTTGATCCAGTATAAGAAGCTCTAGAGAGAGGCCTTGGCACATATTGCATATCAAAAAAGGATGCTCCTATTCTTGATCTCATAAAAGGGAAAGAAGATATTGATGGATTGTGGAGCATGTTCTTTGATGGCTCAAGAAATAAAAATGGATTAGGGGCTGGTGTCATTCTCATTTCAACTAAATTGGAGAAATACCATTTCTCTTATAGGCTCCAATTTAGTTGCACTAATAATGTAGTAGAATATGAAGCTCTGATCTAGGGTATCCAACTTGCACAAAGGAGAGGAATCAAGTCCTTGGAAGTATATGGGGATAGTGATTTGGTTTTTAATCAAGTAAGAAGCTAGAATGTTACAAAGAACAACATTCTCAAATCATACAAGCATAGAGTTTGGGATTTTCTTGAGGGCTTCCAAGTGTTCAACACTCAGAGTGTCCCTAGGAAAAAGAATAAACATGTTGATAGGCTTGCAAAAATTAGCGCTTCTTATGATATACTATAGCATATTGCTAATGAAAAGGAGAAACATATTTGAATTTTTGTAAGGCATACTATCCTTGATAATTACATAATTTGGCAAGTTTTTGACTATGATGTGTAGATTGTGAATTTCTTGCAAAATGTAGAAGAGTTCTCTTCTAAAAATTAGTCTAAGCTCCAAAGTTAGCATGGAGACTAGCTTTTGAACCTAAACTCCAATAGATTGCTTAAACATTTAGTCACCTTGGAGGGCATTTTCAACTCTAATGATCAAGCAAAGGGCAAGGGTTCAAATATGAATACAAGCAAGGATGATCATACATGTGTCATTGTTGCTAATGGAAGGACTCTCAACTTGGGAAAGTATGCATTGATATTGAACAGGAGGTCTTCATTAGATTATGTCAAGAATTCAATGATATTATTTTTTGGACTTATGAGGACTTAAAGGGTTTTGAAAAAAAATTATCTCAACACAATATATATTTAGATGATAATTCCAAGCTCGTTAGGATGAAGTAGAGGCTAGTTAACCCTAATATTGAAGCACTAATGATAAAAGAATTTTCAAGGCTCATAGAGGCCAACATTGTTTTCCCTATCAAGCACTCCTCATGGGTGGATAATCTTGTTCCTAATAGGAAAAAGAGTGGAGGTATTAGACTATGTGTAGACTCTAGAGACCTTAGTAGGGCTTCTCTTAAAGATCACCACCCCCTTGCTTCCATGGAACAAGTCCTATCCAAGGTTAGTAGTCCAAAACAATTTTCTTTCTTAGATGGTTTTTCAAGCTATAATCAAGTGTTAGTTCAAGAGTCTGACAGATATATAAGACTAGTTTTGCTACTAATTGGGGCACTTATACCTATTGTAAGATTCCTTTTGGACTAACCAATGTAGGTGCCACATTTAAGAAGGCAATGGAGATGACCTTCAAGGGTATGTTGGAAAAAATTGTCCTAGTATATATGGATGATATAATTGGTTTTTTAAAAGCATGCAGTAGATAATTTTGATCATCTAAGAAAGGTATTTGAAAGATGTAGAGACTATGATGTGTCCCTGAACCCAAAGAAATGTGTATTTGCTACTAACCAAGGAAAGCTCTTAGGGTATATTGCATCAAGAAATGTGTTAAAAATAGATCCAGAGAGGGTAGAAGAAATTATTGCTCTCCCACTTCCCACCCATAAGAAAGGATTGTAAAGTTCTATTGGTAGGATCAACTTTGTAAGGAGATTCATCCTTGATCTTGCTTCTATGGTAAATCCTCTCATAACTACGTTAAAGAATAACCTAGTATTCACTTGGACCAAGAGGGAAAGAATAGTTTTGACAAAGTCAAGCAGTCAATTACATCAACCTCTACTCTTGTCAAACCTAAATTTGATAGAGATTTCATCCTCTACTCCCTTGGAGGAAATTCAAGCATTCCAGCTATTCTTATATAGTTAAATGATGAAAATCTAGAACAACCCATTACTTTCTTCAAATAAGGGCTTAATTATTATGAGGAAAGATATAGTTATGTAGAGAAAGAGGTCCTTGCTATTGTAAGGGCTCTCAATAAATTTAGACATCTCTTGCCTCACAAAAAAGTCTAGCTTTTAGTTTTGCATGTAAGTGTAAAGGATTTCCTCTTGAACAAGGATATCAATGAGAAAAGAGTTGGATAGATTACTATAGTCATGGAATATGATGTTGATATTAGGGTTTCCAAGTTGGTAAGAGGTAAGGGATTGTGTGAGTAGATGGCTTCATCTTTTGAGACACATGAAGAAGCTGTCCTCTTAATCCAAAATAAGCAACTAGTGGAGGATAAAGATCAGATTGATTGGTTGCAAGACATGACTGCCTTCTGGACAAAAGGAAGATGTCCCCAAGGCCTAGATAGAGCCAAGAGGAGATAGTTTAGATTGCAGGCTATTCCCTATGTCTTGGTGGATGGAGTATTTTTTAGAAAGGATTCTGATGGAGTTATGCTAAGATGTATATAGATAGATCAGGTCAATAGGTTGCTAAAGGAATTTCATGATGGTCTTACTGGTGGTCATTTCTCAGCCAAAGTCACTATGATGAAGATAATGAGGACTAGCTATTATTGGTCCACCCTATTTAATTACTACCATAAGTGGGTAAGAAAGTGTTGAAAATGTGCCTTTTTCTTAGGAAAGCAAAGATTAGCTACCCTTCCCATCCATCCCATTCAAGTTGACCAACCTTTTTTCCATTGGGGTTTGGATTTTATTGGTCCAATAAATCCACCCTTTTGTACTAGTCATAATTGGATCTTGGTAGCTATATATTATTTCATTAGATGGACTGAGGTAGTGGCTTTGAAGGATACACCAAAAGACTCAATAATTGAATTCCTTAATGGAATTCTAACAAGATTTGGTGTCCCCTCAACCATCATATCTAATAATGCCAAATCTTTTTTTGGAGCTCACATATGTTCTTGGGATCTAGAATATAGGATATATTTGAGCACTTCCTCAAATTATTATCCCTAAGGTAATGGTTTGGCTGAATCCTCTAATAAGAATCTCATTAGGATCATGAGGAGGACAATTGAAGACAATTAGAGGAGTTGGCATGTCAAGTTGAAGACAACCCTTTGGACTGACAAAATTACACCTAAGAGAGCAGTTGGGAATTCACCTTTTATGCTAGTTTATGTAAGGGAAGCTAGGCTTCTCATTTCACTGGAATTCCCCCTCTTGATCTGGCTCATCAATTAGAGCTAGAGGAAAATGATCCCATGACAATCAAGTTAACATAATTGATTGAATTAGAAGAAAAAAGGTGGCAGGCTATGCAATCTCTTGAGATACATCAACAATAGTTCAAAAGGAGTTTTGACAAAAAGGCCAAGGCTAGAATTTTTAAAAGAGACCTTTTCCTCAAGTGGGATATAGATGGAGCCAAGTGAATAAGGACCTCCAAGTTTGATGCTATCTGGAGTGGAACTTAAGTATCACTAGTTTCAAGTAGGCCAAATCTTTCTAGCTATCTAGGCCCAATGGTGATGTTCTACCCAGTCCAATTAATGAGATTTAACTCAAACCCTAATTCTAGAGAGGACTAAGGTTTTCTGTACATATTAAGTTAGTTTCTTATTTTCAATAAGTGCACAAGCACATGCTATTTCTTTTAAAGATAGTAGGTTTTGAGTTACAGTTTGGAGGAGACAGAGTTCTTTTGTTTCATAGTTCTAAAGGTTAGAGTTCTCCTATATTTCTAGTTTTTTTAGAGTAGTTTCTATCTTTTTGTGACTCTATAGCCCAATGGATACTTAAAGGCAATTGGTCATATACATAGCAGGCTAGTATCCCCTCTAAGTCACCAAAATTGTTAGCCATATTTTCCCTCCTGCCAAAATTTGAGTTTGCCTACCAAACATGACCAATGGTCATATATTCAAATATTCAAATGATCAAATGCTATAATGATATATTTTAAAACTTTGGCTTATCCATTTTATATCCCAAGTATCAAGTTTTTTATGCTTTATCCCCTTATAAACTTGAGTCATGATCATGTGACTACCCTTCATTTCCCAGTCACTATAGTCTATGGATAAACCATCAGAAGAGGTATGAATGTGCAATGTGGTCTTCCCAATAGTCAACATGATTTCATAGATTAAAAGATGAGCATCTAGTGATGAGTGGTGACATAGCGATCTCTTTTTATTACTCGATCATAGGGTTATGATCTTGACCCAAGGTTTGAGTTGCAATGTCATGACCCTTCTTCATTCACATGGTTGTAGAGAGTTTAGTGTAAACCATGGTCAAGATGGTAAAGATGTGAATCACCTTGTGAACACAATTTTTTGGGTTAGTAATAAGTTAAAGAGTTATGCTACGAAGTAATGATAACATGAAGTGAGGATGACCTAAGTGATATGGCAGTTTCTAATTGGTAAAGGAGCTAACTATGCAAAATGAGTCCTAGTTATATTTTTGATCATTGGATCTAAAGAGATCATCACATATTGCTATATTGTTATGGAGAATTGTATGCCCAATTTGTATAGTGAGATAATGATGATGTGTCATATGTCTCAATAGGCCTAAGTGAAAAGAAAGAAATGATAAATAAGTCCATCTTTGCAATGTTACAGGCATTTCATGTTAAGCCAGAGTTCAATCCATAATGATACAAATGGTATGGGGTGGTCAAGTTTGTATTTTTTAGGTTACAAAAATTAGTGAAAAAATTTGGAGATAAGTTGAAGCAGTGATAGATAGTCATTTGTAATTTTGTAAGGAATGACTGCTAATGAAGAAAGGTGGTGGTGAAGCTTCAATCATGGGTGGTCAAACATAAAACATAAGTTGAAAGTTAGCAGGGTGGAAAAATGATGAAGGATGATTTTTTTGTGTGGAAAGGCCTAAGGGTTGACTCTAGTTGACCAATGATACAACTAGTTTGGCATCCTAATAACAAAGTAAGTAGCTCTTTGATGACAGATCTAAACTTTTCGATCTCCTTTAACTACTTTCATCATTCCCCATGCTTGATAAATGTAAAGTAACTCTTCATCACCACTTGGTGATCCATATAATCAATCAAAATGTTAATGTCAACTATTTCTATCCTCTTAGGGTTTTATTGAGTGAAGAAGTGATATTCTTGCATCTGGATGTGTGTCCTGATCAGATCTCTTCTAGATTTGTAGTAATTGTTCTCTACAATATTGATTATAGTTGTCGAGTTTTACCTTAGGGTAGAAGTTATCTGAGTTATGCTTGCACTATAAAAGAAGATTTGTAACCCTTCTTATGGTTGATATTTTCTTTGATTCTATAGAATTGTATGTCTATGCTTTGCTACTGCAATCTTCTTTGCCCTTGAGTTAATATATTCCTTTTTTGTATCTCTTTCTTCCATTAATATATTGTGCAATACATTCTTGCCTTGTGTTAATATATTGTCCTTATTTCTTAACTATATGATTGTATCTACTTGGCTTTAGAATGATATAAAGTGAAATTTCTTCCTTACAGCTTTATTTTGGTTTCTAATCTACATATGGTTGTTGGATTAGACTAGGATTGAACTAGTATACTATGATATTGTATTGGTGAGCTATTCATTCTTGGGAAGAGATAAGGTATACTATTTGGTGTATCACCTCCTTTTAGATTAGATTAGGTAGTTTATTTTCATGCATTCCTTCTCTCTTTTCCTCTCAAGAAATAGTTAGGTGCATCTTGATAGTAAGGAAGCTGAGCTTCTCTAGAGATTCAATCTCAAGTTACAAAGTCCCACATTTTTGAGATTGTTTTTATGTTACACGAGGCTACCTTTAGGTAAGACTTTGGGCAAGGGTGCAATCTTTTGTGTTAATAGAACTCTTGGACTTGAAGAATTGGTTGTCTTTCCATTCTTTTATTATTATTTAAGTTAGAAGAAATGAAGGCTATTATTTTCTTTAATGGGATGGATGTTAAAATATTATTGTAATAATGAGTTTTGATTAATCCTAAGATTTACCTACCTGAATCTTGCAAAATCCAAAGTGTAGAAGATAGAGTGGTCTTGTTAGTTGGTTCTATTGGTCTTTTTGGATTTACTTTTCATTGTTTGTACCTTATTCTTAGGTATTTTTTATATCCCATGAGGTGATTAAAACCCTTTCAAATTACGAGCCAAAAAAATATCAAATCTATTGGGGAAATATGATATGGGTCATGTGTGAGAGGGGTTGCATATGTCAGAACAATTTCCTTTCCTATGTGGTAGAGTTGGATTTATTTGTTATTAGAAGCTTTTATTCTTGGTTGATGTTTTAAGTAGTCTTCTTGGAGTAGGGTGTTTTATCTTATGCACTAAGTGGGATACTCACATTTTATATCCTTCATGGGACCATGTTTCACACCTTTCTTTGATTAGTTTAGCCTATTGTATATTGTCAAGTTTTGTCATAAAGAAATCTTAATTTACCTAGGTGGATGGAAAATCAGTCAACATTTCTTAACAAGTGTTTTAAAATTTGCATTTAATCGATAATTAAAGGCCAACAAGTTAAAAAAAATGAGAGACTACACAAAAGAACATCTTGATGTCCCATTACAAATTGACTTACCCAAGGGTAATAGAAAGATTTGGCCTAAGAAAAGGGGAAAGTCCAGTCATGCTTGGAAACCTAAAAATAATGTTAGGGCAAACTTTCAATCTCAAATTTTAGAAGAAAAAAGTTTATCCTCTAGGAGATTTGACTATGAGAATATTGGTATTTTAGGAGATTTTTTCAACATCCCTCTTCAAGGAGAAGAAATATGTAAAGATAAAGTTTTCTCATCTGTTGAGTATGTCAGATCTTGAATAGTTGGGTCAAGAAGTATGGACATACATAAGAACTCAATAAATTCCTAGCTTATTGGATCTCACCTAGAACATGTCCCCTTTATTGAGAGGAACCACATAAATCTTAGTGAGACCATAGAGTCAAATGATACTACTATTAATACCACATATTTGTATGCTGAGTTGGAGGTCCTCAGAGGATAAGCTATTGAAGTGGATTCTAGGTGCGAATGTTTGGAGAAAGATAAAGAAATAAAAACCAAAAATACCTTCATGGAATGAAATAAACTTCTTAGGAGAATATATTTTTTGAAATAAACTAAAGAAATGATTAAATAAAAAACCTACATCCTTACATGCAACTATATTTGGAGATTTGGAAAATTTGAGATCTAAGTGTATGGTATAGGAATGAGCTCTACATGATAATTTTGATTATGTGAAGGAGGGACCAATTATTAGTCAAATCCATCAATATGATCCCATGGAGAAGGCAAAAGACACAGTGAATACATCTAAACCCACAACTAATATTGTAGATAAGGGTAAATAGAAGGTGAATTGTTTCCATTGAAGTCAATTCTTCTATTAGTGACTCAACACTTAGTCAGTTGGTTACATTTCTATTGGGCCCTATAGTTTCTACTGAGCTTATCATTTAGTTTTTAGTGTTAACAAAGTGATTCAGTTGTTCCTAAGTTAAGTAATTATAATACAATGTCTGTAGACACCTAAATCTAATTACACCGCTTCGGTAATCCTATTTAGCTATCTCTAAAGGCATCATTAATTAAATTCTTATTTAATTAATAATTTTCCATCCCCTAGATGATTAATTTAATTAATCATCTATAGTCCTAATTGATAAATCAAATAACCCATTATTTATCAATTAATCCTATTCTCATATCTAATTCCAAAAATCCCCATTTATTAAATAAATCTATCCCTCAAACCTATTAAACTCCTAAAGCCTATCCCTAATCCCTCTATTAGCCTAATCCACCCCATCCACCCATACTAACCTAGCTTAGTCACTAACTCACCCACCCTCATGAATGCCATCCACTTTCCCATTTCTAATCTAATCCTAACCCAAGCCTAATTGATCCCATAATCATTTACACATTCCTAAGCAAGCTTAAGACTTTCCTAAACCAAACCAAAGTCTCCTCTCAAAAATATCCCACCCACCTAGTCATAAAGGAAGCCCACTATCCCTTAAATGCCCTTAAATGCTCTTACAAGCACTTATGAGGGCCATTTAAAGCCTTGAGCGTCCCTTGTTGACTCATCCATCCCCTTTTCCTCCACCCACTCTCCCTATGACATGTGTCATTACCGTTTCCCCATCCTTGAATCTTATCCCTCCATCCCTCAAGCCTATTGCCTATAAATTGGATCCTCTCCCAAGCAAAAGGATCACAATCCATAACCTTAAAGTTACCATGCAATTTTGAGAAGCCAAATTCATACCAATTTCACACATCCACACCAAAATCCACATAAATTCCACCACTAAAGCAATTTGAAGCTTGAGCATACATCCAAAATCCACATAATAGACACATCTCCAAATCAAGTGATCATCCTCATTGAGAGAGCCTATCCATGGCTCATATTCTCATTTGAGAACCTCACTTTGTCTCTCTTGAAGTTTATATTGATTTTGTTAGTTAATGCTTTGGTTTTTAAATAGATTAGTATTTCTTGCTAACATATTAGTGTATACAATGTCTACCAAGCACCTAAGTTAGTTAGTAATGTTTTCCAAGCTACATAGTGTTTACCAAGCTTCAGAGACAAAGTTTAGTGCAAACTGAGCATAGCAAAGGCTACTGAGCCAGTTAGTGGAAGTGAAGAAGATCATAGTGTTAATCAAGATTTCTAGTGTTAACAAAGACCATTAGTGTCTATCGAGCTCATAGGGTTAAAAAAGTGGATCTAGTGTTGACCAAGTCATGCAATGGAAACCTAGTGATCAAATTACTACCGAGTTTCTCAGAGTTCACCAAGTCACATAGCGCTGACCGAGTTCAAGCTACTTGGAAGTGATTAGTATGGACCAAGCTTCAAGTTCAACTGAGTGCCAAAGATTGCCAACTGTTGACAATATTTTTTCTATATCAAAACATCATAGAGTTTGTCTTCAAAATCCAAGTTAAAATAGTTGGGCCACCTTTGTGAATCATGATGAAATTGGTATTGTAGTCGACCCTAGTAAGTTAAGATTTGGATTGGTATATATCTAATGCATTGTATCATATCCAAGTATATATGTGAAGAAAATATAATGAGAAGAAGTGTGAATTCATGAAGGCTACAAGAAGTATAAGGGATTGTAGAGATTTATCTATCATAGTTAGGTGATCATTGCAATCCAAGAAATCTCAACAACAAATGAGAGTTGCAGTTTAGAGATCAACCACTCGTTCATCCTAATAGGTGCATCAACCAAATCATTTAACATGGTAGACTTAATAATCTTTGCTAAATCTCTTAACCAAGTGCATACTTCATTATATGTTTGTGAATCCTTTAACAAGGTGGACCTCATATTCCTCATTGATCCTAATCGGGAAGATAAATAGAAGTGGTTAATTATAAGCCTTAACAAGTTAACTTTATACTGTAGTACAAAAGCTTGTGGGTATCATCCCCACCCTGTTGGAATTCTTCAGGATAATTAAGGGGGGGTGAATTATTTATCCAAGTTCCATGTATATAAATAAAACATTTCACAACTTAGTGAACCCATATCCATAAAACCTTTTCACCATGCATGCATCCATTATATCATACAATCACTTAAACTTGTAGGTTACTATCAAATCAATTTTGCAGAAATGTAAGCATGAAACATAATAGATTCAATAATACATTTGACATAATGATTTAATGTGGAAACATAATTTGAGAAAACCACTAGTAACATGCTACTCATTCTCACTCTTTTGAAGTGATGCCCTATGAAAGGCTAACCCTATTAAAGGTTACAATGCACACTATTAAATGTGACCTAGTTAGAGGAGTTCAATCACCCTACTAGGAGTGAGCCTTGTTACAGGACTTTAGATCATTCATTTGGAATATAACTCAATTAAAGGATTTACAAATGACTATTAGGTCAACCTTAATCTAAAGCATTTACCCTAGATTGGTACAATGATTAGAAAGTAATAGTAAGGCTCAATCTAATAACAACCTACAACACACTTGTAGATTATAGATCTCTATTTTAGTCCTCCATTCTACTTGGCTTTCACACATTTAAGCTTTGATAGCTTGTCCAACCTTCAAGCATCCATATCCTTAAGCCTTCTTGCTTTTCTTTCCAATGCAATCTCTTCTCATAGGTCACTGAATGAAGCAATACCCTAGAATCCTTGTCTCCTTTAGGTTCTCCAACATGACAACCTTTTCTTTTGACCAACCATCTCTATAAATAAAAAATTAAGATCTTTTTTCATTCAACCTCCATCAACCATTTTAGGGTTAGGTTCTATTAGGTAGGATTCAATGAATCTACCCATCATTTCATTTTATTCTCATCTAGAAATTCCTCCTTCAATCCTCTTTGAATTTACCTCAAAATAATTCATCATGAATTTTGTACCACCAACTCGTCAAGCTTATCTTCCACATGGTTTACACAATCCAAGAAATCAAACTTTTTAAATTAGATTCATTGAATTCACAATCTTTCTCATAATTTTGACACTTGGCATTAAATTTCTTCTAATGCTTGGTACATACTACATTGCTTGACATCCACTATCAAAACACTCAGCATGAACTAAAGTCTACTGGTGCTTGGTATCAACTAAAATTTACTGGGGTTACACTGTATCACTTAGCTTACACTAAAATTGACTTTACTTAGCTCCACTTGATTTTATGATTGGCTTACATTAACTTTTCTCGACACCTACTATGCAGATTGTTAAGCTTGGTAGACACAATTCATTTAACTTGTTCATCTGAACTTAATTAGTGTATCCATCCTTTGTAACCTTAAGTAGATTATCAATGCACTATAATATCACTATCTTAACTAATCCTGATACTCCTTTTCTATTTCATAACTCAAGCTTTCCTCTAGGTGCTATTATTACCTCATTTGATCAAATCCTCTTCATCAATCAAACAAATGATAGTACTCAAATCATCTAAGAAATTCTCTTACCAACAAGTGGTAGGTTTGACATCATTGACAAAACAATGATTGAAACACATTATCATACTTTTATCAATCTATTTTAAAAAATCCTCCTCTTTGGCATTGATGGAAAACCAAACTTAATGAGAACAACCAACAAAATACAAAAAGAAAATAATTCTTTGTATTAAAATCGCTCCCTCTATCAACAACTTTAATCTTTTGAATAGGTTACAAAATTCTATTATGCTCAATATAAATCAATAAACTCATCCTTATGACTCCCTCTAGATTACTTCTTATATCTCCTTTGACATTAACTCCCTCTGACTAGGTATTCCATGTTTCTTCTGTGTTTTCTTTCATCTCCCTCTTTTACAACAATATCTCCCTTAGTAGTCAATATTTCTCCCTCTTTGACAACAATGCCAAAGACTTTTCATCTTAAAATGTAGATATGAACATTTTCAATTTCTCCCTCTATAACCTAGCTTGTGATTGATTTGTAGCTCCAAGTCTTTGATTACTTTAGGTAGCTCCTAAAGTAAGATCCACTACATCAATGTGTAACATATGTCAATAAACTTGTTTGATTCAGGGCACTTCTCATGCTTCTTTTATATCCTTTGATAGGGGTATCACCCCTATCTTACCTCTTAGATACTCATGAGAATCCTTAGGTAATGCTTTTGTGAAGATATCAACTAGTTTTTCTTTTCTGTTGACATATTCCATCTTCACCTCTTTATCTTGAACTAACTATCTTAAGAAATGATACTTGATTGCAATGTACCTTATTCTTTGTATGCATCATAGTATTATTTGATATATTTATAGCACTTGTATTATCACAATAAAATATCACAGGTTCAGTGATTTCCTCCTTCATAACTTTGAGTAGTTGTTTGATCCATACGAATTTGTACAATTTACTACAATAGTAACATATTCAGCTTCAACTATAGATTGAGAGATGTAGTTTTGTTTCTTGCTAGTCTATGTAACCAACCTTTTTCCTAAGATAAATTCTCCTCCATTAGTACTCTTTTAGTAATCAATATTTTTAGCTCAATCAGTATCAGTGTAGGCTCTCAATTCAAATTTCTCATTTTTCTTATAGTACAGACCATAGTCTTCTATTCCTTTTAGATATCTCATTATTCTCTTAACAACTATCAAATGATTCTCCCTAGGATTAGTAGAGAATATTACAACTATCCTAATAGATAATGTAATATCAGGTCTGTTGTGTACTACATATTGTAATTTTCCAATCATAGACCTATATAATGTTTGATTCACCTCAGCTCTTGGATAATTTATGTCCTATCACCACATGTGTGCTTACTAGATTGGAATCTTTGAAACCAAAATTTTTCAATATCTCCTTTACATACTTTGACTGAGTGATGTATATACCATATTTCATCTGATGTACTTGCAAACCCACAAAGAACTTGATCTCTCCAAACAAAGACATCTCAAATTCTTTCTTCATTTCATTTAAAAAAGTCTTACATAAAGTATCTTGACATCCAAATATGATATCATCAACAAAAATTTCACATAATAAAATAACTTTTCCTTTCTCTATCTTCAAGTACAGATTGATGTTACCATCAATCCTCTCAGATCCAATCTTCACAAGATACTTATGAAGCCTTTCATACCATGCTCTTGGTACTTGCTTCAAACCATATAAAGCTTTGTGTATTCTAGATACCATATTTTTTTGTTAGCACAAACAAATCTTTTTGGTTGTTCTATATAAACCTCTTCCTCTAATATACCATTCAAAAATCTAGACTTAACATTGATTTGATAAGATTTGAAACCTTTGTATGCAGAGTAAGCAAGTAGAGTTCTTACTCCTTCCAATCTTACAACATGAGTGAATATTTCTCCATAGTCTCCCTTCTTTTTGTGAATATCCTTTACAAATTAATCTTGCCTTGTTCCTTGTGACTTCACCATTTTCATCTAACTTGTTTCTATATACCCACTTGGCACTAATCACATTTTTATCTTTTGGTCTAGGAACTAGAGTCCATGTCTTATTTTTCTTGATTTGTTAAATCTCTTCTTTCATGGCCTTACTCTAGTCAACATCTTCTAAGGCATCTTTCACTATTTTAGGTTCATGAATGTAAAGAAAATATGTATCATTTCTCAACTTGTTCCTTGTCATTGGTCTATCATATTTATCTCTAATGATTTTTGTAGCAAGGTGATGTCTCTTGACATACTTAGATAGTCTTGACTCTGCTCTATTTTCCTCATTTGGTCTTTCAACTTTTGAATTACTATGTATATCTCTATTAAGTAGTTCAACATCTCTTTCATGTACACTAATATTAGCTTAGAATGTATCTCAACTTCATTATGTAACTTGATACTTGAATGTAGCTTGATTCCTAAATGAAACTCATCATTCATAGTATGTGACTCCAGTCACTAAAACTTGCTATTGATTTTCAACTTGATTTACAAAATCTTCATCAATAGACATACCTTCATAAAAGTATACAAATGTTTTGTATTCTTCTAGTTCTTTCATATGTTCAGTCTCATGTAATTCTGCATATTCATCAAATTTAACATTTGTACTTTCCACAACTTTTTTAGTGTTAGTATTTGCACTTATAAGCTTTACTTCTTTTGGAATAACCAAGGAATATAGATTCTTCACTTTTTTCATCTAATTTACCATTCCTAAAATCCTTGAAAATATAATACTTGCTTCCAAATGCCTTAAAATATGTTACATTGGGTGAGTATCCATACCATAGTTCAAAAGATGTCGAATGAGTACCTTTCTTGACTTGCACATGGTATTATAGACAATTGTACTTATAACTTCTCTCCAATATTTCAAAGAAACATTTTTCTCCATCATGAGTGTCCTAGAATAATCCATTATAGGTTTGTTCCTCCTTTTAGCAATTCCATTTGGTGGAGGGATCCTAGGAGCAGATGTCTATCTTTTGATTCCTCTGTCATTAAAAAACATCTCAAACTCATTTGATGTAAATTCTCCTCCTCTGTCATATCTCAAATTTTTTAGACTTTTACCTATTTCCTTTTCAAATCTTGCTAAGTACCACTTAAACATTTGGAAATCATTAGCTTTTTGTTTAAGAAACATAACTATCATCATTCTAGAATAATCAACAACAAATAACATAATGTACTTATCTCCTTTGTAGCTTTTCATATCAATTTGTCCACACAAGTTAGTATGAAAAATCTCTAATATTCATTTAGAGTTATGAGTCTTACTCTTAAAACTTGACTTTGTCATTTTACCTAACTGACATTATTTGCAAATTATATTGTTAGGTTTCTTCAACTTAGGAAATCCTCTAACTCTTCTCATGTTACTAATACTAACCAAGTTATCAAAATTAACATGACATAACCTCTGTGCCATAGCCACACATCATCAAATTCTACAACTAAACAAGTAGCATTCTCTATATCAAGGTAGAATAGATTACCTCTAGTTTGATCACCTTTTCCAATTAGTTTTCCATCAACATCATATATCTTTGTAATCTTTTTCTCAAACTCAACCTTACAACTTGAATTATTCAGTTGTGACACACTCAAAAAATTATGGTTAAGTCCTTCAACATAATTAGTATTGTCACATAAAATATTTTCTATGAGTTTAATAGAAGCTTTTCCTTTTATCATATAGGGTGCATCATTCCAAACCTTACACTATTTCCACCATAATAATTCAAGCCAATTAACTTACTTTTATCTCCATTCATGTGATGTGAACACCCACTCTCAATGATCCATCTATAATTATTGTTCAAATAAGACACCAATGCAATTTTCTCATCCTCATCAAATTCATCCTTTATTACAACACATACCACTTCATCATCATGATCATCAGATCCATCTTTTTTTTCCTCTCTGGCAATGAAGCTAGACTTCTTGCCTTTGTCTTCGTAATGTTTTCTATCTTCATCTCTTCTACTTTTGTACTTGTATCCACCTCTATAATTATTCTTCTCTAAATATCTAGTAGTAATATGACCAACCTCATTGTAATTGAAACACATGATAGGTAACTTAACTTTGAACTTGCCTTTACCTTTGGAAAATCTCCTTGCTAGTAGTACTTCAAGTTGTTCTACATCCTCCTCATCTGTATCACTGTCACTGGATAGATATTTTACCTTTTTATTATTTTTCTCTTTAGGTTCCTTCAATGATAGTTTGGCTTTGAAAGCATATTCAACATTGTCAGGTTTGAAATTATCAAAATTAGATAGCTCAAAAGTGAGCCTACCTATCATACCTTCAAGAGTCAGATTAGAACTTGGTACACATCTCATTTCTTGTATTACAAAAACTATAATAACATAAATGGGCATCAATATTCTCAAAAATTTTCTTAGTATAGTCTCATCATCTATCATACCAATAGATCTCCTTATTACATTAACAACATTCTTTATCCTAGAGAAATATTGAGCAATATTCTCACCTTCTTGCATTCTCATATCATCAAACTTACTTCTAATATTTTTAGATTTGGATCTTAGAATATTTGCATCACCTCCATAGATGCTGTGTAGAGTATCCCACATTTTCTTTGCACTATTACAATCCTTGATATCATCAAACTTGACATAACTTAGGGTAAAGGAAAACTCCATCATTGGCTAGTTTGAGTTCTTTCTTCTTTTTCAAATCTTCAGTAGTTAGGGCTCCAACAAGATCAACATGGTCATTAATGTTGAGAATAGATTGAAGAAGATTTTTGAAGAAGTATGATCAATATGTTTCAATCATTATTTTGTCATTGATGTCAAACCTGCTATTTGCTAGTAACACAACTACTTGTATGATTTAAGTACCATCACTTATTTGATTACTGAAGAGGATTTAGTCAAAATATGTAACAATAGCACCTAGAGGAAAGGTTGAGTTATGATTATGTAAAGGAGTACAAGAACCAGTTAAGATAGTGATAACATGCTGTATTAATAATCTACTTAAGGTTATAAAGGTTGGTTACACTAAGAAAGTTTATAAGAATGAGTTAAACAAAGTTTTTCTACCAAGCTTGATTGAGTGGATAGTAGGTGCCGAGAAAAGTCAGTGCAAGCCAAGAAAAAATTAGTTTGAGTGGAGTAAAAGTCTATTCTAGTGTATGTCAAGAAAAATAGTGGATGCCAAGTGAAGTTTAGTTGATGCCGAGCACTATTAAACTTTAGTTTGTGTTGAGTAATTTTATAGAGGATGATGAGCAACGTAGTATATGCCGACCATCAAAAGCAAGTTAATCCCGAGTGGCTACATTATTTGAAAGATCATGAATTTGATGGATCTAAGACTACAAGTATATTTTCTTAGATTATGTAAACTAGGTGGAAGATAAGATTGATGAGATGGTGGCACAAAATTCAAGGTATACCATTTTTTAGGAAAATTCAAAGAGAATTAAAGGAGATGTCTCTAGAAGAGATATAGAATATGGTGTAGATTCATTATATCCTACCTAATCCATCCTAACCCTAAACTAGAAAATGTAGAATGACTGGAAAAATATCTTGATTTCCTATTTATAGGAATTTTTGGTCAAAAGCAAGGGTTTTCATGTGAGAGGACCTAAGGATGACAAGGAGTCAAGGGTTTTGCTTCATTACATGACCCAAGAGATGAGTCTGCAATGACATGTTAAGCAAGAAGGCTTAAGGGTATGAATGCTTGAAAGGTGAACAAGCTATTAGAGTTGAAATGTGTGAAGGCCAAGTAGAATGGAGGACTAGAATAGTGATCTATAATCTACAAATGAAGTTGTAAGTTGTCATCAGATCAAGCCTTACTATTACTCTCTAATAATTGTATCAGTCTAGGGTAAATCCTTTGGATTAAGGTTAACCTAATAGTCATTTGTAAATCCTTTAACTGGGTGACATTCCAAGTGAATGGTCTAAAGTCCTCTAACAAGGCTCACTCCTAACAGGGTGATTGAAATCCTTTAATAGGGTCATGTTTAACAATGTGTATTATAACCTTTAATAGGGTTGGCCTTTCACAGTGCATCACTTCAGAAGAGTGAAAAAGAGTAGCATGTTACTAGTGGTTTTTTCCAAATTGGGTTTCCACGTAAATCATTGTGTCAAGTGTGTTGATGAATCTATTATGTTTCATTTTTACATTTCTACAAGTTGATTTGATAGTAACTTACAAGTTTTTAAGTGATTTCATAATCTAATAGATGCATGCATGATGATAAATGTTTATGGTTTCACTAAGCTATGAAAAGTTTTATTTATACATCTGTACCTTGGATAATTGATTCATCACCTCTCTTAGTTATTCTAAAGTATTCCAACAATTAGCAATATTAGTTTGTGCATGATCTCTAAGACCTCCTAGGTGTAGCTTCATCAAAATTTTCCATACAATAAAGTTATCTCTATTAATCTTGGGTACCTCTCTTTTTGACATCTTGACCTTTTTGCTTGTAGTACCTTCAAACTAGTCCTCTTAAGTAGATTGCTTTGATACTAATTGTTGGAATTCTTTAGAATAACAGAGAGAGGGGGAGGGTGAATAAGTTATCTAAGGCCCACATATAAATAAAATTTTTCACAACTTAGTGAACCTGTATCCATAAATCATTTTCACCATGCATACATCCATTAGATCATACAATCACTTAAACTTGTAGGTTACTATCAAATCAACTTTGTAGAAATGTAAGTATGAAACATAACAAATTCAATAACACATTTGACACAATGATTTTACATGAAAACCCAATTTGGGAAAAACCACCAGTAACATGTTACTCATTCTCACTCTTCTAAAGTGATGCCCTATGAAAGGCCAACCCTGTTAAAGTTTATAATGTACACTATTAAATGTGACCTAGTTAGAAGATTTCAATCATCCTATTACAAGTAAGCCTTATAAGAGGACTTTATATAATTCACTTGGAATGTCACTCGATTAAAGGATTTACAAATGATTGTTAGGTCAACCTGAATCCAAAAGATTTACCCTAGACTGGTACAATGATTAGAAAGTAATAGTAAGGCTCAATCTAATAACAACTTACAACACAATTACAGATTACAAATCTCTATTTCAGTCCTCCATTCTATTTGTCTTTTACACACTTCATCTATGATAGCTTGTTTAGCCTTCAAACATCCATACCCTTAAGCCTTTTTACTTTTCTTTCCAATGTAGACTCTTCTCTTAGGTCACTAAATGAAGCAATACCCTAGACTCCTTGTCTCCCTCAGGTTCTTGTACATGACAACCTTTATTTTTGACCAACCATCTCTATAGATAAAAAACTAAGATCTTTTTCCATTCAACCTCCATTGTACATTTTAGGGTTAGGTAAGATTAGGTAGGATTCAATGAATCTACCCATCATCTCATTTTATTCCCTTCTAGAAACTTCTCCTTCAATCCTCTTTGAACTCACCTCAAAATGGTTCATCTTGAATTTTGTGCCACCAGCTAATCAAGCTTATCTTCCACATGGTTTACACAATCTAAGAAATCAAACTTGTTGGCTTAGATTCATCAAATTCATAATCTCTCTCATAATGTTGACACTCACCATTAAATTTCTTTTGATGCTTGACACATACTACATTGCTTGACATCCACTATCAAAACACTTAGCACAAACTAAGGTTTACTAGTGCTTGACATCAACGAAGCTTTACTCAACTTACACTAAAATTGACTTTTCTTGACTCCAACTCATTTTTGGCTTATCTTATACTAACTTTTCTCAACACCTACTATGTAGATTGTTTAGCTTTGTAGACATAATTTGTTTAACTTATTCTTCTAAACTTAGTCAATATATCCATTCTTTGCAACTTTAACTAGATTATCAATGCACTATAATATCACTATCTTAACTAATGCTTGTACTCCTTTTCCATATCATAACTCAACCTTTCCTCTAGGTGCTATTGTTAACTCATTTGATCAAATCCTCTTCATCAATTAAACAAATTATAGCATTCAAATCATCTAAGCAATTGTCTTACCAACAAGTCATAGGTTTAACATCAATGACAAAACAATGATTGAAACACATTATCATACTTGTAGCAATCTATTTTCAACAATAGTTTTATTTTCTAATTTTAAGGTTCTTGGGTCACCATATCTTGTGTCAAAAGTCTTATAAAAAAATATTTTCTTTCATTCTTTCATGCAAGCTATTAGATCAAAAAATTATATGAAGGATTAATTAGTGAAGTAAGATAAAGTTTTATTGGTTCTTGATTCACCCATCCCCTATTAGTAACCTTTTCTACCTTATATTTCCAACAATTGGTATTAGAGCTCATTTGGTTCTCACATCAAAAGTTTAACAACTTGAGAAAAGATCAAGAGATAATGGAGGTATATAGCCTAGATAAGGCTATTGAGAATGAAAAGTTGGATCTTGAATTAGTTATAGGGAAACTAAAGAAAGAAAAGGTGCAACTCTCTCAATTATTGAATAAAAGAAAATATCTTGTAGTACAAATGATGACAATCTCTACATTGAAGAAAGAATTGAAGATATTTATCTTGAAAAAAATTTAGATAAAGCTAATGAAGCAATCAAAGATCTATTAGAAAATAATTCTAATCTTCAAGAAGAAGTCAAAAAGCTGAAAAGAGAACAAGGAATTCAATTAGTCAGATTATGTGAAGTCATGGAAGAAAAAGACAAAGCCAAAGAAGAGATCGAAGAAAATAAAAATGAAATCCAAAAATTATCCCTTCAACAAGAAAACTTCATTGATCAGCTCACCAATGCAAATGAAGAGCTTATGAATTTAAGATCAAAGAATGAAAGACTATGGGATGATCTCAACATTGAAAATAAAACCTATAAAAGAATGATGAAATATCAGGAAAGCATAATCAATTGAATGAACAAAGGTAGTATAGCCATAAAGGAAAACTTGCAATAGGATACACAAAATAAGGTGAATCATCTCTAGTAAGGAGCTCAAAAGAATGAAAGACCCACTTGCAATTATTGTGGTAAGATAGGTCATACATCAAAAAAAATGTTGGAGTAATAGTAAAGAAAAATTCAATGGAAAGTATTAGAGTTGCAATAAGCATGGTCATAGAGAAAGTGAATGTAAGGAGAAACCTAAGTTTGAAGGTAAATGTCATAATTTCAAGAAACAAGGACACAAATCTTTTGAGTGTAAAACCAAGTATTGGAACCCAAAAAAATAAATTGTGAAAGAAATGCTTGGATGGGATTACAATACATGGTGTAGATGTCAGTACTATATTGAATTTTGGCACATTGGAGCAAACTGAGTGAAACATCATATGAGGAAAAGAGATACTAAAAAAGGTGTTCTATTTGTACAAACCTTGGACATCTTGTGAATAACTATATGAACACAGGTAGAATTGATGATGAAAAGAGAGCCAAAGTTGACAATATTAGAAAGAAAATGAGGTAGAAATGGATACCAAAATCTCCAAAGAATGCAAACCAAGATCATGAAGTAATTGACACCAAGTCAATAAGTTGGGTGGTTCAATCATTTCAACTTAATTCCTTATGGATATCACTGGAATTATGATTCAAAAGAAGTGATCTAACACTAGTTCTAGCTAGAAAGTAGAAAGATCCACATTAATATTCAAGATGCATAGGGATCACTAAGAATAACAGAAAGTAGGAGACCTTATTGAGCAAGGTTGGGTCGCAAGACCTTACCAATAAAAGTTGGGTTACATATTGTTGCATACTCAAGTTGGTAGTTCCTACCAAGTGATGTGACTCTATCAAGTTGTAGATATCTTCTAAGCATTAAAGACTAAATTGAATGGAGGACAACTTGTCATTGAGTGAGTATGAAGTACAAAGCATTAATGACGATTAAAAGAAGGAAATTTATTAAAAGGAAGAAATTGAAGGCATTATTTCACCATGAATTTCTAGAGCTATTTGTGAAGAGAGAATCCATAGCCCCCAAGTGATTTAAGTGTTTATTGTTGAAGGATTTAAAAAATTTTTAGAAACCCTACCGAGCATGGAATCTTTAAGCAGTAGAATTAAGAAAGGTTTTGAAATGTTGATTCATGGATTTGACTACAAGGCACAAAATTTGAAGTTTAGTTCAACAATTGCAAAAGCACTCAACCCAGCTGGTGCAAAGTCTCAAATCCCACCAAAGGTATTACTCATGCACAAAATTCATTCCTTTTACCACTGTTCAATCCAAGAACACAAAAAACCCTTGAGATGAATGAGGCATTTAGGGAATTGTGTGTGGATGTTGTAGTGAAAACTAAACATCAACATTTGGAAACCAAGGGCTTGATGCATATCTCTCATATGTGAAGAGACTTCCAAGTCATGTGGATAAGATAAATTCTAAGTTGTATACACAATGGGTAGTTATGGTTGGAATAACCCATTTAGATAATGAAGAAAATGATTCATAGAATCACTAGGGTCTCAATGATTAATAAATCAAAGACAACCAAAACCCTAGGTCAGGTCGACTTGGAAAAGAGAACTCTTTTTGAGTGGGATGAAAGAGGAATGAAGATTAGTAGTGTAACAAACATGGAATTGAAGTTCAACATTCATGTTATTCTGCACACGATTTATAGTTCTAGTAGATTAAACATTGTTTCATATGAAATTGTTCATCTTTCTTATAAGGTTTTGAAGAATAACCTATCCTTCAACCTTGTCGAGTTACTATTGAACCAATTCAACAAAAACATGGAGAGCATCAGAGGATCAAAGAATAATCCATGTAAGTTTGGATCTCTTTTAACCTTTTTATTCTTCTTTGTTCAGAAATTCTTCCCTTCCTAAGGTACAATAGTATGGAGGAAAGATATTCCTATTTTATATTAGATTATTAGTATATAGTAGAGATGGGTAAAATTTTTGATAGAATCATGGATAACTACTTTGAAAAATTCAAGGAGAAGATGAATAATAGATATAGGATCCCTCAGAAACTTGTAGAAGATTACAAAGATGATATCTATTTCATGGTGGATTGTGACAAAGTATATATTTAGGAAGTTAGACCTATAGTGGCATGGGTTAAGCCTCTAGAATATGAGGTTAACATTGATGACACCAAGGATATAATAGAGGCTCTGTTGAATGAGCATGTGGATCCTAAAGCTACATACTTCTACACATATGATGAAACTAAGGGAAAAATAGAGCTTGAGATTAAGCTACCTCAAGTAGTAAATAAAGGAAGAAAAAGAGTAGAAAAGATACTAAAAGGCACAAAGAAAGAAAGTTCCCCTCTAATTATTACTAAGGGAAAGGGTGATGATATTGAAGAAGATGATGTAGAGGATGAAGAAGAAGAATCAAAATCTAAGGAAGAAGAGCCTTTGGTTAGAAATAATGGTCCACCAAGATAATTGAGGGGGGGTGGGTGTGAATGAGTTATCCAATAATTAAAACATTTATCCACCTTAAATAATATTAACCATTCAACCAAAGTAAACAACACATAAAGATGCACATACACAATTACACTAGATATGTTAACTATAGAAACCCTTGATTAGAGGGAAAACCTCGGTGGGAATGATGCCCACAAGATGATGTACTAATATAAATATTCCTTGTTAAAGGACAAACCTTGTTAGGAGTCTATTACAGCATTTAGTACATATGAGTCCCTATTAGGAGACTTTGAATCCTTGTTAGAAGATTCCAACCCTATTAGGAGTTGTGTCAACCCTGTTAGGAGTTATAGAAGATGGAAGGACCCACTATCCAAATTGCTTCTAGGCCAAGATCACTAAACTCATTCTCCAACTAATCTCTCAACTATTCCTTGCAGAGTAATTGTATGTACTAAACTTTAAATTCTTTCCTTTATCTTGTCAACTAGATCAATCACTATTAGACCTTGTAGATGAAGTCACAAACCCTGGATCCAAGTATCAAACTTTAGATCACACAATAAAAAATTGGTAATGAAGTTTCCTTCACATTTTCTCTACTCTACTTATCTTTGCATTCTACTCTTTGTAATCTCTTCATATATCATGATGATAAAGGAAAATGTCCTTCCTTTATACCAAATCCATAAAACAATTCCCTAAATTGGCTATTACACCTTCTCAATTAATTATTATAGGACCTTATTAAGAAAACATTACACTTAATGGTAACATTAATCTTCCACCTTCTAACTTGAATAACTTTTCATACATGAAATATTATTGCAAGAGAGATTAGCTATGTCATCTCTAGAATGTATTTTTTATATATTTAACTTTAGCTTCATAGAATAAAAATTCTGCTAAGAGATATAACAAGTTTACCAGAACATGCCTTTCTAAACTCTATCTCAAAATAGTCTTCATAAAACTTGCATAACTTCCTTCAAACATAATATCTTGTACTTTCAAGGTTACCTACATATACTAGATAATTAGTAGTACCTCCCTTTAACCTTGCTTAGTGAAAGTACTCAATGATCTATCCATACTAACTTGATCTTTCTGCTGTTCTTCTGTTAGATATCACAGAAAACTACTATTTTGACATCAATGAAAAACATATTCATGAATGTAACATATCATCATGATAATGATATAATCATGTTTCTAAAATACTCCCCCATGGAAGTATCATTAGTATTCATGCTTCCAACAATCTCCCCCTTTGGTATAGATGGCAACATAGATGGAAAAGATCTAGTTCCAAAAATATCAACTGTAAAAAATTGTTAAACTTTCTTTCAAATCCTCTTCATCAATCATTCTTCCTCATTGATATACTTCAATGTGCTCTATGTTGTACTTCTCCCAAATTGTATTTTTCAGACAATTTTCTTTTCAAACTATTTCTCATGTTGTACTTCTCCCCCATTGACATCAATGTCAAAGGTTTCAACAACCATCAATCTCTACAACAACTATCTCTAAACTGCTCAAATGTCCAAAGACACTATTAAAAAAACACCCAACAAGAGTCCTAGATGACTCTATTCATCACATATACTTCCCCACATAGGAAGCATCAACATTTAGTCCAGACAAATAATGGTTCTGTATTACACTGGACTAGTGCAATCTTGCATCATCTACTCTAATGTAGGAAGGGGCATAACCCCTAGCATACCTCACAAATACTCAAAAGCCTCTTTAGGAAGAGGCTTAGTGAAAATATCTACAATCTACTCTTTGGTGCTTACATGCTTCAATCTAATTTCCTTCTCTACAATTTTCTCTCTCAACATGTGATACTTGATAGAAATGTGCTTAGTCATAGAATGCAATACTAGATTCTTAGACATATTCATTGTGCTTGTGTTGTCACAATGTATAAAAATAGGCTCACTAAATTTTATCCTTTTATCCTTCAACATCTACTTCATCAAAATAACTTTATTATAATTTTTTTTTGCTATAACATATTCTATTTTTGCTATAATTTGTGAGATACAATCCTACTTCTTGCTTAGCCAAGAAACCAATCTTTCTCCAAGAAAGAAGTATCCACCACTGGTGTTCTTTCTATCATCCATACTATGTACCCAATCAACATCAGTATAAGCATATAGAGTGAAATCATTAGATCTCTTATACCACAATCTGAACTTTGGTGTTCCTTTTAGGTCTCTAAATATCCTTTTGACTACTGCATAATGTGCTTCTTTGTTGTCAGTTTGAAATCTTGCAACAATTCCAACCACATTTACTATATCCATTCTTGTGTAAGTTAGTTATTGAAATCCTCCAATCATAGATTTGTACTTCTTCTGCTCAATAGTATGTCTAGTTACCATAGTTTTTCTAATGGGTTTACATGTTTCCAAACCAAACCTTTTTAGCAAATCTTTTAAATACTTAGTCTAAGAAATAAAGATTCTTTTTTTTATCCTGCATAATCTGTAATCATAGAAAATATTTCATTTCTCCTATCATGCTCATTTCAAATTCCTTTTTCATTTCTTTTGCAAAATTGCCACTTACATCATCATTTCCTCCAAATATGATATCATCAAAAAATATTACCAAAATCATCAATCCATCATCAATTTCTTTCCAATATAGATTACTATCTCCCATATCTTTTTTATATCCAAGTTTTGTCAAATGCTTTTCCAACCTTGCATACCAAGTTCTAGGTGCTTGCTTCAAGCCATGCAATTCTTTCTTCAATCTACATACTATGTCCTTATCATCTATTAAAGGAAAACCTTCAGGCTGCTCTATGTATACCTCTTCTTCACATTCTCCATTCAGAAATTCTGAATTGACATTCATCTAATATACTTTCAATTTCTTTTATGCTACATATTCCAAGAATAATCTTACTACTTCTATTATTGCCATAGGAGCATAGGTTTCATCATAGTCTATTCCTTCTTGCTATGAGTAACCTTTACATAATGATCTTTCTTTGTTCCATACAACTTCACCTTGTTCATTCATTTTGTCCCTAAATACCCATTTTGTTCTTATCACATTCTTTTTTTCTAGTCTGGGGACCAATTCTGATGTCTCATTCTTCACTATTTGATCCAATTCTTCTTTCATAGCTTGCTTCTATTAGTCATCTTTACATGCTTCATATGCATTCTTTGGTTCAACTTGAGATATCAAACATAGTTCTTTATTAATTCTACTTCATGTCATCACACCTTTATCTTTATTTCCAATGATCTATTTGGATGGATGATTCTTTGTCATATTCTTACTAGAAGTAGTAGTTTTTATCTCAACTCTTAGCTCTATTGAAGGTTTTGAGATTTGTTTCTACCTTAGCTCTCCTTCATTCTGCAAATCATTTTTAGTCTCAAAGAATACTTTATTATTCCTTGGTTTAGTAACAACATTCTCATCATCTAAATTATAGTCAACTATTCTTTCTTGTATCCTAAATTTTTCATCAACTCTTACATTTGTACTTTCCATAATAGTCTTAGTTCCTTAGTGTTGGATATAATACTTGAATTGTGTGTTGTCTTTGATGTTACACAAATGTCATATTAATTATTAGACGGAGTCTACCGGGCTTAGTTGGTCAGCAAAATGAGTTACAGAGTCTACCGAGCATTCCTAAATATTACATTGAGGAAACAATTTCTACCAAGCTCACTCAGGCATTAAAAGTTTCTATGATAGAGGCCAGTTTCTATTGAGCTCATAGGGTTAGTGAAGGAAAGTTAGTGTTTACCTAGTTCACTTGGTCTCCAAAGGATTTTGCAAAATTCATAGTGTTTATCGAGCTTCAGTTGGTTAACACTAGAAATCATTTTTGGAGTAGTATTTACCAAGCAGGGTCAGCCAATGAAAGATTTCATTATTTTTGAAAATAAAGTTTAATTGTTTCATGTAATGATTGTAGCCAATTTGTGTAATGATTATTGGTAATTGTAACTTGTAAATGAGCCAACTTGACAATTTGTAATGTATAAATAAAAGGTCAAATTGTGAATTCTAATTGTAATGAGCAAGCATGCAAGTGAGTTGATTGTGTGAAGAGGAAAGTGTGAGCAAATTTTGAAGAAGGATCAAATATCCTTGAGGAGCAAAAAAGTTGTATTCGATCAAAGAAGATCTAGTGAAGCAAAACAAAGATCTATATCAACAAAGATCAGTTGCATCTCATTCAGGTTACTTCATTGTTACTTTTTCATTATTGTAGCAATGATTCCTAAATCTCTTAATAGATTTGGTTTAATAGCTCCTAGTAGGGTGATCAAATCCTCTAAAAAGGTCACACCTAATTGTGTTTTTTGTAACTTTTTAAAGGGTTGGCTCCTAACAGGGCTCACTTCAAAAGAGTGAAAATTGGTAGCTAGTTACTTGGTGGTTTTTACCATATTGGGTTTCCATGTTAAATCTAGTGTCTCTTGTATTGATATTATTTCTTTTATGCATGCATGTCAAATCTTTGTGAATGCTTAAATATTAGTAATAAGTTAACATACATCTATTGAGTTATAGTATTTTTTGTGTGGCTACCAAGTGATAATAGTAAATAGTTTTATAAGACATCTAAGGGATCTGTGGATTTATTTTTGTGGTAACTGATTCAACCCCCCTCTCAATTACTCCATCTATATTTCCAATAATTAGTATCAAAGCTTTTGGTGCTTTCAGGAAGGATTTCAAGGATCTAAGCTAAAGATCAAGATGTCTTACAAGAAGGAAATTCCAAGGCTTAACAGGGATAACTTTTCAGCATGGCAAGGTCTCATGAGACTCCATCTAACTTCAATTGGAGATACAAGATTGAAATATCTTGATGAAGCATATGTAACTCATTCTGGTACACTATCTATCAAAGACATTTCTAAGAAGAAGACTCATAACACCATGATGATAGACATTGCATCTATCTTAAGCTATGAAGAATTTGATGATGTCAAGGACTACAAAACTACCTTTGAAATGTGGAACAAGCTGAAAGATATCTATGGAGGTGATGATAATGTGAGAAGAGCCAAAGCATACAGTCTAAGAGGACAATTTGATCATATGAGGATGAGAGAGGATGAAAGTATTGCCAAATATGTTGAAAGAGTCAAAGTAGTTGTCAGTGCAATCAAGGCTTCTAGAGGACACATTGAGGAGGAAACAATTGTAGGTAAAGTTCTTATAACATTACTTCCTATTTATGCAATTAGAGTTTCTACAATTCAAGAAAGAAGATGTGAAGCAAATCATAAGATAAATTTAGAGGCCATAGTAGGAAGATTGACTACATTTGAGCTAGATAACTATGACAACTATGTTCCAGCTTCCAAGAACATTGAATCACCATTTGAAGCCAAGCTTTCACTTATAAAAAAAGGTAAGAAGATAAAGGATTCTCAGTCAGAAAGTGAAGAAGAATCAGAATAGAGTTCTGACAATGATCTTGAGGTGGTAAAAGCTCTACTAGCAAGAAAATATTCTAGAGGTAAAGGAAAGTACAAAGGTAAAGTTCCTTTAATCTATTTTTCATGTGAGGAAATTGGTCATATTGCTGCAAGGTGCCCAAACAAGACAAAAAAGGATGAGAAGAAAGGTCACAAGTGCAATGGCAAGAAAGATTTCAAATCATTCAAAGACAAAGGTAAGAAAACATGTTTCATGGCTAAGGATTCTAATGATTTTGATGGTGGTGAAGATGGAATTGTTTACATTGCTATGAAAGATGAATTTGATAATGATGAAGAAATGGCACTTATCTCTCATATTAGCAAAAATGATACATGGATCATAGACAGTGGTTGTTCTCATCATATGACTGGTGATAAAACAAAGTTATAACATTTTGAAGACTATGATGGTGGTAGTGTGAGGTTTGGTAATAATGAACCTTGTTGCATAAAAGGAAGAGGAAGAATCTCACTAACCAAAGAACTTGTATGTGATAATGCCTATTGGGTTGAAGGACTAAAACACAATCTATTGAGTGTGGCATAACTACTCAATATTGGATTCAAAGTGGAATTCATGCATGAAAAAGAAAGATTGCTGGATGACAAAGAAAAGCTAATTGGATTAGGGATATAGATAAAAGGTAACTTGTTCTATCTTGAACTTGGTGAATGTTCATGTTTTATTGCTCAAGTTGAAGAAAGTTGGTTATGGAATAGAAAGTTATGTCATGTGAACTTTGATAACTTGGTGAAAATAAGAAAGTTCAAGAAAGTAAGAGGCATTCTTAGTATAAAGAAACCCGAGGTTGGTCTATGCAAGAATTATCAGATTGGTAAGATGGGAAATACTATCTTTAAAAGTAAGAACTATCAATCTAAAGAAGTTTTGGAAATTGTGTATACTGATTTGTGTGGACCTATTGGAATTGAGAGCTATATTGGAGAAAAGTTCTTCATTCTTTTTGTTGATTATTACTCTTGAATGATGACTATCATGTATTTGAGAGAGAAATTAGAAGCATTTGATAAGTTCAAATGGTATTTGGCTAGAGTAGAGAACGAAATAGAGAAAAGACTAAAATGCTTGAGGTTAGACAGAGGTGGTGAATTCATCTCCCATGAGTTCAATAACTTTTGCATTGAAAAGGGAATCAAAAGATAGGTACCAACACTTGGAACTCCAGAGCATAATGGAATATCTAAAAGGAGGAATAGATTTATCATAGACTATGCAAGAACTTTAATGATTAAAAAGAACATTGCTATCAAATACTGAAAGAAAGCTATTAGCATTGCAGTTCATACCTTGGACCAAGTATAGCTAAAGGACTCATTCAAAACCCCTTATGAGTTATGGTATGACTATAAACCTAATGTAAGTTACCTAAAAGTATTTGAAAGCAAATGTTATATTTTGAAAGAATCTAGAAAAGCAAAATTTGATGTGAAGGGTGATGAAGGCATATTTTTGGGATATTCTTGCAAGAGTAAAGCATATAGATGTTTGAATTTGTCTACTCAAAAAGTCATAGAAAGTACGCATGTGAAAGTTGACGAGTTTGTAGAAAGGACTAAAGAAGAAAGTAAAAAGGAACCAAAAGATTATAGGACATTTATTTTCATTGAACTTGATATAGTGCCAGATACATCTGTTAATCAAGAATCTTCTACTCCCGAGTCTTTAGTAATCGAGTTGCAAGAAGTTTAAACCAAGCTAAAGGAACTCGAGTCACATTCAGCTACTACCAAGCCAATGCCTATCGAGTCTAAAGATCTCATGCAATAGATAGAGCAACTAGGAACTAAAATTGAAGTACAAGAGGATGACAATGCAATTCAATCAAAAGCCAAAGAACCTATATTAGCCAAGTATGTTAGAAGACATCATGCACCAGATTAGATTATTGGAGACAAATTTGAAGGTACTATGACAAGAAGTAAGCTAAAAGGTACTTGTTTACTTGCTAATTTTGAACCTAGAAATGTCAAAGATGCATTAGAAAATGAAAGTTGGATTGAGGCTATGAATGAAGAGATAGAGCAAATAGAGAAGAAAAAAATATGGACTCTTATACCTACACCAAAAGATAAAAATGTGATCGGATTTAAGTGGGTATTCAGAAATAAGTTGAATGAAGATGGTAAGGTATCAAAAAACAAAGCTAGACTGGTATGTCAAGGATACTCTCAAGAAGAAGGAATAGACTATGGAGAGACTTTTGCTCCTATTGCAAGACTAGAAGGTGTCAGGACCCTACTTGCATATGCTGCATACAAAGGATTTAAGGTATATCAGATGGATGTCGAATCAACATTTCTCAATGGTATACTAGATGAAGAAGTCTACATTGAGTAGCTTAAAGGTTTTGTTGATCTAGACAAGAAGGACATGGTCTACAAATTAGACAAAGCATTGTATGGTCTGAAACAAGCCCCTAGAGCATGGTATGAAAGATTGCATAACTATCTTATTCAAATTAGTTTTCAAAGAACTAATGATAATAGTAACTTGTATATCAAGGAAGGACAGTATAATAAGATTGTTTTCGTAGAAATATTTGTGGATGACACTTTGTTTATAGGAAATGATGATCTATGCAAACAATTTTCAAAGAAAATAAACAAATAATTTGAGATGTCAATGTTTGGTGAGATCAAATTCTTTGTTAGTCTTTAAATTCAGCAAAGTACAAATGGTATCTATATCACTCAGTCTAAATACAACAAGGAGATACTCAAAAAGTTTGGGATGGAAGATTGTAAACCAGTTGGAACTCTTATGTGCATTAGAATAAAGCTTACCAAAGATGATGAATCAAAGGAGGTAGATCAAACATTATATAGATCAATGATTGAGAAGCTGCAATATGTAGTTCATACAAGGCTAGATATTGCTCTTGTAGTTGGTATTGTAGCAAGATTTTTAGAAAAATCAAGGGAAAATCACATGATGGCAATCAAAAGGATCATGAGATACTTGAAAGGCACTAAAGATTATGGATTATGGTACAAATTTGGAGGTAATATGGATTTAAAAGTGTTTACTAATGTAGATTGGGTAGGAAACATTGATGACAAAAAGAGTACAAGTGGAGGAGCATTCCTTCTTGGAAAGAGGTTGGTTTCTTGGACAAGTAAAAAGAAAAATTGTACATCCCAATCTATAGCTAAAGTAGAGTATGTTGTAGTAGCAGTAAACTATTCTAATATTGTTTAGTTCAAATAGTTATTGGAAGGCATGAAGATGGAAATTAAAGAACCTGTGGTTATGTTTTGTGACAATACAAGTGCAATCAAAATATCTAAAATCTAGTGATGCATTCAAAAACCAAACACATTGCAATAAAATATCATTTTGTCAGAGAATTAGTGCATGATAAGGAGATTAGATTGGAATATGTCCATACAAAGGAACAAATTGCTAATTTATTCACCAAGCCTTTACCTAAGGATGCATTCTTGTATCTAAGAGGTAAGTTAGGGGTCATTCCCCTATCTAAAGCTCACTAAAATGAAGTTTTAGTGATACATCAAAAGGTATCAAGATGAAGATTTATCAGTTGATGCAACATAGTTATGAAAATATTGCATATGAATTAGTACATAAGGTATATTGCTATTTATTTGATTTTTTTTTGTCTTTGGCATGTGTTTTCAAAGAGGGAGAGTGTACTATCATATCTTTTTGGAATTTGAATTTGTTTGTCAAGAGTTTGATGTTTGAAAAGAAGCTATGGAATTCCTTCATAGAGGGAGATTACTGTATTTGAGAAGTTTTTGGTATAAAATCTAAGAGGGAGAAATATTCAGTCAAAAAATAAAGACTTTTTCTCAAATTTCATTGTGCTATGACATGTTGTGTTGCCATCAATGCCAAAGAGGGAGATTGTTGGATACAATTGTTTAATTATGTGTTGTCTTTGATATTACAAAAATGTCATATTGGTTATTAGATAGATTCTACCGAGTTTAGTTTGTCAATAAAGTGAGTTACAAAGTCTATCGAGCATTCCTGAATATTACACTAAGGAAATAGTTTCTACCAAGCTCACTCAAGTGTTGAAGGTTTTTGTGATAGAAGTCAATTTCTACCGAGCTCACAAGGTTAGTGAAGGAAAGTTAGTGTTTATTGAGTTCACTTAGTCTCCAAAAGATTTTGCCAAATTTGCAGTGTTTACTGAGCTTCAGTTGGTTAACACTGGAAATTATTTTTGGAGTAGTATTTACTGAGCAGGGTCAGTCAATGAAGGATTTCATTGTTTTGGGATATAAAGTTTAATTGTTTCATGTAATGATTGTAGCCAACTGATGTAATTATTATTGGTAATTGTAACTTGTAAATGAGTTGACTTGATAATTTGTAATGTATAAATAAAATGACAAGTTGTGAATTCTAATTGTAATAAGTGAGCATGCAAGTGAGTTGATTGTGTGAAGAGGAAAGTGTGAGTGAATTTTGAAGAAGGATCAGATATCCTTGAGGAGCAACAAAGTTGTATTCAATCAAAGAGGATCTAGTGAAGTAGAATAGAGATCTATATCAGCAAAGATCAATTGCATCTAATTTAGGTCACTTCATTGTTACTTTTTCATCATTGTAGTAGTGATTCCTAAATCTCTTAATAGAGTTGATTTAACAAGCATTTTTGTAAATCCTCTAGCAAGGTGGATAGTTCTATTGAATTGTTTAAAAGTCCTCTAGTAAGGCCACTCCTAGCAGGGTGATCAAATCCTCTAACAAGGTCACACCTAATAGTGTGTTTTGTAACCTTTAATAGGGTTGGCTCCTAATAGGGCTCACTTCAGAAGAGTGAAAATTGGTAGCTAGTTAATTGGTGGTTTTTCTCGTATTGGTTTTCCACGTTAAATCTGGTGTCTCTTGTGTTGATGTTATTTCTTTTATGCATGCATGTCAAATCTTTGTGAATGCTTAAAGATCAGTAATAAGTTAACATACATCTACTGAGTTACAACATTTTTCTGTGTGGCTACTGAGTGATAGTAGCAACTAGTTTTATAAGACATCTAAGGGATCTGTGGATTTTTTTTTGTGATAACTAATTCACCCCCCATCTCAATTTCTCCATCTATATTTCCAACACTTAGATTATAACATTGATAGGCCTTGATTTACAATGAATAAACAAGAAACATACCTTCATAACTTATAGTATCAAACTTACCAATATCATCATCTCTTTTGATATAAAATTTACTACCAAAATTTTTGAAATACTTAACTATAGGTGAGTGACCAAACCATAGTTCATAAGGGGTCTTGTTTGTGTCTTTCCTGACTTGCACTCTATTTATAGTGTAGACTATTGTATTCATAGCTTCTCTTCAAAACATCTTGGATACATCATTCTCAACTAACATAGCTCTTGTTTCTTCTGTTACTGACCTATTTCTTCTCTCTGCAATGCCATTTTGTTCAAGGGTTCTTGGAGCTGACAACTATCTTTCGATTCCATTATCTTCATCAACTCTATTCTTGAATATCTTGAACTTATCAAATGCCTTAGGTTTTTCTTTAATAAATGCAACCCACATAATTCTAGAAAAGTCATCAACTAAAATTATTAAATACCTTACACCATGGAATCTTTTAGTCTTCATAGGACCACTAAGATCTATATGTATAATCTCCAATTTTGCTGTAGTAGTAAACTTCTTTCTAGGAAATGAAGTTTTATTATGCTTTTCCAATACACACTCCTTGCAAATTGTGTTAGTAGGCTTTACAATCCTAGGAAAATCTCTAACTATCAACATACTAATAGTCTTTACAATATTGTCAAAGTTTATATGACAAAATCTCTTATGCCATAACCAACTATCATCTATACTAGCAACCAAACATTTCATTTCAGTAGGGTCCAATTAAAATACATTACCTCTAGATCTGGTTCCTATTCCAATTACCTTTCCATCTTTGTCTTTGATCATGCATGTCCTCTCTATGAATTGTAATTGATAACCTTTATCCACTAATTGTCCAACACTCAAAAGATTGTGCTTCAAACCATCAACAAAATATATATCCTTAGTATTAGTCTTACCATCAAGAGTTATAGATCTAATACCTTTAACTTGACATGTTTCAATATTTCGAACTCTGATAATGCCTCCATGATGACTTTTGAAGTCAACAAAATTATTCATATCACCAATCATATGTTGTGAAAAAAACCATTGTTGATTATCCAATTAGATTTCTTTTCAACCAATGATACCAATGCCATTTTCTATAGACTTTCTTCTTTAATAGCTATAAATCCCATTTCATCATCACTAGCACTTACTACTTGTTCATCATAATCATCTTCTTTATTTGCATACAAACACTCTCTACCTCTTATAGGTTTAAAATTTCTCTATTCCTTTTCTCTCTTCTAGGAAAATTGGATACATAATGAACAAATTCATTACAATTCCAACATTTAAAGATTTTCTTACCGTCCTTTTCTCTTCTTACTAGAATAGCTACTCCTATCTTTCTATCCTCATCAGATCTACTATTTCTAGCAAAGTCTCCTTTAGCACTTGTGCTCCTTGATAAACTAGGTTGAATATTTAGGGCACTAAAAGCTATTTTAATTTTGGTCAACTCTCCAAACTCTCTAAGCTCATTTTCAACTTCTTCAAGTTTCGCAAGTAATGTTTCCTTTGTGAAATCTTTGGTACAAGAGATCAACAACTATATCATTTGAACTGCTGGCTTAAATGGTGGTGTTAAGCTCTTCACTATCTTCCATATCACCTCATCATCTTTCTTGGTTCCTCCTTGAGATATAATACTTGTAGTAATTTCTAATATCCTTCCTACAAATGTTCTTATAAATTCATCTTCCATCATCTTAGCATCTTGAAATGGACAAATCCAACTTTGTAACCTCAATTTCTTAGAATGTTCATCTCCTTCAAAACTAGTTTCCAAATCTTTCCAAATCATATTAGAAGTAATAAGTGACTTTACCTAGTTGTACTCAATTTTAGGAAGTGCAGACAATAGTGCTACTCTATTTGATTTGATTTAGAACCTATAAAATTATGACTTAAACCTAACAATAAGATATATTGTCCAAATCTAGGTAGTAAATGCATGGCTATGTATTGTAAACCATTGAAATTACTGAGAAGAAGAATAAAAAACTAATACAAAGGAATTTAACCAATTACATATAATTAATTATTGCTTTAACTAAAGTAAATTAACGTAACTAAAAAATGCAAAATAAAGCAACACATAAAAACTAACAAAAAGAAATGAGAGAAAGAGGTACAACACAATTTGATCTCGGAGTTCAGCCTGTCAGGAGAACATCTCCGGGTCCAACTCCAATTGGTAGACCATTTTGATTAACTCCAAATCAAGTACAATGTGTTATAGGACCAATCCCTTATAGAACATTAGTATAACATTGCTTTGATGTTCAAGACTAAAAATACGTCCTCCAAATTTTCTCTCTCCTCAAGGATTTAATTTCCAAAAATCCTCAAATATTCCATTAGTAGAATGCTCTCATTTTTCTATCAATTCCTCAAATGCCTACCAACTAACTATCAGCTCCATCAACTCTATCAATTCTCTATTTTGAAATTGAACCCACCCCCCTTTTTATACATAAAAGTTGCCTAAAATAGGCCAAAACCAATTATTTTAATAATAAGCCTATTAACAAAACATACTTTGTCATTACCCGTTTAGCCATTTAACAGCTTTGGCTATTAACAAATTTTGGTGTTAAAATAATTAACAAATAACAAAAACACCCTATTTAAGGTAGGAGGATGCTGATAGTTTGAACTTAAATAAAAAATAAGCCATATATATTTCAAAGAAGTCTCATGGTGCAATGACCACACCAAATGTTGCACCACCCACTAGTTGGGGGTTCAAACCCCACCGGCTATCTTCGAAATGGCTTTAGTGGCTTGTGAAGGTTTAACTATAAAGTTTTTTGTAATAGTTATGAAGTAAGCTGGTGACCCAATGGCCACCAGCTAGAGGCTTTGAACTCGGAGGTTGGGGTTTCAAATCCCATAACCAAATTTTGCTAAAAAAAACCCAATGACTTTCGCCATGTAGGTGCTACATGGCACCTTCCACAATGTGCCATGTGTCCAAGAAATGTTATTCTCTGCCATGATGTCATATGCCATGTCAGCTTCAATGATGACTATACTTGCCACATGTTTATCATGGATTGGCTGATGTACTTTACCATTTTTTCCATGTCATCATGCTAACATCATCGTACAGTCATGTTGATGTCATCAACCAAATTTGGTCAACCAACTTTGATCGAGCATATCTTTTGCGCATGAGCTTTGACTTTGATGAAACGAACATCATTGAAAAGCTCTCATTGAGACCTTCATTTTGATGTTAAATTTGACCAATTTTGGAGAGTTCAAAATTTCATCTTTTTGGCAACATCTAGTTCAAGGTTTGACCCAACTTTGACTAGCCATACTTGAGCATACGAACTCCTTTTTTGTTTGATTGAGTTACATTAGATTTAGAATTTTGATGAGTATAACCTGGTGCTAATTATTGTAGTGTTGGAGATACTTCAAATTTTAGTGAAAATATCTTTTGGATCAAGCCTCCCCACTAAAAAGAAGCTTTGGACCTTTGAAAGTTTATTTTCACATAGGATGCAAATGAGGGCATGTTCACCTCACTTGTCAAGTATCATCTATACAAATCGTTGGAATTCTAAATATCTAAACCATCAAACACATTATGAAGAATGACATGGCACTGTTAATACAATCTACCATACATCCACCAGTTTCCATGGTTACATCCATCACCCACATGGTACTAACTAGTAGAAATAGAAGCAACAAAATTGAAAAAACTGGTGAAATGGAAAAAGTATCAACTTTTCAAACCTCTCATATATAAACATTACTAGAAAATGAACTTGTCAAATCCTCTGTCACTTGTTGAAGACTTGATTCTACTTGCATCTGATCCTTACTAGCTGTTGTAGACATGAGAGTCAGTTTACTATCATTTTCAAATGCCCTATGTTTACAATTGATCCTGCATACTTCATGTGATGAGCTCTTAACATATATTCAATTCCTTCCTTAAACAAATGATACTTGTTATGTTTAGTGTAGAAAATAGCTTTCCTATCATATAAATATGGCCTACCCAACATAATACCATAGATATCAAGTGGAACCACATCAAAATCAACCTCATCAATGAACTTAGATGTTATTTCAAATCTTAACTTACATTGTTTAGTAACTCATAATTTGTTATCATTGCATACCCAACCTAATGGATAAGGTCTCCTATGTGGCATAGTTTCCAATCCCAACTATTTAACAACTTCTTCTAAAATCAAATTAGCTTGGGAATCACTATCTATCAATATGTCAATTTTAGTGTTATTAGAAGTCCCCCTTATATGAAAAAGTTTAGATCTTTTACTATCTTTAGGAACAACATGACTTTTAGAAGTAGAAGCACATGAAACATCAGTGGTAGAATCAACATAAGCTTTACCTTTCAAACCCATAGCCGATATTGTTGCTTCATCACCAAAATTTGATCCAAGATCCTAAACAACAACCGTAGACTTTTGCTTACCCTTACGATCCTTAAACCACTTTGGTTTCAATTATGGATGCAATTTCCAACACTTCTCTTCTACATGTCATTTCTTCTAACAATGCAAACACGTAGGCTTGTTACCTTCCTCTTTCTTTACTATGGCTACCTTCTTTCCTTTCTTGATGCTATCATGGGGAGAAAATTCCTTCTTAGAATTGAAACTCATGTTTCCTTGACTTGCTTCGATATGAGTCACTTGAACACATACTTCATCAAAGTTAGAAGGGCTAAACATGAAAATTGTATGCTTTAAATATGAATGCATTCCATAGGCTATATAATTTAATAAAGTATCTTGTGTATAAAGAGGAATTCCAAGAGTTAATGCCTTCTTTCTAAATAGCTGTGTATACTCTTGTACTAACTATCCTTTACCTTGCCTTAGATTTGGCCAATCCATAATGGCTTGTTGCATATGACCCAAAGGATAAAACTATTTCTTCAAAGTAGAAGTAAATTCATACCAAGATGAAATGATTTTACCATGTGTAGCAAAATCATCTTGGATTTTACTCTTCTACCAGACTAATGCAGTACCTCTTATTCTGAGAGTAGCTAGTTGGATTTTGGAGGAATCATCCAAAATATTCTAAACCTTGCAGTACACTTCAATCTACTTAAGCCAATTATCTAGTTTCTCTACATCTAATTCACCACTATATACAATCAAGTCAAACTTAACATCTAGTTTTAACAAAGGCACATTAACTTGCTTAGGTTTCTTTGAAGAATAAGTAAACAAAGAAGATGAAGAAGAAAAAGAAGAAGATGAAGGAGATAGAGGTTCAAGAGGGTCACTACCACCTCCTACTCCTTTACCTTTCACATCTTCTAATGAGGATTTTGCTTCCTCCTTCTTATCTTTATTCACTTTCCTCAACTATTGTTCATGTTTCTCTTGGAGAAGAATGTCAACCAAAACCTTTAATTCCACAAAAGATCTTTGGAAAATTTTTGCATCAAACTTAGGAAAATTCTATTCAAATGCCATCTCTAATTGAGGAAAGGCTCTTCTTTTCCCAACCTCTGGATTGAACTTTTCAAGTTCACCTTCTCCTTGTTTAAATCTCAACCTAGTTAACATTCACCACCTACAATTTCTTTGCAAAAAACTAGCTCTAATACCAAACTTGATCTGATTTAGGACCTATAAGATTATGACTTAAACCTAACAATTAGATATATTGTCCCAATCTAGGAAATAAATGCATGGCTATGTATTGTAAACCATTGAAATTACAAAGAAGAAGAATACAAAATTGATACAAAGGAATTTAACCAATTACATTTAATTAATTATTACTTTAACTGAAGCAAATTAACATAAATAAAAAATGTAAAAAAAAGCAATACATAACAACTGATAGAAAGAAATGAGAGACAAGAGGCACAACACAATTTAATCTCAAAGTTTTCCCTATTAGGACTACGTCTCTGAGTCCACCTCCAATTGGTGGATTGATCTGATTAACTCCAAATCAAGTACAACATGTTACATGACCAATCCCTTATAGAACATCAACATAACATTGCGCTGATGTTCAAGACTAAAAATATGTCCTCCAAATTTTCTCTCTCCTCAAGGATTTAATTTCCAAAAATCCTCAAATATTTCACTAGTATAATACTCTCATTTTTCTATCAATTCCTTAAATTCCTACCTACTAACTATCATCTCCATCAACTCTATCAATTCTCTATTTTGAAAGTGAACCTACCCCCCTTTTTATACATAAAAGTTGCCTAAAATAGGCCAAAACCAATTATTTTAATAATAGGCCTATTAACAAAACATACTTCATCATTACCCCCTTTAGCCATTTAACAACTTTGGCTATTAATAAATTTTGGGGTTAAAATAATTAACAAATAACAAAAACACCCTATTTAAGGTAGGAAAATGCTAATGGTTTGAAATTAAATACAAAATAAGCCATATATATTTCAAAGAAGTCTCGTGACACAATGGCCACACCAAATTTTGCACCACAAGTCAGTCAGGGTTTCAAACCGTGCTAGTGGTCTTCCAAACAGCTTTGGCGGCTTGTGAAGGTTTAAGTATAAAGTTTGTTGTAATAGTTAGGAAGTAAGCTGGTAGGCCAACGACCACTAGCTGAAGGCTTTGAACCTGAAGGTTGGGGGTTGAAATCCCATAACTAAATTTTGCTTAAAAAAATCCAATGCTTTCTGCCATGTAGGTGCTACATGGCACCTTCTACAACATGCCACATGTCCAAGCAATGTTCTTCTCTGCCACAGTGTTATATGCCATGTTAGCTTCACTAATGACTATACTTGCCACATGTCTATCATGGATTGGTTGATGTACTTTACCATTTTTTCCACATCATCATGCTAAAATCATCATATGGTCATGCTGATGTCATCAACTAATTTTGATCAACCAACTTTGACCGAGCATATCTTTCATGTACGAGCTCTGATTTTGATGAAATGAACATTGTCAAAAAGTTCTCATCGAGACTTTCATTTTGATGCTAAATTTGGCCAATTTTGGAGAGTTTAAAATTTCATCTTTTTTATGGCCTCTGGTTCAAGGTTTGACCCAACTTTGACTTGCCATATCTCGAGCATACTGACTCATTTTTTGTCTATTTGAGTTACATTAGATTCAAAATTTTGAGGACTATAACCTGGTGCTGATTATTGGAGTTTTGGAGATACTTCAAATTTTAGTAAAAATATCCTCTAAATCACTATCTCTCATGTCACACATGAAAAGTTCCCTTTCTTCCTCAGTAAAAGTTTCTAAATCTTTCTCATCAATGATTGTCTTTTCTAATTTTGTCAAGATCTAATATCCTAGAGCCATACCCAACAGATTTGTCTTCATCTTTTCCTTCCAACTATCATAGTTTATTCCATAAAACTTTATACTATCCTTTTTGAATATTTTTTCCATGGATCTCCCAAAGTTGTTAAACTTTATCTTCAAGGACTTGATTCTTTGATACCAATTGTTAGAAACAATAGTTCACCAAGATAACTAGGGGGGGTGAATTAGTTATTCAATAATTAAAACATTTCCCCACCTTAAATAATCTTAACTATATAACCAAAGTAAATAGAAACCATACAAAGATGCACATACACAATTAAACTAGATATGTTAACTAGGGAAACCCTTGATTAGATGAGAAACTATAGTGGGAATGATGCCCACAAGATGATGTACTAATATAAATATTCCTCCTTAGAGGATGGACCCTGTTACGAGCCTATTACAACATTTGGTACATATGAGTCCCTATTAGGAGACTTTGAATCCTTGTTAGAAGACTCCAACACTATTAGGAGTTGTAGAAGATAGAAGGACCCATTGTCCAAATGGCTTTTTGGGCAAGATCAGTAAACTCACTATCCAACTAATCTCTCAACTATTCCTTATAGAATAATTATATCTACTATAATTTAACTTCTATCCTCTATCCTATCAACTAGACCAATAATTGTCAAACCTTATAGACTAGGTCACAAACCTCAAATCTAAGTATCAAACATTGGATCACACAATAAAACTTTGGCAACAAAGTTTCCTTCACATTTTCTCTGCTTTGCTTATCTTTTCATTCCACTCTTTGAAATCTCTTCATGTATCATCATGATAAAGGAAAATTTTCTTTCTTTTATACCAAATCCATAAAATAATTCCTTGAGTTAGCTATTGCACCTTCTGAATTAATTATTATAAGGCCTCATGAAGAATACATTACACTTAGCGATAACATTAATCTTATGCCTCATAACTTGAATAAATTTTTGTATATCAAATATTATGATGAGTGAGATTAGATACATCATCTCTAAAATGTCTTCTTCACATCTTGAACTTTAGCTTCATAGAATAACAACTCTACTAAGAGATATAACAAGTTTACTATAACATGTCTTTGTAAAGTCTATCTTAGAATAGTTTTCACTAAAACTTCCATAACTTCCTCCAAACATAATATCTTATGCTTCCAAGGTTAGCTGCATATACTAGATAGTTAGTAGTATCTCCCTTTAACTTCAATGATAGTACTCAATGATCTATCTATACCAACTTGATCTTTCTGTTGTTCTTCTATTAGATAGCACCAAAAATTGCTATGTTGACATCATTAAAAAACATAGTCCTTAATGTAAAACACCATCATGATAATGATCTAATCATGTTTCTATAATAATCCCCCATGGAAGTATCATCAATATTCATGCTTCCAACACCTCTAAGGAAGAAAGGAAAGGTTATAATAACCAGACCTACCAAGTCATCACCTACTATATTCACAAGAAGGGAAACCAAGTCAAGGAAGAAATTGAAGTTAGGCGAAGATGAAATTGAGAAGATAATCTTCAAGAGATATATACCTACAGTTCATGAAAAATTAAAGAATATGAAAGAAGGAGCTAGTATGGAAAATTTCAAATTCCTCAAATATGAGACAAGGAATGAGGAAGAGAAAAGGCAGATTGAGGATGATGTTATGACCAAGCTAGGTAAATGGAAGTACTCTCTAGATGAGCGTATACAAATTTTTTTTAATGAGCTTATGTAGGCAATAAAGCCTAGATGGGAGCATGAAAAGAAGACTACCAAGGACATCCTTGAGAAAAGTTTGAAGCAACTCATGCCTAATCTCAGTAAGAAGGAGGTCAAAGAATCCCCAAAGAAAAATAATAAGAAGTTCACTCTCAATTTGAACACATGTATGATAATGCTTAAGGACATTGAATATGTAGTGAAGGTAGCTATAAGAACATGGAAGAACATTTATAAGTTGCATCGACCTAGTGACTTTGTTGTTCATGTTGATGAAAAAGATGATGAAGATGAGGAAGAAGATGTAGAAATAAAAGATGATGAGATTAATGATGTCAATTTGGATGATGAGGAGGAAGAATAGGAAGCTACTAGAGGAAGTCTCCAGAAATACAAGGTATTGAGGAAACTAATGTAGAGAAAATTGTAGCAATAGTCATGGCCTCATTTCCTCACTCTCTGAGCACAACCTTAGTGCAATTTTTCTCAGAGATAACTTCTATTGAGTTGGTTGTGGATACCACTTCTATAACAAGAACCCAACCAAGCTCTAGGTCCATTTAGCTAAATGTTACAATGACTAAAGTACCCAACACTTCATTTGCTAAGTAGCAAGGTCCTCCATCATCAAGCAACAACAAGGTATTTCTATTGTTAGTTCCATTTCAAAAATTGTTGATAGTCCATCAATTTCAACAATTCTTTCCATTCCACATGTATCTGTAGCTAGTACAATAACAATTGAGAAAGAGTTTCAACTGAGTACCGAAGTCCTAGACAAGAGAAAAAAAATTATTTCCACCATTCTAAAGGAAAAGGGAAAAGAAGCTAAAGCTATTGATATGGATGAGGATATAGTTATTCCAAAATAAGATATCTCTACCCTCATCCTTGGTAAAATGAATACCATGGGTGAAATACTAAAGAAGAGAGCTAAGAAATAAAAGCTTAGAGTAGAGAAGAAGAAAGAAAATCAAGTTTTTGAAGACATAAAGAGCATATTTGTTGATGCTATGAGTATTGAGGTTGATAGTACTCAACTTATTATTGATCAATTAGCAAAAATTGTCCACAAATTCAAAAAAAGACTTGAATGGATAGGAGAAGCTACTTCAAAGAATAGAAAGAAAATTTGAGAATAGAGCATCTCAACAAGTTGCATAGAAAATCTCAATATATCAAATAGAGTTAGCTACTATTCTTGGTACACTGGAAACATTTGTTAATAATGTTGTTCCATTATTTGTCAAGTGACACATCTATCTTCACAAAGGATATTAAGGATAAATTATCCAAGATAGATGAAGACATGAAGGAAAGTGCACATCAACTCTTACTTGATCCAACCCATAGCTCTACACATTATTCAAAAATTAGATATCTAACAAATTTGCAGGAAAAATTATTGAAGGAAGAAACTAGGATCTAGGCCACACTTGTAGAGATCCAAGGCATGATTCTTCCAAACATGGATGCATCATAGAAATACATTGCACATAAAAAGAAACTCATCCATGATAACAACTTCTTCATAGCTGATCATGTGATGGAATTATCAACAGAAGTTTAGATTACATTACATGCAAGCAAGGTACTTTAGGAAAATTGAGACAAGACAATGGTACTTATTCTAATGGTACATTTTAAATTCTTGTCACATTTTGGTATTAACATATAGATACTATACACCATTGGCATTTATGTCAAAAAGGGGGAGAAATGAATATGTAGCATTATATAGGGAGAGAAGTGATATGTAAAGGAGGAGAAGTATACTATACCTCTATTATATGTATATAGGAGAGATATATGTATGGGGGAGTGATAAAGTATACTATGGATAAGAAAATAATACTTTACAAAAGCAATTTTGAAAAATTAGAAAAATAGAGTATGTTATGAAGCCACAATAGATGGAAGTCAAAACCAAGTTGAAGACACAAAGTGATAGCAAAGGAAGTTTTGACTTATAGTTTTGAATGATATTTTGATAAGAGTTTTTGTCACTAATGAAAAAGGGGGAGATTGTTGACATTGAGGTTAATTTCTCTATCAATGACTCAACACTTAGTCAATTGGTTACATTGCTACTGAGCTCTACAATTGCTACTGAGCCTATCATTTAGTTTATAGTGTTAACTAAGTGATTCAATTGTTCCCAAGCTAAGTAATTAGCATATAGTGTCTACTAAGTACCTAAGTCATTTTCTAGTGTTTTTTGAGCTACATAGTGTTTACCAAGCTTTAGAGACAAAGTTTAGTGCAAATAGAGAGTAATAGAGGCTATCAATCTAGTCAATGGAAGTGAAGAAGATCATAGCATTAACTAAGATTTTTAGTGTTAACCGAGACCATCAATTCCTACTAAGCTCACATGGTTAACAAAGTGGATCTAGTGTTGGATGAGTCATGCAGTGTCAACCTAGTGGTCTAGTTGCTATCAAATTTCTTAGAGTTCATGATTCACAAAATACTAACTGAGTTCAAGCTACTTAGAAGTGATTAGTATGGATCAAGCTCCAAGTTCAATTGAGTGCCTAAGATTTCTTAGCAATGAAAATGTTGCCATGTATCAAAATATCAATGATTTTGTCTTCAGGACCTAAGTTACAATAGTTGGGCCAACTTTGCAAATTATGATGAAATTGGTATTGTAGCCAACTCTAGTAAGTTAAGATTGGATTGATATATATCTAATGCATTGTATCATATCCAAGTATGTATGTGATGAAAATATAATGAGCATAAGTGTGAATTAAAGAAGGTTACAAGAAGTATGAGGGACAATATACATTTATCTATCACAGTTAGGTGATCATTGCAATACAAGGAATCTCAACAACAAATCAGAGTCGTAGATCGAAGATCAACCACTGGTTCATCCTAATAGGTGCATAAGCCAAATACTTTAATAGGGTAGACTTAATAGTCTTTTCTAAATCTCTTAACTAAGTGCATACTTCATTGTATGTTTGTAAATCCTTTATCAAGGTGGACCTCACAGTCCTTATTGCTCCTAATAGGGAATTTCTCTAGAAGTGGTGAATTGTAAGCCTTAATAAGTTAACTTTATACTGCAATACTAATGCTTGTGGGTATCATCCCCTAGTTTTACTTTCTAATTGGAAGATTTCTAGGTCACCATATCTTTTTTCAAAAGTGTTATAAATGTTTATTTTCTTTTATTCTTTCATGCATGTAATTAGATCATAATAATATATGAATAATTAATTGGTGAAGTGAGATATTTTTTTATTGGTTCTTGAATCACCCCTCCCCTCTCAATAGCCTTGCCTAACTTATATTTCCAATATATTGGTATTCAAATAAATGAACCTACTACAACTCCAAAATATGTTTGTATCATGTCACAAATTGACATTCAGTTGGAAAAAGATTGGAAGGATTGTGAGAATCTTGTTAAGGAGTTGGAGAAGGTTGAAAATGAAGCACATGATGTTGAGATGAAGAAGATTCAATTCCTTAAGTCTATCTCTTGTCTTGGTACTAGCCTTGTGGTATCTTCACAAGAAATGTCTTCTAATCATGTTCCTTGTCTTAAAACTAGTAAAGTCTAAAAAAACTAGGAAAGTCCTATGATATCTTCTAGTATAGTTGGAAATGTTGCATCAAGACAACCAATGAATGCTAGTATGATAAACCCTATTAAAAATATTTCTTGTTCGTAGTCAAAGTCCAATTTTCCACATGAAGAGAGAAAAGAAAAATCTCAATCCACAATGAAGATATATGAGGCCATTATCAAGATCACTTCAAAAAAGTAATTTATGAATCAATCTTCATCAAAATTGTGCCCACTACATGAAGGTGGAAAATTGAAGATTGGGTGCACTTTTCGCACTCAAAAATGGAATTTCCACCAAGCATCAAATCCACAATAGAGAGATGGAAAAGAGCTCTTAATTGATTAAGCAAAGAATAGTAATCTCATAATGATTTATTGCTTGAAGATTTGGATATCAACATGACATTAAATATGAAGTGGAAAATTCATTTTCTGCTACGCCTTTTGCAGTCAATTTGGAGTTTTCCACAAAGGGAGAAGACAAAAGTAAAATTTCCACAAAGGATGAATTAGAGTGTTCCATGGCCAATGACCTAATACAAAAGAAGAAGTATTTCTTGTTAATTATTTTCAAAGTGCAGCTCTTACTAGAATGTGTGAATTTCAACAACAACAGAGAAGTGGAAAACTGAGAGCTTGGTATGCTTTTCAACCTTCATTTGGGATTTTCCGCCACAAGCATTCCAGAGAATCACTTCCAAATTTCAGCAAGGAATAAACATGGTACATCTAGTTAAAAAATATCCCTCCAAAAGTAAAAAGCATCCAAGTAGTGTTTCGAATGGGAAAAGGACCAAGATCTAGCAAAAGAAAGTATGGAAACCCAAAGAAGATTCTAAATCATCACATGCTAAGGTGGATAAAGAGCCTTCATTTGAGAAAGAAATTTTTGAGAAAGAAGGAAATGGTTTTCAATTTAATACCATAATGCCTGAGAAAAGAATAGATGATCTGGCAAATTTATCAAAACAAATTATTATTATCAAAGGATAGAAGATCAAAGGAGAGATTTAGAAGATACAACCGTGCTAGAGGAAGGTGAATTCTTGGCTGAAGTTGGAAATAAATTAGAGATGGGTGATCTTCCTTTTTCTCAGTCTAGGGAGTTCTAGGTTTTATCTCAGGCTGATTATGACCTTCCTTTGGATGATCCTCCTCCCCTAGATGCTGTGATTTGAAAAGGAGAAAACTCAAAGCATAAGCCTAACCAAAGAAAAAGAGTTGATATTAAGAACATTACTAAAGTGGTAGAGACTAGAAGCAGCAAAATAGATCAGTAAACCAAGATAAATTCTCTTGCTTCTACTCTGGATAAATCTAGAAAAAGAGCAAAACAACATTCCAAGGTGAAACCAGATGTTAGTCCTCCAAAAAAATCTAGAAGAAGAACCACTAAGAAAACCAGAGAGTTAGAAAGTATGTAGAATATTGCTGATGGTAGGCAGGCAACTATTCTAGATTTTACCCCTAAAAAATAGATATGAAAATCATTACTTGGTATATTAGGGGGCTGAAGAGTATTCATAATTTGGATATTGTTAGGATTTTGTTAGATAACAAAAACATGAGTTTCTCCTACTTCAAGAAAAGTGATGGAGAAAGAACATTACTAAGGAAGTTGTGACTAGAAGAATGAATTTGATCAGCATTCCTAGGTATTTTTTTGGTCTTAGAGGATTCTTTAGTTTCCTTGCTTTCCAGTTTGTTTTCTTTCTAGGTTCCAGTGTCCTCGTTGGTTTCTCTTTTTGAACACTTCTATTGGTTTCAGGTCCTTGCTTGACCTGGTTTAATTGTACTGCTGGTTTCAGGTCCATTTAAAACCTAGTAAAGCTTCATGGTATATCTTTCTTTTTGATGTAAAGCATTTGGGGGCCCCTTCAAAACCTACTTTTACCTTAATCTAAAACATAGTGGCAAATTGAAGACATCTGGTTACATAGCAGGTGAAAGAAAAATGGCTGGAAACTTTATTTTATCAATTTTGATTTTGTAATAGTCATATAGAGCAGAATTCAGGAGCTCATATCTTTTGACTTAGTGATTATTTTACAATCACTTTGGTTAGAATGAAGATAATTAGATTTGGAAAAACATATCCAAAGATGAGATCAATCCAACGGTGAAATCAAAAGATATGCCCCTCGAAACATGACCCATTTTTACCTGGCAACAGTATTTATTTTGCTGTCCGCTCAACAAAGGAAAGATTTTGATATTGATTCAACATATTTAAATGTCAATTGTTAAAATATAATGTAAATATGTTAATATATATCATTATTAACTTTAAAAGTTAATAAGCATATCAGTTTTCAAAAGGAAAAATATGAGAAGTCAAAGAAAAAAGATCGGTTACAGAACTAAAAAGTCACTGGAAGAAACCAAATGGTGGCTAGAGAATGTATTTATTGTAAAACCTTTTCATTTGCAAAGGTTTCTTCTTTTCTACAAGAGTAGGTATTGCTGGAGTAGAGGGGAGATAGTAGTTTATTTTATGCTTTTCATTTCATGCATTGATTTCTATAATAGATTTGGCCAGAGTTGTAGGCAAATAAAAATCAGAGCATTGTATTTGTTGTGTTCAAAACAAAGAAAAGTTTTACTTCAAATCAGAGAATTTGGGTATTATTTTTTGATTATATTCAATTAGAGAATTGTTGTATTTGGTTTTGGACATTATCTTGTATCTTGTGTCAGATAATGAATGTGTTGTAGATCAAAGCATTTGTACGTATTCCTATTGCAAAAATCTGAATATTAAATCTTCATTTCTTCATTGCATTCACATAATCTACATTCATTACATTACTAATATCAAGAAGTCATAGGAATTGTGGGTTCTTGGTATTGGCTAGGTGTAGAACTAAAATTTGCCTAAGTTAGTTCTATCTAGGACTGGCTTGGTTTTCCTCTTCCATTCTTGGGTTAAGAACGTACCCAATTAGTTGAGGAACAAAAAAATTCATTGAATATCATTAATAAGGGAGTTGTACATTTCAATTTAGAGGAAATCTATCAACCTCATGATAGATTATCCAACTGTAGGTATCAATTTTTTTCTCATAGGTTTGGGCATTTAAGAGTTACATTGGAAACAATAATCTGTTTACCAACATTGTTACATGTTTTGACATGGATCATTGATCACTATGAAGGAGGGACTACCAATTAGATGAAGAGGCTAAAAAGGAAACATCTAGATCATTGATTTTATTCTAGAATACTTTGCAGATGCCTTTAAAAGGGAACATCCAAACCATATTATGTAATGTTATGGTGTATGTGCAAAGTGAATTGAAGTATTGTATGCAAAGGAGTTAGTTTTTAGAGGATGCAAGTAAAGTTGTGAAGTAATAGAGTGTAGAAACCTAGTGAGGTAGTGAAGAGAAGATTAAAGATATATCAGATAGGATATTGGATCAGAGATTAGAAGGAGAAGATACATAATAAAAATTGTTAGTGTAGATTGAAGGATTAGGTACTGAATCATTTTAAAAAAGTGAATCAAGGTAAATCTTTTAACATAGTGGTCCCAACAGGCATAAGTAAATCTCTTAATAAATTCCTTACTTCATTGTAAGTGTTAAATCCTTTAATCAAGGTATACCTAACAATTTTGTAAAGATCCTAATAGGGAAGACCCCTCATAGGGTAGATCATTAGAAGTGATCAAATTTATAGCCCTAACAGGATAATTTTTTTACTGCAATAGTGAAGATTTATGGGTGTCATCCCCACTCTATTTTTACCTTCATCTTGGAGGGTTTCTAGGTAACCAAAATCTCTTTTGTTATGTGTTTACATTTTCATGATTGATGGATACAATACATAGTTAAATCCATTTCAAAATTTGAAGTTTTAAGTTATTTTATACATAATCTAGATATGAGATGGATAATGCAGTGAATGGAGTTAGGTTGTTTTTAAGGTTAAAATCTTAGTGATCCTGATTCACCCCCCCACCCCCAGTATCTCAGTTTCCCAATAAAATTCCAACAAGATAATGATGAATCCAATCAGGAAATGTATAAAAAGGATGTAAACTCACAGAGATATAATTATGAAAGGTTTCATTAGAATTTTTTTTTTTGATGATGATGAAGAAATTGATGATAAAGCTTGTAATATGATATTTGACATGAGACATATTAGTTTGAGGAAGCTATAAGAGATTGACAGAATCATAATAGATATGGCATCTCATGTCCAAAGTAATTACAATTTAAGAAATAGAGTAGTGAACAATGATTTTAGCAAAAAATCAAGAATATTCATCAAAGATATAACTCACAAGATGCCTAGTGCTAATAAGGCCTAAGACTAGCTGGTAATGAAAGTGAAAGATGTAAAGAAAAAGAAATGGGAAACAAAGAAGGTGACAAAATACCAAAATGTTGAGACAAAGAAGAAGACTATAGAGGTGAAGGTACTAGAGGTGAAAGTCAACAAACAACTTGAAAACATTGTTGTTTAGGAAAAGGAGGAAAAAGGTATACCACCTAATATCCCTTCCCATACCCTTGTAGATGTGTTGGTCATGTTTTCTTAGGTTCCTATAAAGGTCCCTTTGTCTAATTTATTTATGATAGAAGAGCATAAGAATAAGGCATTAGATTGGTTAGGGGATATAGGAGAAACTAACGATATTAAGGACATAAAACCTTTAATAAGAATGAAGGAAATGCTATACAAAATTAAGGAAGTTAAAGAGTTCATGTCTCAAATCCCCCTTATGTACTTAGAAAAATTTGTTACTATTTACATTGAGAATATTGACCCTTTTCTTATAAGCCTTGTTACAAATGGGATGGTAGCGAAAAATTGTAAGATAGACTTAGGATATTTGAATACTATTATGTCTTTCAAGATAATGGAATCCTTACACCTGAAAGTTGATACTAAATATGGGAGATGTTGTACTCTTGATTCAAGGGAGGTTCCTATCATAAGAACTATAAATGTAATACCCTATAAACTAGTTGCATACCCAGATAATGAACTCACCATGGATGTTTGTTGCCCCACTTTTACACCTTGTCCCAATTTTACAAAGTGGAGTAGATCATAGTCTTGTGTGGTCTGGTCAAGTCAATAGGTCTTTGCCCTCTTAGGTGAGGAGCTTCTTCATCGGGTTTTCACCTGTAGCCTTCCTCTGTATCACATATGAGCTGGGTGGGTTGTTCCTTGACTATTATAAGTCAGAGGGGTAGTTTAGATCCTTACTCGATGAAGATTCTCGGATTGTACTGCATCATGTGACTTGCCTTCAATATAGCCCACTTTGAGTTAAGAAAATCAAGTCGGCGGGAAATTGGGTTCTAGCTTCTCCTCGGCGGATTTCGCACCCCGAAGGCCTTTTTCCGCAGATCTCAGTATATACAGTAAAGGAATTCAACTGGAGCGAAATAGTTCATGTTTCTAAGAAATCTTTCGTATGTTGTCGCGATCCTACCACTGGAATCAATTATAACTTAATGGAATGATCAAAAGGTAGGTGTGCGGAAAATGAAGAAAGGGCTTCTCCTCGGCGGGTTTCGAAATCCTAAGTGAGATTTCCGCAAAAGCACTATTAGAAGGGAAAGTTGACATATGGGTCCCACCTTCTGGCGAAGCTACTTGGAGATTTTTTGAAAAGGAGCTTTCCGAAGAGATAATATAAGATGGTGGGCCCTACCTTTTGGCGAAGCCGCTTGGAGATTTTCTGAAAAGGATTGAAACGAAGTGACTTAAATAAAGAGAAGGCAGTGGCAGAAAAACAGAAATCGACTTCTCCATTGCGGGTTTTCTACCCTCAGAGGCGATTTTCCGCATCAGATGAGAAGACGCAACTGTAAGCATGGTAAGTATTCAGATTGATTGTAGATGGTTTTCAGAGGGGAATTGAGAGTAGATCATCCAAATTCACCAGTTATTTCAGAGAGAATTGACATATGCGGATTTTGCCCGAAGGAGTACTCCATTTTCATTTTTCCGCGGGTTGCTAAACGAGAGGTAAGGCTGTAATTAATGAAAGTTACCGTTGAAATCAACGGGAATAGTGAAAAGACAAGGTTAAATCTGTTAGAAATTCTTACCTTCACTAACCCAATGGATTCAATCATAAATTCGCTTGTGTGGCGCGATTTATGAAATTAAACGGGCAAATTTGAAGTTTTCTATAAAGGGGAATGTAACAGATTTTCAAACTCCCGCTTTACTATTGAATTGTTAAAATTGCTTAGTATATGCAATAATTCTCGAGTTTGCTGAGTTTGTTTTCTGTTGCATCACTATTATTCATCCGCATATCCACTATTATCCTTCAAGCAATATGGCAGCGAGATTTGTAGGTTTCGATAGCATGGGTGGCATCAAGTCCGCATGGTCGACCATAACGGACACTTCACTCCGTTTCTACGACATGCAGGACTTTCAGAGGAGATTGAAAATGGAACCTATCCACCCTATCACGGAGAGACTCAGAGGAAGCGGATTGGTTGAAGCAGCTGGCTTCCCAGTAGCAGTTCAAGCCCCGGAGTTGATTCTCGAATGCATCAACAACTACAACCCGGACACCAAGCAAATCCTCTTGCCTGATCAATCAGTTTTGATTTCAATCGACAGGCAAGCAATGGTGAACTGTCTGAGAATTCCGGAGAGAGAAGAATTCTCTGACCTAACCATGGGTGGAGCTATGTCAGAGTTCTCCTTGAAGAAGATGATCTGGAGGAAAGAAATAATGAGCTCTTGGTTTCAGAAGCCAAGAGGAGCCAAGAGTAAGGTCCCTAAAACCCTCTTCGGTACTGACCTCAAACCAGAGATTGTGGACATCCTGGTCCTGTTGCATCGGCTCAAAGGTGAGGTAGAAGCTTTTAATTTTATGGAGCAATGTTTCTTTCTAGTGCAAGTTATCTGCTCAGATACTCAGTATATAGATTGGGCACATGAGGTGAGTGAGCATCTTGCTAGAGCTCTCGCCGCAGCTAAGTTTTATAATTCTTTCTATATGTCGTCCTTTTTGATATACATGTTGGCTTCTCTTCAGTTATGGCCAGGACTTCCCAGAATTGAGGAATTTCCTGAAGATGTTAAAAGTTATGAGTTTTATCCATGCTTACAGTTGCAAAATAGTTATGCAGATTATGTCAGAGTGAATGACGCCTTTACTATGAGAATTTGCAGGGAACTTCAAGGATGTCCGGAGCGGAGATTCAGTCCTGAAGCGATGGCGGTAATCAGTCAATTTGGCTGTTATTTCATCCAGTTCTCATCCTTTTCTTATTTGCGTCTTGCAGCATTTGATGGTTTCCCAATGAAGCTGCCCAGATACCCAGACGACATGATCGTGCTCGTAGAGATCGTGAGACAAGCCGTCTAGGTGAACGTGCTGAGCGCCAGTATGCGGAAGAAAGGGTATGAATTCCCCATAAGAGTCGAAGCTTATAGCTGCGAGGCCAGACCGGATGCAAAGAACATCCTCAAGGCGTTTGAAAGCAAATACAAGCTGGAAGAGTATGAGGTAGTCAGGCCCATGTTCGATCCCAATGGTTATGCCCGAGATGTGCTCCAAATTGGGAGCGTGATCAAACATGTGACTACCATGGAAGACTACTAGGCGGACTGTAAAGACGAGCTGGAGAGCCGTGATCGGGCATTTGCAAGATTCACTGTGGAGCAGGTAAAGATGTATGGCGTCAATCTAGACGTGGAAGGAATCAAAGATGATGGCCAAAATATGTATAGTCACACATATTTGACCAAGTTGTGGAACACGCCTGTCAGTTCCGAACCATACTTCAATGTCGAGGAAGATTTCGATGTTATGATGGCGAAAATCATCAAGCGAACTGGAAAATGGGTAGAATGGACAGCTAAGAAAGGTCAGAGCAGAAGTAAAGCCACTCAAGCTTCACCAGCCACAGCTACCCCTGCTTCATCACAGAGCGCTACTCCCAGTACCACAACTTCAGCTGCACAAGGACCAGCTCAGTCTGCCGGAGGAGGAGATCAACCCCCAGAGAAGAACATTTCGATAGTACCAACATGTCAAGGCGGATCGTTGCCAGTCATCAGAACTCAGGCTGCAGCAGAGGAAAAGGAGGCCGAAGAGCCAAAGGATGGATCCACTTCTCCAATCCCTTTTTCTCTTTCCACTCCACCCCCATCTCCTCAGCTCGCCCCAAGTTCACCATCTCATCATAGCCCTACTCCAGCCATAAGTGCCCCATCCTTGAAGCCTACTGGCTCCTCTATTCAAATTGTAGAGATCAAGGATGATCAAAGTAGTAGCACTGAACCTGAAGAAGAAAAGGAGATCCCTAGTTCCTCTCGACTTCTCTCTCGAGACCAGAGGAACCCATTCTCTGCGACTACTGCTGCAGTGACTCAAGTAAAGAGGAAGATGTTCACCATTGAGTCTCTGGGAACGGCCTCTAAGATAATTAGCACAGAGTCTTGGCTTGAAGACACCCTGGAGAAGAAGAGGAAGAGGAAAGATGACAGCACTCCTGCGAAAGATATAGTGTCTCAAGCAGTTCATTCGGGATCGATGATGGTGAAGGCCAAGAAGCATAGAACCCTATCCATACTAGGGCATGATACAGAAACAGGGCACCTAACCATGGAGGTGGCGAAACCAAACAGAGTGGGAAAAATTGAAGATTTGACTCCAGCAGACTTCACTCTGCATTCCATCGATCTCGGAGAAGCCAGGCATGACACTAAAGTGGGCCTATGGAAATCAAGTAACGAAGTAATAGAGGAGCAGCTGGAGAACCTCAAGGTATCAAAGATTAAGATGAAAGCTGAGATTGAAGAACTAAGAAAATTCATCCGACAGTTAGTTGTCCCATTGGCAACTATTACCGGTTTACCCGCTACAGAGGATCCTTCGGCAGAAGAAGTGCAGGCCTTCATATCACAGCTACAGAAAGATAGGCACTTCGGTCAGAAGAAAAGGGCAATATTACTGCCAATAGTAATATTCTGGCGGGAGAAGAGGTGAAATGCACAGAATCCATTTCTCTTCTGAATATGATCATCCAGATGAAAGCCAAGGATGCAATTGAAGCAAAGATTCTGAAGAAAGGAGATGAACCATTGAATGAATGGATCAGAAGCATGCAATTCAAGCGGGAAATGATCCAGGAAGCCGCGAAAGGGCTTAGAGAAACAGGGGATAAAGTAAAGAAGGCCCAAGAGAAAGCTTTTGAGCTCATGTGAGGATTGCACACTGAATCACAAACCAGTGGGCAAGGGAAGTCCTTCATCGACATTGATATGATGAAAAACAACTTCTCCATGCATTTGAGCAATCTGTCTGGGATAGCTTCAAGCAGCCAAAACAGAGTGTCAAAACTACAAACACTTAGCGGATGCGTGCACGTGGTAGCTGAGGAAGCAGTGAATCAGCAGAATCAAGCCAAAGAATTTACTCAAGAACATGCAAGGTGGCTATTGAGATTCACAAATGTACACGTACCAAGCTATGATGAATTAACCCCAATCATAGTGGCTGCTAAAGCATATAAGGCGAAAACTAAAAAGGGGAAGAAGCCTAAATGATTCAAAATTCCCCCTTTTGTTTTCTATTCCATTAATCTTAGGATTTTGTAAATGTGTAGATATGATAAGTTGGCATCTCGCCATTTGTCATCTTGAGAAGATGAGCCAATTTAAATTCCATTGTAACGGTCATCTCTCTCACCCTATATGTAAGATTTTGAATGATTAATAAAGGGTCGACAAATTTTTGGTGTGAATCCGGTTGCAGAGACAATTGAATTTGTGCCATTTCTTTACTGTCCTTTTCTTTTCATTTGTGTATGAGATACTTCTTCGATATTGGATGGAAATGGTTTAGTGAACAGAGTTTCATTTCGTTGTTTCTATTTAATTGAACTACTGAACCGATCAGAGTATTGGAGCTAGTAGTGGGAAATATCTCGGTTAGTGTTTTGTTCTCCATATGCATTCCCTTATATTTCAGTCATCTGCATTAGATCTTATATTACATTGTTGCGTGTCGGAAATCATGAGATCGTGAAGATCCGAACACAGTAGCACTAACTAATCATCTCATATTGCATTCGCGGTCCATATCTTGCATTTCATTCTATTGTGTTGCGGGAGCCATAAGATTGTGGGTGCCATATACATAACATCCTAACATTTAGATTCCTGCCTGAGTTTCACTTGTCTGGGTGAGACTTGGTTTCCTCTCCTGCTCTCAGGTTAAGAGCATACCCCGCATTAGTTTTAGGAATCAAACATAATTCATCAAATATCATTCATAATAGGGAGCTGTACCTACAAATTTAGAGATAAGCCAGTTAACAAGAAAACGGCTTTTCAACTGTTGCAAACAGATTTTGTTTATTGTTCGGGCATCAAGAGTCATATTGACAGAAGAAATTAAAAAGAACGAATCTGTTTACCAACAATGTTCTAGTAGTAGGCATCCCTCCTCAATATGAAATGTTTTTATCTAAAATGTGGAGTGCCAAAATGGGTGGAATTTTACAATGTGATCTTTTTTTTGCTATTTTTCACATTGGTGACCAACTAATGAAGGTAAACAGAGAGCCTAGGGTCACCCACATGATTGATGAAAATATTAGTAGTGATGTAATACATTTCTTTGATACTGATATCAATGATTTCACTAAAGAGGTGTTTGTTTAAGAAAATGAAAAATCACTTGCATTAATTACACAAGAAGTACAAAATTTATCTTATAGAAATGATCTATGGACTATGCACTTTGATGGTGCTAGTTCTAAAGAGGGAGCTAGAGCTGGAGTGACACTTATTTTAATAGAAAAGAAAACTTTTAGATACTCTTTTACTCTAGAGTTTACATGCACTAGCAACATTGTAGAGTATGAAGTACTTTTGCTAGGTTTGAGAGTAGCTCGTAGACATGGTATATAATGTTTATATGTAATTAGTGACTCTAAGTGAGTGGTCTCACAATTTAGACAATCTCATGCATAAAAAATAAGAGACTAAAACAATATAGAAATGTTCCATGGAATGAAGTTGAGTCTTTTGATGCTTTTCAAATAGCTTGGATGCATAGAAACAACAATAAAATGGTAGATCTATTGGAAAATATTGCTACAAACTAGATGACATATCCTTGGCAAGAGTATCTAAAGTGGAAGTGTAGACAAGACCTTCAATATGAATAATATTGAAAGATGGAAGGTTTTTGAAGATGATTCAGATATTTTGAAGTTCCTTAAATGTGATAAAAAGTACCATGGATAAGAATTGGATTGTATGATTTTGTTGAGAACATAGATGGGAATGATACTATCTTTGGAAATGAAGTCATACAACTCAAAACAAATAAGGTCCCTAAATACTTAGTTGTCTTAAAGAACATGTTTGATAATCAAGTGAAAGTAAAAGTAGATGTTATGCAAAAAAATCAAGAGGAGCTAGAAGAGATAAATTAGGGTAAAAATGAGATTCCCAAGAAAGTATATATAGGTAAAAATCTATCTCCTATTATTAGAAAACATTTGATTGGATTATTAAGGAAATACAAGTTTTTTTCTTGGTCATATGATGATTTGAAGGCTTATAGTGAAGACTTTTTTAAACATGTAATCCCTCTTAAAGAAAATGCTAAACCATTTAGGTAGAAGCAAAGACCCATAAACCCTATCTTATCCCTTAAGATGAAAGAAGAATTGATGAAGATCAAAGATGGGGGCATTATGAAACCCATCAAACATTAAACATGGATTTCAAACCTAGTACTAGTTAGGAAAATGAATGGAGATATTAGATTATGTGGAGGTTTTAGAAATATGAACATTTCATCCCCGAAAGACAATTATGGGATCCATAATATGGAAGCTATGTTGCAAAGGGTGACTAGTTGTTAGCTCATGTCCATGATGGATGAATTGTTTGGTTATAATAAAGTGTTAGTGGATGAAGCTAAACAATACAAGACTACATTCACTGCACCATGGGGAATGTATGTGTTTATGAGAATGCCTTTCAGACTTATCAATGATGGGGTAAATTTTTAGAGGGTTATGGATGTGGCTTTTTCCATTTTCATAGAAAATTCATGGTGGTGTATTAGGATGATTAGACTACCTACTCCAAGAATGTAGATGATCATTGTAGACACCTAAAGAGGATCTTTTTGAAGGCCTTGGAATCTGATGTTTCTCTTAATCCAAGGAAGTGTGTGTTTGGAGTAATTAAAGGAATTTTTTTGGGTCATATAGTATACAAGGATGGGGTAAGATTAGATCCTGAAAGGGTTACTACTATAGATAAAGTCCCTAGACCTAAAAATGTAAAAGGAATTAGTCATTTTTTAGATAGGTAAACTTCTTAAGAATATTCATGACAAAATTTGTAGAGATTAGTAGGCCCATATCTAAAATTCTCAAGAAAGGAGAAGAAATTAAATATGATAGATAACCAGCTATTTCTTTCCAAGAAATTAAGGAGGTGATAAAAAATGCACTTGTACTAAGAACACCTAATTATGGAAAGCTTATACATGTATTATCTTGTGCATCTTTTCACAAAGTAGCAGCAATGTTATTACAAAAAAATGAGGAAGGATTTGAACAACCAATAACCTTTTTTAGAAAATCCCTCCAAGTTACAGATCTAAAGTATAATATTAATGAGAAACAAGTTTATGCTCTGGTGAAGGCAGTAAAATCTTTTAGAATGATATTTAATTTGAGCAATAGTAATAGCCTTTGTCCCTAGTGTTTTAGTCAAGAATATTTTCTCTCAACAAGAAGTATTTTGTAGGAGGTGTAGATGGATCAACCAAATTCAAGAGTTCATCATTGATGTAAAGATCACCAAGCTTGTTAGAGGTCAAGAATTGGTTAAATTGATGGCACAATCTAACCTAGATGCAAATCAGATTAAGAAAATGGATGGTGATTACAAATATTACACATGTGACATGGATTATTGCATTTGGTACAAAGATGTTATTTACTACTTGCAATATGTGTGCCCCTCCTACAATGAATGATAATGAAAAATAAGCATTAAAACTCCAAGTATATCATTATCAATAGAGAGCTATGGTGGAGAAGCACAAAAGGTTTACTTTTGATATGTATGGACCAGGAAGATTCTATCAAGATTTTGGATGAGATGCATAGTGGTGTGTGTGGTGGTCACTATATGGAAAAAATTACAACTTATTAAGTAATCAAGACTAGATTTTGGTGACATACTCTATTTAGAGATGCTCACACACTGGTTAAAAAATTTGACCCATGTTAGAGATTTGTAGGTAGGTTAAAGTTCTATGGAAATGTACCTTTGAAAGTAGTGGAAGTGAAAGCCTCCTTTGAACATTGGGGTATTGACTTCATAGGAAAAAATGCAAATGAGTCAAGTGGGGGTCATTCTTTGATTTTGGTAGCTATTGACTATTTTACAAAATGGTTAGAAGCCAATCCAATAAAGAGATAAACTAAAAAATAAATGAATGAATTTATCTTAAATAATATCATCACTATATTTTGATTTCTAGAGAGGATTGTAACAAATAATGCCATGTATTTTAGGTCTTATGAATATATTCAATTTTGTAAAAAATATGGTATAACTAGGTTTACCTCTTCTCAATACCACCCTCAAGGGAATGAAAAAATAGAGTTCGATAAATAGATCATTCTAAATATCATTAAGATGATTATGGATTAGAATGAGAAGGTGTGGGATTCTAAGTTACCATTGGTAGCATGGGCAGATAGGGTGACAATAAAGAAATTCATTAGCTCAACACCTTTTGACTTAGTTTTATGGGATCCAAGAAAGATTTCCTCAAAATAAACTAATAAGAATGAAAAAAATTGTTTGAAGGTATGATGATGATATAATTGATGACATACAAGAAAGGTTGGATGAGCTTATTAGGCTACATGAGACCAAAAGAGAGGCATCAACCATAAATGCAAAGTTACTATTACAAATGAAAAACTTGTATGATAGATGACCTATCAATAGGAAATTTGAACCAAATGACTTGGTGTTTCTATGGAATGTAAGGTTAGAGGATAAAGGAAAACATTGGAAATTTGACCTTGTCTGACTAGGTCCTTATTTGATGGATAGAAAGTGGGGAGAGGTCTCATACATCCTTTAGGAACTTTTTGGTGATCTTCTTGAACTATTAGTTCATGGATAATTATTGAAAAGGTACTTACACTAAGAGGTATTGTTTCTTCCATGAACAATAGGGTAGGGTTGTATATATTGTAAACTCTATGAATAAGCATGCATTTTCTCTTCTTATTGTGTTGTTGTTTTTTCAATCTTTGTTCTATAAATATTTGTGCTTAGTGCCCTCAAATCATTGTCAAGTATGTAGTTTTCTTTAACCTAGATATTTTGAATCCTAGTATGAATGAAGATATTCATCATCCCTAGACAAAGACACTCTTAGCCCCTTCTTAGGGATGAGAAAAATACTAGAAAATTATAAACTTTTAGTATACAATGTAGTCCTACTTTTTTGTTAAAGATCAAGGTTCCTTGTGATATAGAAGATGCCCTAGGACATTAAACACTCACACTTTCTATATTTTGGAATTATCTTTTTGAGAAAATTAAAGGATGGGTCACATCAACATGGGGAGGTTACCTTCTACATTACCTAATGAATATGTTGATAGTCTTTTATTCCTTTCCTAAGTCATGCAAGGGGTATTTTTCTCTAAAATATAAACTCATTAATATTGGGTCATATTGACACCTTTAGAATCTGAGTAATTTTTCTATAGGGCCCCAATACTATTTCTCAATTATCCTACATGGAATCATGTTATTTTTTTAGGTATTCCCAGACCCATGATATTTTCCTTTCTTACAACTAATAGATCAGAGAAGATCTAATGACTATTGCACAATCTCTATGATAAATTGAACACTTGTTAACCAAAGAGACAAATCAAGGTGTTGACATGCATCCCAGGTGAGAGCAAAGGTAGAGGAGAAAAAAGTGTGTTCATATTCTTTTTAGTGGGCACCACATGTCAGAATCCTAGGGGACCTGGTGGGGCTAGAACAATATGTGTAAACACTTATCTTGACCATCCAATCTTGATCAATTTGATGGTTGTTGCATGCTCTCTTTAGAAACCTATAATATATTTATACAAAGAGATAAATCCAAATTAAGACATGTGTCCAATGGGTCCCAAAAGTAGTAAGTTGATGGTAATTTTATCAATTGTAAGATTTTGATAGATTAAAGGGTGGTTGCTTACTTTCTTTAAAAATGTGTAAGACATTTAACCAAAGTAACATAGTGATTGAGTAACATGTGTTCAAGTTAGCAGATATGATAAAAATAATGATGAAATAATTTTCTAACACATGTAAAGGTGTGGGCCAAATTTTGTATGGGTAATGTGTAAAGTGTTCATTTTCCTAAATGTCTAATCAAACTAATCCAACCGTTATCACATTGTCACTATAGAAATTCACAAGATAGTAAACCAATGTGACTAAGCAACTAAATGACACATGTCCAAGGTGAGGTCAATTTCTAAAACAAAAGGAATTGAACTCTATGATAAATCAATGAATGAAACATGCTCAACATGATGTGAGTGTTGAAGTCACTTGAGAGAAATTAGAAGAACATTCTAGAGCTTCGAATGTGTTTCAATCTAATGGTTGTCATTTTGTTTCTAGAAAATATGCAAGGCTTTTAATGAAATTGATAAAATGGCATTATGCCATGTGTTGTTAGCATGAATTTTGATGATACTATGTTAGGGGAGTATCGTAATCATTGTAGAGTATTGATATGTTACATTCATGACTATATTTTGTCATTGATGTCAACATAGCAGTAATTTTGTTAAGATTGGAAGAAAAGTAGTAAGTAATCTTAGTATGCATAGAAGCTAAGAAAGTTTTGGATGACATGTAGTGGAGGATATGTTCCCAAGGTTTTCCTAATGATGTGGTTAAAAGGAATTAGTTTGATTTGATGGTATATAGAAGTTAAAATTGATTTATGGGAAGCAGTGCAAAAATAGAAAATCTGTTTGGCAATTTCTAATATTTGCATTATATCTTTTAGCCAAGATATAATGAGGTGATGCGCAGTCAACTAGAGAGAGAAGATATTTGTGTGATGATGCCAGCATGTGTACAAGATGTGGTTCCATATATGTGAAGTTTTTTATAGACTGTGAGATGACAATACTATTGTAATTGTGAATTAATTAATTATCTTATTTTAATTAAGTGGGAAAGCCTCAAGGACAAATCAAGGAATTATTATGAAGGTATGGTATAAAGGAATTTTTTGTTTTCCTTGTTTATGTAGATTACTTTAATTAGAGGATAAAGTGGAATGTGAAATATTAGTGTGCAGTGCAAGAAGGAGTAGAATTCTTACTGAATGCATATAAGCAATCTAAGGGATCATTGGATGTGCAATATGAGATCTGGTTACAAGATTTGAAGGAGTAGAAGTCTGGTTGATAAGACAAAGATAGAGGAATGAAGTACATTTTAGTTTTGTTATTATACAAGGAAAGATCATTTAGATAGTGGCTTCTTTTATCTTGGCCTTGAAGTTGTTTGGGCAGTGGATCCAACTGTCCTCCACAACTCTTAATAGGGTTGTTACAACTCCTAACAAGGTTGGCTCTCGTAAGAGGGATTCAAAGTCTCCTAATAGGGAATCATGTGTATTGACTATTGTAGCCAACTCCTAATAGGGTCTATCCTCTAATAAGGAATATTTATATTAGTACATCATCTTGTGGGTACCATCCCCATCAGGGTTTTCGCTCTGATCAAGGGTTCCCCTAGTTAACATATTAGGTGATAATTGCGTATGAGTATCTTGTTGTAGTTTTAATTAATGTTAATCACATGGTTAATATTGTTTAAAGATAATGATTTTGATAAGTTGGATATATGATTCACCCATCCCCCTCAGTTATATTAGTGGACTATATATTCTAAGCATTTCTTAAAGATAAGTCTGAAGCTTTTGAGAAATTCAAGATATTTAGGAATAGAGTTGAAAATGAATCTGATGTCAAGATTAAGTGTTTGAGATTAGATATTGGAGGAGAGTTCACCTCTAGAGAGTTCAACATGTTATTTGAAGAGAGTAGAATCAAAAGATAGTTATCTTCACCTACAATACCTGAACAAAATGGGGTTGCTGAAAGAAGGAACAAGTTAGTAGAAGAAGCAACAAGAGTGATGTCAATTGAGAATGGTGTCTCAAAGACATTTTGGAGAGAAGCAGTTAACACTTTAGTATATACTCTAAATAGAGTACAAATCAAGAAAGGTATGAGAAAGACACCTTATGAGTTATGGTTTGGTCACTAACCATATGTCAAGTATTTCAACATATTTGGAAGTAAGTGTTACATAAAGAGAGATGAAGATATTAGTAAGTTTGATCCTAGAAGAGATGAAGGTATGTTTCTTAGTTACTCATTGAGAAGTAAAACATATAGATGATTCAACTATGGAACTAAGACAATTGTTGAGTGTGCAAATATAAGGATTGATGAAAAGTTTGGTACTAAAAAGGTGGTAGATTATAATTCTGATGAAGAAGAGGATAATTCAAGAATTGTTAGATAGAATGCTGAAGTTCTTTATGAGATTTGAACGTAAAGAAGAGATAAGAGTTGAGATGTCAACTCGTACTTCTAATAGAAACATGACAAAGAATCACCCTCCTCATTAGATAATTGGGAGTAAGGATAAAGGTGTAATGAAAAGGAATAACGTGAATGAGGAATTATGTCTAATTTCTCAAATGGAACCTAAGAGCATAGATGAGGCATGTAAGGATGATCACTGGATGCAAGAAATGAGAGAAGAACTAGATCAGATTGTGAAGAATGAGACATGGGAATTAGTTCCTAGAGCTAAAGATTTTTTTTTTTATAGGAACCAAGTAGTTATTCAAAAATAAGATTAATAAGAAAGGAGAGGTTGTGAGGAATAAGGAAAGACTTGTTTGCAAAGGTTACTCACAACAAGAAGGCATAGATTATGAAGATACATATGCACCTGTGGCAAGAATAGAAGTAGTAAGGATTTTCTTGGCTTATGTAGCAAGCAAGAATTTCAAGGTTTATTAGATGGATGTCAAGTCAGCTTTTTTGAATGGAGAACTTGAAGAAGAAGTCTATATTGAGCAACCTAATGGATTTCCTCTGACAGAAGATAAATATTTTGTATGTAGACTGAGGAAAGAACTATATGGTCTAAAGTAAGCATGTATAACCTAGTATGCAAGATTGGATAGGTATTTGTCTAAGCTTGGATTTATTAAAGGTACAACAAACGGTAATTTGTATTTAAGGAAAGTTGATGATGGTCTATTTATCATTGTGATAATTGTGGATGATATAATATTTGGAGGAAATGATAAAGAAAGTGATAAGTTTGCTAAAGTGATGAAAAATGAATTTGAAATGAGCATGATTGGAGAAATGATGTTTTTCCTAGGATTGCAGATTGTGCAGAACAAAGATGGCATATTTTTTTCACAAACTAAGTATCTAAAAGATTTGTTGAAAAGATTTGGCTTAGAAAGTTGTAAACATATTGGTACACCCATGATAACTAGTCACAAGTTATCTAGTAATGATGAAACTCCTACAGTTGAGCAGAATAAATATAGATCTATGATTAGAGGATTGCAACATCTAACTTAGACTAGACTAGATATAGAAAATATAGTTGAGATTGTGGCAAGATTCCAAGATGATCCAAAAGAGTGTCATTATGCAATAGTAAACTTGATATTTATATATTTGAAGGGTACATTTAATTATGGAATCTAATATGATAGATCAATTGATTTCACATTGTGTACATATACTAATGTAGATTAGGCAAGAAATATGGATGAAAAAAAGAGAATTAATGGTGGAGCATTCTTTCTTGGAGGAAGATTGGTTTCTTGATTGAGAAAGAAACATGATTGTATATATAAGAGTACAACCAAGGCAGAGTATGTTGCAAAAACAACTATAATCAAGTTATGTGGATGAAACACATGTCGAAGGATATTGGAATTGAGTTTGCAGAACCTATTATCATTTACTGTGATAAAACAAGTATAGTAAGTATGTCTAAGAATGTGGTATTTCATTCTAAGAAAAAGCACATCTCCATAAAGTATCATGTTTTGAGAGAGAAGGCAATAGAGAAAGAAATAAGGTTGGAGTATTTAAGCACTAAAGACTAGACTGCAAATATCTTTATAAATCCTTTCCCTAAAGATACTTTTGAGTATCTAAGAGGTATGCTAGGGGTTATTCTCCTGCCTACTTTAGAGTAGATGATGCAAGGAGTGCATCAGTTTAGTGGTACATAACACTATGGTTAGACTAGACTAAATGTTGATGCTTACTGAATGGGGGAGTATTTGGTATGTTCAAATTCATAAAGGACTCTTGGTAATTGGTATTGAATAGTGTCTTTAGACACTCGAGCTAGTTAATGATTTGAGAAACTAATTAGCGATTGGTATTATGATTGAAACCTTTGACATTGATGTCAATGGGAGAGAAAATATACATGAAAAACATATAGAGAAAATGTACATAAGCAATGGGAAGAGATGTACCTATTGAGATGTCAATGGGGGAGAGTTATCTCTTTAGGTAGATTTAGAAAGATTCATGTAAGTGTGTAGAAGGAAATGTAAGTGTGTAGTTAGAAGTGTAAGTATAGAGATGCAACTAGAAAGTATTGGAAGATGTTTATTATGAACAATTTTTGTTGATCCTAAAAGAGGAAGAGTAGTACAATGTTCTAGAGTATTTTAGATTTTAGATTGATGAAGATGATTTGAGAAGATAACAATAATAGAGTACAGTTTGGTATTCTTAGAACTTACATATTTTTCATCTATGTTGCCATCAATGCCAAAGGGGGAGATTGTTAGCATGAATGTTGAAAATAATACATTAGGGGAGTATCCTAAATATTATAGAGTATTGATATGTTGCATTCATGACTATATTTGTCATTGATGTCAACATAGTAGTAATTCTGTTAAGACTGGAAGAATAGTAGTCAGTAATCTTGGTATGCATAGAGGTTGAGGAAATTTTAGATGATGCATAGTGGAGGATATGTTCTTAAGGTTGTCCTAATGATGTGGTTAAAAAGACTAAGTCTAATTTGATGGTATACATAAGTTACAATTGATTTACTAGAAGCAGTGCAAAAAAAGTGCATCTATTTGGAAGTTTTTAATGTTTGCATTATATCTTTTAGCCAAGATATAATGAGGTGATGCATAATCAGCTAGAGATAGGAGATAGTCATGTGATGATGCCAATGTGTGTGCAAGATGTGATTTCACATGTGTGATGTTTTATATAGACTATGAGCTGATAGTACTATTGTAGTTGCAAATTAATTAATTAATTATCTTATTTTAATTAATTGGGAAAGCCTCAAGGCCAACTCAAGGAATTATTATGAAGATATGGTATAAAGGAAATTTTTTTTCCTTACTTATGCAGAGCACTTGAATTAGAGGATCAAGTGGAATGTAATGTATTAGTGCACAGTGCAAGAAGAAGCATAATGCTTATTGAATGTGTGTAAGCAATCTAAGGGATCATTGGATGCATAGTATGCGATCTAGTTACAAGATCTGAAGGAAAAAGATAGAGGAAGGAAGTACATTTTAGTTCTATTATTCTACAAGGAATAATATAGAGATCATTTGGACAATGAGTTCCTAATCTTAATTTTGAAGTTGTTTGGGTAGTGGGTCTAGTTGTCTTCCACAACTCCTAACAGGGTTGACATAACTCCTAATAGGGTTGGAATCTCCTAACTGGGATTCAAACTCTCCTAATAGGGACTCATATGTACTGAATGTTGTAACAAACTCCTAATAGGGTATATTCTCTAACAAGGAATATTTATATTAGTACCTCATCTTGTGGGTACCATAACCACCGAGATTTTCCCTCTAATCAAGGGTTTCCCTAGTTAATATATCTGGTGTTAATTGTGTGTAAGTATCTTGTTGTGGTTTTAATTAATATTACTCATATGGTTAAGATTGTTTGAAGATACTGATTGTGATACTAGTTGGATAACTGATTAAACAACACCCCCCACCCCCCCCCCCCCTCTTAGTTATATTAGTGGACTATATATTCTAACATGTGTCTTCTATGGTTCCAAATTTAGACACTTCCAAACCATCAAATAAAATAAGATCTACATTGGTTGCATTGTCATTTTGAGAAGTTGCATAGTGTTTAAATCTTGAGACAAAGTGACAATGTGCTACATGTCCTAGCACATTCAATGGTTGTACATGGGTTTGTGGTGTTGAAAGGGTTTATAGCTATCACTATATCATTTGTTTGACTTCCCCATGAGCCTAAGAATGATGATTCAACACATAATAATTTAGTTGGAGCTATGAATTTGCATCTAGATCAATGGTTTAGTTTTAAAATTGATTGTAAATTTCTTTAGGCCCCTTGTTTGTAACATTAATGGAAAAGTGCATGGGGCATGGTGAGAGAGAGGGATGGAGCGGGCGAGAACTGCAATTCGACTCACGTTGTTTTGAATCTGGAGAAAGGCGGGAGACAGGAGAGCACGTTTGCAGGAGGGCATGCAGCAAGCGCAGGGCAGGAAACGGAGGGGAAAGATGAGGATGCCTCAAAGGATGGGGACCCATGAGTTATGTTGCCCCATCCAGGTGAGAAGATTCCCCCTCCCCCCAAGTGGGCAGTGGGCCGTCTGGGGCATGGGGACGCTGGTCGAATCTATTCGGGATAAAACCATCAGGTAAATCGTCTTTCCCAAAAGTCATTGACAAATCTAATAAGAAGAAAGGTATTTTTGCTCTGGAAATCCCTAGGGAAATTATTGACCACAATATCCTAAGCATGGCAAACAGTCTGGTAGGAAAATTTGTAGGGCCAAGACCTAATATTGATGTAGTGAGGACATTTACCAGGAGAAAATGGGAACTTAAAGGGCATGTAGAAGTGACTGCTATGGCCAAAGGCTTTATGTCTTTCGAGTTCTCTTGCTCGGAAGATTTTTCTCGTATGCTATGTGCTGGGAACTGGTCTTTGGGTAGATCCAACCTAATATTGCAAAAATGGACATCCAGCTTGGATTTGAATAATGATTTCCAATCTCAGGTTCCAGTTTGGTTAAGACTTCCGAAACTTCCTTTGGAATATTGGCATGAGGATGTCTTTGATGGCATAGCCAGGACCTTTGGAGAGCTCCTCTCCATTGACCCTGTCACAGCAGCTAAGAAAAGATTGAACTATGCAAGAATCTGTGTAGGAGTCATCGAAGGCCAGGACATGCCTCAAGTTTTAGAACTACAATCTCGTCTGGGAAACAGATCTCAAAAGATTGACTATGAAAGTGTGCCTTTTGCTTGTTTCCATTGTAAGAAGGCTGGCCACAAGGCTGGATCATGCCCACTTTTCAAAGGGAAGAGTACGGTGGGAAAGGCTCATCCACAAGGGGGGATAAAAGATTCTCTAGATCCCAAAAAAGAATGGAGGAAAAAAGCATCGCAAGTCAAGGCAAATGGAGAGGCAGAAGGAAAAACAAATACTGCTCCTAATGCGCCCCAAGAGGAATCAGGGCCTCCTCGGGCGACTGGAAACGTAGGAGGGGGAGAAGAGAAAGGAGTGAAAGATGATTCAACACCTCTCCCCAATGCGAAGGAATCTGAGAAGAAACCTGAGGAGATAGGTGAAAATATGACTCTTCCCCCTCTGGATTCTCAGGAGGATGACTTGAAACTATCCTTTGTCCCGAACTCCATGGAAGAACTAAAGGAGGGGGAACCCATGTCCCAGGACCCTAACCCGGTGTGTTGTCCCCCCCCTTCAACAGTAAACAGAACCATAGAGAGGCTGTCTGCATCGACAATGGAAGATTTGGCGAGAATTGATGCTTGGCTGGACAAAGGACTAGAGGGAGAAGAGAATCCCTGGACAGAAGTCAGGAGTAGAAAGAAGAAGAATAGCAGGGACCCTTCTCCGGTATCTCCTCCTTCTACTAGAAGCATGGCCAAGGCTGATCTCGGCCACAAATCTAACCTAGTGGGAAGGAAAAACAAGAATGAAATCAGGAAAGAGGAAGCCAGAAGAAACATTAAGGATGGTACGCAGCGCACCATCCAGGAAGCATGTTCAGTAGTTAAATCATGAAGATCTTATCTTGGAATATTCATGGACTCAATGGAATCCACAAGCAAGAAGTTATTAGAAATATGATAAGGGACCAAAGGCCTGATGTGTTTCTAATCCAAGAAACTAAAATGAAGAAGGAAAGGATGGAAAATATTAAGTTCAACAATAGCATGAAGGGCATAGCCTCTAACTCTGAAGGAGCATCTGGAGGACTGCTGTTAGTTTTCAATGATAAGTATTTCAATATAGTAGCTGAGTATGATGAAGATAACATTCTTTTCTGCAGAGTTCAACATTTGCACACCAATGATTCCTGGTTTTTAGTGAATATTTACGCCCCCAATAATAAGAGAGATAGAAAAAACTTCTGGACCAAAGTTGGTAATATGGTGCAAGATTGTGACATTAAGAAAGGTATAATCATGGGAGACTTTAACACACCGCTAGAAGATAAAGAGAAAAAGGGAGGTATGCCCCCGGATTGGGAAAGTAAACAGGATCTTTCTAGCTTCATAAATAATCTGGCCCTTATGGACGTAGAGCTTAAGGGCGGATCCTTTACCTGGTCAAACAAGAGAAAAGGCCATGATTGCATTCAGGTTAGGCTGGATAGAGCTCTTATATCTTCAGACTGGCTTCAATCCTTCAGCTGCAGACTATCTCTGCTTCCCAGAATTGGTTCGGATCACTCTTCCATTTCTCTTTTAGTTTCCCCTCTGGTTCACAGGAGATACCATCCTTTCAAGTTTGAGAAAATGTGGACCTCTCACCCTGACCTCCTGGATAATATCAAGAAATGGTGGGGGATAGAGGTGGAGGGCTCAGCCATGTTCAGAGTCACCAGAAAACTTAGCAATGTGAAGAGGATGATTAAAATTTGGAACAAGTCTGATTTTGGTCACATCTTCCATGAAAAGAAAGAGTTATTTGATAATCTAACTATTATCCAAGATTGCATTCAGAAGGAAGGTTACACTGAGACCAACAGGGATTCGGAGCTCAAGACCCTGTCTAATATTCATAACATTATTAATAAGGAAGAAAAATTTTGGAGGCAAAAATTGAGGATCACCTGGCTAAAGGAAGGAGATCGGAACACTAAGTTTTTTCACCTAACCACCCTCAAGCACCGTGCTAGTAATAGGATCTATGGTATCAGAAAGGGGCAGGAGCTGTTAACTGAAGAATCTGCCATCTCGGAAGAAGCTGTTTCCTTTTTCTCCAGCCTTCTCTCTGAGGACCCAATGCTTTCCATTTTGGACCAGGAGGATTTGTTACACTGTATCCCTCAGCTCATTCAACCTATCCATAATAAACAGCTATGTGCTATTCCTAATGCTTCAGAAGTTAGAGAGGCTCTCTTTTCTCTGCCTGCTGACAAGGCTCCAAGCCTGGACGGTTTTCCCACTTTTTTCTTCCAAAGGTTCTGGCCGATGATCATGGGAGAGGTTGTTCAGGCTATCCAGGAATTCTTTGGAGCCAAATCTATTCTCAAGGAGCTAAACTCGACTTTTGTGGTTCTCATTCCTAAATCCCCTGGGGCGGACTCGTTGGACAAATTTAGACCTATTAGTCTATGCAACTCACTCTACAAGATCATCTCTAAAGTTCTCACTTTAAGAATGCTCAAGATCTTGCCCATGATAATCTCACATCATCAATCGGGTTTTGTTCCAGGGAGACAAATTTTGAATTCTGTCCAGATGGTGCACGAAGTCATCCACTCTCTTGAGGCATCCAAACGGGAAGGTATGTTTCTCAAACTGGATCTTTCTAAAGCTTATGACAGGGTGGACTGGTCTCTCCTTGGGAAGGTCCTCTCAACTTTGGGCTTTGACAGTAAAGTTTGCAAAATTATCTCTCAATTGGTGTCCATCTCCTCCTTGGCTGTTCTAGTTAATGGAGTCCCTTCTAATTTTTTCAAACCTTCCAGAGGCCTCAGACAAGGAGACCCCCTTTCACCCATTTTGTTCATCTTTTTAGCTAATTGCTTAGGAAGGATTATAGACTGTAGAAAGTGCGAGGCTTGTATCAAAGGGATCCTTCCCTCCTCTAATTGCGTTCCCTTCACTCATCAGCAATTTGTTGATGATACTATCTTGGGGGGGGGAAGCTTTTGTCAAAGAGGCCAGAGCCCTGAAGAAGATTCTTGATACTTACTCCAGTGGGATGGGTCAGCTGATTAATTGGAACAAAAGCTTTCTCTTTTTCATCAACACCTCTGAGTTTAGACAAAGTAAAATCGCCAGGATTCTGGGTTGTGGGGTAGGCTCTTTCCCCTCTACCTATCTTGGTCTTCCTTTGGGATCCTCACCCTCGGAGTCTTTTTGGAATGGTATTTTGGACAGATTCAACAGGAAGATGGCTGGTTGGAAAGGGGTCTCTCTTAGTCAAGCGGGGAAATGCCTCTTAGTCAAATATTCTCTTCAAAATCTGCCAATCTACGCCCTGAGCCTCTTTGGAATTTCGGGGAAAATAGCTGAAAGAATGGAGAAAATCCAGAGAGACTTCCTTTGGAATGGTAATGAAGGGAAGAAAAGATACCCTCTTGTTGCTTGGGAGAAGGTTTGCCTCCCTAAGAGGTACAAAGGTCTGGGCATTAGAAAGATCACTCACCTCAATAAGGCTCTCCTAGCTAAACAAATGTGGCGGATCTTCAGTAGCACCGGTGAATGGAGGGACACCCTGGTAAACAAGTACCTTAGAAGACCCACTCTTCTTTTTACCCTTTTTAATGAAGATATCCCAAAAGGATCGAACATTTGGAATGGGATCATGAAAGCCAGGGACCTAGCTAAGGCCAGGATATCATGGAAATTGGGAAATGGGAAGGACATCCAGTTCTGGTCGGATAGATGGCTTTCCCAAGATCCACTTATCAATAACCCTATTTTTGAGAGATGGATGCAAGCTTGTACTGATCAAATTGGGTCCAAAGTTTGTGATTATTGGAATCGCCAGGAATGGAGTGACCTATCCCTCATCTCTGAGGACTTGACTCCTATAATGCTTATGCTCAATTCCATGATTCCTATCAATTTGGGGGATGAGCTGGTCTGGAGGGATAATCCCAATGGAAGATACTCTGTTGCCTCAGGCTATAATTCCCTTTGGAGCTTAAAAGAGAAGGCCCCTTGGGTGGAGGCTTGGATTCTGGGTCTCACTCCAAAGATCAACATTTTTTACTGGCTGGCTCTTCAGAACAAAATCCTTACTCATGACAATCTCATGAAGCGAGGACATGTTATGCCCAGTAGATATCCCTTGTGTAAGAATCAGGCTGAGATCGGAAATCACATTTTCATCTTATGTGACTATGCCAGGGAGGTGTGGAATGTCATCACACATGATAATGAAACCCTCTGGTGCAAACCGGATAATCTCATGGATTTTTTCCATCAGTGGAAAGGTCTTTGTAAGATTGCTGGTTGGCAGGATCACTTGGACTAGATTTTACCCCATTTTTGCTGGGGAATTTGGAAGGAAAGGAATAATAGAATATTTAGAGACAGAGAGGAGCCAGCTATAATCCTTGGCAGGAAGGTCTCGAAGAATATAAAGGAAAATCTCCAAGTGTTGAAAGAGGAAGAAGAAGAAGAAGGGGACAGAAAGATAGCTAAAGAAAAAGACAGGAACCTCAAAAGGCAAGAAGCTAGCTGGCTTCTCCCCCCAGATGGTTGGTCAAAAGACAAATTTGATGGGGCTTCTAAGGGTAACCCATGCCCTTCAGGTTGTGGTGGAATCATAAGAAATAGCTATGGGGAGGGAATAGCTGCCTTTGCTTCCCCGTTGGGAATCCAGACTATTCATCTGGCTGAAGAAAGAGCTGTGAGTAAGGTGGTCAAGTTGGCTTTTGAAGCCGGGATTACTAAACTCTGGCTTGAGGGGGACTCCAAAAACATTATTAATACCATTAATGGTATTTCCCCTCCCTCGTGGACAATTGTGAACATAATTGCTGAGACTTGCGCCACTCTCACAAAGTTCGATAAGGTCCATGTCACTCATGTTTACAGAGAGGCAAACCCAGTCGCTGATTGGTTTGCTAATAAAGGGGTTAATGCCACCAATAATCTGACCTGGCAACCCGGAAAAGATTTTTCGGCGGAGGCAAAGTTGCTCATCGACCAAGATAAAATCTTGGGAAGGACGGCTCAAATCCAATGCAATTATGGATAATAAAGATTGCTTAATGAATGGTAAGTGCCATTATTGGCATCGTGATTTTCACCAGCAAAAGGGGTTTCCTCTAACATTTCAACACGTTCAAAAGGATGATACCATTATTTTCAGAAAGGGGTATATTCACGGGTATCATAAAAGAAACATCACCATTTTTTTGAATGCAAATAACTTGCATAGTTCAGAGTTCATGAGAATTGTGGAAGTTGATCAGGTAAACATGCCAGGTGAGAGGAGCAGAAAGGAGCCGGTGGGGGAAGTTCAGAAGTGGAAGAACAAGGCCAAAGTTTGGAGAGAGCTGGATAAGGGTGGGGTTACTAATTTCTTCGAGAAACTTCATGGCTCGGATCCTGAAATCACTAACAGCATGGTGAATTCGTGGAATAATGGTAAGGTTAAGGTGAATGGGGTCTACTTTCAAATTACTGAGGATGTGGTTGCTGAAGTCACGGGGATTCTGATGGAGGGGCATAAATTCTTCAGAGACAAGAAGATGTCTTCTAATGCAATCAAGGATTTTGTGAAAAACACTGAAGAGCTGAACAAGCTGGGCAAGAAAGAGACATTTTTTGTAACGGATACTATAAAGAAGCTCTAGAGGTATGTTCTCTACGCTGTCATTGAATATATAACCCTAGACCCCAGGTTTGATAGGGTTAGGACTCACCATTTTGTGATTCTGAATCATTTTCGCCATGGTAGTAAGATCTCCTTCCCGTATTATTTTTTAACTCGATGAACAAGGCCATTTCTAGTTTTAAAAAGAAAGCTAACGTCAACCCGGCACTACATGAGGGTCTTCTGCTTCTGATTCATGAGCATTTCCATGCTCAAACCATTAGCAAAAACCCTATCCAGGGGGCGGATGTTGACAAGAGAAGCTCTAGTTTTTCCTCAGATTCTGACGATGTCGAGAGCATCAGCTCTGATGAGGTTTTTGAGCATTCAGGTAAGAAGACTAAAAGCCATAAGAAGGATTACCCCTCTATCAAATTACCCAGCAAAAAGAGCCCTAGAGGTCATACCCCAGCTAAAACTGGCTCTGCTGAGGTGGAGGAGGAAATGGATACTGATGATTCTGACAAGGTTTCGAAGGAGGAGCTGGATGAGGAGAAACTAAGAAAAAGATAGAAGAGGGAGGGAGAGAGCATGGAGCGCTCCAGTAGTCAGGGAAAGGATTCTTTGCCCATTCCCCTCTCCCCTATACATCCTCAGCCTCCTTTGGAGGAAAATGACAACTCTGGACAGATTGAGGGGGAAGTGCAAGTTAATAACAGAAGGAAGGCTTGGAAGAACTTCAATGTGAGAACGGCCACTATGGGAATCTACAGAGAGGTGATGAACCCCCAACTCCTGGTGGACGACCTCGAGAAGCCTAGACTCAATAAGCTAATTGACCCGGCTATGGTGGCTATTTCTGATAATGCAAGAGAAATGGGCATGAATCTGTTGAACAATGCCCGCAATAGCATGATCGACAAATTCAGATCAATTAAATGGCTTTTCCATGAGCTTGAGGATGTCAGAGATAGGGTTTCCCAAATGGAAAAAATCAAGAGCAAGACAGGTGCAGAAAGCCAAGGCGACCGGAACAGCTGGGAGACTCTGATGGAGAGGAGAGTAAAAAATATTGAGAACTACAATCACAACCTGGCAAGTCAAATGATCTCCCTCCTTGCTTCGATCAATGACAACATCCTCTCTCTCTTGGAAAATCTCAAAGACAGGAACCAGATGGAGGAAGATGATAAACAAAATAGAGACAAAGATAGGCTGGATGTGGATAAAGCCAAGGATAGTACTATGGAGCAGGATTTGATGAACGACCAGGATCATAAGGCAGAAGAGCAACAAGAGTGCGCCGAAGCTGCCCAGACCATGATCGAGATGGAGAAGTAGTCTGCTAGGTTGGGTCTCTGTCCTTTGGTTTTTGTTTCTCCTGGCATTGGCTTTTTGTCTGGTCTTTATTTTTCTGGTTGGTTCTCTGGCCTTTTTAGTGGGCAGTTGTTTCGGGCTGGGCCTTTGGGCTTATTTTCAGCCGTAAGGCTTATGTTTTGGCTGGGCGTTTTTTCACTTATTTTCAGCCTTTCTTGTTGTTAAACTTATGGGTTTTAGGACCCCTTAAAACCTGTTTACCTTATCAAAAACATTAATGGAAAAGTAATTCAAAATTCATGTGATTTTTATGAGGTTGGTTTGTTCCTCTCACCTGATTAAAGTATTGTAAATTTCCAAATACGAGTGCATGTGGAGAAAGTATAAAGTACTAAAAAAGGTAGAAGGAAGAGCTTGGGTTTCATAAAGGTAACTGCATCAAGAAAAGACTTAGAAATAGTAAATATTCTTTCCCAAAGATGGTATGATTTAATTTTAAAAGGAATCCTATCATTTGTGGGTATGTAATTTTGTAAGCCCTTGAAAATGTCACCTCAAAAATATTTCTCCAAAAAGACCAATCATCAAAAGAGGAGCATGCATGATGATATTTTGGAGCACCTAAATATGTTCACTAACATTTATGCAAAGGGTAAAAATATTATTCCCAATTCACCATGATTAAAAATCATTGAGGGTTTATATGATAAGGGAAAATGGGTTAAGGATGCCCAAACAACCACAAATGGTTGGGGAGTTTATAAGAAATCATTTTCTCAAAGAAATCTAGGTGCCTTGTAAGATAATGTATTGAATTTTTATCCATGGAAACTAATTGTACTAGGGATTTTAATGGATTTAGACCTCCTAACCCTCCTTACCAAAAAGATATGATCCTATCCTACTTCAGTAATAAACTATGCTAGAATCATTTTTTTTAAGGAGATAGTAGAGGAGATTCATGAGGTTTTCATGTTGCAACTACCTTTAGTCCTATATGATACTATTGCTTTTGAGAAATTGTAAGAAGTATATGATGATAAAAGGGTTTATCCTAGAAATGAGCCTTTGTGGGAACCTTTTACAAAGATTAGGCATTTAATTTGGTTTCACCATCCACCCTAGAATGATTACTGAGAAAGTATTTCAATCCTCATGCCCAAGTTGTATTTATGTATTTGTGTAAATTTTAAGGTGAGGATGAGAAAGATTATATGCATGTTCCCTTAATGTACATGATCATTCAGATTCTACAATATGATATGGATGTGATTTTTAATTTTGCCTCTTATCTTGCTAATGAAATTCATAATGGCCAAATTGGGATTGGTAAAGGAATAGTTGACAAACCATTCATGTGGTATTCTATACTTATGCACATGTGGTTGTTCAATGGAGCTTCCTATTTTGAAAAGGAGATGAAATTGGTAAAATAATGTGAGGGGGAAAATTTTTCTATGTTTCTTTGGAGCATAGACATGTTATGGAGTAGAAAAATATACTAGTTTTGTGAGATTTGATAGATATTTTGCTTCTAGAATGAGGACCTTATTATCTCTTGATAACCCTAGAATTCCTAAGGCATTGATGGAACTAATTAGACCAAAATATTTTGCTACATGCCTGAAAGTGAGTCATTTTTGGGGAGACATTATCCCTTATCACATTTCCAAAGTGTTTAGAATTTATGGTTTTTAGGGAATACCACATGTGTTTCCCTAAAAAGTTGCCCTCAAGGTTGGTGTCATAGAATTCATATGGAAAATTGGAGGGCTAGAGGAGGAAGAATTGAGGAATAGATCTAGAGGCACAATTTTCCCTAGTTACACTATCACACATCAATTTTTAGTCACAAATGGAGGATGGAAACATCTAGATAAAGTACATGAGCCCTATAGCATGACCAAATCTCATGCCAAATTCATAGATCCTGAGGGTTTTTATGAGATATTTAAGATAAAAACTAAAGCCAAAGGACATACTTGTAAATTTTATTACGCTAAAGACATTATTAGAAATGAATTTTCTAAACAAGAAAAAAAAGATAAAAGAGGAGAAATAGAGGGTATAAAATAAGGTTTTGGATTTTATTAATGTGCTTGATAAAACTTATGATCCATTGAAAGATGAAAAGTTATGGGATGAAAAATTGAAGAAGTTGATGACACATTTATTTGAAATCATTCAAGTTCTAAATGAGAAAAGTGTTTCCTTGGTTAAAGAAAATCTTGAAAAGGAAATAGAATTGATGCAAATATTTTCCATTGCTCCTTCCATGAATCTTGGACAATATACTTAGATATACTATTGTGACAACAATTGAATATGTTTCTATTAAAGATAAAGAAATATAAGGTAGGGCCTTCACCACCTACAAAAGGTGCTCCTCCTACCCTAGTTTATAAGACACCATTGTTAGAAATTCCCCTTACTAAATTTGCCTCTAAGAAACAAAGAATTGAAGAGGGTCCTTCATCCAGAAAAGAGGTATACATGGCTTGTTAGACCCCTCTACATTTTGGATGTTAACAAGAAATGACTAAGTATTTGGGACAAGTGGAAAATTACTAGGATATTGTTGTAACCACTCCTAAATTAGAGGAAGGGATACTACAAGAACCTCTAGTGCCGAACATGGATATCAAAATAGAGGATTTTAGAGGTAAGGAGTTGGATCCTATGGTAGAACAAGGTAGTAAACCCTTTTTTTTAGATGATAATTTTGTTAAGTCTAGGGTTTTTGTTAAATTTCCTTGGAGATCAATCATGCAAAATTTTGAGGTTAGGTGTAGGAAGAGGAAAAAAGAGAAACCAAATAAGGAAGACTCTTTTATAAGAGAAGAGGTAAAAGATGAAATGATGGAAGTTTTCAATAAAATCACTCTAGAAGAAAGTATGATAATTATAAAAGAATCATGAGTTTTGATCCTTCCTAAATGGGACATTGTTGATGCTATGGTGTTCAATGTTATAAAAAAAGAAACAAACACAAGGTACAAAAAAAAGGAAGAAGCTAAACATGCCTCTAGAGGGGCAAAGTATAGAAAAGATCATCTAGCTTTCATGATATGGTCCTTATAGAAGAGAGATAATTCTAGGCTACAAGAGACCTCTGGCACAGACCAAGTAGGGAGATTTATGGTGGCAAGTGTAGGAGATTTTGATAATGGAGAAGCTACCCTCATGAACAAAGAAATGGTGGAATTTACCCTAGCTACTGCTAGGGAAGAATTTTAAAAAAAAATTAATTTAAATGTCAAATATGAAAAGGTGTTGGAGGCCTATGATGAGAGTAGGAGAAAGATTAGTGAGATGGAAAAGGTACTCACTATGCATGAGAAACAATAGAGATGAAAATGGTTGGTAGGTGATCTTCTCAAATGATGATTGCCTCTTTGCAACTCCACCACCCCCTATTGGCCCAATTATTGAGTTCATAAAACTATATTATATGCTGAAGAACCATTTGATGTAGGAATTGAGGAAGAAAAAAATAAACTTAGAACAACACAAATGGAGGTGGTACAACAATATGAAGAAAAGGTAAGAGATGCAATTTTAAACTTTGCATTCAAAATTGATGCTAGATTTCTCTACCACGGGATATCAAAACCCATTGCTATCAGGAGATCTCTCAATGAAAGTGGGGATATGTTGAGACAAGTTTTGAATAAATGGGTCAATAGAGAAGAAGACTTGGGTGATATATGTGTAGTTGTTATGATAAGCCCCAGGTTGACAACTTAATAAAAAAACTTATGATCAGATATCAACCTTGAGAGAATTTAATGTAAATAGGGAGTTATTATAGAGAAGGGTAGATTTTATCTTTCCAAGTATAAAATAAAGGTTTTCAACTTTCTCATTTGGCCTTCAAAAGTGAACAAGATCTAAAGACTTATAGAGAGTTTGATGAAGAATTGTGCTTTGCTTAATATTAGGATGAAAGCCATAATAAACAATGATGATAATGATTTATTTATAAAGCCTATAGATGAGATGGTAGAAGAAAGGATTTTTTGAAAAATCTCTATACACTTTGAAATAAAATAATCGAAGGCTAAATGGAAAGATATTTCAAAAAAAGAAAAGGATGTTATAGAATCTAATTGGCATAATGATACTATTTATAATGAATTGGTATAAAAATACCTTCCAAAAGAAGAAGACCCCCAAGTGGTAGTTGATGACCAAGCTTGAGGTCAAGAAGAAATACAAAAAGTTACATTACAACCTAAGTATGCTACCTAAGAAATAGTGAAATATGATTAGGCTTAAGGTCGAGATGAAAACAAAGAAGTTGCACAACCATATGAAGATGTGACCCAAAAAATAGAAAAGGATAGTTAGATAGTAGGCCAGAGGAAAATAGTAGATTCCAAAAGGGGGAAGGTGGTTATCCAAATAGGGTATCTTACTTTTGTGGCTCACCCACTATGGATACACCTACACAAAAAGCATGACACTTCTCTTAAAGATTTGGACTGTCAATTATGATTCCTCTAACTATCTTCTACTTTCTTACTTTTTTGCAAAGCCACATATGTTGACGTTTTGTCTTTTCTGTAACTATGTTGTTCACCCAATTTTTTTGAGACACATGTCTATTCCTTGCATCCTAAAGCTTGTTGTAATACTTGTTTTGGAAAATAATTTCCAAGGCTTGGAAGAGGGGTCTGAAAATCTATTATGCCCAGTCTTTTGTAGTTGGTCTATTCTACCACTGTCAAGTTTGGTATACTTAAAAATGGATAATCAATGATATACATGAGTTATGAGTCTATTTTGAGTTGTCTTGAGTCATTGTTTGATACTCGTATAATTTTAAGAAAATTAATACAAATGCAAAAATTAGAGTTATATCATTTGGATCTTGTCTCTTTTTGTTTTCTCCTATGATTTTCTATAATTCAATAACAAGTTGATTGAATTTAATTTGTCATTCTCCCATAATTATATTTGATCTCATGTTTTTCTATTAATCTAATGGGTTATATAAAATCTTAATGTGATTTGAGAAGGTCATTGAATTTAAATAAAAATATTGTTATAAGCATAGGATTCAGAATATGTATTGATGTTGTTTCCAAAGAAAACAAATAGATGATAAGGCTTAAGTGTTAGATTTATAAGGAGAGTTTCTCAATGGATAAAGCACTTATCAGATTACCATTTGAGTGGATTTTAAGCTTTCATAGTAATAAATCTTAATTTCAAAATCATATTTAATTTGTGTTATATTGTAGATCTAAAAGAGTTAGCCTATGCTTGACTTAAGAACCCTTAGATTTGAAGGATTTTTTGTTGTTCATTCCTTTTGTTATTCTTTAAGTTAGAAGAATTGAAGGCTATTATCTTCTTTAATGGGATTAATGTTAAATATTTTCATAAAAGAGATTTGTGATTAATCCTAAGGTGTACCCACCTAAATCTTGCAGAATTCAAAGTATAGAAGATAGAGTGGTCTTATCAGTTGGTCCTATTAGTTTTTTTGGAAATACTTATCATGGTCTATAGCTTATTCCTAGGTATTTACCATATCCCAAGAGGTAATTAAAACCCTATCAAATTAGGAGCCAATTGATTCCTTTTCCCACTTGGCATCCAAGAATGCTAAGGCACTTGAGGATAAGCTAAATCTTCCCATTCTTTCTTCGTATATATTTGGTTTTTGAGAAATATGATTTTTTCTTCTCAAATGAAACCATTTGTGATTCTTCTTGTGGGCTAGTTGTATTGATTATCATTAGGCTTAGAGTCATGGATGTGCCCTTACTTATTGTGATATAATCTAATCTAGCTTGTTGGATATCAAAATAATTGAAAACTAGAAGAGCCCATGAATATGCATAATTTTATTGGTTAATATAGGTAGAAAAATAAGAGTTTGCATGAAAATTCATAACTTTTGATGTCAGAGACATTATTATTTTGATTCACTACGAATAATTAAGGGGGTGAATTGCAAATTTTAATCAGAATTCACTACTAATCTCTGATAAAATCGCATCTCAATTAGGGAAAATTCGACATTCCTTTGAATGAATATTGCTTAGCTGGCTTCTTAAGGAAGAAATGTAGTCTTGGATCATATTATTTCACTCTTGCAATTAAATACAATTTAATTCGAGTCACAATCTATTTTTTGTTATCTTTTAAAACATTTGGCTTCCTCTTCTTGATGATCAAAATCCCTTAATGCTAATGCAAACTATGTTCGTAAAATATGTTTGTAATTTTTAGTTTTTTAATATGTGAAGAAGTCCAAAAATAAAAGATTCCCTAGCCAAAAAAGGCATGAGCCACAAAAACCTTATCACTCACTATAATGAATTTGAACTTTGTAGGCTAGTCTAATTCCTCAAGCCTTATACTATTGAATAAACTACAATTGCAAATCACAAAAAGTAGCGTATTCAACTCAAGATAAGTTTCCTTTGCTGATTTCATTTCCAAATCAACAATTTGCAATCTTTGGATCTAATTCTACCCAACACATGTGAATTGTTACTTTTTTTTTTTTTTGGAGGATTTTATTCATTCCAAGTGGACTTAATATGAAGTCAATTTTACAATAAGGTTTATTATTCCTAATAAAGATTATTATTATTATTCATATTGTTATTCATTGTCACTCCTTATTCATTTTTTGCTTCTAAGTTTGAAAGATGGGGGATTAAAATATATCGCTACTTTTTCAACTTTTTTGATTCCAATTAGATGACTTAATTCAAAATTAGGTAATTTTGAATCCTCTTACCCTTGATCTTGAAAACCATCAACATTTTGTAACTAGGACTTGATCTGATAAGATTCACTTCTCCAAACCCTTTTTTTTTTTCCTAAATTTGCAATAAACAACCCTCTTACATTCTAATTTTATTGAAAATCATAGAATTTAATAGAGGAGGAGATGGATTTTTTTGATTGACCCAATAATGTAGGAGTCTGATATATTTTCTTGACTACCATCAAATTCAGAGAAAATAAGATATGCACAATAATTGTGTGCATAATTACATTTTAAATTTATTTGTATACCATAGATATAAATTTAATTCTATTAAATACTATATTTGGATTTATTATTGTTTAAATTATGACATGTACTTGTCACATCTTTTTATTATATATCTCTTTATTTTTTATTAAATTTAGTTAGCTTAGATTAGTATTTATCATATTATTTATTTACTTATTCATCTTATATTTCTTATTTTTTATTATAAAATCCTATTTAGAAAGGTAATATACTTTCTATAATATTCTCTCTTATATTTAATTTTATTGATGTATTCATTCATCATTATTTTATTATTATTTAATCATTCTATCTCTTATACTAGATATTATTAATAATAGATTATAAACTTAATTAATATGTCATTTCATATAGTTTTATATTTATTTTGATATGATTTTATCATCATTATTTATTTGATAGTATTATATTATATAATTATATAATTATTATTAAAATTGTATCTTCCAATAGGGACATGAGAGATACATCTCCAAAAACAGAGGATATGTTGTCCTCAATCCAGTCACACATACTGATGTCTTCATTAGTAAAATTAGTATGAAGGATTCCATAACTAGTAAATCTTGGAACATAATTTTCACTATTGGTACTATTGTTTGAATTAGAGTCACTTTCACTTAAGCTAGATTTTTTCTAGCCTCAACTATATTTCTTGTTTTCTCTCACTAGAGTTTGTAGTGTTGTATTCACCATCTTTTTGTACCTCTAAGAAAAAGTAGTAGATGGGACAAAAATATATATGTTCATAAATGGTTGAAATCGATATATATAAAATTTGTGCATTAGATTTTACAAGATGAGAGATGTTGTAAATAAATGCAAGAAACTAATCACAAGTGCAAATTTGAGGTGAAGTTCTCAATTTTTGCTACTCTATGAAAGGGATTTACATAATTTTGCATATCAATAATGGATATTACTCTTTTTTGTGTTTGCATTTGTGAGTATGTTGATTTCAGATTGGTTTTGACAAGTGAGTGTCAACACACTTAAGTTATTTACTTAGTTCATGCCAGGCAAGTAGTATATGTTGAGCACAACATATATATTGTAGAGCATGCCGAGTCAACAAGTGAGTGTTGAACCACTTATTTGCCAAGTCACTCAAGTGCTAAGAAGATAGTGTATGTTGAGTGACACAGGAACTGAGCAAACAACGGATGCCAAGTGATATAGATGTTGAGTCACATCATAGAAATCAATGTATACTGAGCATTAGAGACTTTAGATGTCGAGTGGCACAGTTTTGACATAGTTGTTGTAATGGTACAAACAACTATGCTAACCATTTTTTGAGCCGATGCAAGGATGAATTATGATATTTTGGAGATAAGCACAATTCTCATGTTGGATTACTAGTGCAATTACATGTAACCAATTGGAAAAATAGAAGATTTAAGTGGCAAAATGGATGAATCATAGTCATTGATTCATACCTAACCCTAAGTCACCAAAGTCTTCTTAAGGAGGAAAAACCCAAAACTATTAAAAGTGTGTAAGGTGTATGAAGGAGTGAAGAGAGTAGCTTACATGAGAAAAGTAGAGCATTCGTGGTGGCTAAGGAGTTCAGAAGTGAGATTGCATTACAAAATTACTTAGAACAAAACAAAGGAAAGAGAAGAATGTACAAAAAAGAGACATTTGATCAACAAGGATTGAGAAGACAACAATTTAGTGGTGATTTGTTATTAGGAAAGAAAGTGCTAATGGTAGGATCATTGTTGAATCATTCTTGTACGTGAATCAGTCAAATCTCTTAATAGAGTAGTCCTAATAGGATGTATTGAAATCCTCTAACAAGGTGCTTTACTAATTGTGAGTTGAAGTCCTTTAGAAAGGCACACTTCTAATAGGGTGTTGAAATCATTTAATAGGGTGAGACCTAATAGTCTTTGTAAGCCTTTAATAGGGCAAACCTTTCACAGGGCATATCATGTTTCATGGTCAAAACATTGTAATCTTCATTGGATACACTTTATTACTATAGTAATGAATATTTGTGGGTGTCATCCCCACCCTCATTTTACCTTCTCATTGGAGGGTTTCTAGGTAATCATATCCAATGTTACATGTGTGTGTGTGTGTGTGTGTGTGTGTGAATGTTTACTTGCTTACATGTTTTAGATTACATGCTTTACATGGTATTTTAGTTTACTTAGTAAATGTATGAGATGGATGTGTGGTGCAAGTTTTATGGGTCCAAGGTTAAACTATTGATTCACCTCCCCCTCTTAGAAGTTTACCTTTCCTATTGTAATTCCAACAATTGGTGTCAAAGCTTAGTTCTTTGAAAGAGAAGCTTTGAAGCTTTGAGGAAAATATTGGAAATTGAAGTCTACAAGTTGGGATAGGTTATTTAGAATTAGAGAATTAAAATACAAGCCATTCTACATCAACTGGATGAAACAAGAGAAGAACTAAAGAGATCTTTGAAGAGAAGGAAAGAAATTACTATTGTAGAGAATGTCACACAATACAGAGAGCTGGAAACTACTAAGCTATTCGCTAATAGAGACTCCAATGAATTTGATGCAGCAGTTGTAGATCTAATGGAAAAGAATAGAGCCCAAGCTGAGGAAATCAAAAATCTCAAGTTAGAGCAAGAATCACAAGCCATACTGTTATGTGAGTTAATTGAACAAAAGAAGAAAGCTATGGAAGAAAAATCCATTATTGAAGAAGATAAAAGACTTTTAGCTAATAGACTGGAAGAGAAGTCATTAGAGATAACCAAGATTTCCAACATATAATTGGATACTCTAAGCCAAATGATGAATGCCAACTATGAATTGAATGTCAAAGACATTGAGATAACAACATTAAAGTTGTAGAATGAACAACTAAAAAATGACCTAAAAAGGGAGAAGAAATTTGCTGAAAGTATCAACAAACCAAATGAAGCTATCAAATACTTTGAGTAGTTAATGAGATCCTCTAGATCTAATAATGATACATATAGACTAGGATATACAAGCATTGAAGAAGGAGAATCATCTAAAAATGATGAAGAAGGGAACAACAAAGTAAGAAATCCAAACCTATTTGTCATAATTGTAGTAAGAAAGGACATACTACTAATCTATGTAGGAGCAAGACTATAAATCAGAATGCCAAGCATAAGAGCATGGTTTACTACCATAAGTGCAACAAACAAGGACATCAAGTACATGAATGTAGAACCAAGACCATATATACACAAAGATTTGAAGGATATTGCTATAACTATCATAAGTATGGACATAAAGCTTTTGAGTGTAGATCCAAACCTATGTTGTCATCAAACAGGTAAGCAAAGGTAAGGAATAATGGAAAGTCTTATAACTAAGATTATAATACAAGATATAGCTGTCATTATTGTCAAGAATATGGACATGTTCCTGAGAATGGTATTAGGACATGCTTTAGAGGTAACTACAAAAGGTGGTTGAGTCAAACCACATGTTTTAGCTATTTGAAGATTGGTCACATTAGTTGCTACTGTCCAACTAGGTCAAAGACACCAAATTGTGAATTTGATAAAGGAAAAGGTAAGGTAAAAACTGAAAATGTCAAAGATGAGATGAACAAGACATGGAAGAAGAAACATGGTTGTAGCACATCAAATGGAGAAGGGATCACTTCGCCCAATGGGTCAGGTGTTCACACCTCATCAAACTAGGAAATCAAGAGGTGTGTGGGACTGATATTTAAAGGTTATATTATAAATCAGTTCCAAAGAAATTTAGAACTAGAAAGATCATATAAGCATGAATAAAGATGCAAGATGTTAGAAATTCAAGAAAAATCTTTAAGTTTTTCATGTTATTGCCAAGCATGAAATATCTCCTATGTGTGCCAAGTAAAATGCTATAAGATGCTAAGATAATAGATTGGCTAGTTGATGTTGAGCTCATAATGGATGCCAAACAAATGGAATGCTAATGGATGCTAATTGAGCCTAAAATTGGTTGATGTTAAGCTTACAATTGTGTAAGCACCCAACATTAATTGCAAAGTTTCAAAGGGTATTTTATCAATTTTTGACTCATTTCACATTATTTCAAAATCAAGAAAGAGAAAGGAAAGAAGAAGGCAATCTAGAAATCCATTCAAAGTGCTTGCAGAAGGCTTGAGAAATGATTTACCACTAGTTTGATAGATCATATAAGGTATTTATTAAGTGCCAAGCTACACAGTTCATATTTTCATAAACCCTAATTTCACTAATGGTGTCAAATTAAAAGAATGTAGAGGGTGATGAGGTATTAAATATTCAATTGATTAGTAATGAAGTTAAGAAACCCATATGATATTTCTTACAAGCAAGACCCCTCTAGTTCATTATCCATGATACTACTGAAAGTTTTAATGGTGGAAGATATTAGAAAATGTTATAACTAAAATTTTTTTAGCATTGGGGATATGGAGATTAGACAAGCATACAAATAGATTATGTGAGAATGGTTTCTTGAAGGAAGAATTCAAAATCATTGAGAAGAAAGGGTTGACATGAGGCCCAAATTTCCCAAATATTTTTAAAACTGAATAGATAAGAATAGTGTTGAGCAAGATACATGATAGTTCACTATGGCTAGATAATGGACCTATCAAGATAATGAAAAGGATAATCCATAGGGGTACTAGTTATCTAACCCTAGATCGGCCTAATACATTGTGAAGTGATTCAAAATAAGTCATTGAGAAGAATACTAGAGCCATGTGGAACAAGAGATGCATGACTGTTGATACAATTACTGATCCTTTCATAGAGCTTGATATAAGGGTTATTTCACACAAATTTTATCAATCCAGTAGATTGAATGGTGTGCTATATGTTTCAGTGGATGTTGGATATAAAATTTTCAAGAAAGATCACACTTATGATCTAGTAGAACTCCAACTACAACAAGTAGTTGATAATTTAGGAACAATCAGAAAGACTAAGAATACACAATGTAAATTTGGTTCTATTCTGATATGCATATTATTTGCTAGAATTCTTTAGAATAACTGAGAGGAGGGGGGGGTGAATCAGTTATTCAAGGTCCAAATGCCCTAATAATACTTTTTCACAACTTATAATGAATCCATACACTTTTCATCCATCCAAACTTAAATCAACCATCTTAGCAAGCTACAACAAATCAACATGCAACAATAAAACATGCAAGATTAACACATGTCACAATGATTTACGTGGAAACCCAATTTGGGAAAAACCACCAATAACATGCTACTTGATTTTCACTTTTCTAAAGTTATGCCCTGTTAAAAGCCTGCCTTGTTAAAGGCTTACAACACATTGTTAAATGTGACCTTGTTAGAGGATTTCACCAAACTGTTAGGAATGGGCCTGATCAAAGGACTTTAGAACATTCACTTGGAATGTCACCCTGTTAAAGGATTTACAACATGGCTATTAAACCAACCTAAGTCTATAGGATTTAAACTATATGTTACAATTGCTAGAGAGTAACAATAATGGATTGTTGATCTGATACAACTTACAACATACTTTACAGATTTTAGATCACTCTTCAGTTCAGTCCTTTTGCTTGCCTTTTAATCACTTCAGTTCTTACAGCTTGTCATCTAAAGCTTCATCTCCTTGAGTCTTCTTACTCATCATACCAATGCAATCATCCTTATGGTCATATATCCAAATACAGTTTCTGTGCTTTCTTCTCCTTAGCACCTTCTTCAGCACTTCATGCTTTTATGCTCGACCACATTCTCCTCCTTGCTTTGTGACCTTATGATTCCTTAAATAGAAATTTGATTTTCCTTTGCCGCTTGATTCTCCCTTTCCAACTTTAAGGTTTCAAATGGATTAGGTAGGATATAATGTATCTACCCTATATCTTGCTCTTATCTAGAAACTTCATCTAGACTCCAGTTCTAATCTCCAAAAATGTTCTACATGGTGTTTTGTGCCACCAACTCATCATTCTTATCTTCCATTTAATTTACAGATTTCTAGATAACAACCTTTTCGGCTTAGATCTGGCGAATCTTCAATTTTCAAAATAATGCAACAAATTGGCATTATTGATTTACTAATGCTCGACATCTCTGTGTTACTCGGCACTATTGGTTTTCTGATGCTCGACATCTATTTCTGCTCGACACTTGTATCTGCTCGGCACTTTATTTTACTCAGCATCTGAAGTTCACCAGGCATCTAAAGTTGAACTTGCTCGGCTTCAACTAGGAATCTGTTCAGCACCTACTAGCTTGCTCGGCTCCCTCTCTCTAATGAACTTTAGTTAGGCTTTACAGATGTCTTAGCTAAAACCTTACATCTTTAATATGTTTTAGTGTGCCCATTCTCTATGTCTTAGAGTATGTCATCAATACACTTTTTCAGCAATGGCTTAGCTGATCCTTCTACTTCATTCCAACATCATAACTTCAACCTTTCTCTAGGTGTTCTAGTTACATCTTATTGATTTCCTCCTCCTTGTCAATCAACCACTTGATAGTATTTGGATCACTAAAGCAATTGTCATTCCTACAAGTAGCAAGTTTGACATCAATGACAAAACAATGATTGAGAACATTCTTTACCAGTTCCATATGATCATTCCAAAAATTTTCCTCATGATCTTTTCAATCATTTCCAACATTATTTTATTGCAAAACATTTTTCCTATACTTGGCACAGTTGCCTAGAAAACCAATAGATTAGTGGTAGTACAAATACGTGAATACATTGAACAATTAGGAGAGAATTTTGAATCTGTTATGATTGGCTATTTTGAAGACTTCAAGCAATCAATGAAGAAGAGATTGAGAATACTGGTATCTCTAGTAGAAAAGAATTATGATGATATATATTTCCTAGTAGATGCTGATTATACTTTTGTACAAGCTGCTACACTAAGTGTGAGATGGTTAAGACCACTTGGATATGAAATAAATATGGATGAGGCCTCTGCAACTATTATAGATTTACTAGTAGAAGAAGTAGATAAAAATGATAAGGCATTTGGAAATTATGAAATGACAAAGTCTAAAATTACAATGGAACTAAAGACTACTTCTATAATAAAGAAAAAGGATAAATTGTTGAAGAATTTGAAAGCCAAATTTGGAGAGGGTGCCAAGGGGGAAGAAGAAGATGAAGAGAAAGAAGACATCCAAGCATAATAACCTCTTGCACTTAGGGTATGGGAGAAGACTAGTAGGAAGAGGAGACTAAATTGCTAAAGGTTCTAAGGGAGAAGAAGCCAAGAAAGAACCTATTTCCACAAAAAAAAATAAAAGGAAGGCTAAGGCCCAACTAGTAATAAAAAAGACAAGAAAGTAGCCAAGCCGAGTCAACCCAAACCAATTGCACCTACTACAAAGGCTAGTGGATGTGCAACTACACAAAAGGCTAAAGAGAAGACAAAACCTATAGAGCAAGGAGGACAAGTATAGATAAGACTAAGGAGAAAATATGTTTTACAAGCTAAATTAGATGAGAAGAAAAAAAAATCAGATGATATCAACCAATTCAAAGTGGTAAGTCACAGTCCTCTATCAGATCTTGAGAAGCTCTATGAAAATGTAAAAAATAGTCTAAATTTATCAAGATTTACACAAGTTGACTTTGATAATCTTGGAAAAGTGGAGAAGAATCAAGTGGAGGAGGCTATATATGCTATGATAGCACAATTCAAGACTACCCCACTAGAGATTACCAACTCAATGCCCAAAAGCTTATATGATAGAGTTGAGAAAAAATGACACTATTGTCTGAACTTGGAGAGACAAATAAGAGAGTCATCTCTTGCACAAGTGATGTCTGAACTTAGTAGGGCACAAATTTCTAAGGCTATAAAGAAATATGATATTAGGTTTGTACCTAAATACAAAGCCTTTAGCATTTTGCAAAACAATATTGAAGATGTAATTAAGAAGTCCACATAGATGTGGAAGCTTACATATGGGTTAACTATAGTGAAGGAAGGTGAGAAAGATCCCATAGAGGTAAAGGATGATGATGAAGAATAAGGCAATGAAAACACTATTAAGGGAGGAACTTAAATTAACATAGGTGACAAGGCAATAGCTGAAGTAAAGAAACAAGAAGAACAAAGTGTGTAAGAAACACAATTGCCTAATGTCAACCCCCAACATGTAATAGGTGAGGTTACTAAAATAGTATCAGTAAAGGATGTTTCTAATGTCATAGCTCAGAATATCAATCCCCTCATAGTAGAAGATCTCAAGAAGATACTTGATTAGTCCACATTGTAGGAAAAACTTTGTGACAATCCTATATTGATCAGTGTGGATGAATTATAGAAGATAGTGACTGAAACACCAAGGGAAAAGGTTAATACATGAGAACCACTTACTATTACCCCATGAGTCACACATGTACAACCCTTAGAAAACATACCAAAAGCCACATTAGTAAAGGTTAATACAATTGAACAAGATATAGTGGAAGCATAAGGAACTACATAAACACACAATGAAACAAGTCACATAGACTTATCTGCACCACCACCACATACACAAGGTGCATCACAAGGCATTGTGGGACACAAGGACAAGATTGAAGAGACCAAGTTGACTCCAAAGGTGAAGAAGTAAGATTCTATTTAAGGCTTGGCAACCCTACTAGTATTTGGCACACCTTCAAGTCAAACTCTTCAGACGTTGAGCACAGATGTAACTCCATTACAAATCAAAGTGCCAAGTCCTATCTCATCAAAGGAAAAAAAAGGTAATCAAATATGGAGATGTGGGCCTTGATGAATAAATTATTCTACCAAAATATGATTATGATATAATGACTATAGAACAAATTGGCACACTTTAGGAAGCCCTAGAAAGGAAGAAGCATCAAAAAATGCTTAGAAGGGAACACAAGTAGAAGTAGACATTGCAAGACATCAAAGGCATCTTTTTAGATGCATATAGTTTGCTAACTTCAGATGAGACTAAGCCATTTATTGAATAGCTAACACATATAGTGGAAAAGGTTAGTGATAGAGACCTAGATACAAATGCCAAATTATTAGAATGGTTAGAGAAGAAATTTCAAAGAAAAGTAAATGAAAATATATTAGGTGACATAACATTAACACAAGTTGCATTGGCAACTAAAGTAGAAATTTTGAAGAAAGTACTTGAGAATATCTTCTCATTGTACACAAAATTTTGCAATCCAACATTCTTCACACAAGAGACTAGAAGTCACATTTTGAGCTTGGAAAGTTAGATCAATTCATTAGGTGCAAAACTGCCAAAGACACCAGCTTAGAGTGAAATACACTTCAGAACATTGCTACAAACCTAGAGTCAGTTAGCTACATTGTCAGTAGAAGAAGCCAATATAAGGGCTAAACTAACTAGAATTCAATCAACTTTGACCCCTCATATGGAAAATTTGCACAAGGATCTAGGTTACGTTAAAAATCTCATGAAGAAAGATCCAAATCTTTCAATATTAGATGACCTAGTTCACCTTGCTACTAAGCTAGCTATCCAAGTCAAGTATTTGGATGTAGCATGTGAAAACTGGGATGCAACTCTCAAGATAATCCTAGATGTCCATGAATCTTTTCTAGACAAATACACTATTAGTGTATAGCCCATTGACATAAGTGTCAAGAAGGGGGAGATGAAATATTTTGGGAGAGAATAAGATAAAGGTGGAGAGAAAAAAGATAAGAAATGGGGGGGGGGGGGGGGGGGGGAATAAGCAAGCAAAAGAGGAATAAAGATAAGAGAAACAAGAGGGAGAGTAAGAAAATAGATAGAGAAAAGATAGATTAAGCTAAGTCAGAGCAAGCACAAAACAACATGAAGTCTAAGAGTATCAGTTAAGGCATATTTACTTAGTAGGAGTATAAAATTTTGGATATAGAACAAACCTATCAACTCAAGGGGAGTTATCAGATTTTGAGGTATCCAAGTTGTTACCAAATTTTGAAATTTTGAAGTTTTGTACATAAGCTGAGTTATAGATACATTATGCTCATAAGATTAAGGATAATATTGCATACTCAAGTGTTTTTGACACTCATGTCAAAGGGGGAGATTTTTGATCTTAGATTGGTTCTGACAAGTGAGTGTCAACACACTTAAGTTATTTACTTAGTTCATGCTAAGCAAGTAGTATATACCAAGCACAATATATATATTGTAGAGCACATGCTGAGTCAACAATGAGTGTCAAGCCACTCATGTGTTGAGTGATTCAAGTGTTGAGTAGACAGTGTATGCCGAGTGACATAGGAGTCAAGCAAATAGTGGATGCCTAGTGATATAGATGCCAGGTCATAGCATAGAGATAAGGTTATGCCAAACATTAGAGACTTTAGATGTCGAGTGACACAATTTTGACATAGTTGTTTGTAGTGGCATAAAAAACTATGTAAACCATTATTTGAGCCAACTTAAGGATGAACTATGATATTTTGGAGTTTAGGAAAAATCTTATGTTGGATTCCTAATGCAATTACATGTAGCCAATCAAAAAAAAGGGAAGATTTAAGTGGCAAAATGGATGAATCATAGTCATTGATTCATACCTAACCCTAATTCACCAAAGTATTCTTAAGGAGGACCAAGCCAAAACTCTTAAGAGTGTTTAAGGTGTATGAAGGAGTGAAGATAGTAGCTTGCATGAGAAAAATAGAGCATTAATCATGGCTAAGGAGTTAAGAAGTGAGATTGTATTGCAAAATTAGTTAGAACTAAATAGAGGAAATAGAAGAATATACAACAAAGAGACATTTTATGAAGAAAGATTGAGAAGACAATAGCTTAAAGGTGATCTATTATTAGGTAAGGAAGTGTTAACCATAGGATCATTGTTGAATCATTCTAGTAGTTGAATTAGTCAAATCTCTTAACAAAGTAGTCCTAACAGGCTATAATGAAATCCTCAAACAAGGTGCTTACTTAACTGTAAGTTGAAGTCCTTTAGTAAGGCACACTTCTAACAAGGTGTTGAAATCCTTTAACAAGGTGAGACCTGACAATGTTTGTGAGCCTTTAATAGGGCAAACCTTTCACAGGGTAGATCATGTTTCATGGTCAAAAAATTTTAATCTTCATTGGACACACTTTATGAGTGTAGTAGTGAAGATTTGTGGGTGTCATCCCCACCCCATTTTTACCTTCTCTTTGGAGGGTTTTTGGGTAGTCATATCTGGTGTTACATGCGTGTGTGAATGTTTATTTGCTTACATGTTTTAGATGTTTCTTTACATGGTATTTTAGTTTACTTAGTAAATGTATGAGATGGATGTGTGGTGAAAGTTTTATGGGTCAAAGGTTAAACTAATAATTCACCCCCCCTCCCCAGAAGTTTACCTTTCCTATTGTAATTCCAATAAAGTACTCATAATGGTTTTATTCTTAAGAATGCATGTAGTTAAATTTAACTTAAAACTAGATAAAAATTCTTACTTTTGATTAGTGGAATAATAGATGGGCTCACCTCAATCATCAAATCAAACTAACATGATTGTCAGATGAAGAAATTTAGTTCATAGAATTTTTTTTAAAAGTAATGAGAACTTATTCACTTTATGTAATGTCTTCATTATTATGGTTAGCTTAGGATAAGTAACACTTGAAAAATAAATGTCAAAATTCAACAATAATAAGTCTAACTATACTATTCTACCCTCTATCCTAACCCCAAACTTAAACACATCTCTAGATAAGGACTATTAGCCCTCTTGTGGATCTTCTATCTATGATGATATAATATCAACTTTGGTACCATCCTTAGGTACTTCATCATCTTCTTTGGAGTTCTTCCTCTAAGGTCCTTCCTAGAAGAGATAACCTTAAGCTGAGGCCCTTATTGCATATACATATGTTACCATCAACAAAATATTCCAATCTTAAAGAATATCATCCCCACTCATGTCAGTTAGATTTAGACTAACCTCACATACTGACATAAAGGAGTTGATACCATATTAAGATCACCCTCTTTCCTCAAAGGGACTCCATATCTTAAACTTTTAAGAATTAAGTCATTTTTTTTATCCATTTAGAATTTCACATTTACATATATGTATGTATAAATTATCCATAAGCATGATTCATGAATATAAAAAAACTCATAAATTTAATTCATAAGCATACCTTCCTTACTTTCCTCTTTGTTTCGTCCATGTGTCTTCATCCTTGGATGATCCTTCAATGAAATCTTCCTACTGAATTATTTCAACTCTATAATTAATTTGTTCTTTGAAAATCCTTCCTTTTCTATCATAAGTGAAAGATAAAATTATTTTTTGTCTCTTCTTTCCAAGAGTCACAACCTTTCATAATAATAATCATTTGAAGATTCACATCACTTCATAATTGCAATCCTTTCAAAAAGTCAAAACACTTCATAATTGCCACCTTTTCAAAGAGTCGACTATTCATAATTACAACCTTTTCAAAGAGTCACATCTTTTCATCATTACAACTATTTGACAAAATTCCATTCCATATTTTCCTCTAATTCAAACTCCTATATTCTCCTCTTCTTTCTTTCCCTTTCAAATAAACTCTCCTCCCTTTTATATCTTAAGTTCAAGGACTCACACCTCTCTATTACATATCTCTTGACTTTTCATTAGATTTAGTTAATTTATATTATATTATTTATTTAATGTTTATTATCATTTATTATTAAATTCTATTTACAAAGGTAACACACTTTCTACAATATTCTCTCTTTATTTAATTTTATTTATTTATTCATTATAATTCTATTATTATCTCATTATTTAAAATATTACACTAAAGACTATTTCACTGATAATAGATTATATATAAAAATTATTTTTCATTTTTTATATTTTAATATGACCTTATTATCATTATTTTTTAATAATAGTATTTTATTATTTAACTATTATTAAAATTCTATCTTAAAATGGGGGCATGAAAATTTTCTCTTCCTCAAATCATTTGTCATCAATCAATTAGATATTTTTTTCCCATTGACTTGAAAGATATATGTCTTTTAGTCCAAATTCTTAGGTTGTTGTCATGAATATGATTGAACCTCTTCCAATATCCATTGGCTTTCTACATTAGTCTTTCATATGAATTGTTTTTGTACACCTAATTTAACCCTACAAGATGGTAGGATCATGCTATGATACTAGTATAATGTCCCCACTATTATGATTAGCTTAGGACAACTAATACTTGCAAAATAAATGTCATAATTTAAAAATAATAAGTCTAACTATACTATTATACCCTCTTTCATAATGTTAACCTCAAAGATGTCTCCAAATCAGAATTACTAACCCCCCCAAGGATATCTTGTCGATGATGATATAATATCAACTCTAGTACTATCCTTGGTTACTTCATTGAATCTTCTCTGGAGTACTCCCTTGAAGATCCTTCTTGGAATAGATAACCTCTATCCAAGGCCCTTATTGAATATATATATGTTACCATCAATGAAACATTTCATCCTTAAAGGATATCATCCCCACTCATGTTGGTCAAATGGAGACTAACCTCACATATTGAAAAAACATGGTGATACCATTAGTTAGGGGAGAATTTGATGCAATGAATTTAACAATGCCAATTAGATGAGATGAATTCATTAACTAAGTAAACTAAGCCATTCAATACAAGAGAAAAAAGGGGCTTCCAAATATAAATCTTAGTATAACTCAAGTTAGATTAGAAAAACACAAAAAAGATAAAGGGATGCTAATTGTTAAGTCAAATAATATCAAGGAAGTACAAAAGAAAGTCCTCCTTCATGCAATAAAAATTTGATTAAAGATGTGTAAATATAAAATTGAAATTGATTTAATTGATCAAATGAGGAATGTAAGACATATAGGTGCTAAATGTAAGAAATCAACCCAATTAAAATATGAAAATACTTCTAGACTAAAAGATGAAACAAATTATAAACCAATCACTTTGAAATGTATAGAGGAAATATATGTTTTTTCTCGATTCAAAATTATAGATTTAAAATTGTAAGATAACTTTCAACTATGGATTCATGATTACAATAGAAAACCCAAACAATGCTATTTTCATAGGGTCTCAAGAAGTCATCGACCATGTCACCCTGTTCTACATGTTTTTTAATGAATTCACCATGTTCCTGGGGAACTATAGAAAAATTGACCTAACTTATTCAAAAATGGTTTGATGAACTATTTATTCATATTTTAATCACAATTCTACCAACATAATCCTATACACCAAAAATTGTATTTTTATTTTTATTTTGGGTGGACAAAGGCCTTCCTTGGTCAAGCCCTAGATTAAGGTATCAACCATGAAATTGAAATGTACATGCATTGATAAAGGAAATACAAATATGAAGTAGGATTGAATATGTCAAATGAAATATACAATTACCTTTGTAGATATAATTGAATTTGATATGTGATCAAGTATGAAAATGTAATAGCCTTGACCCAAAGTAACCATAAGAAAATCAAAGCCATGATAAAGGATGAAAGAACTTGAATAATGGATCTATTGGCTCTAGAATTAACATCTTTTAAATAATCCAATGATAGGAACAAATAAATCCAAGGGAAACTAATTCTCATCTGCAACATACCTATTCAAACACTAGGGCCAACTATAAGGATATGCTCTCCTTCTACTTTAGGCTCTATAAGACCTAGGTGGGTGAACCTATAGACTCTTCATATGGTACCAGTTTTAAAACATACAATTGAATCTAAACAAAGTAGATAAAACCCTTATTTCTCCTCTACTCATGAAATAACAAAGATATGCATTAGAAAATTGCAAAGAACCTATGAAATTCACAAGCTGAGTGAGGGAATCTTTCAACTCCTAGATAAAAAGGGAAATGGATAATTGATTTAAGTTCAATTTCAACAAATCCCAAATATGCAATAGTAAGAAAATATTGATCTTGTAGCTGATTAGTGCCTTATCAATTAGGTAGTTCCATAAATCACACACATACATCCATGATACCAGTGACATATTCTCTACATCAAGCTATTAGATCTATCCTATCACTTTGTGAATCAAAAATTAGTGTTCATAAAGACCTCATACTCATGAAATATCCTTCTCATGTAACCAACAAGCCTATCAAATATATCAAGCATTTACTTGGCTCTTTGTTCCAACAATAAAGCACATAAGACGTATAACCTTAAGGGGATACAAAAGAGCTTAAGTTATTTGTCCCTAAACCTCAAAACATTGCAAATTAAAGAGATAGAAGACAAGAATTAGAATGAAATTAAGATGTCTTCTATTCATTGTATTCATTTCTTTGAAAATATACATTTAAGATGCATGTAAATGACTCATAAAACCACCAAATAGACCAAAACTATCTATGTTAGCTTTTGTTGTTGTTCATACAAGAGAGAAATTACTGAAGAATGGTGGAAACCTAGTTGAGCTTGCTCAAAGAACTTGGGAACAAACCAAGTGTTATCACAAACTAATTGAAATGAACCCTTACAATGAGAGATAAAGGGAAAGATATAGGAAAAGAAGAAGAAACTAGATTTGATCAAGAAGTGACACATGTCCACTTGAATCTACATCCCTTACTACTATAAAGCATCTCTCTTCTCTATAACCAAAATCTAAAAGGAATCAAATTATTAAGCTTTAAAAAACTCAAAATATCTTCCCCAAGTGATAAGAAACCTTCATTCTGATAAAAATACTAGGTAAGCATATGAAGTGTTGATAAAATCTTCACTAAACTAATTTGGAGGTGAAAACCCATCATTAACTACATCCTTTCCAACTTTACGCATACCCAATTCACCATTTTGCCAAAAACTATATTTGAACTGCCCTAATAGAGTGTAGTTGAAAAATAGGCACCTAAAAGAAAACCCTATTCATCTCAAATACACCACTTTTTGTACAAAATCAACTACAAATATGGAAGTTTTAGTCTGAGAGCTTTTCGTCGGTATATGTTAGTCCTATATTCTCTTATCAAAAATGCCTAGAATGTCAATTTGAAAATCAGGTTTCTATCTTGAAACTTGGGTCTACATTATTGAAAAAATTTGATTCTTTCCCTAAGTAAAAACTTTAATATATAATCCTTTTTTGATTTAAAAATGCCTAAATGTGCTTGTAAAAAGAAAAAAATTTAAAATTACTTTTTTTTGCACTTTGAATTTTTCCTCTATTTTCTAATTTGGGTAAAACCTTAGTTGACCAACCTAACACATGGTAGCTTGTGATTTCTTAGACCTCTACTTTTTCACCACCACCTAGACACCATGTGGCACCATTTGATTGGTCCACCAATATGCCACTTGTCACTTGACACATTGTCATGTGGTGAGCTTTGATTGGGTAACTCCCTACATGGTTACTGCCACCTCATCAATCTACTAGGTGCTTTTCCACATCATCACCATGTAGCATCCTCTATTTGGTTAGAATTTCTTTGTGCCACATCATCAATCACCTAGGCTCACTACTACATGTCATAACCATGCTTCTCCACTTTCCTTAGCAACCTTGCATCTTTGAAATATAAGGAAGCACAAACCATCCAATTTGACACATGTCATGTTTTGGTGCCTCTGATCTTGGACCTGCCACTTTACACCTCCTTGAAATCTATGCCAAGTGTCACATTTTTATTGGTCCATCTGGGTGCCATGTAGTATGTCCTAGTTGGTCTGGCTAGTCTAGTCATTAGTGCCACATTACTACCACATTATCATGATGTTGTTTGAAATTTATGATAGGTCACCTATAACCTATCCCTGGGCCCATGGGCAAGCCTTTTGTCACTAAAAGCCAACACTTTTAAGACATTTACATATCCAACATATGCATATTTAAACACTTGATATGTCCTTTACATATCCAATGTGGGATTAAGAATTTTGAGTGTTTCCATATTCCAGTGATGAATGTAACTTAACACATTTAGATCAATATTTAGAAACTGTTCCAACTTTGTTGAATACTCAGGATGCAACATATCATTCTCTAAAATCAATATCTTTCCCTTCCTAGCTTCTTGCTTTAAGTCATCTTCTTTTGAGGCCTCACTGCCACTAGTAGTTGGTTCTATGCTTTCTTTGACATCTTCAGCCTCCATGACATCTAACAGACATCAATGAATGCCCATCACAAAACCTGTCCTACTCACCTTTTGATCTCACCTTTTTTAAAAAGTGAAAAAATCTGCACTGGTGAACTCTATCTCTAACTCCTGTGCATGATATCCCTATATACCTTTAATATTTCTTGCACATGAGTACATGGAATGAAGCATCCCTGGTAGAAAACCCAAGCCATGCCATTGGAGGAGAAGGTGCAATTCCAAAACAAAAGTCAAACATTCTATTGACTCATTCAACAATAAAATTTCTAGCTCTTTCACACACTTTTACCATAATTTAACATTCCTCATACCCATCGATTTAACATGCATCATATTATGTGAGACTAATAACAATGTAAGTATCTTATATAGATTTGCTTCGATATTTTTAATAATTTTCAATTTCATTGATGGTCTAGTAAGCATTCAATGGCTAAGCATAAGTGGGTGCCTAAGTTAGATTCACTTCCAAGTTTTTCACAATTAACTCATCTCAAATACTTTGAACTAGTCAGAGGCTTCTATGGAGTGAAGAGAATAGGTGGGTTGGAATATTGTAGAGCATTGGAGGATCTAAGAGTAGATACAATGTGGGAGGAGGTGGGTACAAAGTTTGGAGTGCATGTGAAGATTGAGAGAAGTGATTCCTAGAGCAAACAACAGAGCAGGTGTTGAAGGTTGCATTCAAAGCATGCAGGTAAATACAATTTTAATCATTTTCAAATTAATTACATAATATGGAACATGTGTTGAATTTCATCAAAGAATTGGTAGAGATGGTAAGAAAAAGTAGGAATATGCATGCAAACAGTACTTGATGCGGCCTCACTTCTTAACTCCTTTGAATTTTCCAATCTCACTATCATTGACTCCATTGCTAACAAGAAAATCAACTCTTGTAAATCTCCCAAATGGCCTTTGTCTACCCATTGCATTGTTTTGGTATGCTTTGTTGTGAATTATGAATGTCCAAAACCTCATTGGTTTTGTGTTGTGACAAATCAGTCAAGTAAAGTTCTAGCTCTTTATAGAACACCATCTTTTAAGATTCCTCATACCAATCAATGATTTCTTTACCTGAAAAATTTCAAATCCCCTGCTAGTTGGGTATACTTCATTGGCTAGGCCTTGTCTCTAGCATTGCTAATTTTTTAAGCAACCTGAACTATAGATGCTATGTACTTTCCTATGATAATTCTTTTCTTTGGTCAACCTCAAATTCATCTATGAAAAAGTAGTTCACTCCATGCGATCTATCTAATGCAAATCTAAGCTTTTAATGTAAATAAATTTAGTATCTACCCTATCCATCATTTCATGTCTGCTCTATAGAAAGAATCCACATTAGACTTGGTGAATAGTAAACATCTATATTCATATTCTTTCATTGGCTTCCCACACATCCAAGCAAGAAACTTAAACAAATCCATTTGGTTTCTTATGTGTTTGTTTGAGTAGGTTCAAAGGTTGATTTAATAATGGAGGCCCTTAACTTTGAATACTATCATAACAAGGGGTGATTCACAATTGCCTTGGATTCATACCTCATTCCACTGACAAAACATTAATAAGATATTGTCTTGTGAGATAGGTTTTTAGATAGTCATTTTAGTTTCATTGTTGAGATATAGATTAATAATTGTAAAGTTTTGGACATCCCTGACAAGTCCAAAATACATCCTTTATTTGAACATTATGTGTTTAGTTCCTTACACCCATTTGATCTTAAAAATCCACACATCATTTTAATAACAAAACCAATGCTAACCTCTAACATGACCATACTTTCTAACTCCCAAACTTTATCTGCCTGATGGAAATAGCTGGCCCCCAAAGTGGATCAAGCTTTTTTTTTTTTTGAACTCAAACACTTGATCCTTCAAAATGATCAATTAATCCTATAAAATTATTGGATTCTAACTAGATCAAAATTTGCTATCAATTGATCATTTAAAACTCAATTTATCCCTTTTTTCAAATTGCTAATTTCGTTCCAAGGGGGCCTCTAACTGGCTTTAAAAACTGACTAAAACAAACAATGAGGCCTTGAAAACTAACATGATGATTCTTTGTTCTACATTCTCACACCCTACTAGATCTCATGTCATGATGAACTTTGGATGAAAAGATATTGACTATCAAAGTTACCTTTGTGAAACTGCCTACAAGCAAACATGTCATAAAATAATAAAACATGTTTAGTTTGGGCTTTAGAAACAAGACAAAAAAACACTTGGAAGCACCAAAACATGGGAATTAATTTATTATCACAAGGATATTATAAATCTACGATTAGGGCTTATGATGAATAACTAGGAAAATTCAGCAAGTAGTCAAAGTGGGGTACTCAGAATTGGAGAATTGGGAACAGTGGTAGAAAAGTGATTTTTGCAAACAGGATGGACTTGAAAAAGTGTGCAAATAGATTTGTCAAGATTTGAAAAATAGCACAATTAAATAATTTTTAGAGTAGGTACAATCCATTTGATTCACCTATGATGGATTCAAAGTTATGACATCCTGAATAGGGCTACCAATCAATTTGTATTTCTTGATACCAACAAAACTTCACAAATTACAAATGGAATCACATTCGAAAACTAGTCAAATGGATTTGTAATAAGCTCAAATATGGAACATAGAAAATGTGTGACCTCTATAATACAATGCACAATGAATTTTCTCATTTTGGTCAGCACGGTCAACGTTAAAACTGCTCAAATAGGGCCTCCCAAAATTTTGAACAATTTACATCAGCATGACAACAATACACAAAAAACTTTGAGGGATTCAAAACCCAATCAAAACATGTCAAAATGACTCAAAATCTGAAAAATAGGTTCTATAATATGTATAATAAACACTCCCAAAGAAACAAGTCATGAAACATAACTAGGTGCAAGATATTCAAATGCAAACTAGGCTTCCTATCACTGCTTGACACTTAGGGCAAAAATGTAGATCTAAACATTGCTCAAAATGAAACTTCATAGGATGACTCAAAATGAAAATTTATTACCAGGGGACACCAGGATATACTGAATGTAATGTGTTAAAAACATTAAACAATTCATAGGCTTCAAAAGGATAGACAGGGACACATGCATTAAATGTGCTTACAGAGGCTCAAAAAGACTCAAAAGTTTGAAATGGTACTCAAATCGAGGATGCAATTTTGAGTCCCAATAGGATCTCCTCCTTATAAGATAAATTCCACTTCCACCTTGAAGAAAGAAGCTTTATAGAAGAAGGAAATGCTTGGAAATTTTTGCATGAAGTTGCTTGTAAGCTTTCTCTTGGTTGCTTGAAGTGTGTGATGGATTCTTGATTGACTGATAGGTGAAATGAAGTGCTTGAGCTAGCTTATATACTAGTTTTTGGGATAAAAAATAGAAAAATCTAACCTAATAGAGGGCATTAAATAATTAGCATACTCAAGGCACCTTGGGCCCCGCAATAAAATCTCCCATGGGAAGTAGTTGACATAGTTGACCTCATCCTAAAATAGGTTGATGTAGGGTTGACATATTCTAGAATAGGTTGACCAAGTTGAAATATTATATAATAGGTCTACCAATTCAACCTATTCCCTAGGGGTTCCTACAAAAGGGTCTTAAAGGCTTGAAAGAAGGGGCAAAAAGAAGTGTTGAGAATGGAAGCCATTAAAAGATATGGCTAAAAAGGTGATAAATTATCACCTAATTGACCATGCTAGAGAATAATATTAGATGATCTAGAAACATACAAAATATTGAGGAGAGAGAGAGAGAGAGAGAGAGAGAGAGAGAGAGAGAGAGAGAGAGAGAGAGAGAGAGAGAGAGAGAGAGCACTAATAAGAATGAAAAGGTCTCAAAATGAATTTTAAGATGATACATTTAACCCCCACTTTAGCAAGAGTATGATGCAAGTTATACTCTTGGTAAAGGAAGAAGGATAAGAGATGATGAAAAAATATCACAATGAGATAGAACATCACTAAGTTTTAATGAAAAAATCTCCCCAAACCTAGGATCCTAAAGAATATTGCTAAGTTTTAAGGAAAAAAGCCCTCCAAACCTAGGATCCTAACTCCATTCCCATGCATAAGAGCATGCAAATAAAGGAAAAGAAAAAAATGAAAAATAAAGAAAAAACAAAACAAAAGACACAAAAAAAAATTAGTATTAAAATCCAAATCAATTAGTGAGAGAGGCATTAGCTAAGGAAATGTCTCACCCATCGGTATCATATTTGGAAGGCTATTACAAAGCATAAGAGACTACATAGGAAGGAAAGAAAAATAAAAAGGATTACCTCCATCATGATTCTACCAAACTACATGGAAGTAGAGAGAGAGAGAGAGAGAGAGAGAGAGAGAGAGAGAGAGAGAGAGAGAGAGAGAGAGAGAGAGAGAGAGAGAGAGAGAGAGAGAGAGAGAGAGAGAGAGAGATTATCTTACCTAGTAAGTTTTATGTGCCTTATTATGAATCACAAGAAAAAAACAAAAAAAATCAAATGGTCTAATGGGTTTGTGTGCCTAGTAGTCAATACTATGCCAAAAAAAGAAGGATCAAATGGTCTAGTGAGTTTGTGTGTTTAGTTATCAATCTTGTGCTAAATAAAACAAAAGTAGGATGAAATGGTATAGTTAGTTCGTGTTTTTGATAGTTAATCTTGTGTATCTATCAATGGCTTTTACATGTATGTCTATATGTCCACCCATTGATCAATTTCTTGGTATCTACACAAAGTGTAAATATGTATATGGTCTTTCTGGATGCACAAGGGTTTGTTATCCATAGAGAAAATATGTGTGCACATTTTTTGGGATGGAAAATTATTACTCATACTTTTTAGGGAGTGAAAATGTAAAAAATAAAATATAAATGCATATTCCTATGATGGAGAAGTGTCATTAATACCCATTAGGGAGTTTCATGTGAATGTAAACCAAAAAGTGCATAAAAATTAAACTATAGTACAAAGAGAGCATCTACATGCCCCCTCCTTATGATGAATATCTATCTAAAGATATCATAAGGAAGATAATTAAGGATACCTAGTTCTAATAATGGTTCAAGGAGATATCCTCTAAGCTATAATGTATGTCACAAACCTAGAAAAGAGGGTAACTCTTATAATATAAGAAAATAGACAAATTATGAAAGAATATGTTGCTTATGAGAAGAGACCCTTGAAAGAGAGATATCTTGTTAGCAAAACATATACCTTAAAGAGGAGTGTCATGAAAAAAGATAACAATTTTAAGAGAGAAATGGGAAGAAGAACAAGAATGCACCTATTCAACCCCTTGTGTACAAGTGAAATAGGGGTTTTTGGATGAAGGATATTAAACTTTGAACACAAAGTAAGAGAAATATCTATAATGAATATAGTTTGTAAAATGAACAAGAGTTGATGATCAAGGAAAAGTACCTCTTGTTTATAAGAGTGAGTCATGATCAAGACACAATTCCTTATAGTAAAAGAGTGTCACATAATACAAAACTATTACTATAATGCACAAATTTTACCCTTAGACAAAGATAGAGATAATGTAGAAATAACCTTTCCCCCAAGAATGAATTTTAATTAATATCCATAATCTAGAAAACAACACAAAAATAAATACCTTATATCAAACAAGAAGTATCATAAATTAAAGGGACACCATAGAGAAAAATAAGGAAAGAAACATAATAGGATATGGAATTACAAATAATGTAAGACTAGAAGTTATGAAATATGAAGTAAACTATATATGATTATTAAATGAAAAACATTAAAATCTAAGCCATGAAAAAGGTATTTATAGGTTGTAAAAATTATGTCATGCATGAAATAAAGCATTACATGCCCATAGATAAGAATGTACCATAAAATAATGTAAATCTATAGAGAAATGAAAGAGGTAGATAACATGATACCATGTTATATTTTAATTTAATGAACTTGAAAGGAGAAACAATGAGATAACATATCCTTAGAAGAGGAAAAGGGAGTATAAGATAGTCCTTTAGTAGGGATAACTTTAAGAATCACCCTTTGGAAAAATGAATAAAATCTTTGCAAATCCAACATTATTTTAGTGGAGAAACATCAATTTGCATTGGCAATTTTTTTTCAAAATTTGAAAATTTTTAATTTTATTGGTGATTTTTTCTCCATCGTATGAAAATTTTGTAAAATCATGGTGAATCTTTAATTATTTCAAAATTTTTTGACCAAAAGTAAAATATCTAGAAATCATAAATTTATATCATACAAGATACAATAATCCTTTTTAATGACCATTAGATGATCCTAAATCAATGGTATAAATCATATTTTAGGGCTAAAAAGTTAAAGTACAAGTTTTAGAGAAAGATTCCATAGTATAATCTATTTCAGGCCAAAGATTGGAAGGGTAAAAAGTTCCTTAGAAAGTCTATAGGATAGAGACACTTGTCAAATATATGTACTTTACATATTGCCTGACTTAAAGTTTTACCATAGATTGGTGAATGTGACCATCTATTAAGACATGCCTCAAAAATTGTGGAAAAAAATATTTAATTTACCATGTGGAAAGATTAGAATCCATTGGTGAAGTCATCGTCAAAATTAAAATGATTATGTGTCATTATTGATAGTTGGTTTGAGCATGGGACCCAATTTTCATAAATTGTAAGTGACATGATCACCTCAAAAGTGAAAAAAAATTCACCAAATTTAGGGTCCTTGATGAGTGAGATTTGACATTTGGCAAATATTTTCTACTAAAGTAAACGATATCCTTTAGGATAGATATTTTATAACATGTCTAGTACAAAGATAAAGTTGCACATAGAAATATAAAAATCAAATCGATGTAAACATATTCCAAATAAAAAATACCTAAAAGGAGGGATATATTAAGCACACTAAAAAAAAACTACAAATGCACCACTTTTTAGAAAGGATATCAAATTATAGAAGACATGTGTCAAGGAGCTAAAATAGATCTCAAGAAAAGATGAACTTTACATCCCAATGAAGAGGGATGAAGTAAAAGACCTATTGTTTCACTAATGAACATATTATGGAGAATAACAAAGAATGACCTAAATAAGAAACATAAATTATAAGTGATTTTATGATGGAAGAATATATCTTTTGTATAATAAATCTTGTAATTTTCAACTTTATCATGAACATACAAGATGAATTCTATATAATCACAAAGTAAATATTCATTATTGTAGAAAAAAGGACATGGAAATCAAGAAATATAATTCTTTTGATAAATTTGATATTGTAATTTAGGCATAGTCATAAGGAAGAGGTAGACTCTTAATGCTAAGGCTTCTTGAGTATCATTAGAAGATAAGGTTGGAATTGGAAAAATAAGATGATGAGTAGGTCATGGATGAGGAAAACAAGGAGGAGTGTGAGAAGGGGAGACATAACCAAGGTTTGATTGAATGTGTTAGTGAGGAATGCGGAAATAAATCTTAATAACATGCTCCTAGATATAGATACCTAAATGCTTGTAACCTTGTTTGTTGATAATATTATATCCCATAGTGTAAGTAGTGTGAAGATAGTGTAAGTAGTGTGAAGGGCAGATGGAGAGAATGATTTATCTTAAGGGTGATGGGTAAATGTAGTATAAGAAGAAATGAAAGTAGGAGTTGTATTTCTAGGAGATTAAGGCTAAGATTTTGGAGAAGGTGAAAGAGATGGATTATTTAAGAATTAGTTATACCAGGTTCATGAACCATACTTTGAATCTACTAAAATGTAGAAGGGGTAAGAGGGGACTAATCATGGGTAGGATGAGGCATAAGATTAGGATAATTACTAACATAATCTATAATGCCATCCAAAAGATGAATGAAAATCATGCTTAAAAGTGTAATTATTATCTTTTTAAAATATGATTTATCAGTAAACCTTGTATTAGTCAGCCTCATAATAACATATGCAAGAAAAGCATGTAAAGACATGAACATCATGAATGAAAGAAAGATGCATAAACAATATATGCATAATAAAGAGATGCAAGTATATGATTTACCATAAAAATCATAATGCACCATAATAGTTTAGATAATTCCATTTGAAAAGTAAGATCAAAATACAATAGATAGCCAAATCTAACTCCAAAAATGGAAAATAAGAGAGATCAATGGATCTAACTCTAAAATAAAAAAAGTGAATATGTGTCAAGTTCATAAAAAGAAGGTATATACCCAATGCAAAATAACAATCCAAGAGGGGCCAAAGGGAAAAAATGTCAAGTTTTTTCTCCACCACTAGGAAAATTGGAGTAATAGAAATACAATTTCTAAGAGCTTCCTCTTAGGCTAGAACAAGTTGCTCAAAGATGCAAAAAAGTTGTCAAGATTGTGTAACTTTTTGAAAAGTTTCTTGACAACTTATTGGCAAAAAAGTTGCAAGAATGCAAGGAGGAGTTTGGTGGTTATTCCAACCACCTAAAACTTCTTTGGGAACTTTTAAAACCATCAATCAAACACATTTCTAGGGTTGAGAGTTGTATTGAGAAATTTTGTGCAATTGAATACACAATTTTCCAGTTTCATTTTAGATAGTTTTAAGAGTTTAATTTTCTTGTATAGAAAAATGGATTGAAACATTCAATCTAGTTTTGGATTTTTGTTTTTTGTGTTAGCACAATACTATTCTATTCAAGTTGCAAGTTTTTAAGTGCTCATCTAACTAGGTTTTTAAATTCTTTTCTAAGTATCATGTGTGTTGTTTTAGTTTGGTCTACCAAAGCAATAATGGCTTCCCCATGAGTTCCTACCATGAGCTCTTCATGGATTTAGGGGACATGGGAGTAGAGCCAATGTACATAATATATATAAGTTTTGGGGCCCTAGAAAGCATGGAAAGATTTCAAAAGTGACGCCCTAGGCAAGTTTTCTATACTTGGTTAGGTGATCACAAAATTGAGAGTTTTTGGGATTTGAAAGTGTTTGATACTTCAAACCAAGGGTTGAAGAATGAGGAAGGGAGAGTAGTTTCAACATATATTAGAGGAAAAGGTTTTATGATGAATTATGAAGGGGGAAATATCATACCCTAGCTAGACTAGTCACTATAGGTGGGAAAATCTTAAAAATAGGCATAAAAGTTGCTTTTTGGTGTATGGACATCTTGGAGATTTGGGATCCATAAAAAAATTGAGATTTTCCAAAAAGGTATTGTAATCTGGAGTTTTTTTTCTATCTTCTTTAGATAAAATTGAGACTAAAGCCCAAAAACTCAAGTTGGAGGGTTAATCCTAGTAGCCTTGTTTATGGAAGCTTTGGCTTATAAGTAAACAAATTGATGATAACTTGTAAGGTTGATGCCTAGAATTAAAAGGGAAGCTTGAAATCATTTTAAAGATTCCCTTACTCTACAAGGTGGAGGAAAATGGTTGGAAAAAGCTAGTGGAGAAGGTCAACAAGTGAGCTTGAAGACATTGTTGGATAAAGCATGAACTAAAAGTATTGGTGTATCTAAGTAGAGAATGTTTAGAGGATAATATAGAGATCCTCTAGTGGATTAGGCTATGAAAGGAACCCTAATAGGCTAAGAGAAATTCTAAGCTAGTCCTAAAGGAAGCTATGACTAAAAGAGAAACTAACCTAGTATTACATAAGAGTGGTATCAGAGCAAGAAGATAGGGATTTTTGGGTAGATGTTTTAGCTTGCAGAATTAGATGAAGAGTCAAATATGGTGACCAATGTATAATTTGACAAGTATATGGTTGAGTAGAAGGAGAAGAATAGAATCCTTGAGGAAGCTTTAGAAGAAATAAAGACCAAATTGGAAGAAGTTGTTGAGGTAGCTAAGAAGAAGGATCAAGAAGGTGAAAATAACACTAAGGGTAGGGAGAAGGTTGATGAAGAAGATCTTATCCCTAAAATTGACCCTCCTATAAATGAATATCCATTCCTAAAACCTATCAAATCCCTAGGTGGGAGGGCCTTAGAAGAAGTTCCTTTGTTTAGTGGGAAGATGGAACCTGAATTGGTGATGGAATGGGTTGAAGTAATGGAGAATCAATTTAAATGTGAAGGTGTGAGTGAAGCATAAAAAGTTAAAGTAGCCAAATATAGGTTGAGCCTATCATGGTGGAGGTACCTCCAAGAAGAGAGGTTAGAAGTGGGAAAGAAACCCATTGCAAATTGGAATTTCATGGTAACAAAAGTGAAGGACAAATAACTACCAAAGGACTATGAGGTTCAACTACAAAAGAATAGACAAAGTTTGAAGCTAGCAAGATACACTAAAGAGTTCCAAAAGTTGTGCCTAAGGTCAAGAGTGCAAGAAGATGAGGCCATTAAGGTAACTAGGAATTTAGGGAGTTATAAATGGAGCATACAAGAAGAGATCAATTTATGGACTCCTACAACAATCCACAAGTGTTTCTCACTTGCTTTGAAAGTGGGAGAGAAGAATAAAAAGAAGGTGGGCTCAAACTTTAGAGGAAGAGGTAAGGGAAGAGATGAAAGACATCAAAGCTATGGTGTAAGAGGATTAGACTATAGGTCACAAGGAGACAATAAGGTTACTAAACAACAAGAGAGGAGTTTAGGAAGAGGAGGTTTTAGCAGGGGTAGAGGCTCTAACCATAGTTAAAGAGGAAGGAGCAAAAATCAAGTGAGAGGTTCCTTCTTTGCCACCATAAAGTGCTATCATTTCCATTAGCTTGGAAACCCTAGATATAGGTTCCCTAAAAAGGCTTAGCTTCCCAAGGAAGAACAAAAAGGGTCAACTATGTACAAGACGAATCTAGTAGAAACAACAAGCACCCTAAGGTACACCTAGAATCAGAGGAAGGGGAGAATCTAATGATAAGGAGAATATTGATTAAGGAGCCAGTCAAAGAAGAACCAAGTCAGAGGAGAGAAATCTTTAAGATTAGATGAAAGATCATGGAAAATGTATGTAGAGTCATCATTGACTCAGGCTCAACTGATAATATATTTAGTGAAGAGGTAGTCAACAAGTTGAAGTTAAAAAGAATCCCCCATGCTAATCCATACAAGGTCACATGGCTCAATAATGGGCAACATATACTTGTTGGAGAACAAGCATGGGTGGAGTTCACTATACAAAAGTACAAGGGTAGAGTAATATGTGATATTATTTCCATGGATGCATGTCACCTTCTACTTGGAAGGCCATGTCAATTTGATAGTTAGGACATACATGATTGGACTAAAAATTTCTATTCATTCAAGAAGGATGGGGTAACTTTAAAGACCCAATCCTTACTAGAAGAAGGGTAGTTAAAGACCTCAAGATCAAGTGTACTCATGGTTGGTAAAAAAGAGTTCTTGGAGATATTAGATAAAGGAGATGGATTTGGGTTTGCATTGGTTTTAAAACCTAAAGATAGAATTGTTGCCAAGAAAATAGAGATACTAAATGAAGTGCAAGAGTTTCTTAAAGAGTATAACACCATTGTTAGTGATGGAAAACCTACCACCTTACATCCTAAGAGACTTGTGAGCCACTAGATAAAATTTATTTTAGGAGCTACCCTACCTAATAAATCTACCCATAAAATGACTCCTCAACAAAATGAGAAAATTGAAAAACAAATCCAAGAGCTCTTAAACCAATGCCTAATTAGAAAAAGAATTAGTCCATGTGCAATCCCTACTATTTTAGAACCCAAGAAAGGGGGAACTTGGATAGTTTGTATGAATTCTAGAGCCATCAATATGATCACATTTAGGTATAGGTTTCCAATGCCTAGAATTGAAGACCTAGTGGACTATTTAGGGGAAGCCAAGTATTTCACCAAGATAGACTTGAAAAGTGGTTTCCATCAAATCAAGATTAATGAAGGATATGAATGGAAAAAAACCTTTAAAACTATAAAAGGTTTATATGAGTGGCTTGTGATGCCATTTTTTTTTATAATCACTCGATTTCTTGCCAAGGAAACTAATACAAAGGCCAAACCCTTCAAAAAATACGAGGAAGCTAAGGCTAAGAATGGAAAAATGGACTAAAAGATTCAATCTAGTGTTAGATTTGTGTTTCTTGTGTTAGCACAATACTCTTCTATTCAAGTTACAAGTTCATAAGTGCTCATCTAACTAGGTTTTGAAATTCCTTTCTAAGTATCATATGTGTTATCAATATCAGTTCTTTTGGAATTTGATTGTGTCTGAAGTTTTTTGCATCAACGTTTCAGATCACACACAGTGATCCATCATCAAGATGAAAAGCAAGAGAAAATAAGTATTTTCTCTTGCTTTTCATCTTGATGATGGATCACTATGTGTGATCTGAAACGTTGATGCAAAAAACTTCAGACACAATCAAATTCTAGAAGAACTAATATTGATATTGCTAATGGATTGTGGAAATCAAATGACACTCATCATATGTGTTGTTTTAGTTTGGTCTGCCTAAGCAATAATGGCTCCCCCATGAGTTCCCATCATGAGTTCTTTATGGATTTAGGGGACATGGGAGTATATCCAATGTACATAGTGTATCTAAGTTTTAGAGCCCTAGAAAGCATATCAAGATTTTCAAAAATGATGCCGTATGCAAGTCTGCTATACATGGTTTGATGATCACAATATTGAGAGAGAGTTTTTGAGGTTTAAAAGTATTTGATACTTCAAACCAAGGGGTATAGGACACCGGGTTCACCAAAAGAGGTGAATATCCATAAATAAAGGGGATATAAATCCAAAATTAAAAAGAAAGAACACATCAATTTTACCAAATATTTAGGAGGAAAATGGATTCAATGAATTTCATAATGTCACAAGAGAAAGAGGGCTTCCAAACATAACTCTCAATATAACTCAAGTTAGATTAGAAATAATCAAAAGAATAAAGGGATGCTAATGATAAACCCAAATCAAATCAAGGAAGTATGAAAGACAATCTTCTTTTATGTAATATGAATTTGATTAAATATGTGTAAATATAAAATTGGTATTGATTTAATTGGTTAAATGAGGAGTGTAAGATAGGTTTAGGTGATAAATTTAAGAAATGAATACAATTAAGATATGGAAATAGGTCTAGACTAAAAGATGAAATAAATAATACATTTTTTTAGAATTCTTTTAGAATAACTGAGAGGGGGGGTGAATCAGTTATTCAAGGTCCAAATGCCCTATTAATACCTTTCTACTACTTTTAATGAATCCATACCATTTTTATTTGTTCAAACTTAAATCAATCATATTAGCAAATTACAGTAAATCAACATGCAACAATAAAACATTCAAGATCAGCACATGACACAATGATTTATGTGGAAACCCAATTTGGGAAAAACCACCAGTAACATGCTACTTGATTCTCACTCTTCTGAAGTGATGCCCTATTAAAGGCTTACAACACACTATTAAATGTGACCTTGTTAGAGGATTTCACCAAACTATTAGGAATGGGCCTGGTTAAAGGTCTTTAGAACATTCACTTGGAATGTTACCCTATTAAAGGATTTTTCTAATGGCTGTTAAACCAACCTAAGTCCATAGGATTTAGACTTATAGTTACAATTGCTATAAAGTAACAATAATGGTCTTTTGATTTGATATAACTTACAACATACTTTGCAAATTTTAGATCACACTTTCAGTTCAATCCTTATGCTTGGCTTTAATCTCTTTAGTTCTGACTGCTTTTCTTCCTCTCAAGCTTCGTCTCCTTGAGTCCTCTAACTCATTCTACCAATGCATTCATCTTTGTGGTCATCTATACAAATAGAATTTTTGTGCTATCTTCTCCTAGGCACATTCTTCAGCATTTCATGCTTTTATGCTTAACCACTGTCTCTCTTTCCTTCTATCCCCTCTCACTCTCCTTTTTTTTTATTAACTTATGTCTTCTTATATAGAAGTCTAATTTTCCTTTACCCCTCAATTCTCCCTCTTCAATTTTAGGGTTTCAAAATTGATTAGGTAGGATACAATGTATCTACCCCATATCTTGTTTTCTTCTTGAAACTTCACTAGTTGTATCTTTAAAAAGTTCTACATGGTGTTATGTGCCACCAACTCATCATTCTTATCTTCTTCTTAATTCACAGATTTCTAGATAACAACCTTGTCGGCTTAGATCTGGTGAATCTTTAATTTCCTAAATAATGCAGCAACTTAGCATTATTGAGTTACTAGTGCTCGGCACCTCTGTGTTACTCGACACCTATACCAGCTTGGCACTTGAACTTGCTTGGCACTTGAACTTACTCGACACTTGAACTTACTCAGTACTTGAACTTACTCGGTACTTCAACTTACTCAGCACTTCAACTTGCTCGGCACTTGAACTTACTCGGCACTTGATTCTACTCGGCACCACTCAGCATCTGAAGTTTACTCAGCATTAACTAAAACTTGCTTGGCTCTTACTAGCTTGCCCGACTCCTTCTCTCTAATGAACTTAGTTTGAGCTTTACAAAAGACTTAGTTAAAACCTTAAATCTTTGATATGTTTTAGTGTGCCCATTCTTTTTAGTATGTCATCAAATACATTCTTTCATCAACGGCTTAGCTGATCCTTGTACTTCATTCCAACATCATAACTTCAACCTTTCTCTAGGTATTTTAGTTACATCTTATTAATTGCCTCCACCTTGATAATCAACTAATTGAAAGTATTTGGATCACTAAAGCAATTGTCATCCCTGCAAGTAGCAAGTTTGACATCAATGAAAAAACAATGATTGAGGAAATTCTTTACTAGTTCTATATTTTATTCCAGCAATCTCCCTCAACTTTTCTTATAATTATTCCAATCATTTCCAACAATCTCCCTCTTTGCATTGATGGCAAACCAAATTGATCAAGTAATCAATTTAGTTACCACCAAGATTGTATATGTTGTCTTGCTGTATTTCACTACTGATCTCATATATCTCCCTCTTTCATATATATATATATCTCCCTCTTTCTTTGCGTTGATCAGTTTCCCTGCATATTTCTCCCTCTTTGACATAAATGCCAAAGATGTAGCATTTTTATCATGCAAAATATAAGCTTTGGCTTCTTGTTGTTTTTCTCCCTCTGTCACCATGCTTGTGACTGATTTGGAGTTTTTGTACCTGCTATCATCCTTTGCATCAATTTATTAATATTTCAATGATTTATTCCTGTTGATGCAAGGCAGCTTCCTTGTTGCTTTAAACTGCTTGGGTTAGGGGTATGACCCCCAATTTGCCTCTAAGATATTCATAGGCATCCTTGGGCAATGGTTTGGTGAAGATATCTGCAATTTGTTCCTTTGTGTGAATGTATTCCAACTTCACTTGTTTGTCTTCTACCAATTCTCTGACATAATGATACTTGATTGCGATATGCTTGGTTTTTGCATGCATCACTGGATTTTTGGATATGTTTATAGCACTTGTATTGTCACAATACAATATCACTAGTTTTGTTACTGCTTCTTTCATTCCATTCAATAGATGTGTGAGCCATACAATGTTTGTACAATTGACTGCAGTTGTCACATATTCTGATTCTGCAGTGGATTGGGATATACATGTTTGTTTCTTGCTAGTCCAGGTAACCAGCCTTTTGCCTAGAAATAATGCACCTCCACTTGTGCTTTTTCTGTCATCAATGTTTCCTCCCTAGTCTGCATCTGTATATGCATTGAGTTCAAGTTTTCCATTCTTTTTGTAGTATAGACCAAAGTCATTAGTTCCTTTGAGATATCTCATTATTCTTTTTACTGCTATGAGATGATTTTCTTTAGGATTAGCAGAAAACCTAGCCACTATTCCAACTACTAATGCTATGTCTGGTCTACTATGCACAATATATTGTAATTTTCCAATCATGGATCTGTACATTATTTGATTGACTTTAGTTGACTCATCATTTTTGGACAACTTATTTCCTATGGCCATTGGTGTGCTTACTAGTTTGGATTCCTCCAATACAAATGTTTTAAGAATTTCTTTGATGTACTTTGATTGTGTAAAAAATATTCCATGTTTAAGTTGGTGTACTTGCAATCCAACAAAAAATTTGATTTCTCCAAACATAGACATTTCAAATTCATGTTTCATTTTGTCAGGAAAGCTTTTGCAAAGTACTTCCTTACCACCAAATACTATTTCATCGACAAAAAAATTAGATATAATAATGTCTTTACCTTCTTCAGCTTTAATGTACATGTTGCTGTTATCATCAGTTCTTTCAAATCCAATTTGCACTAGATACTTGTGAAGTCTCTCATACCATGCTCTAGGTGCTTGTTTCAAACCATAGAGTGCTTTATGTAGCTTACACACCATATCCCTGTTGTTCTCATCAACAAATCCTTCTGGTTGTTCAATGTAGACTTCTTCTTCTAATATACCATTTAAGAAGGCTGATTTTACATCCATCTGATAGACTTTGAAATCTTTGTAGGCAGCATATGCAAGTAAAGTTCTTACTCCTTCCATTCTAGCAACAAGAGCGAATGTTTCTCCATAATCTATTCCTTCTTCTTGAGCATAACCCTTGCATACTAATCTGGCTTTATTTTTGGTAATCTCCCCATTCTCATCTAGTTTGTTTTTGAATACCCATTTTGTACCAATCACATTCTTGTCAGTTGGTCTGGGAACCAAACTCCAGGTTTTGTTTTTCCTTATTTGATTAATTTCTTCTTCCATAGCTTTATACCATTCATCATCCTGTAATGCACCATATACTATCTTGGGTTCAGATTTGTTGACCAGACATGTTTCATGTCTAAGTCTACTCCTTGTCATTGGTCTTGCATTTTTGTCACCAATTATCTATTCAGCAGGGTGATGTCCTTTTACATATTTGGATAGTCTTGGCTCTGTCCTTGTTTCCAAGTTTGATCTTTTGGATTCAGGATCACTATGCACTTCATTTTCAAGTTGTTCTTCATTATGTGTACTATCTTCAGAATCAGATTTTGCATTTTCTTCATTTTGTAACTCGGCTTCTGAATGCAACTTGGCATTCACTGGTTGTGAATCGGCTGAAACTGACACTTGTTGTTGATTTTCAATTTGATTGTCATCATCCTCATCAGCAGTCATTCCTTCATAAGAATATACAAAGGTTCTGTATTCTTCCATTTTCTTTACTTCTTCAGCTTGGACTTCTGTGTGCTCATCAAAATTTACATTTGCACTTTCCACAATTTTTTTAGTGTTAACATTCAAACACTTATATGCCTTACTTCTAGTGGAGTAACCAAGAAATATACCTTTATCACTTTTTGCATCAAATTTTCCATTTCTAGTATCCTTCAAGATAAAACATTTGCAACCAAATACTTTGAAATATTTTACATTGGGTGAGTAACCATACCATAATTCAAAAGATGTTGTATTTGTACCTTTCTTGACTTGTACTCGGTTCAGTGTATGAACAACTACACTTACAGCTTCTCTCCAGTATTTTAGAGCAACATTCTTTTCCATCATTAATGTTCTGGCACAGTCAATCATAGATTTGTTTCTTCTCTCAACAATTCCATTCCGTGGGGGAGTTTTAGGAGCTGACGTTTGTCTTTTGATTCCATTGTCATTACAGAATATCTCGAATTCATTTGATGTAAATTCACCACCTCTATTTGATCTTAGGCATTTCAGGCTTTTTCTAGTTTCCTTTTCAACTCTGGCCACATACCATTTAAACATTTGAAAAGCATCAAATTTTTGTTTTAAAAACATGACAGTCATCATCTTGGAATAGTCATCAACAAATAGCATTATGTATTTATCTCCTCTATAGCTTTGTATTTCCATTGGGCCACATAAGTCAGTATGAACTAACTCAAGTATCTCTTTAGATGTATAGTTCTTGCTTTTGAAACTTGACTTTTTCATCTTTCCTAGCTGACATTGTTTGCACATGATATTATCAGGCTTTTTCAATTTTGGTAGAGCTCTGACTTTCTTCATTTTACTGATGTTGACTAGATTATTAAAATTGACATGACATAATCTTCTATGCCATAACCATTCATCGTCAAATTTTGCAAATAGACAAGAAGCATCATCCATATCAAGGTAAAACAAATTACTCTTTGTTTGATCTCCTTTTCCTATTAGTTTACCATCAGTATCATAGATTTTTGCAGTTTTTTTTTCGAACTCCACTTTGCAACCTATGTTGCCTAACTGTGATACACTCAGTAAATTGTAGTTTAATCCTTCAACATAGTATGCATTATCACATGAAATCTGTTCTGTAAGCTTAATGGAACCTTTTCCTTTGATTTGACATGGAGCATCATTACCAAATCTAACACTATTTCCATCATACTGAGTAAAGTTGACAAACTTACTTTTGTCTCTTGTCATGTGATGTGAGCATCCACTGTCTATGATCCATCTATCATTCTTGTTTATACATGTCACCAGTGCTATGGCTTCTTCTTCATCAAATTGGTCCTTCATGGCTACATAAAAAACTTCATCATCATTGTCATCAGAATTTTCTTCAACAATATAACACTTCTTACCTTTTTCTTTGTAATCTCTTTTGTCATCATCTCTTCTGTTCTTGTATTTATTGCTTTCCTTGGAATCCTTTTTCTGTGGACATCTTGTAGCAATATGACCCACTTCATTGCAATTGAAATAGATGATAGGCATCTTACCTTTGAATTTTCCTTTGCCCCTGTGAAATCTTCTAGCGAGCAATGCTTCCAATTGTTCCACATCTTCCTCATCAGTGCTACTATCACTAGATACATACTTCATTTTTCTTCCTTTCTTTGATTTTACCTGTTCAGCATCTTTCTGTGATAACTTTTCCTTAAAAGCAGATCCAACATTTTTAGGTTTGTAGTTGTCAAAGTTAGATAACTCAAATGTTGTGAGTCTACCTATTATACCTTCAAAGCTTAGATTATTTCTTGGTATACATCTTAATTCTTGTATTGCTGATACTCTAATAGCATGGATAGGGAGCAAGGTTCTTAAGAAATTACTATTAACAGTATCCTCATCCAGTTGACCATTTAGGCATCTTATTGCACTTACCACTTCCTTTATTCTTGCACCACACTGAGTAGCATTCTCATTTTCCTCCATTTTCATGTTGTCAAACTTTCCTCTGAGACTTTCTCTTTTTTCTCTTTGTACATTATGATCTCCTCCATAGATGTTTGATAGTGCTTTCCACATTTTGAATGCAGTGTTACATCCTTTGATATCATCAAATTCAGCATAGCTAAGTGCAGATGCAATTTCTAGCATTGTCTGATTGTGTTCTTGTTTGTTTTTCATGTCTTCTGTAGTAGGAGCACCTGTTGGATCTACATGTTTAGTGAAAATTGAATTTTGGGCATAATCTCCTATGGATCCAAGATGTAGCTTCATCAAAGTTTTCGATGCAAAAAGTTGTCTTTGTTGAGCTTGGGAACTTCTCTTTTTGGCATTTTGATCTTTTCTGCTAGTAGTCCCTTTAAACTAAATCAGCAGTCAGGCTCTGATACCAATTGTTAGAATTATTTTAGAATAACTGAGAGGGGGGGTGAATTAGTTATTCAAGGTCCAAATGCCCTATTATTACCTTTCTACTACTTTTAATGAATCCATACCCTTTTTATTTGTTCAAACTTAAATCAATCATATTAGCAAATTACAGTAAATCAGCATGCAACGATAAAACATTCAAGATCAACACATGACAAAATGATTTACGTGGAAACCCAATTTGGGAAAAATCACTAGTAACATGCTACTTGATTCTCACTCTTCTGAAGTGATGCCCTGTTAAAAGCTTGTCCTGTTAAAGGCTTACAACACACTGTTAAATGTGACCTTGTTAGAGGATTTCACCAAACTATTAGGAATGGGCCTGGTTAAAGGTCTTTAGAACATTCATTTGGAATGTCACCTCGTTAAAGGATTTTTCTAATGGCTATTAAACCAACCTAAGTCCATAGGATTTAGACTTATAGTTACAATTGCTAGAAAGTAACAATAATTGTCTTTTGATCTGATATAACTTACAACATACTTTGCAGATTTCAAATCACACTTTCAGTTCAATCCTTATGCTTGGCTTTAATCTCTTTAGTTCTAACTGCTTGTCTTCCTCTCAAGCTTCGTCTCCTTGAGTCCTCTAACTCATTCTGCCAATGCATTCATCTTTGTGGTCATCTATACAAATAGAATTTTTGTGCTATCTTCTCCTAGGCACATTCTTTAGCATTTCATGCTTTTATGCTTGACCATTGTCTCTCTTTCCTTCTATCCCCTCTCACTCTCCTTTTTTTTTATTAACTTATGTCTTCTTATATAGAAGTCTGATTTGCCTTTACCGCTCAATTCTCCCTCTTCAATTTTAGGGTTTCAAAATTGATTAGGTAGGATACAATGTATCTACCCCATATCTTGTTTTCTTCTTGAAACTTCGCCAGTTGTATCTTAAAAACGTTCTACGTGGTGTTCTGTGCCACCAACTCATCATTCTTATCTTCTTTTTAATTCACAGATTTCTAGATAAAAACCTTGTCAGCTTAGATCTGGAAAATCTTTGATTTCCTAAATAATGCAGCAACTCGACATTATTGAGTTACTGGTGGTCGACACCTCTGTGTTACTCGGCACCTATACCAGCTCGGCACTTGAACTTGCTCGGCACTTGAACTTACTTGGCACTTGAACTTACTTGGTACTTGAACTTACTTGGTACTTGAACTTACTCGACACTTGAACTTGCTTGGCACTTGAACTTACTCGGCACTTGATTCTACTTGGCACCACTCGACATTAACTAGAAATTGCTCGGCTCTTACTAGCTTGCCCGACTCCTCTCTATTGAACTTAGTTTGAGCTTTACAAAAGACTTAGTTAAAAATTTAAATATTTGATATGTTTCAATGTGCCCATTCTTTGTAGTATGTCATCAAATACATTCTTTCATCAATGGCTTAGCTGATCCTTGTACTTCATTCCAACATCATAACTTCAACCTTTCTCTAGGTATTTTAGTTACATCTTATTAATTTCCTCCACCTTGACAATCAACTAATTGATAGTATTTGGATTGCTAAAGCAATTGTCATCCCTGTAAGTAGCAAGTTTGACATCAATGACAAAACAATGATTGAGGACATTCTTTACTAGTTCCATATTTTATTCCAACAATCTCCCTCAACTTTTCTTATAATTATTTCAATCATTTCCAACAAAGATGAAATAAGTAATACATTTATCATGTTTAAATATTATCCATGAGAGAACTTTTGACTACAGATTCATGATCACAATAGAAATCCCAAAAAATATATTTTTTTGTATGATCTTAGAAAGTTTTCAACCATTTCACTATGTTGTAGATTCTTTTCTATGAAGTCATCGTGTTTTTAGAATACTGTAGAAAATTTGACACATTCTTTAGAAATGGTTTGTGAATGTTTTTTATATTGGTAGTTACAATTTTAGTAACCTACTCCAATACACAAAGAATCTTGTTTTTATTTTATTTTGGGTGGATGATGGTTTGCCTTGGTCAAGCCGTAGATTGAGGAATCAAATGTGAAATTGAAATGTAAATATATTGATAAAGGAAATACAAATATTTATTAGGATTGAATATCTCAAATCAAAGATTCAATTATCTTTGTAGATGAAATTAAATTTGATATGTGATCAAGTATGCAAATGTAATAGCCTTGACTAAAAGAAACCATAAGTAATTAAAAGAAGCCAAAAAATCATGAATATGAATGTATGTAACATACCATGATGAAGGATGGAAGAAATTGAATTATTTGGAATGATGGACCTCCTTCTTAGAAGAAAAACTCCAATACCACCTTGAAGGAAGAATCTTGATTAAAGAAGGAAATGTTTGAAGTTGGATGCTTGAAGATGAATGCTTGAAGTTACTTGTATTCTTTTTCTTGGTTTCTTGAAGTGTGTGTGATGGATTATTTATAGATTGATGAAGGAGAATGAATTTCCCAAGCCTCCTTATATACTAGTTTTTGGGATAAAAAATAAATCAAGTTGACATAGAAGCAAGGTTTAAACAATCACCTCAAGCCCTACAATTAAATATCCTCATTGAAGAGGTTGACCTCTCCTAGAATAGGTAAAACAAGTCTATAATGAACCCCCAACCATTGCATGTAAATTGGAATAATAAGGGATATAACTGGATAACTAGGGATATCTATAATGTACATTTCTATCTAAAATGATTAAATCTAAATATTATGTCATCCAGGTGATAGTGGTATATATATTCTAGTAAGATAGCTCTCCCAAATGGATGATATACTATAGGATGTTTCTTGATATTATTATTTCTATATAGGACCTTGAATAGTACTTAAAAAAATAAAATGTCTATTATGATCTGTTGTAATCCCTTCTGTGCATGATGATCTTCCTGTACTTGATGATACTATCTAGAGTATTTGGATCTGGATGAGGAATATTGTGAATTTCTTATTATTGATGCAATGAATGCCAACTAGATATGTTATTTTGGAACAAAATATTAATCATTCAATGTTTATGTTGATAATGATCAATTTCTTTGATTAGTGCATCTATTTGACTATGATTTTGGTTGAACCCAACTAACTATCATGTCATATATTTTTTTCTTTTTTTCTTGGCATGTTTTTTGAATGATGGAAGGTATTAATATTCACTTTCATGAGAGATATAAATGGTGTCACACTCTTCCTTCCTTATCTCCTATTGATTTCCTATGTGTGTATATATATCTATATCTATATCTATCTATATAGATATATTGTTTTGATTGTTCAATAATGTGTGGTTGCAAGTACCATACATCAACTTGATCTATCTACATAGGTTTGAGCATGCCTCTAAAATTCTCAAAAGTTTTTTTTGTCGAGGTAGTACCAAGGTCCCAACAAGTAACTCCTTTTGCAATAGGTTTTCTATTTAGGTGGACCAATTGACTTTATTTGATTTTATTGACAAGGTGATCATACACTTTTTCTTTTTCTTTTATATGGATTTTTTGATTGTTTCACAATCTTCCCTATGTTATGTTTCAGGGTTTCATACTTTGTCATGATTTTAGCTTGACTTGACTTATTGGATATGGTTGACCTTGTTTGATCTTGTAATTTTTACTATGTGTTTTATATTTGAGTGTTATGGCATATTTGGATTATTATATTTAATTGAAGACATGTTATTTTATTCTATTTGAATATCACATATTATAGTAATTATAAATATGTAATAATATTAATGTTCTAACCTATTCATTCATAATCTATATATATATATATATATATATATATATATATTGTAATGTTCAACATTTGTGCACCTATAGGTGCAAAAATATATGTTTATATGTATATGTATGTATGTATGTATGTAAGTAATTAGATATGCATGATTATGGATATTGTTTATAGCATATATTTTGGGACTAAAGTATAGTATTTTTTTAATTGAATATTTCTCAATGTGAGATATGATATTCTTAGTTACTAATTACTAATAATTTATGAATATGTTACATATTATTTACATCTTCTATATCATATGTTATAAATATGTATACTAATTATTAATAAGTATTAATTATAGTTATAGTTATGTACTATATAACTTTGAGATAATAATTAGATCAGGTTACTTAATAATGCCCTTTAGTTATGAGTTAGTTGGGGATTGGTTACCTTTGGGAAATCTATTTATATGGTTTCTCTTTTATTATTTTGGGGGAATAGAGGTTGAAACCTTGAGGAGAGCTTGGTTTTACTTTTAATAAAGATTTTGGAGAAAATATTATGAATTGTAAGGGAGAATTTTTTAGCGTAGTTCTTTAAGGATTTATAAGTTTCTTTATTTTGGGAGAGAGGGTCATGTATGAAATTTTAAAACATTTGGAGTGGTATTTGTTACTATATAATTGATTCTTCTTCTTACATGGATATTTATGAAAGCGACAAGGGTTTGAAGGATGCATCTGAAGTTGGATCTGTCTTCATCTCTGATGTAGGAGCATCCAGAGGTATAAGGGCAATCTTGTGTCACCCAAAAAATGTAATTAGACTTAGTTTCTATTTCATGTCTTTACATTTTTGGATACCCATTTAGCTCAAATAAATGTTCCAACTCTCATAGTTCAACTATCAGTGCGTTTGAAAATCTCAAAAAAATAGGAGCATGTATTTGGGCCATCATTTTAGTAAACTAGAAGGTTTGAATTGGCCAGATGAATGTAATAATTATTTAGAGCATTCTAGAAAAAGAATCAGGTCAATAGGCCCCACAGTTTGAAAGTTATTACAGTTTTTCGAGTTTTGGAGACCTCTTAAGAATGCTTCAAAGTCAGGTTTGGGGCATTAAATGACCTTGAAAAGGGTTGAAAAATGGGGGATGAGCAAAGCTAGTTCAAAGTGCTATAGAGAGCTTTGAGAGCTTTCCAAAAATGTAAACGGTTCATCAATCGGAGCTACGGTTCAAAAGTTATGCCTCCCGGAAGTTCAGTTACCGTTTCTGGATTCTTCTAGATTTGCACCGACTTCTAATGTAGCTTTTGGAACCTTCTATTTCATTGGTGGATGCCTACTAGCACTTTCTAGAATTTACTCCTAGTCCTGAACCCTTCGGGGTCTATTTAAGGAGATTTATGGCATTGTAAAAGGCAGTTCAAAGTGGAGTTTGAGAGGAGGTGCTAAAAGGAGAAATATTCTCTAGATTTATGCTATTGTAAGCCCTTAGGGCATGTTCTGAAGTTTATTTTCTCTGTAATATTTGTACTAGCTTATTTTCTTAGTTAATATAATTTCCCTTTTCTGTTGTGTCCATTCTGTTCTTGGGTTGTGTCCCCATCAAGTGGTATCAGAGCGGGTTTTCCTGAGTGTGTAGATAGAGTGCCGACTGTGAGGCAGTCTGCACCAGGACTGTGTGGTTGTGGGTTCGAGTTAGAAGATGCCTCCATGAAGAGAGCATGGTAGAAGGGCTAGAGCTATTGATCCTGAGGAGGTTAGAGCCCTCCAGAGGCAGGTACAAGCATTGCAAGAGGAGCTTCGTAGAGGAGCAAATATTGTTGCAGGTGACAATAGTGAGGATGACAATGAAGAGGAAGTAATGGGACAAGAAGAGGAAGTTGACGAGGAAGTTCTGAATCCTATAGAGGAAAGGCTTTTTAGGGCCATTACTAAGTTTGGGAAAAGACCTACAATTGAAGTGGGTATATTTTCAGGAAATCTGAAACCAGATGAGTTGATCGATTGGATCAATGAACTGGAAGAATACTTTGAGTATGAGGATATAAGGGACCTAGATAGGGTTAAGTTTGCAAAGGCCAAAATGAAAGGACATGCCAAAATATGGTGGCAAGAGGTTCAAATGGAAAGACTTAGAAGAGGAAAGGAGAAGATCACAAGATGGGATCGCATGGTGGACAAATTGAAGAAGCAGTTCATTCCTATGGACTACGAGCTTGATCTGTTTAAGAAGATGCATGGGTTAAAGAAAGCAGGAAGATCAGTCCAAGAATATACAGAGGAGTTTTATCGACTCTTGATTAGAGCGGGGCATGCAGAAGCAAATAAGGAAAAGGTTGCTCATTATATCAGTGGGTTGCGACCTAGCATCCAGGAGGAATTAAGTCTAGTAAGAATGACTAGCATTGAAGAGGCATACTAGTTTGCCCTACGAGTTGAAGAGAAGCTGAATAAAAGGTTTGAAGGAAGACAAAGAGGGCACGATCAAGGAGGAAGGGGAAGTGGTAGATCATTTGGAGGCCGCAATGAAACCCAAAAGAAAAATGAAGATGTGGAAAAGGAAGAGGAGGCTTCCATGGTACCTATTTCCATTGCAATGAAGAAGGTCATCGTGCCTTTGAATGCCCTCAATGACAAGGAAGGACAGATAGGAGAGCTGAGGGCCAAGCTAGGGTTGCTCATGTGGATGAGGATGCACAATCATCACATTCAAAGGATGCAAAAAGAGGAGAGACCTTGTTAAATGAAAGTGTCCTACTAAGTGGTGAGAATGAACCAGGACAACGAAGGAGTTTTTTTCGTACCAGATGCAAGTGTGAGGATAAATGTTGTGACGTGATCATTGATGGTGGTAGCACTGATAACCTGGTATCAGAAGAGATGGTCTTTAAGCTAAAGCTCAAGAGGGAGAAACACCCCCAACCCTATCAGATTTCTTGGGTAAAAGATGATCATAAGGTACTAGTAAGTGAACAATGTTTAGTAAAATTCAAAATTGGGAGTTACCATGATGAAGTTCTTTGTGATGTTATTTCGATGGATGTTTTCCATCTATTGTTGGGTAGACCATGGCAGTTTGATAGACATGCAATACATGATGGACATGCAAACACATACTCTCTGACAAAGGATGGAGTTTGCCACAAATTGAAGCCCATGAAAAAGGAAGGTGAAAAGGTATGTAGCAGTGCTAGGATTTGTCTTGTTGATGGAAGGAAGTTTTTAGATGGCATGAAACATTAGCATATGTGCTATGCTTTGATTCCTAGGAAAGATAAAGAAGGTAGTAGTAAAATACCATTTGAAGTTTCAGATTTACTAGGGGAATTTGGAGATATTATCTCTGATAATGTTCTAGATGGATTGCCACCAATAAGGCAAATCAGTCATCAGATAGATCTGATTCCAGGAGCTAGTTTGCCTAACAAGGCTGCTCACAGGATGACTCCTACTGAAATAGAGGAGGTAAATAGACAGTTTTAGGAGTTGTTGAGGAAGGGCTTGATTTGAGAGAGCCTGAGTCCATGTGTAGTACCTGCAATACTTGTACCAAAGAAGGATGGAGAGTGGAGGATGTGTACAGATTCTCGAGCTATAAATAGGATAACCATCAAGTACCGGTTTCCTTTACCAAGGATGGATGATCTTATGGACTACTTGAGTGGAGCTTAGTACTTCACAAAGATAGATCTGAAGAGTGGCTATCATCAGATATGGATTTGAGAAGGAGATGAGTGGAAAATAGCCTTCAAGACCAAGGAGGGTCTTTATGAGTGGTTAGTCATGCCCTTTGGATTGACGAACGCCCCAAGCACCTTCATGTGGCTCATGAATGAGGTACTTAAGAAGTTCTTGGGAAAATTTGTTATTGTCTATTTGGATGATATTTTAATTTTTAGCAAGACTTTGGAAGAACATTTACTGCATATTCGTAGTGTCCTTGAAAGGCTAAGGGAAGAGAAACTGTTAATTAATCTAAAGAAGCGTGTCTTTGCAAAAAGGGAGTTAGTCTATTTGGGATTTTTTTATATCACCTAAAGGTCTCAAAATGGATCTAGAGAAGGTAAAAGCCATCTTGGAATGGCCTACTCCAAGGTCTGCTACTGAGGTAAGATCATTTCATGGTCTTGTTAGTTTTTACAGGAAGTTTGTTAAGAATTTTAGTGGCATATGTGCACCCCTAACTGATACAATAAGAGGGGATAGAAAAGAGTTCAAATGGACTGCAGCAGCTACGAGAAGTTTTGAATTGCTGAAGAAGAAGGTGACTGAACAGCCTATGTTGGCACTTTCAGATTTTAGAAAAGTATTCCAGGTGGATTGTGATGCTAGTGGTAGTGCTATTGGGGCTGTATTAAGCCAAGAAGGTAAGCCTATTGCATATTTTAGTGAAAAATTGAATGATGCAAAGAAGAAGTATTCTGTTTATGATCAAGAGTTCTATGCAATAGTTCAAGCCTTAAAGAAATGGAGGCATTATTTATTGCCAAAGGAATTTTTTTTGTATACTGATCATCAGGCATTACAGTACCTAAATAGCCAAGGTAAATTGAATCAGAGGCATATGAAGTGGGTAGAATTCTTGCAGAGTTATACATTTGTGTTGAAGCATAGAAGTGGAAAATCTAATAGGGTTGCAGATGCACTAAGTAGGAGACAGTTGTTGCTTACAACAATGCAGGTTGAAGTAGTTGGGTTTGATGAACTCAAGAATTTGTACCCCGAGGATCCTGATTTTGCTGAAGCATGGAAAGCTTGTAAAGAACTTGTTGCTGTAGATAGAACCAAGTGGTTAGACTATTTGATTCAGGATGGCATGTTGTTCAAAGGTAGTCAATTGTGCATTCCAAGGAGTTCCATGAGGGAAAATCTGATCAAGGAGAAACACAGTGGAGGGATGGCATGACATTTTGGTCAGGATAAGACCATTTCCATTCTTAGAGAACATTATTTTTGGCTTCAAATTACACAGGATGTGAAGAAGTTTTTATAGAGTTTCCAGGTTTGTCAAGTTGCCAAGGGGTTTAGTCAAAATACTGGCCTATATCAGCCATTTCCTATTCCATCAAGGCCATGGGAGGACATAAGTATGGATTTTGTTCTTGGATTGCCAAGGACACAAAGGGGTAATGACTCAGTATTCGTGGTGGTTGATAGGTTCTCCAAAATGGCACATTTCATTCCATGCCACAAAACTCATGATGTTGTCCATATTGCAGACTTGTTTTTCAAAGAGGTGGTAAGACTACATGGTCTTCCAAGGAGTATAGTTTTTGACAGAGATACTAAATTTTTGGGGTATTTTTGGAGGACATTGTGGAAGAAGTTGAGAACAGACTTGAAATTCAGTTCCACGCATCACCCATAGACTGATGGCCAAACAAAAGTGGTAAATAGAAGTCTAGGCAATTTGCTGAGATGTTTAGTTAGAGATAAGCCCAAGGGATGGGATTTGATTCTACCACAAGCAAAGTTTGCTTATAATAACTTTGTAAATAGGAGTACTGGAAAATCACCATTTCAAATTGTACATGGGAATAGCCCAAGGACTGCATCAGAATTGAGGAAGATAGAACAAGGGGAGAGGACAAGTGCTGAAGCTGAGGAATTTGTTGAATACATCAAGCGTCTACATGAGGAGGTTCAAGCACACATTATCAAGATGAATCAAGAGTATAAAGATAGGGCTGATCAAAGGAGAAGACATAAGGAATTCCAAGTAGGGGATCTAGTCATGGTGCACTTACGAAAAGAAAGATTTCCAGTTGGTACTTACAACAAGCTGAAAATGAAGAAATTCGGCCCCTACAAAGTTTTGAAGAAACATGACTCAGGAAATGCATATGAGGTGGAGCTGCCAGATGGTATTCACATTTCTCCCATTTTCAACATTGCAGATTTAACAGAGTATCATGATGATGGTGCAGATGAGGAGCTAGTTTTAGAGCCATGTCCAATTCCTGCTTCTAAGAAGGAGGAGATAGAAGACATTCTAGATCATCGTGTGGGTAGGAGTACCAGAAACAGGCAATATGAAGAGTATTTGGTCAAATGGAAAGGACGATCGATCGAGGACTCAACTTGGATTTCAGCAGTTGAGGTTTCCCATTTGGGATTTCCTCTACCATCCATAAAGTGACAGGGTCACTTTTCAATCTACCTTGGGTGTCTGATGCAGAAGCATCCAGAGATATAAGGGCAATCCTGTGTCACCCAAAAAATGTACTTAGACTTAGTTTTTGTTTCATGTCTTTACATTTTTGGATACCCATTTGGCTCAAATAAAGGTTCCAACTCTCATAGTTCAACTATCAGTGCGTTTGAAAATCTTGAAAAAATAGGAGCATGTATTTGGGCCATCATTTCAGTAAACTAGAAGGTGTGAATTGGCCAGATGAATGTAATCATGATTTAGAGCATTCCAAAAAAAGAATCAGGTCAATAGGCCCCATGGTTTGAAAGTTATTACAGTTTTTCAAGTTTTGGAGACCTCCTAAGAATGCTTCAAAGTTAGGTTTGGGGCATTAAATGACCTTGAAAAGGGTCAAAAATGGGGGATGAGCTAAGCTTGTCCATAGGGCTATAGAGCGCTTTGAGAGCTTTCTGAAAATGTAAACGGTTCGTCAATTGGAGCTACGGTTCAAAAGTTATGCCTCCCAAAAGTTCAGTTACCGTTTCTAGATTCTTCTAGATTTGCACCGACTTCTAACGTAGCTTCCAAAACCTTCTATTTCATCGGTGGATGCCTACTAGCACTTTCTAGAATGTACTCCTAGTCCTTAACCCTTCGGGGTCTATTTAAGGAGATTTATGGCATTGTAAAAGGCAGTTCGGAGTGGAGTTTGAGAGGAGGTGCTAAAAGGAGAAATATTCTCCAGATTTATGCTATTGTAAGCCCTTAGGGCATGTTTTGAAGTTTATTTTCTCTGTACTATTTGTACTAGCTTATTTTCTCAGTTAATATAATTTCCCTTTTCTGTTGTGTCCATTCTGTTCTTGGGTTGTGTCCCCATCAATCTCTTTGTCTCCTTCCTCCTTCTTTGGTTATATATTTGTAGGACATGAGATGTGGAGGGAACTTATTTATTGAATAATTTATCTAATAAAATATGGACCTATTTATATATTCTCATACTATATGATATATGTATATTTCATTTCTAGGGTTGTTTAAAAGATTTGAGTTCTTTTTGTGAAAATTTGCATGTATTTTCCTAGGATTTTTAACAACCTATTTTGGAGATATATTATTAAAATAGTCTAAACTACATCTAAGGTTTTTCTTGTTTTATTTTATGGAAGGTAAATTCAAATATCTAAAAAGGAATCTTTTAGCTCTTCCTTTTAGGGTTGAATTAATGTCCTATCATGTATATTTTTTCAAACTAAATTTGCCTATTTTGGGTTTCAACTTTTTAGTCAAGTTCATCTAAATAGTACATATTTTAAAGGTATTGTACAAAATTTGTTTTGATATAATATATTATCCTCTATATTATCTTTCATTTACAACTAGTTTGGTCTTTTTTTAAATGTTTGGTGATCACTACAATCGTTTTAATAAATGTAGGTTTGGACCCTAACTAGGGTTTTCTATTTTACAACATAGGTCATTAATTCAATGCACATTATTTAAAATTCATATAAATTTTATAAGACATGCATATACATTGTCTCTTCATTCTCACTAAATTTATTAGAGTAATTGTGTGATTTGTGAAAGATATGAGTTTTTGTTCATTGATGGTTTTTCTTGACATTTAGTAATTATTTGAAATAAATTAATTTTGAAAGTTTTTAAGTGTTAAGAGGGTTGTAGGTTACTAGAGGATTTAATGATCTTATTTTTGATTCATTTGAACCTTAAATATATAAGATATTGTTTTAATATCATGTATGAAATATTTTGATTCCTTTTCATGAGTTTTGAAGGCTAGATTAGGGTTTAGGGTTGTCTAGTGAACTAAGGACAACTAGAGGTTTCCTAAACCCAATCAATTGATGTTATGATATTAATATAAAATTTGTAGTCAATGTTATGTGTTTTTATATGATTAAAGGTAATTTTCTTAAGGGTAGGGTAAACTTGGTACCCTAGATGAGTCACTCACCATAGGTGCTAGGACCCAAAAGTTGTCATTGAAGGATCCTATGTATTAGAGACTAGGGCTCTGAGTAGGCTTGCTCTAAATGTGAGTTTTCAATCAAGTGGAACTATTAATTAAATAAATGGGTGATTTTTGTATTGTTTCATTATATTAATCAAGATATGAGATATTTTAGGAAAACTTGTGCTATTGGATTATTGGGACTATATGTCATCCCATATATAAGGCCCAAACCTGATAGAATGTCATTAGTTCAAGAGTTTGATCCTAATATTAAGGAATGTGTGATCAGGCTACATATTCATTATTAGTGTATTGAGACCATAAATGATTTTATATAAATCTTAGATTTGGTATGGTGGTAATGGCTTAGGAGGTTGATCCCAATATTTGAGGGGTATTTGATGACACTCACCAAGTTAGTACCCTAGAAGCCCTTACTTTTGATGTTTTTGTCTTTGGTAGTCTTTGATTTATTTTATTTGTATACTTATTTTTGAAAGGGATCTACCTTCTTAGGAATTTCCTATTTGTAACTTCTTATCAGGACCTTGGCTTCTATCTACTATCTTGGGGGTGTGGGCCTTTTAAGTTCCACATGGTTGTTTGGTAAATTTTATTGAGGTGTACTATTGGAAATTTAAGAGGAGTAACTAAGAGGGGAGGGGTGAATTAGTTACTACTAAAATAAATTCCATATCCCTTAGATGTTAGTTCAAAATAAAGTCTAAAAACTAAATACCATTGATGCTCGATAAACACACATAAAATGTTGTAACTTGATAAGCACTAATTATGAAAATCTTTAAATGTTATTTGTGAGGAACCTTACTTTAACTAAGTTGAAAACACATAAAGGAAAATAGCATGAACACATTTGACACCAAGATTTAACATGGAAACCCAATTTGGGAAAAACAACCAATTGCAACTAGTTACAGTTTTCACTCTTCTGAAGTGAGCCCAGTTAGGAGCCAACCCTATTAAAGGTTACAAAAAATTTTTTTAGGTGTGATCATATTAAAGGATTTAATCACCCTTTTAGGAGTGGCCTTGTTAGAGGCCTTAATAAAATTCAATAAAACTACCACCTTGTTAGAGGATTTACAAATAGCTACTAAGCCAACTCTGTTAAGAGATTTAGATCACTACTACAATGGTTAGAGTGTAACAATGGGATGACCTAATTTGAATGCAATTGATTTGCATATTAAAGATCTCTATTCTGGCTTGTACTTGATCCTTCTTGATCAAATATAGCTTTTCTACTCCACAAGGATATTCTACATATCCTTCAAATTAGCTTCCTTTCTTCATCATTAAATCTTCAATACATTTATAACATCTTCACACACACTTTGAATACATGACTTGACCTTATACTTATATCTTTCATATTGTCAAGTCAGCTCATATACAACTTAGAATAATTAATATTCATCACCTCAATCATCCAGTACTAATGGATAAATATATTAATTTTAATACACCAAAATAAGAAATTCCTTCATTATCCAACCTAGCTTGGTAGACACTAACTCATAAGTGATTTACTATGTTAACCAACAAAAACTCAATTAACACTGCATACTTGCAAATATCCTTAACATTGGTTCCATCCAAATTTTATTCATTGACTAAGTGAGCTTAGTTAACACTCATCTTGTATATACTTTCCTTTGATACTTGAGTGAACTTAGTAGATATTTCCTTTTGAACTAGGAAAACACAAGAACATTCGATAGACACAAAACTATCTTCATTGCCCAAGTGAGCTTGACATACACTGACTAATAATGATATGAAATTTTTGTAATAACAAAGACAATATGTAATTAATAAATTGTATCCAAAAATTTCCCTCTTTGGCATTGATCGAAACACAACATTGTTGACATTCTAGTCATGTTTGTTATTAGTGACATACACTTATTCAGATTGTAAGTTCATACCAAGCATATTGTATAGTTAGCAGTGTTAAACAAGCATTTCAATTGTTACAAAGTTCTATAGTTGCTACTAAGTCCTATGGATATATTTTAATTTACACTAAGTAGTTACTATAGAGGTGATGATCACTAGTGTAAACCAAGCATCTCAGTGTATGTCAAGTTTACTAGTGCAAACTAAGTTGTGTAGTGTTTACCAAGTTCATAGTTGATGTGATGAGAGTCTAGTGTTAACTGAGCTAATCAATGTTAACCAAGAGACTTAGTTTATATTGAGATTGAGGCGATAGTGTTGACCAAGCTATAGAGTAAGAATCAAGCGATTCAATTTATATGCCAAGTTTCATAGCATTCACTAAGTCACTAGTGTAGATATAGTTTAAGACTACTTGGAAGTGATCAGTATAGACTAAGCTTCTATGTCTACCGAGTGCATGATGATGTTGAGCATTGACACTAGATGTTGAGCATCAGAACCTTACCGAGTTAGTTTTCAAAACTCAATTTTCTATACTTTGGATGAATTTGTAATATTTGTGTAAACTTGTATTGTGGCCAACTTTGTAATTATGTAATTGGATATATATATATATATATATATATATAATGTATTGTATCACATCCAAATCATCATGGAGAAGTAATGTAATCATCAAAGAAGAGTAGAAGAATGAATTACAAGGGCTACAATAGTATAAGGAGCAAAAAAGATTCATCTATCATAGAAGGTGATTTGTACACTCAAAGGAATCTCATTCAACAAACCAAGTTGCAGATCAGAGATCAACTATTGCCTCATCCTAATAGGTGGATAAGAAAAATCCTTTAACAAGGTAGACCTAATAATCTTATGTAAATCTCTTTACCAAGTGCATACTTCATTGTATGTTTGTAAATCCTTTTGCAAGGCGGACCTAGCAGTCCTTATTGCTCTTGATAGGATAGATCATTAGAAGTGATGATTGTAAGCCTTAATAGGAAAACTTTATACTACAGTACTAAAGCTTGTGGGTATCATTCTCACCCCAATTTTACTTTCTGTTTGGAAGGTTTTTGCGTCACCAAATCTTGTGTTAAAGTGTTGTGTATGCTATCATGTTTTTAGTTTCTCATGCATGTAGTTAGATTAGAATTCAAGTAAAGGATAAATTTCTAATCAAGGATAAAGTATTATAAAAGTTTTAGAAGTTACTAATTCACCCCTCCCCTCTCAGTAATTTAGCCTGTCATAATATTTTCAACAATTGGTATCAGAGAATTGTGGTTCTCAGTGAAAAGTTTAACAGCTTGAGCAAAGATCAAAGGCAATGGAGGTATATAGACTTGACAAGACTATTTACAATGAGAAGCTAGATTTGGAATTGGCCATTGGAAAACTCAAGAATGAAAAAAAGAAACTTTACCAATCCCTAAAAAGTAGAAAATATCTTGCAATCTAGATGAATGATTCACTTTACATTGAAGAAAGAATTGAAGACATCCTTTCAAACAATTTAGATAAAGTTGATAAAGTAATCAAAGAACTATTGGAAAAGAATAGTACTCTTCAAGAAGAAGTAAGAAAACTAAGAAGAGAGCAAGAAATTTAGTCAGTAAGATTGTGTGAAGTCATGGAAGAGAAAAACATGATAAGAGAAGAGATAGAAGGAAAAAACAATGAAATTCAACACCTATCCCTTTAGCAAGAAGATTTCATTGATCAACTCACAAAAAAAAATGAAGAAATCATGAACCTAAGATCAAAAAATGAAACATTGCAAAATGATCTAAACATTGAAAGATAAACCAATGAAAGAATGATGAATTCTTCCAAGTAGACATGAATTAGTTGAATGAGAAAAGTCATTTCAGAAAAAAAGGAAAAGTGGAAATTAGATACATAGAAGAAGGTGAATCGTCTAGGCAAGGAGCTCAAAGGAATAAAAACCCTACTTGTAGTCACTATGGTAAGATAGGTCATACTTCAAACAAATGTTGGAGCAATGAGAAAGCAAAATTTAACGAAAAATTCTATAATTGTAATTAGCATGGTCATAGAGAAAATGAATGCAATGAGAAACAAAGATTTGAAGGCAAATGTCACAAATATAAGAAGCATGGACACAAGTCATCAGAATGCAAAACCAAGATATTGAATCTAGTAGAACAAATTGTGAAAGCTATATTTGGTTGGGACTACAACACTTGGTTTAGATGTCATTGTTGTGGAGAATTTGGACATGTTGGAATGTGTAGTGCCTCTCCCATTTGATTTCTATGAGTCATCCTTACGAATGCATCCTTGTTGATCTTTTGTTGTGATGGATCATGATTGTGACCATGAGTGGTCTACACCATCTAGGTGTTTGGATTTATGTTTTTGTATTAGTTGCTTTGATTATGATTTGACTGAATTATGAGATTATGTTATGATTTATGGTTCATTGAGGTTTGTGCCAGTGCTTACCAGAATCAATGTGGTAACATGAGGTTGTTCCATGATTACCTTGAGATGTGTGTAGAGATTGCACTATGTAGTATTACCATGCTACACTGGACTGGGTTCCTGTAGCAGTCGTTAGTAATGTTTATGACTGTGGTTGTTTATGTGTTTTAAATGCCTTTTTAATGCAGAGTAATCAACCTTTATTAAATGCTTAAATGATTAGAAATGTATTATCCAGTTAGATTATTTAGTTATGTGTTGCAGACATTTACCTTGTTGTATTTTGATCTGAGAGATATGTGTTACTTATGTTATGTGATAGATTTAATACTATGATTATTTACTTCATTCTTGCATTGTTATGCTTTATGCGAATGTGAGTGATGTAAATAGATTATTTTAATATAATTAAATAAATGGTTAAATTACATGATTTAATGCATTGATCATGTTGTTTAGTGTGCAGGATTTATATCCCTGGCAGTGGCACATGGAGTTAGTGATTCAACCTTTCATATTTCACCAATGTTATCCTTATATGGTTGACGTATCCTTAATTAAATGTTTAATTTAAACCTTTAAGTGATTATTAAATTTGAACTCATTTGCATTATGTGATTAGACTAGTGAGCATGTCTATGCATTTAGAGTTTTGTATTGTCGCAAAAGTTGTTAAGGAGATTTATATGTTTTTGGCTTTTTGGGCTTTTAATTGATTTATTTTAATTTTTGGCAGCTTTTCCATAGATGAATTCCTATTTATCGAAATAGCCTATTTTGGTTTGGGTTAATTGGGGGTTTAACTAGGTTGGTCGGTTATTTTCACAATTGATTATTCACTTGAAAAGTGAATAAATATCCAAAAAGGAATTTAATTCTTCACTTCTCACTTTTGAATTAGAAAGTTGGAGAGTAAAACCCAAATTCCTCTTCATGAGAAATTACTATTTTGTTCATTGTGGGAGCTACGGGCATGGGATCATCACGAGGTTGAGCTTGTTGGATCTAGCTCGGGGAAACCTTGGATTGCTGCAATTTTTGGCCAATTCTACTGGTATTTTATTTTTTGGTTCAGATTCCCATTTTGCCCTTTTGGCTGTGAGGTAGGGCTTTTCATTTTATTGTTTCTGCTTCTATTTTTGGTAGCCATTTGTTTGGAGGCTGAGAACTAGTGTTGCTCTTCATTTTTGTATCCTTGTTCTACCCAGTTGGGTGGGTATGAACATTTCTCTATTTTTTGGGATGAGGGTTTGGGATTTTGCACTATTATGCTGGCTATTTTTGCATACAATGTCTGATTCCATTTATTTTTGGATTTTTGGGGTTTTTGTACCCAAATGTCAAATGGGTTTTAATTTTGGAAGTTTTCTAAATTTTTGAGGTTTTTACCTAATTTTGCATGTTGCCTTTTTTTCTCAAGTTTTCTTGGCAGCACATGGGTCATGGGCTTGAATGATCCGTTTGGACATTAGTCAGACCATTATTGCACTTTTTGTTGCATTGGGATGCATGTCGCATTTGTACTCCCAACTTTGTGTTCGGTTGAGTGATTTTCATACCTGTTGTTATGGTTTCTTTTGGACCTTTGCTTTTGTTTCATGGACACTAGGATTCGTGTAGAATCCATACTCTCAGTTTGAGGCCAGTGGAGTGAGTTCATGACTTTTGATCTTGTTCAATCATTTGGATTTGTGTAGAATCCATACTTCTAGATTGAGGTCGGTTGAGTGATTTCATGATGTATGGTTAATTTTGTTGGCTTTGGGATTCATGTAGAATCTATCCTTCCCATGTTACTTTTGATTGGGTTTTTTTTCTTTGCATTGTGTTCTCATCTTTTCCTTGTGTTTTGATCTTCATGATGGTGGTGTACCACAGACAAGTATGTGTGCATACATTTTTCGGGTGATTTGTGAGGCTCGATCTTCTATGGTACTTCTAGAAGTTATGACCATTGGAGTTGGGATGGGAGTATGCATGCCCATAGAAACTTGTCGTAGGATGAGCATGGGTAGGGTAGGGTAGCATATGGAGGGGATTTCTATCGTGCATCTTGGTGACCTCAGTCCCATAGGGTTGGTGGAGGATAGGAAGTTTTAAATAAGTGATAACTAAATAAAATGTGTGAATGGTAATAAAACTTAAAGATAATAAAATGCAGTGCTGAGCCATTCTATTGAGGGATGCAGAATCCGCATGATCCAAGCTTGGGATTTTCAATGCCAAGTGACTCTACATGATGTCAGCCCCTACTTAGTAGCCTATTGAGTGTCTAACCAGGACCTATACTCCTTGCATTATCTTAGGTTCTTGGTTACAGCCATCATACTGTTTGGCGTGAGTGTTAGCCATGGATGTTGTTTTTATGTGTGTGTGGTTGGATCTTTATCTCCATTAGCATGGTGGATGTGGACCTATGGGTGCCACATGGTTGGGAGGCTTAGCTACCTTCACCACTGCTAGGGACCAATGTATAGAGATGGTCTTATCCTAGTGCGACCATTGTTGGATGTTTTCACTTGATGCTTTGGGTTTTAGAGTATGCTTTCTTGTGATTTATGCTTTCATTGGAATGCTTGGATATCATGTTTAGATGACATTATTTTATTTGATGCATTCCTATATTATGATATTTATCATATGCCTAGATGATGTGAATTGTTGTATTAGATTATCTATTTCTTATTGGTTTAGCATGTTAGATTTCCTTATTACAATGTCCAATATGCAATAGGTGATGTTATCTATTTGTAGGATTATCTTATGCTTTGCTACTAGCATGTTAGATTTCCTTATGCTTATATTGTAGCATGTTTAGTAGTAACATCCCTATTATGACAGTATTGATGATCATATCGGTGGCTTGGGATGTTACGTGCGGGGGATGGCTAGGACCCACGATGGTCTTATGATGCTATTGACAGTTGGGAGGAATCGCGTACATAGTTTGATTGTTTTATTATTGTGATGTTTTTTCTATTCAATGTGATGTTGCATTCAGTATGTTCATTACTATTATGGTTTAGATGGATAGATGTTCCTCTTCTATTGTTGATTATGCTTTCGAGTGTTCATTCCTCGATTTACATAGATCTGGTACTCCCCAGTGTGGAGATTTCCATGTTTTTATGCTTTTTATTTGCATTATGTTGTCACACTGATTTTTTTTTCTTATGTGGAAAGGTAGTTCTTTGCGTGAAGCCATGCAAGTCCTCGTGTGAGAATGCAAGTCCTCGCATGAGAGTGCAAGTCTTCATGCGAGAGTGCAAGTCCTCGAGCAATGCACAATGAGTCCTCGTGCAAAACCATGCACTTTCTCATGCACAGTGGTGCACTTTCTTGTGTGAAACTCGAGACCAGTGTACTTTCTCACATGAGAAATAAGGGCTATCTAGTCTTGTTAGAAAAAAGTTCAAAAGTTGGTTTTGGACACCCTTTTGGGTTTTACACCTTCCTTGTTCAAAAAAGATTTCCCCAGGGGTTTAAAATATATCTTTATTCCTTATACTTAATATATATTTTAATATATGTGACAAATCTTTTGAGATAGGTTTCAGACCTCTCCGAGATGAGATAAAGATTCTATGGAATTTTCGGGCTTCAAAAATCTAGACTTAGCCAATTTTCAGGGCTTCAAGATTTCAGGCTTAGCCAAATTTTAAGATTTTGCATTTTACCCCAGCTTGGTGTTTTTTTGATGAGTGGTCATTTCTTTGAGGCCTCATCATGTGCGTGGTCATTGTTGGCTTTTGTTTGCATGTGTCAGTTTGGTAGTGATGTTCAAAGATTTGTTGGTTGCTGGGGTTGTGGTGAAGTCTTCTATTGCGATCTTTGTGATCCCTATATGATGTTGTCATGTGCATTCATACTTGTAAAAAAAATTGTTGCTTGTATTTCATCCTTGTTTCAAAAGATCTCTAGGCAGGGCATTACAGAATGAATTATGTAAAGCATCACATGAGGAAAAAAGATACTACCAAAAGATGTTTCATTTTTATAGAACTTGGTCATCTCTCCAAGAACTATATGAATACTCAAAGGATTGAAGATGAAAAGAAGGTAAAAGTTGATAACATTAGAAAAAAAATGAGACAACAATGTGTTCCAAGATCTACTAAGAATGCAAGTCCAAGCAATGATGACCAAGTCACTCAAGAATTGGGTGACTCCACCATTTCCACTTAATTCCTTAGAAGAAAACTAGAACTAGGTTACTAAAGAAGACATCTAAGACAATTCCAATTGATAGGAAAAAAGATCCATATTAAAATTCAAGATGCAAAGGGATAACTAAGTAAAGAGGTACCGATTACTACCAAGTTACCTTCCTTACTGAGCAAGGTCAAGTCATAGACTCTACTGAGTGAGGTCAAGAGTAACTAAGTCTTATGTGGTTACCGAGTCATGAGAGACTCCACTAAGTAATCAATGCAAGTGAGGTAGATGATAGTCTATCAATTTGATCTAACATTTGTAATAAGCATTTATGGAAAATTTTGATAAATGGAATGAAATTGAAGTCATTTTCCACTATGAATTTTTGAGAGAAAATTGTGTAGAGCAATCTTCAAGAGAATTCAAGTGATTTGAGTGAATTGTTACCAATTTTTTTTGAATTATCTCAAACCCTACCAAGTGAAGATGGTAGCTACTAGTAGAAAAATGAAATGAGGTTCAGATATGTTGGTTCATGGTGTAGAGTGGAAGGCACCAAATTTCAAACTCACTCCTACAATTGCTAAAACCCTAGATCTGAGTGGAGCGCAGTCTCAAATCCCTCCTAAGGTACTGTAGATTAACAATATCTATTCTTATATCAAATGTGCAATTTAGGATATTGGTACACTAGATATGGATGAAACCCTAGAAAACTATGTGTTAATGGTGTGTTGAAACCTAAGAATCAACATCTCAAGGCTAAAGGTTAACTCATATTCCTCACATGCCACAAGATTTCCAAGTGAAATGGATTAGGTTTATCCTCAGTCATGTGCACAATGGTCAGTTGTGGTTGGAGCAACCAACTTTTTTCACAAAGAAGATGATCCACAGGATCACCTATCTCCCAATGTTGGAAAAAGCTAAAATGACTAAAACCCTAGGCTGGGTTGAATTGGAGAAGAAAACCCTAGCCAAGTGGGATGGAAGGGGGATGAAAATAAGTAGTGTCACTAATATGGGATTGAAGTTCAATATTCATGTCATTGTACACAAAATCTATATTTTGAGTAGGTTGAGCAATATATCATGTGAAGTAGTTGACCTGGCATACAAGGCAGTCAAGAATAACCTTTCTCTTGACCTTGTTGAGATACTATTGAATCAATTCAACAAAAACATGGAGAGCATCAGGACATCAAAGAACAATCCATGTAAGTTGGGCTCACTATTGAAATGTATATTTTTCTATGTTTAGAAATTATTTCCATCAAAAGGTACTATTGTTTAGAGAAAAGATGTGCTAGTACTCTATCAGATTAATGAATACATTGCTAAGATGGGAGAAAATTATACTAGTATCACGGAAAATTATTTTGATGCATTCAGGAAGAAAATGAATAGTAGATTTTGAATCACCAAGAAACTAGTTGAGGATTATAAATATAATGTTTATTTTATGGTGGACAGTGATAAGGTATACATTCAGACAGTTAGGCCTAGAATTTTATGGGTGAGACCTCTAGGATATGAGGTAAATATTGATGAAACAAAGGATATAATTGAGGCAATGATAAATGAACTAGTTGATCTTGAAGTAACTTATTTTGGCACATGTGATGAGGCTAAGGCTATAATTGAATTGGAGATAAAGCTTCCTTAGGTGATTAACAAAGGCAAGAAGAGGATTGCCAAGTTGAAAAAAAGTTCTACCCTCCAGTTAACTAAGGGAAAATGTGAAGATGAAGAAGTAGAGGATGAAGAATTAGAGGAAGAGAAGCCAGTAAAGAAAAAGGGTAAGGTAATCAATACCAAGCCTATCAAAACATCCACTATAGTGTTCACCAGGTGATCCTCCAAGAAGAAAGAAAATAAAGAAGGATGAGACATAATTTTCAAGAGGTCTCCACCTACATTTGAGGAGAGAATGAAAGTATTTGAATCAAGTTTAGGAATAATAAACTTCAAAGCATTGAAATATGAGATCAAAAAAACTAATGAGTAGAAGTATATTGAAGATATATTGATATCTAAGATGGGTAAGTGGAAGTACTCACCTGATCAACTCACTCACCAGATTCTAGATGCATTAATGGTTAAAATCAAGCCAAGATGGGAACAAGCAATAAAAAATGAAAAATATATTTATGAGCAGACATTGAGACATCTTATGCCAAATTTTAATGATAAGGAATTGAAAGAATATTTAAAGAAAAATGAAGAAAAATTAACTTTAAGATTCAATACTTATCTTATTTTATTGAATGCAATAGAGCATTTTGTGAAGAATTCAACAAATACATGAAAGAATGTCTATCTTCTTCACAAACTGAGTAATTTTCTAGTTAGTATAAGTGACAAGGATGATGATGATGATTAAGAAAAATATAAAGAGAATGATGATGAAGAAGTAAGTCATTTTGATAATATTGATGATGAAGAGGAACAGGAGCAGGAGGCTATTGAGGAAGATGCACAAGATGTTGAGGAAACTAACCCAATTAAGATTGTTGTAGTGGTTATAGCCTCACTTCCTCATTCTTCTATAAAAATATTGATAACATCAAGCATAGTGACAATCTTAGTAGGATTGATTGTGACTAGCACTACATGCACAAGCATTCAATCAATCTTTTCACCAGTCCAACTCAACACATGATTGACTAAAGTACCAAGCACTTCATCTATCAAGCTACAAGTTATACCCAATATGTCAATTTTGGCTACAACATGTATTTTTACTAGTATTTCAATAATAAGTGTAGTATCCATTTTTGCAATGAGTCCTACTATTTCAACTATTATTTCCATTCCTAGTACACAAGCAATAAGTGAAAGGATAGTTGAGACCAAGCCTTAACTGAGCACAAATCTTTTGGGTAAAGGTAAAGAAAAGGAAGAGGATATAGATCTTGATAAGGATATTATCATTCCCAAATGGGACATTATCTAACTCCAAATTAGATGCAAACCTTTGGTGGACTTCCACAAAAGAAATCCAACCAGCAAAGGCTAAGAGAAGAAAGGAATAGGGACTTCAAGATCATTGCGGATACAAAGAACATTCTAATAGAGGCTATAGGCATCGAGGTTGATACTTCTCAACCAATTTTGTATCAGTTGGTAGAGGTAGTCCAAAAATAAAATGAAGATTTGAATGGAAAATATAAATTATTATAGAGAGGTGACAAAAAGTTTGAGAATAAAATTTTAGAACTTATTGCTCAATAGATTGTCATTCACCAAGTAGAGTTATCTACTATTTTGGGTTCTCTAGAAACCTCTTGCATTAATGTATCATTACTTTTTGGAAAATTATGTGATATTTAAATTTTCACAAAAGAAATAAAAGAATTTTTTTCTAAAATTGATGAAGATTTGAAGGCAAGTGCACAACAGTTGCAACTTGATTTGAGTTCTAGCTCTTCTCACTTCAACAAAATCATATTTCTGATAGATATGCAGGTAGAACTACTCAAAGAAGAAGAAAGAATCAGATCTACAATAATAGATATCTAGAATATGGTTCTCCCTAACATGGATGCCCTACAAAAGTATATTGCATACTCAAAAATTCTCATCCATGATAATAATTTCTCTATTGTAGACCACATGATTGAATTGTTAGCAGAAGTGCAAGTTGCTTTGCACACATGCAGGGTCTTGTAAGAGAACTAGGACAAGAATTTGGCACTCATACTGAAGGTACATTTAAAATTCTTGTCTCATTTTGACATTACTATGTAAATACATATAGTATAAATCTTTGGCATTAATTTCAAAAATGGGGAGAAGCTATAAGGAGATATAAGAAGATGAGAAAATTTTGAAAGAAAATTACAAATTGTAGAGAAAATGTATATTATATGTATAGTATATAATATATTATGTATTTGGGGGGGGGGGGGGGGGTGGGGCAGGGGGGGAGGTTGGGGGGGGGGGGGGGGATGGGGAATTACCATGTACATAAATGTATCCTTTACAAAGATAATTTTGAAAAATCTCAAAAATAGTATACTCTACCGAGTTGGAGACATAAGGTGATGGATAATTTAGTTTTGATTGATAAGTGTTTTTGTCACTAATGCTAAAGGGGGAGATTTTTGACATTCTACTCATATTTTTTATTAGTGACATAGACTTATTTAGATTGTAAGTTCATACTAAGCATATTGTACAATTAACAATGTTAACTGAGCATTTTAGTTGTTACTATGTTCTACAGTTGCTGCTGATTCATATGAATAGATTTTAGTTTGCACTAAGTAGTTACTACAGAGGTGATGATAGCAATGTAAATTGAGCATCTTAGTGTATGCCAAGTTTACTAGTGCAAATTGAGTTGTGTAGTACTTACCAAGTTTGAAATTGATGTGATGAGAGTTTAGTGTTAATTGAGCTACTCAGTGTTAACCAAGAGACTTAGTTTATACCAAGCTAGAGGTGATAGTGTTGACTGAGCTATATATCAAGAATCAAGTGATTCAATTTATATGCCAAGTTTCATAGTATTCACAAACTCACCATTGTAGACCAAGTTCAAGACTACTTGGAAGTGATCAGTATGGACTGAGCTTCTACATCTACCAAGTGCATGATGATGCCAAGCATTGACATTAGATACCAAGTATCATAAACTCATCAAGTTAATTTTCAGAATCTGAGTTTCTACACTTTGGATGACTTTGTAATATTTTTGTAAACTTGTATTGTGGCTAACTTTGTAATTATGTAATTGAATTGATATATATGTAATGTATTGTATCACATCTAAATCATCATGGAGAAATAATGTAATCATCAAAGAAGAGTAGGAGAGTGAATTACAAAGGCTAAAATAGTATAAGGAGTAGTAAAGATTCATCTATTGTAGAAGGTGATTTTTATAGTCAAAGTAATCTAATTCAACAAACCAAATTATAGATAAAAAATTAGCTACTATTTCATCCTAATAAGTAGATTAATCAAATCCTTTAACAAGATAGACCTAAAAGTCTTATGTAAATATCTTTACCAAGTGCATACTTCATTGTATGTTTGCAAATCCTTTTGCAAGGTGGACCTAGTAGTCCTTATTTCTCATAACAAGGTAGATCATCAAAATTGATCATTGTAAGCCTTAATAGTCAAGCTTTATAATCTAGTACTAAAGCTTGTGGGTATCATCCCCGCCCTAGTTTTTCTTTCTATTTGGAAGGTTTTTGGGTCACCAAATCTTTTCTTAAAGTGTTGTGTATTCTTTCATATTTTTAAATTCTCAAGCATGTAGTTAGATCAATATTAATATAAAGGCTAAATTTCTAATCAAGGATAAAGTATTATAAAAGTTTTAGAAGTTACTGATTCACCCCTCCCCTCTTAGTAACTTAGCCTATCATAATATTTCCAAAAAACATGTCATAACACAATGAAATTTTGGAACAAAATAAAGTAAGGAACATATTCTTAGTTTCATTTTGATGAACTCCTTTTGTTAGTGTGAGCTCTTCTTTTCACTGGTTTCTCTCTCTATCTACAACAACTTCTGCCAAGTTCATTCACAGATAATTCTTCATAAAGTTTTTATGATAGAAAACTTCTCCCTCTTACAACAATCATTTTCTTCTTTGGAATGACAAAAATTTCTATGAGATATGATATTAAACTTCTCCCTCTTTGAAAATACATGCCAAATACATCAACTTTGTTAATATCAATATATCTTAAGTACTAATTCATTTGCAATATGCCCTTGTGAATTTTGCACCAACTGATTGATCTTCAACTTGCTCTTGGTTGATGCATCACTAAACTTTATTTAGTGAGATTTAGATAGGGGAATGACCCCTAGCTTACCTCTTAGATACATAAATACATCCTTAGGTAATGGCTTGGTGAATATGTTTGCAATCTATTCTTTTATATTTAAATATTCCAATCTAACTTCTTTATTTTGTACAAACCCTCTTAAGAAGTGATATTTTATAGAAATGTGCTTTGTTTTGGAATGCATCACTAGATTCTTTGATATATTGATTGCACTGGTGTTATCACAGTATATGACTACTAGATCCTTGATCTCTATTTTCATTCCTTCCAATAATTATTTAAACCAAAAAATGTTAGAAGAATTAACTGCTACTACTACATATTCTACCTCTGTTGTGGATTGAGAGATGCAATTTTGTTTCTTGCTTGTCCAAGACACTAGTCTTTTACCAAGAAAGAATGCTCCACCACCAATGTTTTTTCTATCATCAAGACTTTTTTCCCAGTTAGCATCAGTAAACACCTTCAAGTCCAAATTGTCTTCAAGTTTGTACCATAAGCCATAGTCTTTAGTTCCTTTTAGATATCTCATGATTCTTTTGATTGCCATCATATGATCTTCTCTAGGATTTTTTGAGAATCTTACCACCATACCAACTAGTAGTGAAATATCATATCTTGTATGTACTACATACTGCAATTTTCCAGTCATTGATCTATATGTGGTCTAATCTACTTCTTTGGAACCATCATTCTTGGAAAGCTTATGTCTAGTAGACATAGGGGTTCCAACTGGTCTTGAATCTTCCATTTCAAATTTCTTTAATATCTCCTTGATATACTTTGATTGAGTGATGTAGATACCATTTTTGTTCTATTGTATCTACAACCAAACAAAGAATTTTATCTCACCAAACATGGACATCTCAAATTCTTTACTCATTTCTTCTAAAAATGCTTTTCACAAGTCATCATTTCCTATGAATAAAGTATCATAAACAAATATTTCTACCAACACAATCTTCTTGTCTAGTCCTTCTTTGATATACAGACTACTGTTATCATTTGTTCTTTGAAAGGAAAATTGTACCAACTAATTATGAAGTATTTCATATAAAGCTCTAGGAGCTTGCTTGAGACCATATAATGCTTTGTGTAACTTGCTAACCATGTCTCTTTTGTTAGGATCTACAAAACCTTTTGGTTGTTTAATGTAGACTTTCTCACCAAGAATTCCATTCAAGAATGCAAATTTAACATCCATTTGATATTCTTTAAATCCTCTGTGTGCTGTGTATGCTAGTAAAGTTTTAACACATTCTAATCTTGCAACAAGAGAAAAAGTCTCACCATAATCAATACCTTCTTCTTGAGAATAACCTTTACATACCAGTCTTTCCTTATTTCTAGAAAATTTTCCATCTTCATTCAACTTATTTTTAAACACCCACTTTGTGCCAATAACATTTTTATCCTTAAGTTTAGAAAATAGAGTCCAAGTTTTGTTCTTTTCTATCTATTCTATCTCTTCATTCATTGCTTCAACCCATCTCTCATTATCTAGAGCATCTTTAGCATTTCTAGGTTCAAATTCAGCAAGCAAACATGAACCTTTTAATTTTCTTTTTATCATTGTTCCATCAGATTTGTCTCCAATGATCTAATCAAGTGCATGATGCCTTCTAACGTATCTTGCTAATGCAGGTTCTTTGGGTTTTGAATGAGTTCCACAATTTTCATCATGAACTTCAGTATTAAGCTCAGGTCCCACTTTCTGTGACTCAGGTCCATCAAACTTGGTAGCTTCTAACTATGACTTAGGTCCTTTAGACTAAGACTCGAGTTGCACTATCTGTAATGTTGTGGTTCCCCAATGTACACCCCATTTTGATAAAAAATGGGGACCCTTTACTTTATTTTTGGGCTTTTCAAATCCCCAACCTAGGATCTAAGTCCTTTTGAGGTTTTATTTAGTGTGCCAATTTCCTCTAGGTCCCACTTGAGGAGCCTAGTTGATGAAGTTTAGAGTTTTTTAGGATTGGGAGTTTTTTCATGAAAACTAATAAAGGTGCACCAACGCACCTAATTAGGTGCATCTGGTGCACCTTACCAATGAATGAAAAGAGACAAACTTTTTGTGATGTGTAGCTATACACATATACAACATAAAAAGTGTGATTTAACCTAGGCTATATAACCTAAGGGGTCCCACTCCCTCCTCACCTTGTTTTCATTTATCATCATCCAATACTCTTGTACTATAGCTCGGCACCTAATTAGGTGCACCTACCCACCTTAGCATCTTGCAAAAATACAAAAAAGAAAACAAAGTTAAATAAAATTGAAAAAAGGTACACATCAGTGCATGGAATGAGGTGCACTGATGTGCACCTTTTACAAAACAAAAATGCTTAAAAAAAATATAAAGTAAGTGAAAAAGGGTGCATAGTAGCATGCCTAATTAAGCACACTACTATGCACCCAAAACACACAAAAGAATGCCCAAGTCCAAAAACATGAGGTGCACATTAGCGCACACCATGAGGTACACTGATGCTCACCATATAATGAAATTTGCAAGTGTAAAGGCACATCAGGTGCACTTGTGAGATGCACCTGTTGCACCATTTTCATTTTTCATTTTTTTTTCCTTCTTGGTGTATAATCAAGGTTTTTGAGCATTTTTTGGGCAATTTGGTTTTTTTAGGGTTTTGATCATGTTGTTACTAGGATTTAATTTAATTATTTTTTTAAATTTTGGACTAATGGATGTACTTTTGTACATATTCAATGGCATCTTCCTCATCTTTCCTTGGTGAGAAAATGGCACTGAAACTAGTAGTGTTTAAGTTCTAGGGTGTTCTGAAAAAATCAAGGTTTTAGGATGATAACTTAGAGATCAGAGATACAAATTTGGGACACAAATTTGGGAGAAATTTTGAAGATATAAAAAAAACCATTGAGGGATCCCAAATGATCTTCACACTTATCTAGTCAGGACTTGTCAATGCAACATCACACTCGACATCAATGCAATCTTTAGAACTTATTATGACACTTGAAGAACATTTTCTCCCTAAGGAGAGGGTTGTAAAGAGAATAAAAAGAGAGATCATTCTAGATCTCTTACCCAAGAACATTGAAAAAGTGTTTCATCTCCCATAGGAAAATCAATTTATCAGTCTAACCTATGAGCAAGAAGAAAGATGGTATCAGGAACATATTGAAGAGGCTTCTAAGATCATTCAATCATCATACCTCATAGATAAGACTCCTCTAGGAAAGAAAACTAGCAAAGTGGACATGACTAGAGGATCCATGAAGGAGAACATTGGGTACTTGATCATACTCATGAGTGGAGTTATGGGTCTATCGACAACTAGACACTTGAACACTTTCATGATGCAATTTATTGAAACAATAAAGAAAAAGGAGATGCCACTAGATTGGGCTTCCACTCTTAGCTAGAACTTGTGTGAATAGTTGGTGGTAGAAAGGAATAGCAAAAAATTCTACATGACATCATATTTGGTATACTTGTTAGCCACAAGGGTGATAGACTATCCAGAGCTATACAAGAGGGGTAGCATGCAAGATGCTAATGCATGGCCATATATTGTGTACCCTCAACTACTAAAGAAAAGGCTTTTAGAAAAAAAGAAAGGAATACAAACTTGTTAATGATGCCGTCATATTCACTATTATTCAATTTGTAGAAGGGGATTATGAGAAGAGATTATTAGATGATGCAGTGGCATAGATAATACTAGTTGAGGCTCATTATATCCAATTTAGGAAATTTACATATTTAAGGGTGGTAGGTACAAGTGTTAACCCCAAGAAGCTCCCAAGGTATCCCAATGATAGGCTTGTTCTTCTAGATATTTCTTGACAATTGTTGTCTACCTATGACAAAGTTAGAAAGAAACATTAAATATGTTGGACTTGGCCTATAACTATAGGACCTTTTTAGGTGGATCAGAGGTAAGATATCCCCTCTTTTGAATGTGAATGGGATCAATATCCCTTGGAAGAATACAATTCTCCTCAACCATGTTTTGATAATATCAGGAGAGTACACTACTTGACGAGCAAAAAATTTCAACATGAGGAAAGCATTGAAGATCATTGGATGAATGTGATAAATGACTACAATATCCAAATCAGAGACTATTGTAGGATGACTTTGTATCTGGTAGAGAAGGCCTTAAAGATAAAGATTCTATTGAAGATACTACAAAAAGACTTAGAGGAGTTGCTTGATCCTTTGTTCAAAAGGGATAAAATTTGGGAATAGCCTATCATGAATGCTGAGGTTGACAAAAAAGGAAACTCAGATATTAACCATAGGGTGAGTCATGTCATAAAATTGACACAAGATTGGATTAAGAAACCCTTCAAGCTTGAGCCAATTCTTGAGATAGTGATCTTTCATACACAAGCCTATCTAACCAAAGGTAGAGGGAATATGGTCACCATCCCTACCTTTACAACTTAGTCATTGGTAAGGCTAGAAATGGTGCACCAACTCAATAGGATATTTCATTATTAAAGAGCTCAAAAGGGTAAAGGAAAGGGGAAAAGAAAGAGGAATTCTCCTCATGCAGCTAAACCTAAAGAAGGAGAAATCTTGGCACCTGCACAAAAATGGAAAGAAAACATACAAGGGCCAGAGAATACTAAAGATACACAAGCCCAAGGTGATCCTCAGGTGCCACCAGTTGCACTAGGAAAAATAGAGATAGAAATTGAAGTTCAAGAGGTCTCCCCACCTTGGCAAGAAGAACAAGCCTTCCCCTCAGCACCAAAAAGAAGAAAGATTGAGACTTTGATGAAGAGGAGACAAAAAAGGCAATCAAGAAAGTGATCAATTTTCCATCTATCCTTGAACCTATCCCCAAAGAGGAAGAACAAGAGTGTAATGATAATGAAGAGGAGAATTTACCTTTGAGTTAGAAAACTCAGCTAGCCAGTGCTATAGAGCAAGAATGGAGGAGAAGTTCCAAGATCACACTATCATCTATCCCTAATGAACCTATGCAGACCACTACATTAGAGAATGAAGTGCAATAGTGGATAGATGAGTAGGATGTGGAGGGTACTAATGTCTTAGATGTTAGATTTTGATTTTATGCCCATAGGTATTGAGTTAGTTGTGGACAAGATCAAAGATATGCCCACCAATCAACCTCGATAGGAAGATTGGACTTAGATGCCTCTTGAATCACAAGGACCTGAGATAGTTCTATAATCCTAGTTGCAGGTTACATTTTGTGTTGACAAGCGATCAACCACCCCTCTGCTTCTTAATATAGAAATTGAATAGGTCTAGGTAGAACTTGAAGAAGAGCCATAACAAGTATTCACTGATGAAGTTATACAAGAGGGAAAAATAGCTAAACAACCTCAACAAACTTCCTAGGACATAGAGGTGAGAACTTATGGCTCCATAGATATAGGGACTATGGATGAAGAGCCTTCACAAAGGGAGAAGACCCTAGAGAGGAGTGATAAGGGCAAGGGTATAGCTGAAAAAAATTCTTCATCCTCTAAAGGAATTTTCCTAGCATAGCATGTTCCAAGATGGCTTTGAAAATAAGTGATCAAAAATAAGAAACAACAATTTACTACTAAAGAGGAGGATAGAATGGAACTAATGGAAGTACTAAGGAAACTTGATTCACCTCTTAAGGACATGTGACCATTAGCCTTCATTATGAATGATTCAAATTAGTACCTTTTTTCTCATGTCACTATCCCATCTCTAGAAACAAATGTTGAAGAATTGACTCCTAGGGATTATCAAATCTAGGAAGTTTTGTTTGGGAAGCCAATCTTGGAAACTATGAAGCTAATGGTTACTACAGTGATGAAGGAAGTTTTCAAAAGGTTAGAGCATGATGGGGAAGAGTTGATAACACTTAAACATTAGAATGAAATATTAAAAGGATATTTGAGAAAAAAATTTGGCCCTTTGGATCTGGCTAACCTTGAGGAAACTTTGAAAGTTGTAATTGAAAGGAGAGATAAGGGAGTAGTGCAATTATACCCATTTTTGAATGCCTACCAAAAATGGCAGGAATGTTTTAAGGAGAAATAAATATTAATTATCCAAGGGAGTCTAAAGCTATTGCATGTTATATAGGATAATATGGATAAGTTAGTGGCAATTTTGAATCGAGATTTTGGCTTAATGGATGAGGTGCATACCTGGGGAAAGGATCTACAAGCATTGTAGGTGATCAAAGGCCAAAGGTATCAGATGCTCATGGATGTATATATAGAAAAGTAATTAGATATAATAGATGATTGGATTGAGAATATAGCTGATAGTAATAAAGTAATGGAGCCATTACATGCAGAGATTCACCGGCTCAAGCACCAAGCCCAAGAGAAAATTTTGGAAGCTAAGAAATGCTATAGTGATGCATGCCTACATATTTTTGAGGAAGATGCATGGGAGAAGTTGATACCTATAGAGGTAGTAGTTCAAAGATATTAGAAAATTTTTGATGAAGCTTCCAATGATGAGGACATCTGGCAAGCTTTTAGAACAGAGGAAACTTTGTTAGAGCTTGATACAAAACTCAGGGATTTTGTAGAAACTCGTATAGAAGTAGATAACTACTAGAAGAAAGTAAAGGATAAATATAATGAATTAGATTTACTAGATGCAGAGTAGGTCACCAAGATAATAGAGGAATTCAAGAGAAAATATCTAGGCATAGCTTTGGGATAAAGTGGAACAAAACCCAGATGCCAAAATTTTAGTTTTGACACTTGGTAAAATTTTGCATTTTTTGGTCTCTATGGTGTGCTACTATGTTGCTATGCTAGGGGCACTAGTGCGATTTTTTCCAAGGTTTCTTAGAAGATTTTGAAGAAGTCAAAGGTGCACTAATATTTAACTATTAGTTCCAAAATTAGAGCTTTCCATGCATCAAAAATGCATTCTGACAGTAGTTTAATTTTGACAAATGCCTAGTAAAGATGGAGCTTCTATTTTCAACACTTCCAAACACTCCTACATTAACTAAAGGCTCTCTTTTTCTTATTCTCACATTTTTTTGTTTGTTTTATGACATTTAAAGTCTCATGCATCCAATTAATGATATAAAAATGGATGGAGTCCTACTAAGCACCAATTAGGGAGTCAGTTTGTACATAATTAGTTTGTTTTATTAATTTAGTAGCATATGGTTGCATAAAGATAACCTATCTCACACTCTCAACACAAATTGAGGAGATGATTTCTAATAAATAAATGATTGTAATATGAAATCAAGGCCATCGTTATTTTTCAATAATATATACTTTTGGTGCTCGCATTTGGAGTGTAGTGATTCTTGCCTAAGTGTGTTATGTTTTCTAAATGTATGTTCATGGAATGTGATCGAGCCAAAAGTTTATTGTGTTATTTTTGGTTGTGTGATCTTTTAATTTTGGTGTTTGGTAAAGTTTTACAAATTCTACTGACATACCTAAGAAGAGATCACCCATTTTGTTCCTACAGAACTTTTTGTTTCGCATGAGCATACATTTCGTGGCCTTGCAATTTGATGAAAAGTGAAACATCTTATAGATGCTAAATTCTCATTGATGATTGCATCAATGGAAGTAAGGAAGCACTACTCCTTCTTTCATTGGTTACCCACCAATTTCTTCAAAGGTTTAACTCGCAAACACATTATTTTCGTAGCTTATGTCCTTTAGGATTTTATTTTCATGTTATTTTCTTAAACCTATTGTCACCCTACCTTTGTTATTTTCTTTACTAACCCCTTGTTAAATAAAGAATTCATATTAATTGCATTGTTAGATTCCATTCATTATAAAATAGAAAAATACAAAAACATAGTTCTCTTTGTGTGTTTTATTCTTTTGAAGCAACAAACATAGCTTACATCTTATATGAAGTTATTAGAACCCGCAAAGGCCTCCCTATTAACATTCACATTTATCTTCAACTAAGCCGATTCCAATAGGTCGCAAGATCACCTAGAACCTTGGACTTGATTTGTGGATTGATTTTTGAAGAGAGGAGTTTGAAAGGATTCCTACCATTAAGCATTGTATAAAATGATAGCTCAACACAAGTGGCACTAGAAGGAGGGCCCATTAACACCCAGATTAGAAGAATTTTTTTGCTAAAACTTCAAAATTTTGCACTTTTTACAAGTTCTAAATTTTTTCTAACTTTCTAAGATTTGAAGGTGCATTGGTGCACTAGGTGTGCTACTATACCTACTATGCTGGTGTGCCCAATTCTAGAGGTGCACCTTATTTTTGAGAAAGTGTGCTTCTATAGAGGTGAAATTTTTCTAAAGTTGATGCAAATTGGAGGATTTTGATCCAAAATCCCCATTTCAATGAGATTTAAGATCTTCACCAAGTGCACATGATTTCCTCAAGCTTAGCCATTTCCATAAACCTCATAGTGTCAAAGGAATCCCTCAAATTTTACCACTCCCATTTAACCTTTCATCATCTTCTTTAGCTCTTCCTTTGGAACAACCACCAAGAGGATCACCAAATATTCCAATAGTTCCATTTCTACAACAACCACCCCTAGGTCCACTAAATCTTCCAATGGCCTTTTTCACAAATGTTGTAGACTCACTCATCAACTTGACAGGTGTACTCAATGATCTTCCAAAGAATCCCAAAATTTTTTTCCCAAGGTTCATCTATGGAGAAACATGAACTATTGAAGATCACATCAAGGTATTCAAAGAACTTTGAAATTAAAAGAAGATTTCTAATGGGAATGTGGTTCTTTTCTTATTCCCCTACTCTTTGGGGGAAGTTTCCTTTAATTGGTATGTTAATCTACCACTTGGATGTATTGAAGATTTGGCTACTTTCAAAAAATTGTTCTTGGAATAATTTAAAACTTTCATCAATCTAGTTGTGATATATCAACAATTCATATCAATAAAAAAGGATCCAGCTGAGATAGTTTCATGCTTCAACCATCATTTTCATATGGCATACCACAAGTTGGAAACATCATACACTATACTAGTTGAAGCTGCTATTCAGATTTATTTGAATGCTATGGACCATCTCACTACTATTTTTTTAGAAGACTTCTAGCAATAGATATTGACACATTCGATAAAGTCTTTGTAGAAGCAATTACCTTCACAAAGCAACCCAATACTAATGGAGGAGGATTGATGCTTCTAGCTAAATCTATTACAACAATGGAAACATTTCCTACTAGAGCACCTATGATGCCTAGCTAGTTCATATCTATGAATCTAGTTTCATTTCAATAGGCACCTACTTTGCAAAATCTTGCTTTGACATATCAAGGACATGAACCTCCTAAATCTGGTTTCTTTGAATAAAAGGTAGTAGCTTCCATTGAGACAGCCAATAGTTTTTCCTCTGAGTTTGGTCAAATGAAGAAGACCATGTCACAAATGAATAATGAGCTAACTCACTTAAGATTGTTGCAATGATAGAATAATAATTTTTCTAAGAAACAATACTGGTCCTTACAACAAAAATTACAATTAGAATTACAATAAGAATTTTGGTGGAAACAACAACACTAGAAACAACAATGCAAGAAATAATATTGGGGGAAACAACTTCAATCCTCCTAATCATATCAATGGCTTCTAAAGACAAATTTGACAATGGAACACTCATCTGAATAATGGAAGCATTCCTATAGATAACAAAAACAACAATGTTCAATATACAGATATCAATCAGTATGATAATGGTCTAAATGCATCTAACTATGATAGTCCATATTATAATGGGAATCAAGAATGAATCAAAATTCAAAAGAAAATGACAAATTATCTCTTGTGCTATTTAATGCTATGCTACTAGAATCTTATGATTTTGCACAAAATGCACAGGTAGAATGAACAACCAACAAAGAGTTCTCTTTTCCATTTAGTCAAGAACCAGACCTTCAACCTAAAGATAAGTTTTCTTTTCACAAGGAAAATAAAAATACATACAATCTAAGAAGTAGGAAAGAACCTATGATAGAAAAATTCCTCTAGCACTACAACCAACTTCTCCTGACTCAAGAGCAAGTAAAAATTTGGTACTAATTAGGCCACCGTATAGATGACAACAAAATTAGAACCAAGGGAATGTTCCAACAATCTTGAAAAATCTACCTTGGTCTATTGCGAAATATAATGTGGTAGAAGATTTGAAATGAACTAGGGCCAACATGTCCATGTTTGACATGTTACAAAACTATCCTCAACAATGAGAAGCACTAACGAAAACTCTGGATAGTAAAAAGGTTCCCCATAATGTGGATATTTCCTCTCAAAAGATAGTATCTCAACAAGTCAACACTTCAAAGGCAATGCCAACTATGTTCAGAGACAAGGTTGAGGTGCCTCTATTTCTGCTTAGGATCAGGATATATGGGAAGAATCTTCATAATTGCTTGATTGATTTAGAAGCCTCTTGTAATGTTATAGCACTATTAATAGCATAGAGGTTAGGAGTCACTCCTCAACCTTCTAATCAGATAGTGATACAACTAGATAAAATAGAGGTGAAAGTCATTGGAGTGTTAAAAGATGTTCAAATACATTTTACAATCAACCCTTCAATTCAAAAGATGTTCAAATACAATTTACAATCAACCCTTGAATTTAAGATGTTATTGATATACATGTGGTTGATAATCCAGAAACATATGGATTACTTCTAAGTAGAGAATGGATGAAATGCCTAAGGGGATGGTTCTCTATAGATTTTACTCAGTTATGGTTACCATAGAAAGGGTTGAAAAATCAAATCAAGATAGACATAGAGCCAAAGTCAAAAACAATGATTATAGAATACAATGCTCTAAATGAAGTGGCATTCTTACAATTAGATTTGGGCTCTTACAAAATGATGGCTTTTGATTCAATTTCAACCAAAATATCAGATGATCAAAATGAAAAGTCCAAGATTTCAATCCCAAAGCAAGAGGTCGTAACATAGTTCATAGACAACATGGTGGCTAATTTACAATGTTAGGAGAAGAAGTTGAGCCTAGTATCCTACTTCTCCTAGGATTTTGCTGATTTCATAAAGTTAGCCATTCAAAGTTTGAATGTTCATTGTGTTAAAAAGAAATTGCCAAGGTATTAACATAGATGATGGGAGTAAAGAGTGGTGACATCCCAAAAGATAAACCTGTAGAAAATCAAAGTCCTATAAACATATTTAAATTTGTTGAAAAGTTTGAAGAGGAAATTGAAGATCTAAACACATCATATATTGATACCTCTTCAGATGGTGGAGGCTTGTCTTCTCCTCCACTAGGAATGACCAAAATTTAAAGAAGAAGATGGTACATAAAAGGTCAAGGATGGACTTTAGTAGTCATTCATCGAAAACCCAAAGTGGATGAAATTAAGGAATTAATAGGGAAAATTTGGGATAAACAAGAAAAATATACACTCTCTATATCAAAGAATAATAATAGAAAATCACTAAGTCCACCCTGCAAAAGACTACAATGGGTACCTAAGAGATAGTCCTTCTAGGCCCAAGTGAAAGAGAAGTTAAGGAAAAATAAGCATAAGGTTAGAAAACCCAAAAAAATCCAATATGGACACTTTTCTTCAATAGTTCCAAATGTAAATCAAGAGCCAGTGTAGGTATTGTGCTGGTCAACCCAAAAGGTAAGTCTTTCTACATTGCATATCGATTACAATCTAGATGTACTATTAATATTATAGAGTACAAAGCATTGATCCAAGGACTCCTTTTTGCATTGGAGAAATTGATTACAACTCTCATAGTCAAAGGAGATTCTTAGTTAGTGATAAGACAAGTGAAATCATTATACTCCTACAATGATAAGAGGTTACCTGCTTATAGGAAAAGAGTATGGGGTTTAATGGATGATTTTGAAGCTTTGAACATATAATATAATTTATCATGTGCAATGGCCACTTTAAAGGGTAAGAAATTGATGAAAATCTAGATGATAAATTTGAGGATGATGCACTCAAAGATGTAGATGGGATCCTGAACTAAAAAATCAACACTATTCCTAAGGGAATGGTTGAGTTGGAATGCATTTTTTATCATGATGAATCAACAATTAATAGAAGAATAGTCAAAGAAAAGGGAATCGAGGAATGTGACTCATACAACTTGGGTATTGATGATGATCCTACAATGGTAAGGATTGGGAAAGCATGCAATGCACAAGAAAGGGAAGATATGCTTAAATTAATTTTAGAGTATAAGGATGTCATTGCTTGGAGTTATGAAGAGTTGAAAACATATGATCATGAGATTATTAGACATGACATTCCATTGAAACTAGATGCAAAGCCTTTTCATCAAAGGAAAAGACCTGTTAATCCTATCATTGAACCACTGATAATGAAAAAAGTCAAGAAGTTACTTGATACAAAGATCATCTTCCCCATTCACTATTCTATATGGGTGGCTAATTTGGTTCCTATATAGAAAAAGATTAGAGAGATTTATCTTTGCATGGACTTTTGTAACTTGAACCTTGCAAGTCAAAAGGACAACTACCCATTTCCATGACTAGATGAGGTCCTAGAAATCATAAATGGTTCAAAAATGATGTCTTTCTTGGATGGGTATTTAGGGTATAATTAGGAAATGGTTGGTGAAGAAGATAGACTGAAGACAACCTTCACGACTAAATGGGGAACATTTTGCTTATAGAAGAATTCTTTTTGGGCTAATTAATGTAGGGGTTACATTTTAACAAGCCATGGATGAAGAATTTAAAGGATTGATAAACAAGTTTATAGTCATCTACATGGATGATTTAACTATCTTTTCAAAGGATTGGAACACTCATATTGCTGATTTGAGATAGGTATTCAATAGATGTCATAAATATGGCATATCCCTCAATTCTAATAAATGCTCATTTAGGGTTAGTAAAGGAAAGCTCCTAGGTTATATTATCTCTAAAGAAGGAATCTCTATTGATCTTGATAGAATTGAGGTTATTTTGAGGTTATTTCCACCTCACAATTGAAAAGAACTTAAGTCTTTCTTTAGTAAGATAAATTTTGTGTAAAAAATTCATAAGCAAATTTGCAGAGATAGTTCACCCCTTAATGATTTACTTAAAAAGGGAGATAAAATAGAATGGGTTCTAGAGATCAAGAAATCATTTGAGGATATCAAAGTAGCCATTTCTATGGCCTCAGTATTGGTGAGTCTTGACTATGAGCTACCTTTCAAAATATACTCTTTTGCTTCAAAACATTCATGTGTAGAGATCCTTACATAGAAGAAGGAAAAGGAAGATGAAAGACCTATTGCTTTTATGAGTTGCCCTCTAAAAAAATGCTGAGTTAAATTATTCCAATCTCAATAAATAGTATTTTTCTTTAATTAAGGTGGTAAAAAAGTTTTGTCATTATATACTAAGAAGAAAAGTATATGTGATTGTACTTGATAACAATGATTAACACATTGTTGATGCAAAATGACCTTGGTGAAAGATGAGGGAAATGGATGGAAAAACTTCAAGAATTTGATTTAGAATTCCAACCCATGAGGTTAGTTAGAGGTCAAGGATTATAAAAAATGATAGTTGACAACCAGGTTGGGGATGAAAATAAAAATTGATTTGATAATGAAATAGATATGGAAGATTAGAAAATGATGGTAGTATCTCAAGTTGATATTGATCAGTGTGCAATAACAGATGTTTGGTACTAAGATATTGTTTACTATCTTTATAAACTCAGTATCCTACTTGGATGAATAGTTCATAGTGTAGGGGATGCAAAATGAAGTGTGATTCCTATCTACTGCATGATAGAAAATTATACAAAAGGAACTATGAAAGAATTTACCTAAAGTTCCTAGGACATGAGGAAGTAAAAGAAGTTTTGGAACAATTTCATGATAAGTATGGTATAGGGCATGGTTTAGGTGAAGTAACTACTCATATGATTTTAAAATTGGGTTACTTCTAGCCAAAATATTCAAAGACACCTTTAAGGATTTGTGTACTTGTCACATTTATCATATAAGTTCTAATTGAGAAAAACATCCTGTAGTGTCATTGCAACCAGTGTTCGAGATATGCCCCTTCGTAAAGTGGGGGCTAGATTTCATTGGTCCAATCAATCCACCATCATCAACTGGACACACTTTTATTCTCATAGCTGCTGATTACTATACATAATGGACAAAAGTAGAGACATTTAGAAATTGCATGACTAAGGTGGTTACAAATTTCTTGGAAGAACACATTGTTACTAGATTCAGGATGCCATTTTCCCTAGTGAGTGATAATAGATCAACTTTTTCATTAGTCTTCCTAACTCAATGGGCATTGGAGAATTAGGTTATTATCAAGTTCTCTTCAAATTATTACCCACAAGGAAATGGGGTAGTTGAATCTACAAACAAGAACTTGATCATAGTAATAAGACATTTGTTGAAGGAGAATCCTAAAGATTGGCATACATAATTCAAATATGCTCTATGGAGAGATCAAGTAAGGGTCAATAACACTTTGCAAACATCTCCATATTTTCTTGTTTATAGAAAAGAGCTAGTATTCTCACTTAATCTCAGGATTCCTATTTTGAAATTCATGAGCAGGTATGCTAAAGATGCTGACAAAGTACAAATCATATTGATAAATCTTTTAGAGATGGATGAAAAATGAATAGCTTCTTTGGAGCACATGGCTAAACATCAAGCTATTGTCAAGAGGTGGTTTGACAAGAGGGGCATGATAAAACCCTTCAGAATTTCTAACCTTATTTTACTTTGAGATAAGGCAAAAGAAAATTTAGGCAACCACACTAAGTTTCAATGCTTATGGATTGGTCCCTATCAAATTGCAAAAATTCTTGAAGAAAATACTTTTAGGCTTAGTTCCTTATAGGAATAATTATTTCTATTTCCAGTCAATGGGCAATTTCTAAAACATTACTTTGAAGCCTAGAAGAAAAAAATAGAGAAAAAGATTTCATTTTTGCAAGTGTGTTTATTTTCTACAAGTGTGTTTACTTTTTCAATTGCGTGTTTTCTTTCAAAGTTGTGTTAGTCTAGAGGGTAGGTGTACTCAATATTTTATCTTGACATATCTTACTAACTACTCTTTTGGTTCCAATTTCAAGAAGAGGTATTTCTTTGTCAAAACATTTTGACAATTTTGTGTCTTATACCAATTGAGGAATGGATGTTACTTATGGTAATAGAGGGACTTTTAGTCTTGAATTTAGGATGGTAGATCAATAAGTTCTCGACACTTTGAAAATTTAAAGATGGATTATCTTAGGTGTTGTCAAACTAGGGTTGAAGATAGTAAAGGATGATCCAAGCCCCATTGGTTCAAATGGAAGGGTCATCTCGAAGGAATTGCTAAGATCATTATTTGGCATGAGAGTTTCTAAGAAGTTCTTAAAAGAGGAATGCAAGAGATGTTCAAAAAAAATTATATCCAAAAAATGACATCAATGTCTTGGCCACACAATCTAAGCATGGTCAAGATACAGAAAGAAAATAATAAAGAAAATAATGTTGTTAATAATGAAGGATTCTAAAAGGTTTGAAAGGTAATCCAATTATCTAGATATGCAGTCAAAATAAGCTATCTAATTCCAAAAGCATTACTTCATCGAAGAATCAAATAGTGACATTATGACCTACATAGAGCAACTATTCAAAGGATTTCCAAGAAACTCAAATGAAAAGTGACAACCTACTAAGGACCCTCAAACTAATTCTCTCATCTAACTAGATAATAGATTGACAAATAAATTTAATGGAGATTCCTAATGAATGAGCTAGATGGGGTGGAAGGTTGTTTTTGAGTTGTCAAAATTTTTTGGTCGATCACATTTTTGAGATGTTGAAGGAAATGAATACATGGAGCACACACTAAAATTAGAGCTCAAAGATTATGAGGTTTTTGACTAGAAAGAGACTTGAAATACACTTGGAAATGTTTGACATTCAGTTGGTGTTTGACAAATGTTAGAAAAATGTTTACTAATGAGGAAATGCCTTTGTCACTTCTTCCTTTTCATCAAGGCTATTTGTTGTGGTTCTCCAATGCATGCCCTATTTCAATTAGAAATGAGGACCCCCTACTTTATTTTTGGGATTTTCAAATCCCCAACCTGGGATCTAAGTCCTTTTGAGGTTTTATCTATTGTCACAATTTTATCCAAGTCTCGACTGAGGAGCCCAATTGACAAAGTTCAGTGTTTTTTTGGATTGGGATTTTTTTTTTGTAAAATAAAAAAGGTGCACCAACACACCTAATTAGGTGTGCTTGGCACACCTTACCAATGAATAAAAAGAGACACTTTTTTTGATGTGCACTTACACACTTGTGTAGCACAAAAGTGTGATTTCCCCTGAGTTATATAAACTGAGGGGTTCCCCTCCCTCCTTAACATGTTTTTACTTATCATCCTCCAAGACTCCCATGTCACAACTCTGCACCTAATCAAGTGCACCTCCCTACCTTAACATCTTGTGAAAATACAAAAAAAATCAAACAAATTTAAATAAAACTCACAAAATGTGCACTAATGTGCACCTTTTACAAAACAAAAAGGCTTTAAAAAACATAAAGTAAGTGCAAAAGGGTGCATAGTAGTGTACTTAATTAGGTGCATTACTGTGCACTCGAAACATACAAAAGAATTGTCAAAGTCCAAAAACATTAGGTGCATATTAGTGCACCCTATGAGGTGTACTGATGCTCACAACATAATGAAATTTTCAAGTGTGAAGGTGCATTAGGCACACCTCTAAGGTGTGCCTGCTGTGCCAATTTCTTTCTTTTTTTTCCTTCTTAGTGTATAATTGAGATTTTTTGGCATTTTTTGGGCAATTAGGTTTTTTAGGGTTTTGATTTTGTTGTTACTAGGATTTAATTTAATCATTTTTTTCTTTTAAATTTAAACTAATGGATGTACTTTTGTTTAGATTCAATGGAATCTTCCTCATCTTCCCTTGGTGAGAAGATGACACTGAAACTAGTAGTGTATAAGTTTTAGGGTGTTCTAACAAAAACAAGGCTTCAGGATGACAACTTGAAGATCAGAGATATAGATTTGGGACACATATATTTGGGAGAATTTTTGAAGATATGCCAAAAACTCACTAAGAGGTCCCAAATGATCTCCACACTTATTCGGTCAGGGCTCATCAACACAATATCACACCTAGTATCAGTGCAGTCTTTAGAACTTATTATGACACTTGCAAAACAATTTGTCCTTGAGGAGAGGTTTGTAAAGAGCATAACATGAGAGATCATTCTAGATCTCCAACCTAAGAACATTGAAAAAGTGTTTCATCTTCCATGGGTAGATCAATTCATCAATATAACATATGAGCAAGAAAAAAGATGGTACTAAGAACATATTGAAGAGGCTTTTGAGATCATTCAATCATCATACCTCATAGAGAAGACTCCTCTAGGAAAGAAAACTAGCAAAGTGGATATGACTAGAGGATACATGAAGGAGGAAATTAGGTACTTGATCATACTCTTGAGTAGAGTTATGGGTCTATCAATAGCTAGACACTTGAATATCTTCATGGTGCACTTTATTGAAACAATAAAGAAAGTAGAGATGCTATTGGATTGGGCTTCCACTCTTAGCCAAAATTTGTGTGAACAGTTTTTGGTGGCAAAGAATAACAAATTTTTTTGCATGACATCATATTTGGTATACTTGTTAGTCTCAAGGGTGACAGACTATCTAGGGCTATATAAGTTGGGTAGCATGCAAGATGCTAATGCATGACCATATATTGTGTACCCTCATTTTTATGTCATTGAAAGTGAATAGTTAAACTTTTGTTAGCCTTTTTCCTTTAAAAAAGGGTGATACAAGTTTGTGCCTTTACCCTCTAGTCCAATGTTCTTTCTTCTTATGCATTGGGTTACCACAATACCAACAATCTCTTCATCCTCTAGATTGAGACCTCTTCCCTTTTGACTTTCCTCTTGATTTCTCATGATTTCCAGAATTATTTCTCTCTTAGTAATTATACCTCTGCTTTGTGCATTCAAAAAATTTCCTTAAGTAGATACACATGAGGTTTTCCTACAAGTTTCCTCACTCAAAATAACACCAATCACATCATCAAATTTTAGGGTATTAGATGTAGAAATAGAATTACTCATAGCCATTACCAAGCCATTCTAGCTTTTAGGCAAAGAACACAGAATCAAGAGAGCCCTAATTTCTTTATCAAAGTTAATATCCACAAAAGATAATTGACTAGTAACAATATTAAACTCATTTAAATAATCTACAATAGATCTACCTTCTATCATTTTCATATTAAATAAATACTTCATGAGAAATACCTTGCTTGAAGCAGAGGGCTTTTTATAAAATTTCACTAGGTTTTGCATCAACTCTTCTATCATCTTCACTTTTGTAATCTTAAATGTCATTGATGGTGTTAAGAAATAGCTGGACACTTGAATATCTTCATGGTGCACTTTATTGAAACAATAAAGAAAGTAGAGATGCCATTGGATTGGGCTTCCACTCTTAGCCAAAATTTGTGTGAATAGTTGCTAGTGGCAAAGAATAACAATTTTTTTTGCATGAAATCATATTTGGTATACTTGTTAGCATCAAGGGTGATAGAAAATCTAGGGCTATATAAGAGGGATAGCATGCAAGATGCTAATGCATGGCCATATATTGTGTACCCTCATCTGGTGAAGAAAAGGATTTTAGATCAAAGCAAGGAATACAAAATTGTTAATGATGCCTTCATATTTGCTATAATCCAATTCATAGAAGGGGATTATGTGAAGAGATTATTAGATGATGCAATGGCATATATATTACTATTTGGGGCTTATTATATCCAATTTAGGACATTTACATATTTAAGGGTGGTAGGTACAAGTGTTAACCCTGAGAAGCTCCAAACGTATCCCAGTCATAGACATGTTCTCTTGGATATTTGTTGACAGCTCTTGTCTATCTATTATTGAGCTATCATTTTACACAATGCTAAATGGCAAGAATTATTGCAAACTCCTCTCTTGAAAAGCTGATCTTGTGAATTGATGCCAAGGTTTTGGGTGATCTTGTGACCTACTACAACCCACCCAGTTGAAAATAAATGTGAATGTTCATGAGGACACCTTTGTTGGTTCATTTTGATATTAGATGGAATGTAGAATCTACACACTATTCCAAAAATAACACTAAAAGAAAACTATGTTTTTGTATTTTCTATTTTTTATGAATGCAATCTAATAATGCAACTAATATGAGTTCCTATTCTATCAAGGGGTTAGCAAAGAAAATAATATAACTTGAAAGAAAATAAAATGAAATTCAAAGAAAATAACATGAAATTAAAATCCTAATGGATATAAACTACATAAAACAACACACTACGAGTTAAGCTTTCGAAGAGATCGATAGGTAACTAATGAAAATAGGAGTAGTGCTTCCTAGATTCCACTAATGCAATCGTCAATGGGAAATTTCAATAACAAAATGATGTTTCAGTCTTTATCAAATTGCAAGGCCATGGAAAGTGCACTCGTGCAAGACAAAGAATTATGTAGGCACAATTTTGTGATTTCTTCTCGAGCTTGATACATCAACAAAATTCATAAATCTATAGCAAACACCAGAACTAAAAGATCGCACAACCAAAAACAACACAATAAACCTTTGGCTAATGACACATTCAGGTAAGAATCACTACACTCCAAATGCAAGTGCCAAAAACATAATTTTATTGCATAATAATCATGGCCCTTGTTACATATTACAATGGGGTATTTATAAGAAATTGTGTCCTCAGTTTGTGTTGAGAGTGAGTGATATTCTTCATGCAATAAAATGCTTTTAATCAATAAAAATAAACTAAATATATACAATCTAATAATTAATCTGGTGCTTAGAGGGACTCCATCCATATTTTATTCATTAATTGGATGCATGAGCCCATACACATTTATAAACAAAGAAATATGAGAGAAGAAAGAGGAGGAAGCTCTCAGTTGAAGTAAGAGTGTTTGGAGGTGCCAAAATTAGAAGCTAGTCCTTCACTAGCTATGTGTCAAAGTTAAACTATCATTAGAATGTGTTCTCGATGCATGGAAAGTCCTATTTTTGCAACAAGCAATTAACTATTAGTACACCTCTAAATTGTGGAGTTGTAGACCTGCATACCTGTGGACCTGCACACCAACAAAGTTGCAGAGTCGTAGACCTCGACTGGGTAAAAATCTCAAAATTTTAATGAGTGTCAAAATTAAAATTTTGGCATCTAGGTTTTGTTCTTCTTAATCCCAAAGCCATTTTTGAATGTCTGCCCTTGAATTTCTCTATCATCTTAGCAATTTTGGCTACATCCGATAAATCCAAAGCCTCATATTTATCCTTAACCTTTTGTTTGTAATTTTCTACCTCAATTTGGGTGTCAACAAAATCCTTGAGTTTGGTATCCAATTCTAACAATGCTTCTTCACTCCTAAAAGCTTGTCGGATGTCCTTATCATCAGTAACCTCCACAAAAAATATTCTTGAAATTCTCCACTACTATCTCTATAGGTAACAACTTTTCTCATTCCTCATCTTCAAAAATATCCAAGCATGCATCATTGTAGTGTCTCTCTACTTCCAAAATTTTCTCTCGAGCTTGGTCCTTGAGCTAATGAATCTCCTCATGTAACATACCCATTACTTTATTGCTATCTGCTATCTTTTCTATCCAATCATCAATCATATCTAATTCTTCTATGATATATACATCAATCAAAATGTGGTACCTTTGCCCCTTTATGGCTAGTAAAGTTTGCAAGTCCTTACTCCAAGCTTGTACTTCATCCATAATATTGAAGTCCTACTTCAAAATTGCTATGATTTTATTCACATTCTCTTGCGTAGCATGCAATAACATCAAATTCCATGTGATGATCAAGATACCTTTCTCCTAAAAATTTTACCACCATTGCTGACAAGATTTCAAAAATGGGTCTAGCTATATACCTCACCCTTCTCTAATTATAGTGTTAAAGTTTTCTTGAGGTGCTAAGGATCAAGAGGACCAACTAATTCAACTAGATATCCTTTTAGGATCTCAACCTACCTTTGAAGTGCTTGAAGTTTGGCCTCATCCTATTGCATATACTTGAGAACCTCTTTGACTCCCAGGGTCATCATCAATTAGGCTGAATCCCATGTAGGCCTCCCCAACATAACATCCTTCAATTCATAATCTTTGAGGCTAAGGCCTTTTTCATCTCTGCTTTTAGGAGGGAAAACCACTTGTGAAAACAATTCCTAGTTTTTTGTGCTACTGAAAAATGCCAATGACACTACCTCATGTGATGGAGACTTAAGTTTATTTAGAATCTTTGAAATGTCACAAATGTCTTCTTCTAAAGCACAAAATTGAGGCTTAGTACTCCTCATTATTTCCTTTTGGATCCATCTAAGGATGTGTCCTACTAAGGACTTGGCTCTTGATGATGAAGGGGTATGTTCTACAAATTCTTTCCCTTTGTCTCTCCTACTTGGAGTTGTCTCCTATTGGGAGGGCTCCTCTTTTGTAGCCTTAGTCTTAGAAGACCCTGTAGCTTGAACCTTCATGTCTTGGGAAGGAAATTGAGAATATTCCACCATTTGTCCCTCCTTCAACACTTTATCAGCTATCGTTTGTTCTAGTCTCTCCTCCTGTGATGGTTCCTTCTGAACTTGCCTTTCTTCTAAACTCTGAGGTGGAGAAGTAACCAAACCCTTATCTACCACTATAATTTGTGGTGGAGATGGGGGAGTAAGATTAGGACCCTATGTGTTTCATGGAATTTACATCCAATCTTCCTATTGACGGTTACCTGTAGGGGTGTCCCTGATCTTATCCCCAATCAATTCTATACCCACAGGCATAAAATCAAAATTTGACATTGAAAAAATGTTATCACCCTCTTCACTTTGCTCATCCACCCACTGTTGTACTTCATCTTCCAAGGAAGAAAGTTCTAAGATTTCTACTTGGGTGGATGGTGAGGTACCTATGGTACTCTTTCTCCTTTGTTACTCTATGGCTCTTGCTAGCTGAGTTCTTCCCTATAGGGGCACTTATTCCTCTTCCTCTTATGATTCTTCTTCTTCCTCCTCTTTGTGCCCTTCCATAATAGTTTTAGGAATGGATGGAGAAGGAACCAATCTTCTATTTCTCCTTTGCCTTTTTTTCATCTAAATCTTAATCCTCTTCTTTTGCTTCTTGGGAACAGAAGGGGATTCTAGCTCTTGCATGGGAGGAATGGAAACCTATGGAATCTCTCCCTCTTCTAGTTGGTTGAGCACAATGGGAGGCAATTAAGGTTCATCCTAGACTTGAGTAGCTCTAGTATCTTTAGACCCTAGTACACTCTCTATTTGCTACTATGGAGGCATTTTTCTTTAGCCTATTCTATCTGAATCCTTTAAGGGGAGGTCCTCTTTCTGTTGTTCTTTTCCTTCCTCTCTGGTGGGTGATAGTATCTAGCTAGGCAATAAAGCTAGTATACTATCTCAGGTCTCATAGGAGACTAGGCTACAAAGGTAGGAATTGTTACTTTCTTCCCTCTACCTCTTTCTGGGCAAGCATGTGCATGAAAGATCACTGTGTTAGGTATTAGATCAAGTAGAAAAGGCTTCTGGATCCAATCCTTCATCATTCTAACGACATGCCTTGCCCAATGATTAATATCATTAGCCTCCTCCCTATCAACTTTAGCATTCATAATGGGCCTTTCTCCTATTTTATCTGAGTTGAACAGGGGTCTAGTAAGTCCTTCAAATCCTATTACCTTATCTCCTCTAGGATGTTCAACTAAAGAGCCTTCTCTGCTAGATACAAAGTCATCCAATAATAGTCCCTTATGTGGACAATATAGTCATTTGTGGCATTCATCTAATGATCCTCAACAACATCCTCATGATGGAAGTCTTTCCCTACCAGACTCTACACTCTCCCAACATTGTCAAAATAGGGTCAAGGAGAGTTGTACTCCTCAAGAGGATAATTCTCCCACTCCCACTTAAAGGATAGAATATCTTGCTTCCACTTCACCTGATATGGTCCTATGACCAATGGCCATGCCTAGCAAGGTCTTTTTTGTCTCTTTATCTTCTCATAGGCTGACTCAATTTGTTGAGAAACCTCCAATAGAACTAGTTTGTCACTAGGATATCTTGGGAGCTTCTTAGGATTAATGGAGGCACTAGCTACCTGAAGATATGTGGATGTCTTGAATTGAATAAAGTGGGCTCCGAGAATTATAATCTATGCTTTAGCTTCATCAGATAACCTCTTTCCATAACCCCCCTCAATAAATTAGATGATCACAAAGATGAATGTGTCATTCACAATTCTATATTTCTTTCTTTATGCTAAGAGCTTCTTCTTCACCAGCTAAGGGTAGACTATGTATGGCAAGGCATTGGGATCTTGCATATTGCCTCTCTTACACAAACTGGGATAGTTTGTCGCCCTTGCTACAAGTAGGTATACCATGTAAGAAGTCATGTAAAACTTCTTGTCCTTTACTATCCTCAATTGGTCACACAAGTTTTCACTTAATGTGGTGGCCCAGTCCAGTGGTATCTTTGCCTGTTTGATGGTCTCAATGAAGTTGACCATGAAAGTGTTGAGGTGGCTTGCTGTGAGTAAACCCATGACTCTGCTTAAAAGAATGATGGAATAATCAATATTCTCCTTCATGTATCCCCAAGTCATGTCAACTTTTCCTATTATCCTCCCCCTAGGAGGCTTCTCATTGAGGTATGATGATTGTTTAATGTCTATCACCTCTTGCTCATGCTCCCTGTACCATCTCTCTATTGCTTCATAGGAGAGCCTAATGAACTGGTCTCAACTCTTGGGAGATGGAAGACCCTCTCAATGTTGTCAAGTTGTAGGTCCAACACAACCTCTCTAGTGGCATTCTTGACCACCCTTTCTTTAAGAACAAAATGTTGTGATAGGGCCATGATTAGTTCAGCTGACTGTACTAATATGGGATGTGATGTTGCATTCACCAACTCAAAATAGATTGATGAGGAGACCTGAGCTGATCTCTCAGTAGGCTTGTTACAAATTTTGAGGAATTCTCCTAGATTTGTGTGTCCTAAATTAGTATCTCTGATATCTATGTAAACATCATGTAATCTCAACTTTGAGGGTATGCCTTGGAACTTGAATATGATGAGTTTGGGTGCTACTCCTAATGTGGATGCCATTTTGATCACCTACACATCATAAAAAAAATGTTAGTCCACGAGCACTTTATTAGTGGCACCGTGGGTGCTAAGTGCCATGGGCACGCAAAGTGTTTAACCATCAGTGTGGGCACAATTTTAGCATTGTCGTGGGCACACAATATTAATACCACTATGGACACACAATGTTAATGATGCCACTATGAGCACAATGTTAGAACCACTACAGGTGCACAATATTGATGGTGCCATGGTGGGCGCAGTGTTAGCACTATCATGGGCATGCAATGATGTCACCATGGGTGTAGTGTTAGTGCCACTATGGGTGCACAATATTGATGGCACTGCCATGGGCATAGTGTTAGCCTTGTTATAGGTGTGCAATGTTAATACCACTGTGGGTGCCAAATGCCACAAGTGCGCAGAGCATTTACCTTGTGCCCTCGATGAAACCCCTTAGTGAAAATGAAAAAATATGCTAAGTGTTAAGGCCCCATGGGGGGTTTTATAACCTCCCCACTAGGTGGGGTGTGCATGTGCCTTGGTGCACATGCATAGGTGCATGGTGCACAGCTCCCGAGGTGCGCATGTGATTTAATATATATATATATATATATATAATTTTTTATTTATTTTTATTTTTTGAATTTTTCCAATTTTATATTTTTTATATTTTTTTGCCTTTTTCAAAGTTTTTCAATTTTTTGGGTTTCTCAATTTTTCAATTTTTAATTTTTTGACTCTAACACTTTTTTCCAAATCTTAAACTATGGGTTTGAGAGTTCAAAAAAAGTAGGGGGTCCTTGTTCCTAGTGAGGAATGGGGTGTGTGTTGTGGAACCACAACAAATAGCCCTAAAAAAAAGAAGAAATAATGAAGGCATTTCTTCATCAGCAAACATTCTTCCAACATGTGTCAAACACCATCCAAACCTTGAACATCTTGAGTGTCTTTCAAATGACATAGGAATCAGAATCTCAGACTTCAGAACTTTCAAGCTCAGTGTGTGGTTTGTGCATTCAACCCCTTTGACATCTCAAGATGCAATCTATCAAAGTTTTCTAACAACTCAAAAACAATCTTTCAGAATCTCTACAAAGGCTATTCATTGATCACTTTCTTGACTAGATGAGAGTATTAGTTCAAGGGCTCTTGGTGGGATGCCATATTCTTTTAGCTTAATTTCTAGAAAATTTGAATAATCACTCCATGTAGTTTTGATGAAGCAATGTTTTGGATACAAGATTTTTTTTTTTTTGAAAATATATCTTTTTTCCATTTTAGATCTTTAGAATCCTTCAGTCTTAACATCACATTTTTCTTTCATTTTCTTCTTTTTTCTTTCTCTCTTTTTAATCTTCTATATCCTAATTATGCTTAGACTATGTATTCAGGACATCGGTATCCTTTCTTGGATTCGATCACTTGCGAACCTCCCTTATGTTCCTCTTTTAGAACTTTTAGAAACTCTCATGCCAAACAATGATCTTAGCAACCTTTTGAGAAGACCCTTCCTATTTGAAGTAGTTGGATTCATCCCTTGTCATCTTTGACTTTAATTCAACAAAACCTAAAACAATTAAATTTTAAATTTTTGAAGTGTTGAGAACTTGTTGGTCTAGACCTCTAGTTTCTAGATTGAAAATCCCTTATTTCCTCAAGAAATATCTATTGCTTGGTTGGTATAAGACACACAATCATCCAAATATTTTAACAAATAAATACCTCTCCCTGAAATTGGAACCAAAAAGTGGTTAGTAAAATCTTGAGAAAAAATTTCAAGTACACCTTACCCTCCAGGACTGATACAACTTTGAAAAGAAACACACAATTGAAAGAAAACACACAACACACTTGTAGAAATAAACAGTTGTAGGAATAAAAATCTAAGCTAAATGTAGAAATAAAATCCAAATAATTTATTTCAAAATAATGCCTCAAAAACTACCCATTTATGGGCAAGGGAAGAAATTCCCCCTGTAAGGAACTGAGCCTAAAAGTGTTCTCTTCGAGAATTTACACAATTTGATAAGGGTCGGTCCACAAGCATTGAAACTTGGTATGGCTATTCAGCTTTTCTTTCACTTTATCCCAGAGTAGAACAAGGTTCAAAATTTTAAATGATTTAATCATGGCTCTCTTTTCAAACCATCTTTTCACAATCGCTTGATGTTTATCCATGTGCTCCAATGTAGCTATCCATTTCTTGTCCATCTCTAAAAGATTCATCAATCTAATTTGTACTTTGTCAACATCTTTAGCATACCCACTCATGAACTTCAAAACAAGAATTTTAAGGTTGAGTGGAAACATTGGCTCTTGTCTATAAACAAGCAAGTAGGGAGAAGTTCCCAATGCATTTTTGATTCTCACTCAATCTATCCATAAGGTATATTTGAGTTGTATATGCCAATCCCTAGGATTCTCCTTCAACAATCATCATATAACCATAATCAAGTTCTTATTTGTAGATTTTGCTGCCCCATTTCCTTGTGGGTAGCAATTTGAAGAGAACTTGATAATGAATTTATTTTTGAATGCCCATTGGGTCAAGAATGCTGATGCAAAAGAAGACCCATTATCACACACAAGGGCAAAAGGCATTCTAAACCTAATAAAAATGTGTTCTTCCAAGGAGTTTGTTACCACCTTAGCAGTGCAATTTCTGAATGTTTCTACTTCCATCTATTGTGTATAGTAATCCATAGTAGTGAGAATAAATGCACGTCCAGTTGATGATGGTGGATTCACCAAACCAATGAAATCTAGCCCCCACTTTGTGAAGGGGTGTATCTTGCATATAGACTATAAGGGTATTGCCAAATTCCTTTCTCTATTGGCACTAGTTTGATAGATATGGAAAAAGTGCACATGCTCAAAAGTGTCTTTAAATATCGAGGGCCAAAAATAACCTAATCTTAGAATCATGTGAGTCATTTCTTTTGTCAAACCATGTCCTGTACCATACTTGTCATGAAAGTGTTCCAAGACTTCCCTTGCCTCCTCATGGCCTAAACACTTTAGATAAATTCCTTCATAATTTCTCTTGTACAATTTTTTGTCACGTAGCATGTAGGATTCACACTTTATTTTAAGTCTCCTACATTGTGAGCTATTCATCCACCTAGGGCATTGGTCCAGTAGAAGATAAAAAACAATTTCTTGATACCAAATATAGGTCACCACACCTTGACCAATATCAACTTGAGATATGATCCTCTTCTCCTGATTATCATCATTTATTTCACTACCAAACATGAATTCCTTTTCATTCTCATCTTGATTATCAGCTATCATTCTTGACAACCGTTGACCTCTTACTAATCTGATAGGTTGAATTTCCAGATCGAATTCTTAAAGTATGGCCATCCATTTACCTCTTCTTTCACCAAGTTCATTTTGCATCAAAAGCATCTTTACTACTGGATCAGGTAGAATTGCATACACCTTACTTCTCAGTATATAATGACGAAACTTTTTCACCACCTTTATTAATGCAAAGGATTGTTTATTGGGGTTTGAGTACTTCAACTCAGCATTCTTCAAAGGGCAACTCATAAAAGAAATTGGACTTTCATCCTCCTTTTCCTTCTTCTATGTCAAGATCCCGACACAAGAGTGTTCTGAAGCAAAGGAATAGGTCTTAAAAGGTAACTCATAATCAAGACTCACTAAGACCAGTGCTATGGAAATGGCCACTTTGATATCTTCAAATGATTTCTTAATCTTGAGAATCCATTTTGTCTTAGCCTCCTTTTTGAGTAAATCATTAAGGGGACAAACTATTTCTGCAAATCCACTTATGAATTTTCTCACAAAATTTATCTTCCTAAAGAAAGACTTTAGTTCCTTTCAACTATGAGGAGGTGCTCATTTTAGAATAGCTTCAATCCTATCAAGATCAATGGAAATTCTAGTTTCAGAAATGACATGCCCCAAAAGCTTTCCTTTTGTAACACCAAGTGAACATTTCTTAGGATTGAGAGATATGTCGTACTTGCGACATCTATTGAATACTCGCCTTAAATCAGCAATGTGAGTGCTTCAATCTTTTGAAAAGATGGTTAAATCATCCATGTATATTACTATACACTTATTTACCAATCCCTTAAAAGCTTCATCCATGGATTGCTGAAATGTAGCTCCTATGTTAATCAACCCAAAAGGCATCCTCCTATAAGCAAAATTTCCCCATTTAGTTGTGAAAGATATCTTTAGTCGATCTTCTTCTTCAACCATTACCTATTTATATCCTGAATATCCATCTAGGAAAGACATCATTTTTGAACCATTTACAATTTGTAGAACCTCATCAAGTGAGGGCAGAGGATAATTGTCCTTTTGGGATACTAGGTTCAAGTTACGAAAATCAACACAAAGACAAATCTCTCCAGTCTTCTTTCGTATGGGAATAGTGTTAGTCTTTAAATTTAGGATCCCACTTTAATCTTCAAGTTCATCATCTCCACACTTGTCATCTGAATTGTCATCAATTTCTTGCCATTTAAAACGACCATTGCACATGATAAATTCAAGTATGTGTTGATTATCTTGAAAGATCTAAAATTTTCTAATATTGTCTGAAATAGATGGGGCAGCAACCAACTCTACTAAAAATGTTTTCAACTTTGTTCTTTCAACTGGTTGTAATGTGCTTGCTGAAATAGCAAGAGCATGTGCTACCATGTTCTTCCTTCTTGGAATGGACCTTATGTTTAAAGCTTTAAAATCATCTAGTAAAATCCCATACTCTCTTCTTGTAGGAAATTAGACTTTTTTCATTGCAAGAGTATAATGATTTTACTTTCCGAATAACCAACTGAGAATCTCCTTCAATTATGAGAGTTGTGACTCCTTTCTTGAGTGCAAAGAGAAGTCCTCAGATCAATGACTCATTTTCATTGTAAATACATTTTCTTTTTTTCGCAATATGTTCTCTCTCAAGTCCATTTAGGGTTTTTCCAAGCTCCACCTCTTCCTTCTTGGTTTGGTTATTTGCATGCAAGTGATCTTGGTGAGCTATGGAGTTGGATTTCATAAACTCCTATATGGTTTCAAAGCCTCCCTACTGCTACTTCATTGAAGGATTTTTGAAGTTGTGATTCAGAGACACAAACCCTAGTTTATTTGTGCATTTTTCTTCAATCTAGGGGAAGAGAATTTTTTGTAGCACTTTGGACCCAAATGAACACTACCATTGGATCCAAAATGCTGTTAGTAGTTAGGATTCATATAAAAAAATTTGATTTTGGAGATAAAGCTTCAAGAGGCAAAAAATTTTAGTTCCAGGCTTTGCCATATGGTTGTATGGACATTTTTGGCAAGAAAAAAATAAATAAAAGCAAGTGCAGACCATGCCACTGTAGGGTCACCCGCAATCTGCCCATGCCTCACCACACTCTGACAGTGCCACTCTTCCACCTCTTGGTCCCCACCTCAGCACACACGGTGGTGCCCTAGTTCTTCTGTCGGTGGCATCTCTGATTCTGTCACCTTCACTGGCTTCTCCCACTCTGGTGCCATTGTTTAGTGGCTTTGCCACCTTCCAACATTGTCAGCAACACATGGTGGTACTTTTTTGCATAGTCCATAGTTTGGGTATAGTTAGTAGGGACACTCAACACTGTGTGGCCATTGTTTACTACACAATCAGCGTGTCATAGGTGTGACATGTGGCATGGGTGCCATGTTAGTTGTACTTCCCATGTGGCCCTTTTTCTGCAGTGATGTATCAAATTTTTTTCCATGAAATGCTAACATCAACACTACATCATCAACCCTCTTACACCTCTCTAGGGTCATTTTCAGACATACTTGTAGTTTTTTGGCCATAACTTGAGCAAATGGAGGTATTTTCTGATCTAAAAGAAGTGCTAGAAAGCTGGTTCTAAGATGGAGACATTGGTGAAAGTAATTTTAGGTTTTGATGTAGTTTAGTTGCTCATTTTTGTAGTTGTAGTCCAAAGTTTTATTTTTGACTCTAACATGCATATCTTTTGCATCCCATGTCTGATTTTTTAAAACTTTATATTTTTGGAACACTGGTTTCATCACCTTTTTAGAAATGTGGTATTTTCCCTTAGATTCTAGACCATTCTCTTTCTATTATATTTTTGGCATTTTTGCTTTATGTTTCAGGTCTGAGGATCATTTTTAAGGTATGAAATCTTTTATTTTTGGCTATACTATCTTTTGTATCAACTTTTTTCTTTTTCTAAGATTCATTATAGATATCATTTGTAAGCACTTTTATGTATACACACTGAGATAAAGTGCCACTTTTGCATTTCCAGTTCATGAATGTTGTTTTGAGACAGTTGTACTTGCACTCTTTTTATAAAGCACCATGGGGGGATAGTTTTTACCATTTTTGTGCCCTCTCCCTTTGTGAAGTGAGTGTCCCTTTCATGACATTAGCCCCATGTAGAGTCAGTGTGACTATGTCTTTATAGGTGGTTGTACCTCTTCCCTCTCTCATCATTCTTGGTTTTGTCTGCAAAGGATTTTGACCCACCTTCTTAGTAGCCTATCATCTCACCTTGTTTGCATTAAGGGAGGGTTATGATGTTGTTCTAATACATCCTTGGTTCAATGGTTTGATAGTGTGAGTTATGTATTCAGTGGTTGATCTTATATATGAGGTGCTTGCGGTGGTTGGCTACCTATATATTTCGGTGAGATGGATCATCTACCATATAGACATGCTTGGTTCATGCCTTCTTCTTACATGGAGGTTCTTCAAATTAGCAATTTCTTTCTGATGGTAGATTTTGTGGCTTCTTCATGCCTCAGTGATGCTCTTCATGATCACTCTTTGTTCCTATTTTAGGTGACATTCCTCTAGTTGGAGGCTTCTTCAGTCCTTCACTAGGTTCTTACCTCTTTTTGGTGGAGGGTTTTTCCCATGTGGTTTTCTCTCTTTCACCATTTTTAGAGGTTACATTTCTTTACATTGTACATGGGTATCTAACATGGCCTCGTTACCCATCCTACATTTTCTCTTAGTTTTTGTGAGCTTAAGGCATTCCCCTAAGTTGCACTTAAGGGGGGGGGGGTGTTAGAGTAAATAAATAATTATTTATTCTATTTACTTAAGCTTACTTAGGTTAATGTATTTATTTAATATTTAGTTGTAAATAGTTGTAGTGATGAGTTCTTGACAAAACAGGAGTTTATTCCCTTCTAGCATGTTCCACCTTTTTGTGGAAGTGTGCTTAGTTTTCAACCTTATCTTCTACCACTTTCCAGCTTGTTCTATAAGCTTCCATGAGGCCTTTAGATTTAGGCTCTCTCATTGTATTTTCTTAACTCATTTTCATTATAAATACATTTTATTTATTTTTCAATATGTTCTCTCTCAAGTCCATTTAGGGTTTTTCCAAGCTCCACCTCTTCCTTCATAGTTTCCCTTTGACAGGTTATTTGCATGCAGGTGATCTTGAAGAGCTATGGAGTTGGATTTCATAAACTCCTACACGGTATTAGAGCCTCCTTACTACTACTTTGTTGGAGGATTTTTGAAGCTATAATTTCAAGACATAAACCCTTGTTTATTTGTGCATTTTTCTTCAATCTAGGGGAAGAGCATTTTTTGTAGCACTTTAGGCCCAAATGAACACTCCGATTGGATCTAGAAGGCTGTTTGTAGTCAAGATTAATATAAAACTTTTTAATTTTGGAGATAGAGTGCCAAGAGGCAAATTTTTTGATTTGTAGGCCCTACCATAAGATCATACAGACATTTTTGGCAAGAAAAAAATTAAAAAAGCAAGCATAGAGAGCACCACTATAGGGTTGCCCATGCTCTACCCACACCCTGCCATAGTCTGGAAGTGCCATTCTTCCACCTCCTAGTCCCCACCTCAGCTCACGTGGTGGTGCCCGAGTTCTTTCCATCAATGGTGCCTCTAATTATGTCACCTCCACTAGCTTCTCCCACTCTAGTGCCACCATTCTACAACTTTGCCACCTCCTAACATTGTTAGCAAAATGTGGTGGTACTTTTTGCACAGCCCATAGTTTGGGTACAATTAGCAGGGACACTCAACACTACATGGCCATTGTTCACTACACAATTTGCACATCGTAGGTGTGACACGTGGCATGGGTTCCATGTGGAACTTTTCCACATGGACCTTTCCACATTAGCTATACTTTCCATGTGGCTCTACCACATGGTATGCCATGTGGCTCTACCACATGGTATGCCATGTGGCCCTCTTTTTGTGGTGATGGCCCTTAGGCTATCAAATTTTTTGCCATGAAATACTGACATTAGCATGACATCAGCACTACATCATCAACCCTCTTGCACCTTTCCAAGGTCATTTTTGGACCTACTTGCAATTTTTTGGCCATAACTTGAGCATACAGAGGTATTTTTTCGATCTAAAAGAAGTGCTAGAAAGTTGGTTCTAAGATGGAGACATTGGTGTAGGTATTTTTAGGTTTTGATGTAGTTTAGTTGCTCATTTTTGTAGTTTTAGTCTAAAGTTTTATTTTTGACCCTGACATGCATATCTTTTGTGTCTCATGTCCATTTTTTGAAAAGTTTATATTTTTGGAAAGCTAGTTTCATCACCTTTTTAGAAATGTGGTCTATTTCCTTAAATTCTAGACCATGCTCTTTCTATCATGTTTTTGGCATTATTTCTCTATGTTTTAGGTCCAAGGATCATTTTCAAGGCAGGAAATCTTTTATTTTTGGTTGTACTATCTTTATCAGCTTTTTTCTCTTTCTGACCATTATAAACATCATTTGTAAGAACTTTTATGTATACATACTTAGATAAAGTGCCATGTTTGCATTTTGAGTTCATGAACATTATTTTGAGATAGCTATACTTGCACTCTTTTTATAAAGCACCATGGGGGGATAGTTGTTACCATTTTTGAGCCCTCTCCCTTTGTCAAGTGAGTGTTCCTTCCATGACATTAGTCCCATGTAGAGTCAATGTGACTGTGTCTTTATAGGTGTTTGTACCTCTTTGCTCTCTTGTCATTCTTGGTTCTGTCTGCAAAGGATTTTTTCTCACCTTCTCAGTAGCCTATCATCTCACCCTATCTACATTAAGGGAGGGTTATGTTTTTGTTCTAATGCATCCTTAGTTTGATGTTTTGATAGTGTGAGCTATGTATTTAGTGGTTGATCCTATATATGAGGTGATTGGCTACCTATACATTTTGGCGAGATAAATCATCTAACATATAGACACGCTTGGTTCATGCCTTCTTCTTCCATAGAGGTTCTTTAGATCAGTAGTTTCTTTTTGATAGCAAATTTTGCAGCTTCTTCATGCTTTAGTGATGCTCTTCATCATCACTCTTTGTTCCTATTTTAGGTGAAATTCCTTTAGTTGGAGGCTTCTTCAGTCATTCACTAGGTTCTTACCTCTTTTTGGGGGAGGGTTTTTCCCATGTGGTTTTCTCTCTTTACCCATTTTCAGAGGTTGCATTTCTTTGTATTGTACATGGGTATCTAACATGGCCTCATTGCCAAGACCCATCTTGCATTTTCTCTTAGTTTTTATGAGCTTAAGGCATTCCCCTAAGTTTCACTTGGGGGGGGGGTGTTAGAATAAATAAATAATTATTTATTCTATTTACTTAAGCTTACTTATGTTAATGTATTTATTTAATATTTAGTTGTAAATAGTTGTAGTGATGAGTTGTTGACAACACAGGAGTTTGTTCCCTTCTAGCATGTTCCACCTTTTTGTGGAAGTGTTCTTAGTTGTCAACTTTATCTTCTACCACTTTCTAGCTTGTTCTACAAGCTTCCATGAGGCCTTTATATTTAGGCTCTCTCATTGTATTTTCTTAACTCATTTTCATTGTAAATTCATTTTCTTTGTTTTGCAATATGTTCCCTCTCAAGTCCATTTAGGATTTTTCCAAGCTCCACATCTTCCTTCTTGGTTTCTCTTTGATAGGTTATTTGCATGTATGTGATCTTGGCAAGCTTTGGAGTTGGATTTCATCAACTCCTACATTCTTCTCCCAACCATTGTAAATTAGTCACCATATTATCTATGAACTGTGTCATGAACTCATCCTTTGGGATTGGTATCTTGAGTTTCTTATCCTAATCTTGGGATGCTTTGATTGGAATAGTGTCAAATGCCATCACCTTCTATGAACCCAAATCTACATGTGAGAAATATTGAATACATTTTGAATAATCATGTTGGTAAGAGTGCAAGAAATAAAACATATGAAAAATATATGGTCAATTAGAAATAAAGACTTGTGGAGGATTCATTGTGAATGTCAGGGGAGAAGGTTAATCATATTGGTTTTACTCTAAAAACATGAGAATTGAAAAGGTCACTTCTCAAATTACCTCAGATGTCTAATACAAGAGCATCTTGGGTGTTAAGGAAATATTGCATCACCCAAAAATATTATTTAGTTTGTCTTGTCAATAAGGATTGTTTGAGTGCATAGTTGTTATTTATAGAATCTTATTATTTTTAGTTAGTTGGTTAATGGAGATTAGAATCTTCTAATATCTTCCCTAGAGGTTCACTTTGGATATATTATCTTTCTAGCACAATTTAATTTCAAGATCACACCTAGTTTTAAAAATATTAAATTATTTTGGTATTGCCAATAGGTTATAGAAAATTTGAACTCAATTTTGAAAAATTTAGAGGCACCAAATGGGGTCACACCTTAGCTAAGTAGAATTTGCACTAATTTTGTAGAATAGTTCATACCATTTTTTAAATGGGGTTATAATAGGCCATCAAGTCAACTAGCAACAAGTTATGGTCTCTAGAAGTCACACTGCTTGAAATCAAAGAAAATGAAACCCCTTCAAAATGTGTTTTGAGTTTTGAAAGTTGTTGGGACCTACTATGATGTAATAAAATATGAATAAAATTTTTTAGGGATGGTTAAACTCATTATTTATTGTTAAAATTTATGGAACCTTCTTGGGAGGTTAAGATTTTCCTATAAAAAGTTTTTTAGGGTTGTCTAAGATAGTTTTTGGGATGTATATGGTCACTCTAGATTGCACAATTTTACAAGGAAAATGCCTATGTGACTTTTCATGTCATATTTATGAATATTGTAGTTCTATTTCATTGGAGATAACAAAAATAGCTTTCTTATTCTTGTAATTTGTTGGAACTTATTTGTTTTGTAAGTTATTTTTATTATAGTAAGGGGAGTACCCTTCATCAATATCTATATACAAGTATGTGTGTGTGTGTGTGTGTGTGTGTGTGTGTGTGTGTGTGTGTGTATCTACACACATGAGAAAATTTAGTTGAAAGTGCTAATTTTATCATTTAACATTGACAAAATAGTAAACATAATACATATTTGGATGTTCATGTTTCTATTGTTTTTAAAAATTAAATAAGGATTAAATTCATGAAATTAATCTCAAATGATGCATTGCATGTTCAAGGAAATCCAGAGGATGAAGGAGGATAAAAAAGGGATCAAAAGAGTTTTTCGAAGGACTTATTATAATACCTAGTGAATAGTTGTATGAATGATAAAAAAAGGAAAAATGGGGGCATGTGAAGGAGTTTGTAAATACAATGAAATGTCACTCAAATAAAAGAATCCTCTAATGAAGGTAATTAAGTCTTAGCTATTATTGTTCATGTTATTTTTATGAAATATCTATGTTGATTAATTTAGGAATGCATGTAACATTTGATAAGTAATGAGATGGATTTTGGTAGTTGCTAGGGGACCCCATTGAGGGACTATATATATGTCAATTGTCTCTCTCCTTTTTACCAGACCAATGTAGAAAGTACAAAAAATGTGTTGTTGTGGCACCAACATTTAAGCCATGTTGGTGGAATTTCTTTATTAATAAAAAAAAGGCTAGCAATTTTCTTATTTGAACAATCATTTTAATTTTTTTGTAAACATTGACAAAATAGAGTATTTATTCTTTTAGGTAATCAAAAATTAATCATTCATTTGGATGTGTTTCATCTATGTGGTGTTAAATCTGTAGAAATGTATTGTTTGCATCAATTCATTGGTGAGGCCTCAAGGTATACCTAGAGTATGTTTTAAAAAATTCACAATCAACTTTTAAGAACATTTAGATAAGTAAATAACTTTTGTTAGCTTCAACTGATGATGTAACTAAGAATTCTATGAATATATGTAAAAGAGTCATTTAAGTTGTTATGTTTTCATTGATGTCAAAGTCTTAGTTGGCTAGACATTGTAATAATTTGGTAGAGTTCCATATCATTTGATTGATGCAGAGGATTTGAAGAAAGTATAATGATGATATACTTGATAAGTATGGTATTCAATAGGAACTTGAACGGGTTGTACAATGATAATATAATGTTGGTTTGATTATCTTATAATCATGTCATTATGTAATGTAAATTTGAAGTCTATGTATTCACCAATCTATACAAGCTACATTGAGTGACAAGGTGAGAGAAGGAGTGCACTATTTTCTGAGCAACTAAAGTATTAACTAGGCATTTGGAAAAGAAAAGTCAAAGTTCAATGTTAACCAAGTAATTTATATGTTAATTGAGTGATATATTGCTTGAGTGAAATGTAATTTTCACCAAGCAAGAGCTTGAAGAACAAGTTTAGAAAGATGAGATCTGAGGCTGATTTTGATGAGAATAAAGAATATTCAAGAAGTTCAAAGGAAAAAGTTAAAGTTGGTTGTAAGATCTACAATTGGAAAATTACATTGAAAATTTGATAATGAAGAATGAAGAAAGATAAAAATGGGCACAAAGTTTAATGAAATCTCTATTTTCTAAGTGACTAAATACATTGAATCTTAGATCTATGGATGTGGTTGAACAAAAAAATCGAGAAGAATATGCAACAAAGAATTCACAATTTATGGAGATGTTCAAGAAAGTTTTTGGTTGTTGGTTGAATGTTGAATGGATAGGAATCATTGATAGAGAAGAAGATAAAGAAAGAAGAAAGGTGAACTAATCTGAGAGAAGGAAGATCAAGATGATTTAAAGAAAATGAAAGGGTGAAGAAGTGAATCAGCCATACATAGATTATAGAGAGAAGAAAATAGAGTAGAACAAAGATCTACACAAGTAAGGTAGTGCTAAATCTTACAGATCATTTGACTATTACTTTCTTACCATTTTAAATCAAGTGTGCCTAACAAGTCTATGAAACCCTATATGGTAACATATATTAGTGATGTCTGTAAGTCCTTTAGAGCATGCTACTCTTTAGAAAAAAATAAAGGAGTGATAAGGTCTAGATGATCTTTATGTTAAAACCCTATAACAATGTAACACTAAAAATGTGCATGTAACCTTTAACAAGGTTTCCTCCTAGTAGACATCACTTTAGAGGAGTGGAATTATTTGGGTTGTAGGTCCTATGTGTTTTTTCCCTTAACATGAATTCCAAGTTAAATCATGGTGTCAAATATGTGAATATCTTTATGTTGCAAGTTGATTTACATGGTATTTACTTAATATTGCAACTCGGTAAATACTGGGTAATAGAAAGATAAAAGCTAAGTTATATGTTTGATACTCTATTTAATAATAGAAACAATGAGATAATATTTTGAAGTAAATTGATTACAAGATTAAATTGTAAATTTGAATGAGATAACCGAGTTATTGATGTTGATGTTTATGAAGTTTTATTGATACTAAAGTGTTTGAAATCCCTATAGGATAACTAGACATAACTTATTCACCCCCTGCACCTCTCCTATCAATTATCTAACATCTTCATTTAAAAACATACAAAATTAAAAATAAGGCCATCAAGATTATCCATGGGAACAAATAATATTCTAAACAAATTAAATGAGTTATATAAGTATATAGACATTTTCTAGCAAGACATTACTCCACATACACCATAACATAATGGGTTGTAGAGAGAGTTATAAAAAATTCATTGGAAAAAGATGAAAGTATGTTCAATGGTATGCAACTAGGTCAATTCATTTGGATAAAGATATTTGTATTAATTATAATTTGGCTAAAAGATCTTATTCATTTGGTCCTTTTGATAAAAACAATTTTTTAAAGGGTGTTTGTTAATTAGGATTACATGTATGTGCCTATGAAATAATGATCTTTAATTGAATGCAAAAGAATAAAAATGTATCATTGTTCATTATGGTGAGGAATTTTAAAAAAAAAAAAAAATAGATTCTACTAGTTCTCAAAAAATTATTTATTCTAGATGTTGGAAATGTAATGCAAGCTAGGTGACTAGTGGGGGAGTGAATTAGGAACCACGCAAACTTCTTCAATTAAAACCACTTTTATAAGTTATCTAATCTACTTGCATGAAAGAAACATAAAGAAGTAAAGTAACAACACCATAACACAATATTTGGTAACCTAGAAACCCTCCAAGTAGAAAGTAAAACTTGGGTGGGGATGACACTCACAATGCTTTAGTACTATAGTAATAAAGTTCGCTTATTAAGGCTAAAAAATGATCACTTTTGGTGATCTTACTTGGTTAAGAGTAATAAGGACTATTAGGTTCACCTTGCGAAAGGATTTTATACAATATAGTTAAATATGTACTCTCTTAAGAGTTTTTGCAAAGGACTATTAGGTCCACCCTATTAGGCGATTTGGGACTGATGCACCTATTAGGATAAATAATTGGATTTATCTCTAAAATGAAACTCTAATTTTTGATGAAGATCCTTTGAAGTAAATTGATCACCTAACTATGTAGATGAGTCTCTTCCTTTCCTTGGAATTCTTGTAGCCTTCAAACAATCTACTCTTCGATATTCGCTAATGTTCTTCAATTTCATACATCTTATTATTTTTGGATTAAAAAAATACTTCATCCTTACATCCAAATAATTCCATCATAGGTTGGCTACAACATAACTAATTCCAAAAAAAAATATCAAGTTGGCTTAGTGTTGTAACTCCAGTCCAATGACTTACTTGGGTGATGCTGAAGATACTTAGGCAACATTGTCACCTTGCCTAACTCTAGCACTCAGCTAATACTAGATGCTCAATTCATGTTGATCACTTGGTAGATACAACTAACTTGGTTTACACTATTCTACCACCTTGATTATCACCTTGGAACAAGAATACTCTACTTAACTCAATTCTCACTAGGGCTCGACAGATATTGTCAACTCAATTAACACTACAACTTAGTGGGAACTGCCAACTTGGTTGACACTAATTACTTTATGTAAGGTTAGCATTGATGACTTGGTTCCTTTATGAGCTCCGTTAACACTACAGATTGGTGACTTGGTTACTACTATCTTTCATTATGATTAAGTGTTTTGACACTAATTGACAATATATCTTATCATTAGATTAACAATCTCCCCCTTTGGCATTAGTGGAAAAAAAACTCATCATGCACAAGATCTGGAAAACTTCTTTAGTCAAACTTCCCCTTTGAGTATGCTTTATTCTATAGCTTATTTTGCACTAAAGATTTCACAACTCAGTTTGAACTAAAAACTCAATTTTTGGTTTTTCAAAATTGGTTTTTGTTTTTCTACTTTTTACATATCTTTCTTCTTGTACATATTTCCCTTTACATATATATAAGTATGTACCTTTACTTTCTCTATATACTTTACCCCTTTGTACACATTTCCCCATTGTTTTTATTACAAATGACAAAATATTTACAAGGTTATTCCAAAATAAGAAAGAAAATCATGGTGTACATTCAAAATTATAGACAAAGTCTTGTCCTAGTTATCTTGTAGCACCTTCAAGATGTGTAGATAAATCTAAAGCTCTACTGAGAACTCAAGCATGTGAGTTGCAACTGACAAATCTATGTCTTTGAGCAATGTCCTTGCATGATCTATTCTCTTTTGTATGGTGTCCCTGTGAGGAAGTGTCATACTTTGTATATCAATCAATGTTTCTCTTATTCTAGACTCTTTTCTTAGCAGTTCTACCTAAAGATCTACCAAAAATATGGCTTTTACAAAATGAATGGAATTGAAGCTTGGATTGAGTGCCAACTGATTTGCACTATCCTTCAAATCCATGTCAATTTTGGCCAGTTTCTTTTTTGTTTCCTTGGTAAAGTTTGTGGAATCACTTAAATCTACAAATAAAGATACAAAATTGTTTACAAAAATTTCTAATGTAGAAATTAAAGTAGACAGATCTATTTGATCAATTGCTATCTTTTGTGCTACATTTTCTATCACTTTATTCTCAAACTTTCTTTCATCTTTCACAAGGATTTTATCTTTCCCATTAGTTCCTTCATTGAAATTTGAAAAATATCAATTAATTAATCAATAATAGGGTCTTTATCATTTACCTCTATAGATAGAGAATCTACAAATATTTCTTTGATGTCTTCCAAGACTTTGCTCCTATCTCTTTTAGCCCTTAGCATTTTTTGTTTGGCTCTTTTCTTCCACAATTCTCCTAAAATATCCATTTGTTAAGTAGATAGATTGGATTGGTCCTAGTTTGGGATTGCAAGATCCTCACCTAGATCTATGTCATCAATAGTCTTCTTTTTTCTCTCTTGACTAATGAAGAAGGAATGATTTTTTTCCCTTGTCAACTAAGTCTTTCTACTATTGTAGCGTGGTTGAGACTATGTGAGCCTATTTCTCTATTACCTCTAGGAGAGATGTTGGTGAAGGTGTGAAATTCTTCACTTCACTACATTCAACTCAATAGTTTTTGGCTCAAATGTTGTCTTAGGTGGAGTGGATGGAAGTGATGCCATGACCTCTGAGTCAATCTTCTCAGCATCAAAATTCTCAATTGTTTGAATCTATGGAAGAGGTCCTTCTTCCTAGATATCAAAAAATGTTTTCCATATGTTTTTTATGGACTGTACAACATATTCTATCTTATTGGAAAAAATTTTAAAAGCTTTAAATCTAGGAGTATGTCTACCTTTATGATAAGACATTTCCTCCTTGATTTCTTTGTCAGGGAGACTAGGCATCAATTTTCTTAAGTTTTTCACTTTGATGTCTTTTTCTATTTTAATTGAATTAGCCCAATTGTGAGAGACAACCTTCAGTAGGGTTTCAAGGGCTTTCCCTCTAATTTTAGAAGTTTCATATTTCCATTTTTCCATCTTCTCAACCATTGCATTTTCAATCTACTTTTGGTCATCTTTGCTTCTTGTTTCATATTTCATATATCCAAAATTTGGCATTTTTGTGCCTTCTTGTAATATCTCTAGTCTTTGTTCAAAGATAGGTGGTGGCTTCTTGAGTGATATGATAAGAGTATTTTCTTCATCATCATCATCTTCTTCTTCATTATCAAGCTTTAGTTTCTTCCTTGGATTTCTTGTCTTTGAGGTAGTAATCATAGGAGTAGACCTTGTAGTTCTCCTTGGTAGAGGCTTGGATGGGGTCTTAACCTTCTTTTTGGGAGGTTACTCTACCTCTTCTTCTTAGTCTTCACTTTTCTCTTCCTCTTCCTCTTCATCTTCCTTTTCTACATTATCACCCTTGCCTTCAGTGATCATGAGAGAGTGGTTTGATTTTTCAAGTTTCTTCCCAGTGCTTTCTAGCCTATTCTTCCCTCTCTTCAAAATTTTAGGGATCTATAGCTTCATCATATATACAAAAATAAGTAGCCTTGGGATCTATAGACTCATTTATGAGTGCCTCAAAAATGTCTCTTATTTCATCAATATTTACCTCATATGCCAGAGATTTTACCCACGTAATCTGAGGTCTAACTACATATATGTGGACTCTATCATAGTCAATGAGGAAGCTTATATCCTACTCATAATCCTTTACAAGTTTCTTAGGAACCCTAAGCCTTCTTTCCATCCTTTCTTTGAAATTTTCAAAGTATGCATCCATGATTCTTTCAAATTTCTCACCATCTCATTTATGAATTCATTTATCTGATATAGAGTTGGGTTGTCTTTCTTCCAAACAACATTTCCTTTATAAGAAAAGAATTTCTATACATAAAAGAACAAACAAACTAAGAGTGAACTAGACTTACATGACTTGTTCTTGGAGGCCCAAATACTCTCCATGTTCTTTCTTAGCTAGGTATGTTGAAGCTCAGCTACGTTAAATGATAGATTATTCTTGACAACCTTCTATGTCAGGTCTATTGCCTCACATGGTATGCTATTTGTATGGCTTGGATTATATATTTTATATGCAATGACATGGATGCCAAAGTTAATTTCCATTGTAGTCACATTGTTTAGCTTCATGCCTCTTCCATCCCATTCAGCTAGGGTTAGCTTTTCCAGTTCTACCTAACCTAGGGCTTTATTAGCCTTAGATTTCTCTATCATTGCATACCCTGTTATCCTATGAGTCATCTTCTTCATGATAGGATAGGTCTATTCCAACTAGAATGACATATCATGAACTCAAATTAGTATAATCCTAATCCATTAGATTCAAAAATTCCTTGGCATGTGGATGATGTGAGTCAAACCCTTGACCTCTAGATTCTTGCACTTTGGCTTCAACACATCATTTTCACACAATGCACCATATGCCTGATCTAGCTCAAGTTTCCCTAGTTCTTAAATAGAGCAATGATAAAATTATCAAAATTTGTGAATGAAAAGTACCTTTGGAGGGATTGAAAAGTAAGCTCCTTTAGAATCCTTCTCCTTAGAAATTGTTGGATATAGCTTAAATTATAGAAAAATAGAGTCTAAACATTTTACAAACATTTCCAAACCCTTTTTGACCTTTGCACTAGAAGATGCTTCCTTACTGCTCGGTTGATGAAGGATTTGAACATGGTGACTTCGTCGGAGACTTTCCTTCAACAAACTTGCACCCAATAACTTTGGGGGCTCAAGGAATGCTACACTCTTTAGAAAACTCTAAATTCATGGTAAAAATGAAACTACAATTTTTCCTTTTTATCAATTTTTTTATTTAAGCTCTTCATTAAATGCTCCATACCTAGGTAGGTAAAAGAAGCTTAGTTTGGTCTTCAACCCTTGAATGCTTGGCTATCACTAAATAACCATGATTGGTTGAGATAGTGACTCTGTTGAGTCTATCTATGCTTAGTTAGGTCTAAGAGGTAACTCAGTTAGGCCTAACGAGTGGTACAGTTAGAACTAATGGCTTTCTTCTATTCAAGTGCATCTAATATGTTGATTTGAACTTTTGTGCTTGGATTACTAGAAGTGATGTAGAATATGAATTTGATCATAGCTCCAATGGTTACCTTTCTTATTCAAGAAAACATAATTTGATCATAGCTCTAATGGTCTCCTTTCTTATTCAAGAAAACATATTTTAATTACCTAATCCATTGTCTTGGGTGTCAATAACCTCATTATTTTCGCTTGAATTCTTTAGAAGTTTCCTCACCCATTATTGCTTCACTTGAGTCCTAACCTTGTTAGCCTTTGATTTCTATTCATCTTCAATTTTACCTCTATTCATGTAGTTCTTTGCTAGATGACCAGGTTCTTTTCATACATAACATATTTTGGTAGGATTTCTCTTTATAAGGTGAATCCTCATGCAATTCGCTCCAATGTGTCCAAACTCTCCACATAGATAACATCTATACCAAGTATTATAATCCCAATCAAATATTTCTTTAGCAAGTTGTTCATTAGGATTACAATTCTTGGTTTTGCACTTTGAATATTTATGGCCTTGTTTATTGCATGTGAAACATTTTCCTTCAAAATTAGTTTTCTTTGAGCATTTACTTGCCCTATGTCCATGTTTGTTACAACTGTAAAATTTTCCATTAAATTTTGACTTTCCATTGCTCCAACATTTATTTGAAGTATGTCATGTTTTTCCAGAATGATTTCATGGAAGCCTTTTATTTTTTTGAGCCCCTTGCTATAACAACTCCCCTTGTTTAGTGTAGCCGAATCCTACTTCCCCTTTGTGTCTATTCTAAGATATTTCAGCTAAAAATCCATGCTTGCTTGTGATCTCATAATTCTTTCGTTGGATTCTCTTTCTTCTCTAATATTATTCCCAAGTCTTTTATTTTCTTTCCTTAGAGTGATGACTTCTTGATTTACATTGTTCAATTGATTTTCCATATCTACCTGATGTAGTGAAAGCTAGTGGATTTCATTATCCTTTTCTTCTATCCTAGTGTTGATTAGTCTTTTTTAGGATTAACCTTAGATAAAAATAATAGTTACATGCAAATATAAACAATATCATAAAATAATAGATCACATAGAAGAGAACACAAGACACCACGATTTAATGTGGTTCACCTAATCCCTATGCCATGTCCACCAAAACCAAGTCCAATATTATTATTATCCAGTGATTACAATTTGCAATCCCTTATAGCTCAATACCACCACAAGAAGCTATAATATCACCATTACCTTATGAAATATCTAACCTTAAGCCTTTGTCATGCCTAACCACTACTTCGGTTTTTCTGCATATTAGGACTTTGTTGTTATAAGTTCCTTTCAGATGTTATGTTTTTATTTCTGTAGAACTTGGTTTTATTAATGTCCTTTGGACATGTGATTATTGTTGGACAAACTTTTCTATTTCAGAAATACTCTATTTTGAGCTTTGGTAGAGGCACTTATGAATCTGACAAACTTTTTGATGTATTTAGAATTAATGTCTGATGTTTCTAGTTTAACGATATTGTTGTGTATAGACTTTAGGTAAAATATGACTGGTAAAACTATTGAAAAATTTTTAAATTAAGCTTAGGTTTTATGGTTGTAGCTTTCATATTTTATTTCATGTTAGCATATTGTTTATTATTATCATGATTTATATTCAGTGTAACAATATTAATGTTAATACACTATATATTGGACATTTGCGGAGCTTTGGTATGATTTAATTGCGATTAATCCATTGGCCTATGTTGAATTTAATTTAGCTATGTTGCTTAAGGTTATGAGTTCATGTAATTGGTATTTTCCTAACTCTACATTGGCATGTCATGTGTGTGTGTGTGTGTGTGTGTGTGTGTGTGTGTGTGTGTGTGTGTGTGTGTGTGTGTGTGTTGTTTATTTAAAAAGGGTCTATATATACCCTAAGTTTATTTTCTTAAATCAACTGCTATTAAAATGGGGTTTAAAAAAAACCCACGGTTGTTATAATATATGTGATTGTTATGTTAAGCGTATATTATATTTTCAAAAAGGTTTTATCATCCTAAAACCCTAATGGGTTTCGCATACAATATGCTTAAGGGATTTTGCATTGTTTTAAAACTAGGCCAAAATATGGCAGTGGCTATGAGGTAGCTGTATGCACAACACTATGTGAGTTGTAGATTCATTCATTGCATTTTAATGTGGCCTTAATAATATTGAAGGCCTTAGTCGGCCAGTTCTAATGTGAATGAGATATTTTGTTGAGTATGGCCAAAAAATTTAGCCATTTTCCTCTGTTTTGTTATACACCTATGAGATGTTGCTAAAGTTTCGGTAAAATGAAAGGTTTTGGTTAGAAGGAGATACTTTCTTATGAAGATGAGTGTGTTTAAGTTGCTTACAGCAAGATTTTCTATTGCTTTTCTTTTAACTTTCTTTTGTTATCTTCATTATCACAGTTGCATGCTAGTTGGTCAATGTTCACAGTTGGGAAGTATGGTTTTGACTTGGCATTTGGGGCTTTGGAAATGAGCTTTGTTGCAAAGCATTGTGTTGAGCATTTTCTATCTACTGTATCTTACGTAGGGGCAATTTCTTACCCTACTCTCTCTGTGTTTACAATTGCATTGTTATTTCGATAAGCATGTTTGTTAATGGTTATCAGTTTTATATGATGTGTATTGACACTCAAGAATGGATATATGCAGAGCATGGCACTGTGTGCAATTCTTAGCCCTATATATATCCACACTTGAATGTGAAGTATGGAGATATCATTTTGGGTTTTGCTATATATATTTGGGCTTTGCCCCAAACATGCATTTTTCTACGAGTTGAACCTGGTTAAAAAACACATGCTTGCGACAGTAAGCATGCAGGTGATTGTGTAAAACATATGGGTATTTGGCTTCCTCAAAGTCAAGCTCTAAGAGAACCCATGTCTTAGAGTTCATGGGTATGTGTGGCTCAGTCACAGTCACGAGCTCGCATTAGATTGTAGACTCATGACTGTGATCAAGGGCATAGTCACTCTGTTAAACATTTAATATGGACCGAGGGTTAAGTCATTATGTTAAATAATGCACTTGAAAACTAAGGATTGGTCATTATATATTAAAAATAGTTTGAATGGAACTAGGGTTCGGTTATTATACATTAAACAATTATCATGAACTAGAGCATGGTCATTATATCAAACAGTTTGCTTCAAATCAAGGCGTAGATATTGTGTTGAACTCTTAGCAACATTTTGGGGTTTTGAGTTTGCAATGCACAACCAACCTTATAATGATTAGAAAGAGATTTATCTTTGTTTCTTGATAGGTTTTCGATGTGTAAAATCCAAGCTTGTCTTATAAAAAAAAATATACATATAGTTGTGAAGTTGAGTTGAGCCTACAGTTATAGTTTTGGTATAACGGTCTTAAACAAAGTTTATATGGTTTGGTAGGAAATTCATCAATGGTTTCACATTGGGTCACTTGTATGAATCTAGGTGTAGGCATTATGTCAAATAGTTATAAGGAAACCTAAAACAAGGTTGGATTTTCATTTTGTCAGGATAGTTCTTATTACAATTATCGACATGGTGGAGGTTACATGTAGAACAGTCGATACCTTATTGATTGTGCATGATGTTTTGAATTCATATATAACTACATAAATTTTTATTCAATATTTGTAACTTTAGTCATGCTATTATCTGGAACTGGGAAGAGGCATTTTGTTAAACAGTTCTTGTAGATGAGTAAACTAGTATTTGGGGTTCTGTGTGTATCGCAGATTTAAATAGTAAGTGTGTTGATTTTGAATTAGAAATTATAGTTGACAATATGGAAATTAGATATGTTGCAAGAATCTAAATAGCTTGTATGTTGACTATGGGTAGAACTTAAAATTTGGTAATTTGAGAATAAGTAGTTGAACACACAACATCATTGTTAATGTTCTTCTGTTTAAAACATTGACAGAGCTTGAACATTGTGGAGTCTGTTAGATATGATTTAATTTGTTTGGTTATGTTACGAAGAATTTCGATGGTATTTATATGATGTTTTCGAAATGAAGATTTTATGAATTAGAATCTATTATTCCAATGATGTTATTCAGTTCATTATTGAAATGGAAATTGTTTTCAATGGAAAAGATGGACTAATGATATATGTTTGATGAAAATTTTATATTGAACAAGAATATCATATGCATTTTGATTTGTTATCTTGGTCATTTCTAAGTTAAATGTAGTCAATTATGTTAGTAGGAAATTGATTGTATAGTATTAAGATTAAGTATGTACCGTTAAGCTAAGACAATAGTTTAATTGTATTTGTGTGATCTTGATATTATAGGTTTTGTTTCTGTTGTTATAATTATCTAAATTTACCTTTGAAATTGGTAGAATAAGATGTGTTACAAATAGATGAAAGGATGTAGTATCATGTTGTATACTGATTTTATATCTGTTGCATGTACGTTCTTTCGTAAATCTATTTGATGTGTATTTTAAGAATAGTTGTGATGAACATATATCGGGGTGGCTAAATTTGGTTTATCCTATTCAGTTAATTAATTTAGTGATAACTTTAAAATGAATTGGGTGGGTTAATTACATATAAAAGATAATTGGCCTTACGTATGACTTAAACCAATAAGGTTAAGTACGAAGAACAAGGCAAATCTCTATTACATCATTTCACGAGTACAATAGAGAATCCCACTATGTGTTGTCTATGAGCTTACCATACACAAATGCAGTATTTTAGCACCATAGTGATGACACCTCAGTATATATATGATTCATTTACTGGTTATTCTTAGTGCGAGTTTAATTTTGCATTGTTAAGTAGATGTTTACTTCTTGCATATTAATTTTGGAATTGCACTATGTTAAGTGGATCAGATATTTGCATTATGGTTATGTATATGTTTATTCTAACATGTATGCATATGGATTACACTTTTCAACTCAGTGTGTACTGAGCCCTCCTTGTGTTGTGTTGTATTTCTATGTGTTTTCAGGTGCTTCAAGTTGATTAACAAGTAGCTAAGGATGACTATTGAAGTTACATCTAGAAACAAAATTTGTTACTTGTAGGGTCCATATGTTGGACATAGGCATTTAAGAATGATATCGTACTTCATTATTGTATTGTACTCAATATGTATTAGCATTATAATGGAAATTTATTTTGATGATATCTTCTTTTATTTTGAGGTTTACAAATTGAGATTGGCTCAATCATTGTTCTTGTACTTGTATTATGTTGAATAATAATAAAAAAATTTACATATATTGTACTTTTTCTTTGTTTCAAATTTATTTCTTATGTTTAATGGTAGCATTATAGCCTTTTTATATAAGCTTTTTATCACTTAAAAAATTAGGGTTAGAATAAGGTGTCCAATAGAAAAATAGTAGCCAACATCTTTTACAATATAAGGTCATTTTTGGCTTAAGGGCACTTCCCCCAAAATCCCTCACGAGGGCATTGCTCCTTGACCCCACCTTGTGCTATGATAGGGAATGCACCTGGGGCACTGCCCCAAGATGTTGTAGGGCTGCTTCCCCAAAAACCCTGTAGAAATAATAGAGGGAGAAGATTGCGTCAAATAAACCTTCGAGTCTAATTAGGCTCCACATCACAATAGTCTTATGTCTTCTTCTGCCATATTTTTGTCATTTTTAGCTTGGTGCTTTTGTTCCATAACTTGACATATCCTGACTAAATGAATCTCATGTTCTCTTTTCAATTTTTCAACTTCTTCTTCAATAATAAGGCTCCTTCCATGTAGTTCTTCTATAGCTACATATGCTTCATCTAAACTTCTTTCCTTGCAAATATCTTCAATTCTTTATTCTATGTAGAGATTGTCATTCATCTTTTTTGCTAATTCTTTTCTCCCTTTTAGATATTGAGAGAGTTGATCCTTGAGTTTCTTGATTTGTTCCATGGCCACATGCAGATCCAGCTTTTCATTCTCAATGTTGTTCTCTAGCTTGTATACTTCCATTGTCTTTGATTCTTTCACTCAAGATGCTAAACTTCTGATCAGAGAACCTTTCTCTAATACCAATTTTTGGAAATTTAATACAAGCTAGGTGAGTAAGAGATGAAGGGTTGAATCAAGAACCACTTAAAATTATTCCATTAAACTCACTTTGTTAAGTTTTCTAATCTAGTTGCATGCAAGAAACATAAAGTAGTAAAGTAACGAAACCATAACACAATATTTGATAACCCATAAACCCTCCAAGTAGAAGGTAAAATTGGGCTGAATATGACACCCACAATGCTTTAGTACTATTAGTTTGTGGTGACTAAATAGGGAAGTACTATACATACTTCATAAATTGAAATTTTTGGGTCATGGCCAATGTTGTAGCTGACATATGGATGATGTATGGATGACATTGTGGTTGACGTATGGCTAACATGTTGTAACCCTAAAGTGGCATAAAAATACTTGTATAAAAGGGCTTAGGGTTAGGGATTGTTTTATTGTGGGGATGCAAAAGTTGGTTCTTGTAGTGGTATTAAGTTGTAAGGGATTACAGATTGTAATCAAATTGTAATCACTAGATCATTGTATCCTAGGGATTGGGTGAACCACATTAAATTTTGGTGTCTTGTGTTCTTTTCTGTGTGATCTATTATTTTCCATTATTGGTTATATTTGCATGTAATTGTTATTTTTGTTTGTGGTTTAATCCTGAAAAGTACTGCAATAATAAAGTTGGCCTGTTAAGGCTTGCAAATGATTGCTTGTGGTGACCTTACTCGATTAAGAGTAATAAGGACTATTAAGTCTCCCTTGTGAAAGGATTTATACAATATAGTTAAGTATGTACTTTGTTAGGAGTTTCTACAAAGGACTGTTAGGAGAATTGGGATTGATGCACCTATTATGATGAACCAATGGATTGATCTCTAAAATGCAACTCTAATTATTGATGAAGATCCTTTGAAGTAAATTGATCACCTAACTATGATAGATGAGTATCTTCCTTTCCTTGGAATGCTTGTAGCCTTCAAAAAATCTATTATTTTGTATTCACTAATGTTCTTCAATTTCATACATCTTATTATTTTTGGAAAAACAAAATACTTCATAGCTATATCCAAATAATTCCTTCATAGATTAGATACAACATAACTAATTCCAAAAAAAAATACCAAGTTGGCTTAGTGTTGTAACTCAGGTCCAATGGCTTACTCAAGCACTATTGAAGATACTCGAGAAACACTACATCACCTTGGCTAACTATGGAACTCAACTGATATTCGATGTTTTGTTCTTGCTAATCACTTGGTTCACATTGTTCTTCTCACTTGATTATCACCTTAGAACAAAAAAACTTTGCTTAACTCAATTCTGACTAGAGGTTGGTGGATATTGTCAACTCGGTTGGCATTTCTTACTTTATGCAAGGTTAACATTGATGACATGGTTCCTTTATGAGCTTAGTTAACATTAAAAATTGGTATCTCAGTTGCTATTGGAATTACAATAAGAAAGATAAGATATGAGAGGGGGGGGGTGTTGAATCAGTGCTTTAAACTTTAACCCATAAAAATATTCACCACACATCTATCTCACATATTCAATAAGTAAATTGAAATTCCATGTAAAGCATATACATCTAGAGTATGTAAAAAAGTAAGCATTTACACATTTATAGCACAAGATATGATTACCTAGAAACCTTCCAATGAGTGACACCCACAAATATTCACTACTACAATAATAAAGTGCATCTAATGAAGGTTACAATATTTGGTCATGAAACATGATCAATCTTATGAAAGGATTGCCTCTTAAAAAGCTTACAAAGACTGTTAGGTCTTATCTTGTTAAAGGATTTCAACACCCTATTAGAATTGTGCCTAGTTAAATGACTTCAACTCACAATTAAGTGCTGGTAGAGGATTTTAATACAACCTATTAGGACTACTCTTTTAAGAACTTTAGTTAATTCACTTGTTTGAATGTCTCAAAAATGATCTTGTGATTAGCACTCTGATGCTTGATGATAGATCACCTCTATATTGTTGCATACTTGATCCTTCTTGATCAGATGTCTCTTTGTTGTTCACTATATCCTTTCTCTATTCTCCTTTAATTGATTTTTACAATTCAATTCAAATCATAATACCTTGGTCACCATGAATGTCCTAGTTTACACATGCAAAAATTTCCTCTATCATTCATGCATTCCCTTACCATACATAAAAAGTTTAGGGTTTGTCCTCTTGAAGAAGACCTAGGTGACTTAGGGTTAGGTATACATCAATGGGTGTGATTCATTCATTTTATAATTTAAACCTTCCCTTTACCTAATTAGATGTATGTAATGCATAGGGATTCCCACTTAAGATTTATCCTTATCACCAAAATATCATAACTCAATCCTTAAGTTGGCCCAAGAAATGGTTTACATAGTAGTTTGTGCCAATACAAACAACTATGACAGAACTGTTTTACTTGGCATTTGAAATCCCTGGTGCTCGACACTAACTATGACTTCAATGATCTCACTCATCATCTAAATGACTTAGTATACACTTCTTTCTCAGCTCTTGAATCACTTGACACATACTATCTGCTCAACACATGAGTGACTCGGCATATGAGTGACTCAACACTCATTGTTTACTTACCATGCTCTAACTTATATGTTATGCTCGACATATGTTACTTGTTTGACATGAACTAAGTAAAATGACTTAAGTATATAAAGACTCACTTGTCAAAACCAATCTAAGATTAACAATATCCCTCTTTAACATGAGTGTCAAAAATACTTGGTCATACATTAATACTCTTATTCTTATGAGCATAACATAAATGATTATTCAGCTTCTATACAAAATATCAAAATTTTGCAACATGAATTGTACCCCAAAATCTTATAACTCCCCCTAAGTTGATTGATGTATTCTATATTGTACTATACTCTATATCAAAAGCTTTCTCCTATTGAGTAGATTTTCTTTGACTGATACTCTTTCACTAGTTTCTACTTGCTTGCTCTTACTCCCTCATTCCATTCTTGCTCCCCCTTTGCTCTTACTCCCCCTTTTTGATACTGATGTCAATGGGTTATACACTAATAGTGTATTTGTCCAAAATAGATTTATGGACCTCAAGTATAATTTTAAGAGCTGCATCCCAATTATTACATGCTACCTCCAAAGACTTAATTTGGATTGCCAGCTCGACAACAAGCTATACTAAGCCATCTAATATATAAAGATTTGGGTCTTTCTTCATAAGTGTTTCTACATAGTCTAACTCCTTGTGTAAAATCTCCATGTGAGGACTCAATATAGACTAAATGCTAATAAGTTTAGTCATTATGTTGGTTTCATCTACTTGTAATGATGCTAACTGACTTTGGGATTGCAAGAGGGTCCTAAAGTGTTTCTCACTTTGAGTTGGAGTCATGGGCAATTTTTCACTAGATGATTGCATTTGACTCTCCAAGCTTAGGATTTGATTTCTTATTCTTGTGTGAAGAGTGTAGGATTACACAATTTAGTGTATAGAGAGAGAATTTTCTTTAGTACCTTCTTCACAATATCTATCTCGGTTGCCAATGCAACCTAAGTTTGTGTAATTTCACTAGATGTCTTTCCATTCACTTTATTTTGAAACTTCTTCTCATACCATTATAATAGTTTGACATTAGTATCCAAGTTTGTGTTACTTACTATTTCCACTATATTGGTCAATTGTTTAATGATTGGCTTTGTTTTATTTGGAGTAGGTAGATTGAATGCATCCAAGAAAATTTCTTTGATCTCAATCAAAGCTTGCTTCTACCTATGCTCCCTTCTAAGAAGTTCTTGATGTTTCTTCCTTACTAGGGCCTCTTGTAGTATACCCATTTTCTCAATTGTTATTGTTGCATAATCAAACTTGGGCAATACAATTTCTTCATCTAGGCTAACATCTCCATACGTAATTACCTCTTTTTCCTTAGATGAGCTAGGACTCAGCACTAAGAATTATAATGGTGTAGCATTTGTGCTTGGCCTCTAAAGAGTTTTACTAGAAGGAATTCTTGATTCTGGAAATGTCACCAGTGCTTGAATTGCTACTAGCAATTCCTTTAGCTTGGGTGTAAAATTTATCTCCTTAGACTTGTCCTTTTTTTCCTCTTTGATTTCAATTGCACCTTGATCTTGTGCTGGAGGTGCAGGTGCATCTACCTGAGTTGTTTGGCTTTGTGTCCCATCATTTACTGGTGTTTCCCCCTTGTCTTCTTCAACTATCCCAACTTTGTCATTTTTAGATTCTTGTACATTTTCTAAGATTGAAGTGCTTTCCATGAGTGTACTAATAGTGCAACCTATCATCTCCTTCTTTTGATATACAACTAAGGGTTGTGAAGTTTGCACATTTGTGACTTGAGGAGTGATTTTAGTGTGTCTTGTGTTTTCATTTCTGCCCTTGTAGTCATAGACTCAAACTTCTGAAGCTCATCTACACTTTCCAATACAAGGTTGTCACATAATTTGTCTTGTAGTATAGATTGGATAAGTATCCTTTTCAAATCCTCCTCTATTAGGGGATTGATGTTCTAATCAATAGGATCAAAAACATCCTTTACTTTGATAGTTCCAATACTTGCTTGTATCACCCATAGAGGACTGGCACTCGACATTTGTGTATCTTGTACACTCTAATATGGTTATTGCTCTTCCTTAGCTATTTCTTGATCATCAATATTTGTATTAGTGCCTCTCTCAATTGTTCCTTGTTCATTGTCATCTTCTTCATCATCTTCTACCTCAATAGGTTCTTGTTCATCATTTTTGGTTGTGGCTAGTCCATATGTAATCTTCCACATTTGTTTTGACTTTAGGACAACATCCTCTATGTTTTTCTATAATATGCTAAATTCCCTATACTTAGGTACAAATATCACAACATATTTCTTTATGGATTTATACATTTGTGCCTTGCTAATTTCTGGCATAACTTGAGCAAGTGTTGTCTCCCTAATTTGCTTCTTTGAGTCTATATAATAGTGTCATTTTTGCTCAACTCTATCATATAAATTCTTAGGTATGGAGTTGGCAATTTCAAGAGGAGTTTTCTTAAAAGTAGCCATCATGGAATATATTGCCTCCTCTACTTGATTCTTCTCAATCTTTCCATGGTTATCAAATTCAATGTGAGAGAAACCTGATAAATCAACCTTATTTCTAATGTACTCACATAAATTATCTAGGTATAAGGAGGGACTATGACTCACCACTTGGAATTGGCTATTGTCATATGATTCAGTCTTCTCCTCATCAAATTCAGCCTAAGAAACATATTTTCTTTTTGTTCTTTTCTATGCTTCACCTTCCTACTCTTTAGGTTTGGCTACCTCTTTAGCCTTCTATGTAGTGAATCTTGTACTAGCGCGTGTGGTAGGTGTTGTTTTTTTAGGTTTGCTTGGTTTCACAACTTTCTTTGGTTTTGTCACTACTTGTGTCTTTTCCTTTCTTTTATTTTTGTCAATAGGAATAGGTGCTTCATTGGCTTATTCTCCCTTGGCACCTTTTGCAGTTTCTATTTCCTCTTTTTTCTAATCCTCTCCCTAACCTTGTGTCAATGCCAGTGGTGCTTGAGCCTATTTGTCTACTTCTTCTTCTTCTTCTTCCTCTTCTTCCTCTTCCTTGGCTCCTTTACCAATTTTTTTTTTCAATTTCTTTACCAATTTTTTCTTCTTCCTGATTATAGAGGCATTCTTCAATTCCATGGTGATTTTTTATTTGGCCAAGTCATAATTTCCAAAATCTTTTGCTTCTTTGTCCACTTCTTTTGTAAGTAATGTTGTGATTGCTACAAAGGCCTCATCAACATTGATCTCATAACCTAATGGCCTTTTTCATCTCACCCTAGGAATTTTTTCTTGTACATATGTGTGATCAATATCAATTAGAAAGAAAACATCATCATAATGTTTCTCTACTAGTGATATTGGTTTACTTAATCTCTTCTTCATAGATTGTTTAAATTCTTCAAAATAACCAGTCATTACTGACTTAAAGTTATCACCTGGTTGTTCAATGAATTCTCCTATCTGTATTGCAATTGATTTGTTTGTCTTCCATGAAATGTAAGAAATGTATTTTGTACATAGAAGAAAATACATACTAGAATAGATCCAAATTTATACTAAGAGCACTCTTTGTTTTCCTTATAGCTCCTAGATTTTCACTCAATTATAGCAACTGCAACTTGACAAGATCATAAGTATGATCTTTCTTCATAATTTTATAGCCCATATTGACTACAATGTAAGATACACTATTTAATCTACTTGACTGATAAAACTTGTGTGCTATTACCCTCACTACAAAAGCTATCAAGGGATCTATGATTGTGTCAATCGTCATTCCCCTTTTGTTCCATATGGCCCTTGTGTTCTTTTTAATGACTTCCTTTGACTCACTTCTCAGTCTTTGGCTGATCTAGGATTGGATACCCTATTACCTTATGAAAAAATTTCTTTGTGATTTTAATTGGCCCATTCTCTAACCATACTGAGCTATCATGAATTTTTCTTAAGATAATCCTAATCCACTTAGTTTTGAAGACATTTGGAAAATCTAGGGCATGAGTTAACCCTTTCTTTTAGACAATATTGTATTCTTCCTTCAATGCTCCATTTTCATATAGTCTTCCATATTCTTCTCTAATTTCCATGTCACCTATGCTTTGAATCTTCCAAGTGTAACAATTCCTGACATCTTGAATCATTAAGACTCATGGTTTTATCATAGATAATGCACTAGAGGGATCCTACTTATATGTTATATCTAGAATAGCCTTGAAAATGGGTTTTTTTAATTGCTAATTAATTGAACATTTAAAAGTTATTTTCCCTCTACACCTTTTTCTTTAGAAGAACTAGACACCATTACATATATCTAGGGTTTGTGAAATTTGAAGTGGTGTAACTCAACACATGGTATATACCTTACAAATCATGATAAAATGGTGTTGAATAGCCATTCAAATCTCCTACAAATACTTATATGAAATTTTCTCGATTTTCTTTAGCTCTTCATGTTCTCTCTCAAATTCAAATGATGTTAAATGAGCAAAAATTGATCAAATAGCCCTTAAAACACTACAACTAATGCTAAGTTCTTACACAGTCATAAGCTTGGCATCAATTAATTTTTGGCTCATTCGGCATCCACACATTTTTTCATTTGCTCAGCAACCATTATGAGCTCAATCTCAACTAACCAATTTCATTAGCTCAACATCCACTATCATTTTACTCCACAACCATAAGAAACCTTTTCATGCTCGATAATAACATTAAAAACTAACAAGACTTAAAGATTTTTCCTTGATTTCTAATAACACTTTAAATCTTTATTCATGCATATGTAATATTTTCAAAACCAAATCCTTGGTGTTGATGTATGTCTTGTTAGTTTGATGAGGTGTGATCACTTGATCCATTGGTGAAGTGATCCCATGTGCACTTGATGGGCTACATTCTTCCTTTCTCTTCTATGTCTTGTTCATCTCATTTCTAACATTTTCAATATCTACCTTGCCTTTATTGAACTCAAAACTTGGTACCTTTGACCTTGTTGGACAAAATTGACTGATGTGACTAGTCTTTAAACAACTAAAACATGTGGTTTGACTCAGCCACCTTTTGTAATCACTTTTGAAGTGTATTCTAATATAGTTTTGAGGAACATGTCCATAATCTTGATAGTAGTGACAACTATACCTTGTATTATAATTCTAATTATAAGATTCCATTGTATGTTACCTTTGTTTTCTTGTTTGATGACCACTTGGGTTAGGATCTACACTCAAAAGATCTATGCCCATACTTCTAATAGTTATAACAATATCCTTCAAATCTTTGAGTGTGCATAGCCTTTGTTTTGTATTCATGTGCTTAATGATCTTGTTTGTTGCACTTATGTAAGTGACCCACACTCTTCTAATTTACAATCTTGCTCCTACACACATTAGTTGTATCTCCTTTCTTACCACAATTATAACAAGTAGGTTTTGAGTTCTTATCTTTTTTACTTCTTTCTTCAACACTTTTGGATGATTCTCCTTCTTTATTACTTGTGTATCCTAGTCTAGTTGTATCATTGTTAGATCCAGGAGATCTCATCAATTATTCAAAGTACTTGATAGCTTCACTAGGTTTATTGAACTCAATTGTTCATTTTGCAACTTCAGTGTTGTTATCTCAATGTCTTTACTATTTGTCTTTACTATATATTTCATGATTAGCAATCATGACTTGATTCATTGTCTCTAATTGCATGTGAGCAATCATATTTACTTCTAATGATTTCTCTTCTAGTTTACTAGTCAAAACTCTTTTGTCATCTTTAATCATGTCTTTTTCTTCTATAGCTTTCTTTTTCTATTTAGTTACCTCATATAGTAACATGGCTTGTGATTCTTGCTCTATCTTAAGATTTTTTTATCTCTTCAACTAGGGTTCTATTCTTTTCCATTAGATTTGCAACTGTTGCATCAAATTCATTGGAGTTTCTATTTTTAAATAGCTTAGTAGTGTCCATCTCTTGGTATTGTGTGTCACTCTCCTCAATAGAAATTTCCTTCCTTCTTCTTAATGATTTCTTGAGATCTTCTCTTGCTTCATTCAACTGATGTAGAATGAGTTGTATTTCAATCTCATAGTTTTCAATAACTTTCCCAACTTGTAGACTTCCATTTCCAAGATCTTTCCTCTAAGTTGTTAGGCTTCACTTTCAAAGAACTTTCTCTAAAAGGATTTGGAAGGAATGAATTGATGTTTTAAACTTTAACCCATAAAAATATTCACCACACATCCATGTCACATATTCAATAAGTAAACTGAAATATCATGTAAAGCATATACAACTAAAGTATGTGAACAAGTAAGCATTCACACATATATAATACAAGAAATGATTACCTAGAAACCCTCCAATGAGAAGGTAAAACTAGGGTGGGGATGACACGCACAAATGTTCACTACTATATTAATGAAGTGTATCCAATGAAGCTTGTAATGTTTGATCATGAAACATGATCTATCTTGTGAAAGGTCTTCCCTATTAAAAGCTTACAAAGACTGATAGGTCTTACCCTATTAAAGGATTTCAAAACCCTATTAGAAGTGTGCCTAGTTAAAGGACTTCAACTCACAATTAAGTAAGCACCTTGTTAGAGGATTTCAATATAGCCTATTAGGACTACTCTATAAAGAACTTTAACTGATTCACCTATTAGAATGTCTCATCAATGATCCTATAATTAGCACTCTGATGCTTGATGATAGATCACCTCTATATTGTTGTGTACTTGATCCTTCTTGATTAGATGTCTCTTTTTTATTCACTATTTCCTACTTCTATTCCCCTTTAACTGATTCTACAATTCAATTTAGATCATAATACCTTGGTCACCTTGAATATCTTGGTTTGCACATTTAAAACTCTCCTCTATCATTCATTCATTATGTTTCCATACATAAGAATTTTAGGGTTTATCCTCCTTAAGAAGACCTAGGTGACTTAGGATTAGGTATGAATCAATGGCTGTGATTCATCCATATTACCATTTAAACCTTCCTTTTACCTAATTAGATGCATGTAATACATAGGGATTCCTACTTAAGATCATCCTTATGACCAAAATATCATAATTCAATCCTTAAGTCAGCCAAAAAATGGTTTACATTGTAGTTTGTTCCAATACAAACAACTATAACAAAATCATTTTACTCGACACCAAAAGTCTGTGGTGCTTGGCACTAACTATGACTTCAATTTTGTCACTTGGTATCTAAATGAATTAGCATGTGTTGCCTTCTTGGCTTCTGAATCACTAGGAACATACTGCCTGCTCAACACATGAGTGACTCGACACTCACTATTTACTCAGAATACTTTGCTTATATGTTGTCCTTGATATATGTTACTTCTTCGACATGAGCTAAGTAAAATGACTTAAGTGTATAGACATTGACTTTTCAAAACCAATATGAGATTAATAGTTATTACTGTCTTTCACTATGATTATGTGTTTTGAGACTAATTGACAATATATCTAGTCATGAGATTAATACTAGAGACTTTAATTTTAGGGACTTTAGATAATTTTTAAAGACCATATACAACCAAAGGAAAGAGAAAAATGAAAATAAATCATTTTGACAACAAGAATAAAATTTAGGAAGGCACAAATTTTAAAGAATAATATTATGGATTAGAGGATGGATAAGAAGAAGATGGTTCAAATGAGAAATATAAGAAGGATAAGGTTATAAAAGAACTTTTGGACCCCCTATATGCCACCTTGACATGATCTATGAGGAAATGGAATCAAGTTGATATGCATAATCCATTAGATTACAATTATAATTTTTTTATGGACTTTTGATAAATATAGATCTTGTAGGAAGGACTTCCCTTAATAGTACTAAGCCTTGGATGCAATCCATGCAAGATGAGATGTTAGTATTAGATAAATGTGACACCTAGAATCTTGGAACTTTAGTTATAGGATGAAATCCAATTGATTACAAGTTGTAAAAAATATTACTGGTGTAGATGGGTATGTAGAGTGGTATAAAGTCAAATTGGAGGTTAACAATTATTCTTGTAGAGCTAGAGTTGATTTTGGTGAAATCTTTTCTCTTTCTAGTAATTTTCTTACATCAAATTATTATTGTATATAACTTCAACTGGGGAGTCAAGATTAAAAAAATGGATCTTAAGACTAATTTCTTGTATGAGGGTCTTAAGAAGAATATTTTTATATGAAAACATACAAATTATTTTGTGAAGGATAAGAAATATTTATCGTAAGTTGAAATGTTCATTGCTTTGTCTAAAATAGTCACTAGAAGTTTTATGCACTTATATAAGGTATTGATTTTGTTAGGAGTAAGGATGATCATTTTTCTTATGTTAAAATTATTGATGAATAGATTCTAAATGTTAGCCTTAGATTGGTTTTGACAAGTGAGTGTCTATATACTTTAGTCATTTACTTAGTTCATGTTGAATAAGTAGTACATGCTAAGCACAACATGTATATAATAGAGCATGTTGAGTCCATAGTGAGTGTTGAGCCACTCATGTGTCAAGTCACTCAAGTGACAAATAGAAAATGTACATCAAGTGATTTAGGTGCCAAGCAAGTAGTGGATGCCAAGTGATACAGATGTAAAGCCAAAATATAAAGAATAGTGTATGTTGAGCATTAGATGTTGAATAAAATAGTTTTTTCATAGTTGTTTGTAATGGAACAAACAACTATGTAAACCATTTTTGAGCCAACTTAAAGATTGAATTACAATATTTGGAGATAAGGATGAATCTTAATTTGAATTCCCAAAGCATTGCATGCAACCAATTAGAAAAAGGGAAGGTTTAAGTAAAAAAATGGATGAATCACAATCATTGATTCATACCTAACCCTAAGTCACCAAAGTTTTCTTAAGGAGGACAAACATTAAACTATCTATGTTGCAAGGAGAGAAGTTTTCATGTGTAAATAGAGAATTCATGGTGGTTAAGGCATTATGATCTGAAATCAAATTGCAGAATTAGTTAGAGGAGAATAGAGGAAAGGAAAGTATATAGCAAAGAGACATCTAATCAAGAAGGATCAAGAATACAACAGTTTAGAGGTGATCTGTCATAAGGCAAGCAAGTGCTAATCGTAAGATCATTGCTGAATCATTCTAGTAGGTGAATCAATTAAATCTCTTAACAGAGTATTCTAACAAACTATATTAAAATTCTTTAGTAGGGTGCTTACTTAATTGTGAGTTAATGTCCTTTAACAATGCACATTTCTAATAGGGCATTGAAATCCTTTAGCAGAGAGAGACCTAACAGTCTTTGTAAACTTTTAATAGGGTAGACCTTTCATAGGGTAGATTATGTCTCATGATCAAACATTGTAACCTTCATTAGATACACTTTATTGTTGTAGTAGTGAAGATTTGTGGGTTTCATCCCACCCCAGTTTTACCTTCTCATTGGAGGGTTTTTTCATAATCATATCTAGTGTCATATGTGTTTATTTGTTTACATGTTTTAGATGTACATGCTTTACATGGTATTTTAGTTTACTTAGTGAATGAATATATGAGATGAATGTGTAGTGAAAGTTTTTATGGGTAGAAGTTTAAACTATTGATTCACCCACCCCCCAGAAGTTTATCTTTCCTATTGCAAATTCCAACAATTGGTATCAAAGACAAGTTCTTTGAAAGATAAGTTTTGCATCTTTGAGGAAAGATCTTGAAATTGGAAGTTTACAAGTTGAGAAAGACTCATTCTACATCAACTAGATGAAGCAAGAGAAGAACTAAAGAAATCTTTGAAGAGAAGAAAGGAAATTGCTATTGAGGAGAATGACACACAATACAGAGAGATAAACACTTCTAAGCTATTTGAGAATGGAGAATCCAATGAATTTGATGTAGCAATTGTAGATCTGATGGAAAAGAATAGAGCCCAAGATGAGGAAATAAAAAATCTCAAGTTAGAGCAAGAATCACAAGCCATACTACTATGTGAGGAGACTAAATAGAAAAAGAAAGCTATGGAAGACAAAGCCATGATTAAAGATGAGAAAAGAGTTTTGACAAATAGATTGGAAGATAAATCAATAGAGCTAACTAAAATTTCCAACATGCAATTGGATACTTTGAGTCAAATGATGAATGCCAATTATGAGCTGACTGTTAAGGACATTGAGATAACAAAATTGAAGTTGCAAAATAAGCAATTGAAAAGAAACCTAAGAAGGGAAAAGGAATTTTCTAAAAGTTTCAACAAACCAAATGAATCCATCAAATACTCTGAGAAATTATTGAGATCTCCTAGATCCAATAATGATACATCTAGACTAGGATACACAAGCACTGAAGAAGGAGAATCATCCAAAAGTGTTGAATAAAGGAAAAATAAAGGTAAGAACTCCAAACCTAATTTTCATAATTGTGGTAATAAAGGACATGCTACTTATGTGTTTAGGAGCAAGATTGTAAATCAAAATGTCAAGCATAAGAGCATGGTTCACTGCCATAAATGCAACAAACAAGGACATCAAGAAAATGAATATAGAACCAAGACCATGCACACATAAAGATTTGAAGGATATTGTTATAACTGTCAGAATTATGGACATAGAGCTTTTGAATACAGATCCAAATCTATGTGGTCATCAAATAGGTAAACAAAGGTAAGGAACAATGGCAACTTTTTATAACTGGAATTACAATACAAGATATAGCTATCATTATTGTCAAGAATATGGACATGTTACTGAAAATTACATTAGGACACACTTCAAAGGTGACTACAAAAAGTGGTTGAGTCAAACCACATGTTTTAGCTATTTGAAGATTGATAAGATCAGTTGCTACTATTCAACAAGGTCAAAGGCACCAAGTTGTGAATTTTATAAAGGCAAAGGCAAGGTAGATTTTGAAAATGTCAAATATGAAATGAAAAATACATGGAAGAAAAAGGATGGTTGCAACATATTAAACAAAGAAGGGATCACTTCACCCAATGGGTTAGGTGATCATAGCTCATCAAACTAAGCAATCAAGAGGTATGTGGGACTAATATTTATAGGTTATATCATACATCAGTTCCAAAAGGACTTAGCACTAAAAGGGACTATATAAGCATGAATAAAGATGCAAAATGTTATTTGGAATCCAAGAAAACCTCTAAGATTTTCATGTTACTACTAAGCATGAAATTTTTCCTATGACTGTGGAGAGGAATGCTAGAAGATGTCGAGCTAACAGATAGGATAGTTGATGTTGAGCTTGTAATGGTTGTTGAACAAATGGAATGATAATGGATGCCAAGTGAGCTTGAAATTAGTTTATGTTGAGCTTACAACTATGTAAGCACTCAACATCAATTATAGGGTTTCAAAGGGTATTTGATCAATTTTTGACTCATTTTCATCATTTCAAAATCAAGAAAGAGCAAGGAGAGTAGAAGGAAATCAAAAAAATTTATCCAAAGTAGTTGTAGAAGATTTGAACAGCAATTATACATCATTTCATTAGATCTTACAAGCTATTTATCAAGTGTTGAGTTATACTATTTATATTTTCATAAACCTTAGTTTCAAAAAATGGCATCGTGTTCAAAGAATGTAGAGGGAAAGGAATTTTTAAATGTTCAATTAGTTAGTAACAAGGTCAAGCAACCAATATTAAAAGCCATACAAGACATCGCTTACAAACAAGATGCCTCTAGTGCATTATCCATGATACCCCTGAATGTTTTAATGGTGCAAGATGTTAGGAAATTCTATAACTGTAAAATTGGAAGTATAGGTGATATGGAGATTAGGAAAGCATATGAAAAACTTTGTGAGAATGGTGTACTAAGAGAAGAGTACAAAATTGTAGAAAGGAAAGGGTTAGCATGAGCCCTATATTTCTTAAATGTGTTCAAAATAGAATAGATTAGGATAGTGTTGAGAAAAATTCATGATAGCTCACTTTGCTTAGATAATGGACCCATCAAGATAACCAAAAGGATAATCCATAGGGTAATAGGTTATCCAACCCTAGATTTTCCTAAGACCCTAAGAATTGGCTCAAAAGAAGTTATTGAGAAAAAGATTGGAGCTATATGGAATAAGAGAGGAATGACTATTGATACCATCATTGATCCTTTGATAGACTTTGCAATAAGGGTTATTTCACTTTTTTTTTATTGAATAGTATACCATGCATTGTAGTAGATGTTGGTTATAAAATTGTCAAAAAAGATCACACATATGATTTGGTAGAGTTACATCTACAACAATTGGCTATAAACTTAGGAGCAATAAGGAAGACAAAGAGTGAACAATGCAAGTTTGGTTCTATTTTGATATGCATTTTCTTTTATATACAAAACACTTTTCCTACATTTGGAATAGTTGCATGGAAATCCAATAGGTTAGTGGTAGTATATATTGGTGAGTTCATTGAACAATTGGGAGAGAACTTTGAATTAGTTATGACCAACTATTTTGAAGATTTCAAGCAATCAATGAAGAAAAGATTGAGAATACCAGTATCCTTACTGTAGAAACATTATGATGATGTTTTCTTTATAGTAGATGCTAACTATACATTTCTTCAAGAAACAACACCAAGGTTGAGATGGCTGAGGCCACTTGGATATAAAATCAATGTACATGAGGCCTCTACAACTATTATAGCTTTACTAGCAGAAGAAGTTGATAAGAATGCTACTACATTTGGAAACTATGAAATGGCCAAATCCAAAATACTACGAAACTAAAGATTACCTCTGTTATCAAGAAGAAAGAGAAATTGGTGAAGAAATTAAAAGCTAAACTTGGAGAAGGTGATAAGCATGAAGAAGATGAAGAAGAAGAGGATGAAGAGGAAGAAGACACCCAAGCATAAGAACCACTTGCACTTACTCAAGGAATGGGAGAAGACTAGCTAGAGGAGGAGACTAAAGGTATTGAGGGAGAAGAAGATGACAAAGCACCTACTCCCATAGACCAAAAGAAGAGGAAGGCCAAGGCCCAACTAGTGATAAAAGAAAAGAAGGTAGACAAGCCAAGTCATCTTAAATCTACATCACCTACTATAAGGGCTAGTGCACTAGTCAATACACAAAAGGAAAAAGAAAAGAAAAAACTAGTAGAGCATGGAGGTGAAATGTAGAGAAGACCAAGAAGAAAGTATATTGCACAAGAAAAATCTAATGACAAGAAAATAGAGTCAGATGAAAATAGGCAATTCGAAGTGGTGAGTCACAATCCTCTACCAGACATAAAATTTATGTGAAAATGTCAAGAATAATGTAGATTTGATAAGATTTACTCATCTGGATTTTAATAGTCTTGGTAAAGTAGAAAAATTAATTGAAGGATGCTATATAGGCTATGATGGAAAATTTTAAGAAAGCCCCACTAGAAATTTTCAACTCAATACCTAAGAGCCTATATGAGAGAGTTGAGCAAAAATGGCACTATTGTTTGAACTTGGAAAGACAAATAAGGGAGACTTCACTTTCTTAAGTCATGCCTAAACTTAGCAAGGCACAAATTTCTAAGGCCATGAAGAAATATGCAGTTAAGTTTGTACCTAAATATAGAGCCTTTAGCATATTGCAAAATAATATTGAAGATGTTAAGAAGTCTACTCAGATGTGGAAAGTAACATATGGTTTAGCAATAGTAAAAATAGGAGAACATGAACCTATTGACGTGAAAGATGATGAAGATGATAATGATGAAGACACTATTGAGGGAAATACAAAGATACAAATAGACAACCAGGCAATAGTTGAGGCAGAGAAGCAAGAAGAATAGAGTGTACAAGATACACAATTGCCTAATGTCACCTCTCAACATCTAACAAGTGTTGAAATAGTAATAATTAAGGATGTATTTGATGTCATAGCTTAGAATTACAATCCCCTTACAAAGGAATATCTCAAGAAGATACTTGATCAATCTACATTATAGGCCAAACTATGTGATGATCCTATATTGGTAAGTGTGGATGAATTGCAGACACAAGTGACTAAAACTACAAGGGAAGAGGTGAATCAACAAGAACCACCTATCATCACCCTTCAAGCCACTAATGTACAACCTTTGGATAAAGTAAGTGAGGCTACATCTAAAAAGGTTGATAGAACTACAAAGGACATAATAGAAACTCAAGCCACTACTAAAGAGTAGAGTCAAACAGATCAGAAAACCTTATCTACACCTATACAACAAGAACAAGGTGCATCAAAAGGCACTGTGGAAGTCAAGGATAAGATTAAAGAGATAGAATTGACACCTAAGGTGAAGGAACAAGTAGCAATTCAAGCCTTGGTAACCTTACCAAAATTTGGCACTCCTTCAAGTCACACTCTTTAGAAGCTGAGCACAGATGGAACACCATTACAAATCTCAGTGCCAAGCTTGAGCTCATCAAAAGCTAAAGAAGTAATACAATATGGAGATGTGAGCCTTGATGAATAAATTATGTTACAAAATTATGACTTTGACACAATGGCAATTAAGCAGATGGGCATATTGCAAGAAGCCCTAACAAGAAAAGGAAGACAATAACTACTCAAAAAGGAGCTCAAAAAGGAGCATAGGCAAAAGCAAGCATTGTAGGATATCAAAGAAATCTTTTTAGATGCATTTAGTCTACCGAATCCAAATGAAACCAAGCCTCTAATTGAACAACTAACAAACATAGTGGAGAAGGTTGGTGATATAGACCTTGATACAAATGCTAAATTGTTAGAAAGAAGTTCCAAAGCAAAGTTAATGAGAAAATATCAGGTGATATAACACTCACACAAGTTGCATTGGCAACTAAAGTAGAAAGTGTGAAGAAGGTACTTGAGAACATTTTCTCACTATACACAAAATTGTATAATCCAACACTCTTCACACAAGATACTAGAACTCACATTTTGAGTTTGGAAAGTTAGATTAGTGCATTAGGTGTAAAATTTCCTTTGACACTAGCTCAAAGTGAAAAACACTTCAAAACTTTGTTACAAACCTAGAATCAGTTAGCTGCATTATCAGCAGAAGAAGCCAATATAAGGGCTAAACTAACTAGCATCCAAACAACATTAACCCCACACATGGAAATTTTGCACAAGGAATTAGGCTATGTCGAAACCATCATGAAGAAAGATCCAAATATTTCAACATTAGATGGCCTAGTTCACCTTGTTGTCAAGCTAGCTATCCAAATCAAATCCTTCAATGTGGCATGTGAAAATTGGGATGCAACTCTCAAGATTATACTAGAGGTCCATAAATCCTTTTTGACAAACATATAATCAGTGTATAAGCCCATTGACATAAGTGTCAAAAAGGGAGATAATTAAAATAGGGGAGATATAAAATTTTGGGGAGATAGAGAGCAAAGGGGGAGATGAGAAAAGGGAGAAAGAAATAATAAGATGAAGATAGAAAGAAAAGACATAATAAGCTATGGGGGAGCAAGCACAAACAACATGAAGTCAAAGAGAATCAGTAGAGACATGTTTACTCAGCAGGAGTACAAGAATTTTGAATATAGAATAGACCTATCAACTTAGAGGGAGTTATCAGATTTTGAGGTATAAGCTATTACAAAATTTTGAAATTTTGAAGTTTTTTTTATAGGCCAAATAAGAGATATGTTATGCTTGTAAGGATAAGGATATTATTGCATGAAAAAGTGTTTTTGACACTCATATCAAAGGGGGAGATTGTTAGTCTCAGATTGGTTTTCACAAGTGAGTTTCTACACACTTTAGTCATTTAATTAGTTCATGTCAAATAAGTAGTACATGCCAAGTGCAACATGTATATAATATAGCATGTCGAGTCCATAGTGAGTATCAAGCCACTCATGTACTGAATCACTCAAGTGTCAAACAGATAGTGTATGTTGAGTGATTCAAGTGTCGAGCAGATAGTGGATGCCGAGTGATACAAGTGTATAACCAAAGTATAAAGAACAATATCTGCCAAGCATGAGATGCCAAGCAAGATAGTTTTTTCATAGTTGTTTGTAATAGCACAGAAAACTATATAAGCCATTTTTTAGCCAACTTAAAGATTGAATTACAATATTTGGAGATAAGGACAAATCTTAATTTGAATCGCCAATGCATTGCATGTAGCCATTCAGAAAAAGGGAAGGTTTAAGTAGAAAAATGGATGAATCACAGTCATTGATTCATACCTAACCCTAAGTCACCAAAGTCTTCTTAAGGAGGACAAACCCTAAACTATCTATGTTGCAAGGAGAGAAGTTTTCATGTGCAAATAGAGCATTCATTTTGGCTAAGGAGTTTTGATCTAAGACTAAATTCCAGAATTAGTTAGAGGAGAACAAAGGAAAGGAAAGTATACAGAAAAGAGATATCTAATCAAGAAGGATTGAGAATACATTAGTTTAGAGGTGATCTATCATCAGGAAATCAAGTGCTAACTATAGGATCATTGTTGAATCATTCTAGCAGGTGAATCAGTTAAATCTCTTAATAAGCTATATTGAAATCCATTAACAGGGTGCTTACTTAATTGTGAGTTGAAGTCCTCTAACAAGGCACACTTCTAATGGGGTGTTGAAATCCTTTAGCAAGGTGAGACCCAATAGTCTTTATAAACCTTTAATAGGGAAAACCTTTCACATTTTAGATCATGTCTCATGATCAAAAATTGTAACCTTCATTGGATACACTTTATTACTATAGTAGTGAAGATTCGTAGGTGTCATCCCCACTTGATTCTTACCTTCTCATTGGAGGGTTTCTAGGTAATCATATCTGGTGTCATATGTGTTTACTTGTTTTCATGTTTTAGATGTACATGCTTTACATGGTATTTCAGTTTACTTTGTGAATGAATGAGATGAATGTGTGGTGAAAGTTTTTATTGATAGAAGTTTAAACTACTGATCCCCCCCCCCCTCTAGCCCCCCTTAGAAGTTTAACTTTCCTATTGTAAATTCCAACACTAATCACTATATTATGAGTGATGACATGATGCATATTGAAGTATACAATTAAACATTTTGGCATATTTGATATGAGGATGTAAAATACATTCTTGGTGTGGGCATCAATATGGATTGATTGTTTATCAAGTTTTACTTATGTAAAAATAACTATGTGTGTGTGTGTGCATCTATATATATATATATATATATATATATATATATATATATATATATATCATTTTTAGTAGTTTAGTATGTATTTTTGTGAATTGATATGACTTACTCTCTCCATTGATATTAAGATTTTATTATGTATCTGTCCCAAGTTGGGTGATGATTTGCATGATCTGGTTGACATGTTTCTAGTTTCGTTGGTAATAAGATGTATGCAATAATTTACACTAGATTGAATGGTTCCAAAGTACTAGAATTATTTAGTAGGTTTACATATATTAGGTTGGTAAATAATTTTGGGCATATGTTAAGAAAGTGTGTATATCTATATTATTATGAGGAGCTTTTGATTTTTTTTGTTATTAAGGTTACAATGATGTTGATAATGCATTCGACATATAGAAATTTGTTTATATAAATTGGTGACTTAAACAATCCAATATCCTTTTTCAACTTTTATGAGTATTTATATTGATTTCTTATCATATGTACCTTTTGGTGTCAATGTCATTGGACCACTATTTTTCATGCATTGGTCATAATTTGTATATGTTTGAGGTTTTTTTAGAAGTGATGTTTATATTGATTTAATAGATATACACAAGCTACTAAAATGCTATCAAATTGAATGGAAAAGAGTTTATTGCATATGTACTTCTTTTTTGAGATTGATACATAATTGTCCCTATTTGATCATTGTTCTTTCGTGAAAGCACATGTGATGCCATATGATCAATCATAATAATTTTTTAATTTATATTTTCTTCCATATAATATCTTAATAAAAAATTAATGTTACATTAATAAAATTAGTTTTGCATACAATTTTAGTTTTTTGTTTCAAGAATAAACACTATTAACTTCTACATTTCATACATGTTTTACAGTTTCATAATTAATATGGAGTGTTATAGCCTTCTCACTCAGATTCCTCACCTAGCACTGGAAAGCTACTATTACTAAGTAATAACATGGAATTTTCATTACTTAGGTTCCATTACAATAAATTTTATATCTCTTTAAGTCAGTTTATGGGCTTGTTAGGGTTAATCCTATTCCTAAAAGAGAAAAAGTATGTTGGAAACCACCAGAGGAAGGATGGGTAAAAATAAACTTTGATAGGGCTACTAGGGGAAACTTGAGGGTCTTAGGGTGTGGTTATGTAGAAAGAGATGGAAAAACTCTTGCCTTCATAGCCAAATGTCTGCATGATGTCATAAATAATGTGGTTGAATGTTGTGTAGCAAAAGAGGCTCTTGTTTTAGGAGCTAAATTGGGCATTTGAAGAGTCCATCTAGAAGGGGTCTTAGAGATAATCATTAATAGAATTAAGAAAGTGAAGCTATAAGATTGACAACTCAATAAATATATTCAATAGATCAAAGGGTTTTTAATGGAATTTGAAGACTTCAAGGTCTGTCATACCTACCGAGAAGCAAATAGGGTGGCAGACATGTTAGCTAAGATGGGCACACATGTAGATGTGGGAACTCAAAATGAAATATTTGAGGACCTTAGACTTCTTGTGTTAGATTAAAGAGAGAAAATATTATTATTTGGCCAAATTTAAAAATAAAATTTTTTACATCCTTGTTGATTACTTGGTGAATGCATCATGTCTCCAACCCTCGATGGAATTTATCATTTTACGACATGCAGATATCCCAATCTTTTGTATGTGTCAGATTGTGAAATTATTTCTTAGCATCCCAACATATGCTTGTTTCTAGAGAGTTTGAAGAAAGTTAAATTTAGGTGGAAAACTAGGCAAATCTTAGATTGTTTCATCAAAGGCAACAAAAATGGAGGCAAATATTGTGTTGGGCTCTAACAACTAGATGCAAGCTTATGATGGAAAGGTCATTGTTTAACACCTAAAGAACATATTCATGTTTGATGATCCAAATTTCTTGAAGGTCATTTAAAAAATGTTTGGGCTAGAGTACTTGGATGGATATTGGAAGTGATGATTGAAATTGGACGTAGCATCTTTGTTTTTGGCACTAGCTCTAATGGTGGATTAAATGAAGAAGGAAGTTTTTTGTGTAGTTATAGCTCGTGTTGATAAATAGTGTTTGTTGAGGCTAGAAGATATAGTGGAATGAGTTATCTTGGGAGTGGGCATAGAGATGGAGAGGAGCCTTGGAGATTGATTAGTGGTGGGGAGTTATCTGTTCAATCCTTGGTAGTATGGTCCTCTAAAAATCCAAAAGGAGTGCATGTTCCAAAGGTAGAGAAAGGCTAGAGAAAGATCATGGACTTTCTGTAAGGGAGAATTTGAGTGTTGACTAAAAGCAAGCAAAGTTTCATGAAGGCTATACCATGCAAGCTCCAAGGTAGTCACTGCATTATCAAGTCATGAAGAAAAACCACTAGGAGGGGGGAGTATCCTTAATAAAGGGTGTGTGGGTGGATACTTCATTGCTTGTAGAGGTGGTAGAAAGAAATAGTTAGCATTGCCAAGTTCTATAGGGGATTGTGTCAATTGATCTCTCTATGCCAACATTCATACATGAGGAGGCAGCTTTCTGGTTCAAGGATTAGCTATAGGAAGATGGAGGAGATAGTCAGTGATAGCATGTGTGCACCTTTTTGGTTTCATCTCTAGTGTTTCTATTTAGTTTGGGTAGACTATGCTTGTAGCAGGGTGTTAATACTTTATTTTTTTTCTAATGAAAAAATGTATGGCCTTGGGGATGGGTAGATATATTGTAGAAAGGTATCTGGCCATACTTCAAATATTGTAATTTCTCTCTTTAACATCAATATAATATCAATAATGTTACCTACAAAAAAAATGTTATAACTCTTCATAAAATAAAAATGTTATAATTTCATTTTTTAGAACCTAGGTCCAGTACCTAGTAGCTACTAGGGGAGGTGGTATAGGTGCCCCTGTTGAAAATAGATTGAAGAAGATTATCAAAGAGGGAGATCATTGACAATAGATTGATATAAGTATGATCAATATGCTTCAATCATTATTTTTTCATTGATGTCAAACCTATTATTTGGTGGTAAGATAATTGCTTATATGATTTGAGTACTATCACTTATTTGATTGATGAAGAGGATTTGATCAAAAGATGTAACAAAAGCACCTAGAGGAAAGGTTGAGTTATGATTATGTAAAGGAGTACAAGAATCAGTTAAGACAATGATAACATGATACATTGATAATCTACTTAAGGTTGCAAAGGCTGGTTACACTAAGAAAGTTTAGAAGAACAAGTTACACAAAGTTTATCTATCAAGCTTGACCAAGTGGATAGTAGTTACCGAGCAAAGTCAATGTAAGCCAAGCAGAAAATTAGTCAAAGCCAAGTAAAAGTTTATTCTAGTGTATGCAGAGTAGAATAGTGGATGCTGAGTATAGTTTAGTTGATGATAAGCACTAGTAAATTTTAGTTTGTGCCAAGTGATTTTATAGATGATGTCGAGCAATGTAGTATGTGCCAAGCATCAAAAGCTAGATAATGTCGAGTGGCTGCATTATTTAAAAGATTGTGAATTTGATGGATTTGAGTTGACAAGTTTATTTTAATGAAATGTGTGAACCATATGGAAGATAAGGTTGATGAGTAGGTGGCACAGAATTCAAGGTAAATCATTTTTAGAAGAATTCAAAGAGGGTTCAAGGAGAACTCTTTAGAAGAGATTTGGAATGTGGGATAGATTTATTGTATCCTACCTAATCCATCCTAACCCTAAATTGGACGATGGAAAATGAGTGGCAAAGGATCTTAATTTCTTATTTATAGGAATGGCTAGTCAAAAGCAATAGTAGTTATGTGTGAGAGCCTAAGGAAGACAAGGAGTCAAGGGTCTTTCTTCATCAAGTAACCTAAGAGAAGAGTTTGCATTGGTATGTTAAGCAAGAAGGCTTAAGGGTATGAATGCTTGAAGGGTGAGCAAGCTATCAGAGCTGAAATGTATGAAGCTCAAGTAGAGGGAAAGATTGAAATAGAGATCTATAATCTACAAATGGAGTTGTAAGTTGTTATCAGATCAAAGCCTTACTATTACTCTTTAACAATTGTATTAGTCTAGGTTAAATCCTTTGGATTAAGTTTAACCTAACAATTATTTGTAAATCTTTTAATCAGGTGACATTTCAAGTGAATGGTCTAAAGTCCTCTGACAAGGCTCACTCTTTATACGGTGATTGAAATCCTTTAAGAGGGTCACATTTAATAGTGTGTATTGTAACCTTTAATAGGGTTGGCCTTTCATAGGGCATCACTTCAGAAGAGTGAAAAAGAGTAGCATGTTGGTTGTAGTTTTTCTCAAATTGATTTTTTACGTAAATCATTGTGTCAAGTGTGTTGATGAATCTGTTATGTTTCATATTTACATTTCTACAAGTTGATTTGACAATAACCTACAAGTTTTAAGTGATTGGATAATCTTATGGATACATGCATGAAGACTATTTTATGGTTTACTAAGTTGTGAAAAGTTTTATTTATACATTTGGACCTTGAATAACTGATTCACCACCACTCCGCCCACCCCCCTCCTCCCCCCCCCCCCTCTCTCTTAGCTATTCTAAAAGTATTCCAACAATTGGTATCAAAGCCATCTTCTTAAGATGACTAGTTTGAAGGTACTAGAAGCACAAAGGCAAGATTTCATAAAGGGAAGTACCCAAGCTCAACAGAGATGACTTTCTTGCATGGAAAATTTTAATGAAGCTACACATTGGAGGACTTGGACATTATGTACAATCTACCATTACTACTAGGCATGTCGATCTTGCTAGAGCACCAATAACTGAGGATATGAAAAAGAAAAAAGAACATAACTAGGCAATGCTAGAGATTGCCTCTTCCATAAGTTATGCCAAATTTGATGGTATCAAAGGTCTTGATAGTGAAAAGAAAATATGGGATGCCTTAGCTACCATCTATGGAGGAGACACCAATGTTCTTAGAACCAAAGCTGAAAGTCTTAGAGGTAAGTTTGATAATATGAGAATGGAAGAAGGTGAAAATATTGCTCAATATGTTACAAGGATAAAATAAGTTGTTAGTGAAATAAGAGGAGCTAATGGTAAAATAGATGATGATACTATGCTAAGTAAAGTCTTAAGAATACTACTACCTATATATGCTATTAGAGTTTCTACAATTCAAGAACTAAGATGCATACTAGGAAATGATCTATCACTTGAAGGTCTGGTAGGTAGACTCATTTCTTTTGAGCTATCTAACTTTGATAATTACAAACTTGAAAATATTAAATCTACTTTCAAACCTAAAGTGTCATTGAAGGAACCTAAGAAGAAGAAGAAAGAGATCAAGTATGTGTCCAATGATAGTGATATAGATGAGGAGGATGTAGAACAACTTAAAGCACTCCTGGCAAGAAGATTCCACAAAGGTGAAGGTAAGTTCAAAGGTAAATTACCTATCATTTGTTTCAATTGCAATGAGGTTGGTCATATTACTGCTAGATGTCTAGAGAAGAAGAACTATAGAGGTGGTGACAAGTACAGAAGTAAGAAAGACGAAGCCAACAAGAACTACAAAGGCAAAGGAAAATGTCATGTTGCATTGTTGAAGAGGAGACAAAAGATGAATCTGATGAATACGATGATGAAGTGGTGTACACTGCAATGAAGGATAAATATAATGAAGATGAGGCAACTACACATGTGACTTTTGTGAACAAGAATTATAGATGGATCATTGACAATGGGTCTTTACATCACATGATTGGAGACAAAAATAAGTTCATTACCTTGAATTTTCATGATAAAAATAGAGTAAGATTTGGCAATAGTGCACCATGTTTGATAAAAGGAAAAGGTTCTATCAAACTTTATAGACAAGATTTTATGTAAAAATGCTTACTATGTTGAAGGACTTAACTATAATCTTTTGAGTGTGTCACAACTGAATAATTTGGGATGTAAGGTTGAATTTGAAGATAAGGTTGCTAAGATATATGACACAAATGGAAGACTAATTGGAAAGGGTGATCAAAATAGGAGTAATCTATTCTATCTTGATATAGAGGATGCTACTTGTCTAGTTGTAAAATCTGATCATGTATGGTTGTGGCACAAAAGGTTATGGCATGTCAATTTTGATAACTTGGTTAGTATCAGTAACATGAGAAAGGTTAGAGGTTTGCCTATGTTAAAAAGCTTGATAATATAATATGCAAACAATGTTAAATAGGCAAAATGACAAAGTCAAGTTTTAAGAGTAAAACTCATACCTCTAAAGAAATATTAGAGATTGTTCATACTAACTTTTGTGGACCAATTGAAGTACAAAGCTACAAAGTAGATAAGTACATTATGTTTCTTGTTAATGATTATTCTAGAATGATGATAGTTATGTTTCTGGAAAAAAAATCTGATGCTTTTCAAATGTTTAAGTGGTACTTGGCAAGAGTTGAGAAGGAAACAGGTAAAAGTCTAAAGTGTTTAAGATCTAACAAAGGAGGAGAATTTACATCAAATGAGTTTGAGATATTTTGCAATAACAAAGGAATCAAAAGACAAACATATACCCTTGAAACCCCTCCAAAAAATGGAATTACTAAAGGAAGGAACATATTTATAATGGACTATGCCAGAATGCTCATGATGGAGAAAAATGTTGCTTTGAAATACTAGAGAGAAGCTATAAGTATAGCTGCCTATACTTTGAACCATGTACAAGTCAAGAAAGGTACTCATTCAACACCTTTTGAATTATGTTATGGATACTCACCCAATGTAAAATAATTTAAGGTATTTGGAAGTAAATGTTACATTCTCAAAGACTTCAAGAATGGAAAACTAGATGTAAAAAGTGAAGAATGTATATTCTTAGAATATTCCACAAGAAGTAAAACTTATAAGTGTTTGAATACTAACACTAACAAAGTTGTGGAAAGTGCAAATGTGAACATTGATGAATATAAAAAAGTATATGAAGCTGAATCTATGAAAGAACCAAAAGAATACAAATCATTTGTATACTCTTATGAAGGTATGTCCACTAAAGAACATGATACAAATCAAGCTACAAACCGACAACAAGTTTTAGTGACTGTCGACTTACAAACTATGAATGTCAAGTTGCATTCAGGAACTAAGTTACTCTCAAATGCCGAGTTACATAATGAAGTTGAAGCACATTGTGATTCTAAGATTAGTAGAGAAGCTAAGTTACCTAATAGAGATGAACAAAGTGATTCTAAAGTTGAGAGACAAATTGAAGAAACTAGAGTTGTACCAAGATTGTCCAAATATGTCAAGAGACATCATCTTGCTACACAAATTATTAAAGATAAAGATGCAAGATCAATGAAAAGAAATAGATTGAGAAGTGATACATGTTTGCTAAGTATGAAAGAACTGCATTGGAAGATGTAGACTGGAGTAAAGCCATGGAAGAAGAGATTGAACAAATTAAGAAAAACAAAACATGGACACTAGTTCCTAGACTAGAAGAAAAAAATTTGATTAGCACCAAATGGGTATTTAGAAATAAGCTAGATGAAAATGTTGAAGTAACAAGGAACAAGGAAAGATTAGTCTACAAAGGAATTGCATGAGAAGAAGGAATTGACTATGGAGAGACATTTTCCCCTATTGCTAGATTGGAAGGAGTAAGAACATTACTTGCTTATTCTACATATAAAGGTTTCAAAGTTTATCAAATGAATGTTAAATCTACATTTCTGAATGGCATATTAGAAGAAGAAGTTTTCATAGAATAACTAGAAGGTTTTGTTTATGCTAACAATAAGAACATGGTATGTAAATTACACAAAGCTCTATATGGTTTGGAAAAAGCACCAAGAGCATGGTATGAAAGACTTTATAAGTATCTTATGAAGATTGGATTTGAAAGGACTAATGCTAACAACAATCTATATATAAATACAAAGAAAGACAAATTTATTTTGTTATCTGAAATTTTTGTTGATGATATAATATTTAGAGGACAAGATGCTTTATGTAAAGCTTTTGCAAATGAAATGAAGTAAGAATTTGAAATGTCTATGTTTGGAGAAATCAAATTCTTTGTGGGATTACAAGTATATTAGATGAAATATGGTATATACATCACTCAGTCAAAATATGTCAAAGAACTACTAAAAACTTTTGGATTGGAGGATTCAAAACCAGTAAGTACACCTATGGTGACAGGACACAAGTTGTCAAAGAATTATTATTTAGCTGAAGTGAATCAAACATTGTATAGCTCTATGATTGGAAAATTTTAATATGTAGAACATAGTATACCTAACATTGCATTATCTATAGGGATAGTTGCAAGATTCTCTACTAATACCAAGGAGAATCATTTGATAGTTGTAAAGAGAATAATGAGATATCTAAAAGGAACAGAGGAGTATGGTCTATACTATAAGAAAAATAAAAATTTTGAACTAAGAGCCTACACTGATGTTGATTGGGCTAGAAACATTGATGACAAAAAGAGCACCAGTGGAGAAACATTTTTCTTAGGCAAGAGGATAGTTACATGGACTAGAAAGAGACAAAATTGCACCTCACAATATATTGCTAAAGCTAAATATGTTGGTGCTACTGTGAATTGTGCACACATTGTATGGATCAAACAGCTACTCAAAGGAATGAAGGAAGAGATCACATAACCAGTAACACTTTATTGTGATAATACAAGTGCTATTAATATATCAAAGAATCCTATAGTGCACACAAAGATTGAGCATATTATAATCAAGTATCATTACTTGAGAGAATTAGTTCAAGAAAAAGAGGTAAAAATGGAATATGTCAACACAAAGGAACAAATTGCTGATATCTTTACAAAAGCATTATCTAAGGATGCTCATGAGTATCTAAGAGATAAACTAGAGGTGATACCCCAATCAAAGGCTATCTAAACAAGAAAAGGAGTGTATTGCATCAAACAAGCTACTTTTCAATACTACAAATTGATGCAGAGGATCTTACTTTAGGAGCTACCTAAAGTAACCAAAGAGATGAAACTTCAAAATCAGTCACAAGTAAGGTGATAAAGGGAGGAAATGAAGAAAATAAAAAAGATTATATCTGCATGTTAAGATGATAAGTCTTTGGCATTTTTGTCAAAGAGGGAGATAATTGTTGATCAAGCAAGTATAATTACTAAGGGAGATAATTGTTGATATTGTTGATCAAGGATAATACAAGCATGATGAGGGAGATAGTAAAATGAAAGAAAGAGGGAGATAGTTATTGATTAGAAGAATAAAGAAGGAGAAATCCTAACATCTACCTAGTAAGAGGGAGATATAGCAAGAAGAAATTTAGAGGGAGTTATAAGGAAGAATTTTATAACCTACTCAGAAGATGGAAGTTGCTAATAGAGGGAGAGATTTTAGTACAAGGAATTATTTTCTTTTTGGTATTGTCTTACTATTTTAACCTAATCAATTTGGTTGATTAGTTTGGGTTGCCATCAATGTTAAAGAGGGAGATTGTTGAAAATAGATTGAAGAAGACTATCAAATAGGGAGATTGTTGAGAATAGATTGATATAAGTATGATCAATATGCTTCAATCATTGTTTTGTCATTAATGTCAAACCTGCTGTTTGGTGGTAAGACAACTACTTATATGATTTGAGTACTATCACTTATTTGATTGATGAAGAGCACCTAGAGGAAAGGTTGAGTTATGATTATGCAAATGAGTACAAGAATCAATTAAGACAATGATAACATAATGCATTGATAATTTTTTAAGGTTACAAAGGCTGGTTACATTAAGAAAGTTTAGAAGAACAAGTTACACAAAGTTTGTCTGCCAAGCTTGACCAAGTGGATAGTAGGTATCGAGAAAATTTAGTGCAAGCCGAGTAGAAAATTAGTTGGAGCCGAGTAAAAATTTATTCTAGTGCATGTTGAGTAGAATAGTGGATGTTGAGTAAAGTTTAGTTGATGCCGAGTACTAGTAAACTTTAGTTAGTGCAGAGTGATTTTATAGAGGATGCTGAGCAACGTAGTATGTGTCAAGCACCAGAACCTAGATAATGTTGAGTGGCTACATTATTCAAAAGATCATGAATTTGATGGATCTAAGCCGACAAGTTTGTTTTCTTGGAATGTGTGAACCAGATGGGAGATGAGGTTGATGAGTTGGTGGCACAAAATTCAAGGTAAATTAGTTTTAGGTAAATTCAAAGAGGATTCAAGGAGAAGTCTCTAGAAGAGATATGGAATGTGGGATAGATTCATTGTATCCTACCTAATTTGTCCTATCCCTAAATTGGACGATGAAAAATGAGTAGAAAATGATCTTAATTTCCTATTTATAGGAATGGCTAGTTAGAAGCAAAAGTAGTTATGTGCGAGAACCTACGGAAGACAAGGAGTCAAGGGTTTTGCTTCACCAAGTGACCTAGGAGAAGAATCTGTATTGACATGTTAAGCAAGAAGGCTTAAGGGTATGAATGCTTGAAGGGTGAACAAGCTATCAGAGCTGAAATGTATGAAGGCCAAGTAGAATGGAAGATTGAAAAAAAGATCTATAATTTGTAAATGGAGTTGTAAGTTGTTATTAGATCAAAGCCTTACTATTACTCTCTAACAATTGTATCAGTCTAGGGTAAATCCTTTGGATTAAGATTGACCTAATAGTCATTTATAAATCCTTTACCCGAGTGACATTCCAAGCGAATGGTCTAAAGTCCTCTAACAAGGTTCACTCCTAACAGGGTGATTGAAATCCTTTAACAGGGTCAAATTTGATAGTGTGTATTGTAACCTTTAGTAGGGTTGGCCTTTCACAGGGCATCACTTAAGAAGAGTAAAAAAGAGTAGCATGTTACTAGTGGTTTTTACCAAATTGTCTTTCCACATAAATCATTGTGTCAAGTGTGTTGATGAATTTGTTATGTTTCATGTTTACATTTCTGCAAGCTGATTTGATAGTAACTTACAAGTTTTAAGTGATTGCATAATCTTATGGATACATGCATGAAGAATGTTTTATGGGTTCACAAAGCCATGAAACATTTTATTTATGCATTTGGACCTTGAATAACTAATTCACCTCCCCCCCCACCCCCACCCCCACCCCCCCCCGCCTCAGTTATTCTAAAAGTATTAAACAATAGCACCTTCATTGGTGATGACTTAAACATCATACACTAAAGCTTGATGAATGGGCTAAAAGTGTTCAATAGTCAAAATTGTTTTAACTTTTTTCAAGCTTGATTTTTTCCTTAATATATGATGTTTAAGGGTGGCCCTCTAGTTTTCATAGAAAGTTTACTTATCCAGCTCTCTCTATTTCATTGCTAATAGATTCTTTATTTTTAAAAAAAAATTAAAATGATGGTGGGGAGGGAGATGATACTACTCTCGCTTGTTGGAAAATTGTGGATGATGGATTTCATGATTAGGAGCCCCTCTTGATGTGTCAATTTTAAAGGTCTTATTTTTAAACTTGATGAAGTTTGATATTGTAATATTGTACATAAACATTTCCTTTTTGAGGTCAAGCCTGTTGGTGTAATTTTTTCCTTTCGAGGAATGTGTAATACTTCATTTGTAAATTTTCATAGTTTTTTTATCTTTACATCATGATGCCATTCTATTGCATTATTTAGGATATACCATAATTATTTTCATGCTTAATATAAATGGATTTATTTTTCTAAACAAATCATATAATTTAAGTTTCTCTTAAATTCAATTTATCCATGATGAGTCTCATGTTATGTTTTTATATATGATGCACTCATTTACTTATGCTTAATTCTTCTAAATTGTTAATAATTAAATATAGATGATATTAATCTTTCTTTTTTAATGAGTGTATGATGCGAAAAAGCTAGCCATAGATTTGTAAGAGCATCATAATTACAATATTCAATATTGTTTAGTTGAACATAAAACTTGTCTACAAGATAAATATAACACCTTTGTTAATGAAATAAGGTATCAAACAACAATAGTAATTATGAATCATAAAAATCAAGTTTGAGAATCTTTTGTTAGTTGAGCCTCATTTTTCACCAGGTTTGTTTTGTTTGCTTCCTTGATTGCCTTGTAATTAGGTCTAGACCCTTTCCATGTATTTAACTTAATCAAAACAATATTCTAGAGGATTTAAATATACACAATTCTCTTCCTCTATCTTACAATTGCTTCATTGATGTAGAAATGTAAATAATTATAATATACCATGAGAAAATACAATAAAGAGGTCAATTTGATTTTAGAATATATAACTCTTTCAAGTATTTCAATTCTATTTATCTTCATCTATTGTACATTTTACAAGATAATTTAGATACTTAATTTGTATTGCCCTTAAACAAATGATATTTAAAAAAAGGACACATAAACAATAGTCTACATTCATGTATTTATCTGAAATAATAAACCTAAACATACCATAAGATTATAAAGAATTAAAGCTCAATTTAACAATAGAAGTCCTCAATTTTTAGTTCCACATAGGCCTTCATAATGGAGAAGGGACGAATCCTTATAAATTGAATATTGTATTATGCATTTGTTGGGTTAAAGCATATTTTCTTTGGATAAGCGAAGGAAATTAAATATATGTTAAGTAATAAAAAACTTTATTATAGCTTGGAACTAAACTAGAGTTCCTAAGCACGTAACGAAGACATCTATGTCTAATAATCAATGCATTTAAAGCTTGGCCTTGGGTCAGTCCCCAAAGGATCTTTGGATGCTCAATATTTATACAGTAAACTATAATCAAAGCAATCATGGCAGAAAAACTGAGGTCAAGAAAAACAGGATATGCAAATGAATGGCTAACAACGATCACAAATAGTTAATGAATTGAGTGACAAAACAGAAATACACGAACCACTTCAATGCTTTGTTGTTACAAAGTTAGGTTAATCTGCCCTTTTTAACAACAATAAGCCTGTGTGCTTATGTACCGCACAGAACAAAAACACTATATATATGATAAGATTACTTAGAAGGAAACAAGAAGCTTCCTTCTCTGTTAGGTCTACAGTGGCAATAAACCCAATTGGAGAGCACTTCAACATAAAGCTTATTACAGGTAGATAAGTAGGCTTAAGGTTGTAGGTAGTTCTTCATGGTCTTGGGTTCAAATCTCTCTCCGGTTTAAGAGATGAGACATCTTGCCTACAGCTGGTTAAAAAACAGCTTATAATAACTAGCACAGAGCAAAAACATATTGACAACAAGTATTGAGCACAAATTAATTCTGCCTTTGATAGTTGTCGATTTTGCCATCACACCAAAAACAGGTACTAGTGGTGGAGAGGGATCTCATCAGGGATATAATCGCTATGCCAACAATAGTCATAACAAGATCTATAATAGCTAGCTACTGTAATTTGATCAGTGCTTGTGAGGGCAAGTCGGGTATGACTGGGATCCCATGGTGTTCATGGCTCCTTTGAAGAAGGTTGAGGAATATCAGCTGAATCGTAACTTGTGTCAAGAAGAGGTTGGGTTAGGGTAGATGAAGCAGTTTTAATGCTACTTTCAATGGTAAAAACTGCTGCTTCATCATGGACTAATTGATTTTGTTGGATGTCTGTGCAAAATTTATCTTCAAGTTTGATTCTCTTCTCTTCACTCTTTCCCCACAGTACAAGGTAGAGGCCAAATATGATAAGAATCGCTCCAAATATCCTGCAAAAATAATAAGAAGGGTTGATTAGCTTAGAGCTATTAGATTTGTACAATCTATCAGAGATATTAGCTCGTTTGTTGGGTTTGATTGCGAAAGTATTTTTATCATCAACATTTTAGATCAATACTCAGCGATCCATCATCAGGATGCAAGAGATATGCCAGAGAAGATGATTCGGTTGCCATGAGGTTTGCAGTTTAGCTTATTCAAATTATCTTTATATAAAGACACATATGCCAACATTTTTGGATTGATAATGCAAAGTTGGTATACCCTCCGAGGTAGAAGTTTTCTCCAAGGATGATGGAGGCCATGATGGCAACAGCAATAGTTTGTACAGGCTGATAGACTGCGACAAACACAGGCCCTCCTCTGTCTATGCACCATATCTGAACAGAGAAGGCTATACCTGAAGCAACAAAGCCCTGCATCAACGCCATTAACAGTTTAGGATTAGAATATCTCCTTGTGGGTACCCAAAATATGTGCAATAATGTACTTTAATATATATATGGTAATGCTATCTATGCTCACAGCATATAGAATGGTGAATAATTCTCCTCCAGAATGTATCTTCCAGTGCTCCAGATCTCTCTCAAAAAAGGCTGCAATAATCAAAAATTGGATGACACCAAAAAAGCAAGTGAAAGATGTGACTGACAGACGTGCTGGGTACTTCTTAAGGACTGGCCCCTGCATAAATGATCACATTATAGATTTTATACCCGAAAAAACATATTCTAGCAATACTACAACGGAAACTTGTGAGTCTCTCATATAGGAGGTCTTGGGTTCGATTCTACTTGAACTTTAAATATAATAATAATGAATCTCAACAAATCTTGGCTTCGGCCCATTACCTGTATGACAATCCAGCCTGACCAGGCCAAACAATTTCCAAGGAGGTAAATGCATCCAAGTGTCCAGTTCTCAGATTTTGAAGAGAGATTAGGAGCTTGGAATGCATGGAAATGATTAGCAAGGGTAAAACCTGGCTGAAATAGAGCAGATATTGGAGGACCTTTGTAAAGTGTGATAATGGTTGCACCACCCACACATAATACAGTCCCCACTATTTTGGCCAAGCCATCTCTTCTCTTAATGTGGACTTCTTCCAGCCTATTCAAAGCACATAGAATGGATCAGACTCCATAGAAATGCTTTAAACAATATAAAAGCCACTTTCAATAATTGGTGAGTTTCACCTCAGAGATGCTGCCATGATGAATGTGATTGCAGGTACAGAATTTTGTATGGCTGATGCAAACGTTGGAGATGTGTAGTAAAGCCCCAATAGGTAAAATCCTTGATTGGCAGTGATTCTGTCATACAATTGAAGTTATACAAAAGTGTTTTTCTTCTGAAGTGTGCCCATATCTAACCTGAATAGATTTATTATTACATAGTATTGATAACTTATCCTACTTACCCACATAATGCAAGGAAGAAAAACTGAATCAAGAGAGAGCATGTTAGAGGTGGACGTTGGTGCCTGCACATGTGGAACAGTTCAGCCATACAATAAAAACTCATGAATCATTAAGGCTGACCTACATAGCAGCAGTAGTTGACACATGCACTGATTTGTTACTTATGAATGGTGTAAATACATATTATAAATTGGTTATAAGTCATTTCTAACTAGTGAAAATACATGTAAAAAAAAATTATTTCTTCTTTTAAATGAAATGGTTGGTACATGAGGGCCTTCGCCTAGAAACTGTATAGATTTTAACTAATTTATTTTTTGAATCAACATTTGAGATTGTTTTCTCTTTTCTAGCTCTCTATTTTAATGACGGGTCATATAGTATGATCTGAAACATTGATTCAAAGAAAAACACAGCTAAAATCTAGAAATCTTCGAGAATATTATGATAGACTTTCGAAACTTAATGTCTCTAACAGTAGAGTGGATCAGCTTACTTCTCAAGAAAGAAAGCAAAAGGTCCAAGCAACATCAAGGCAATGATGTTCCTGTAAACTGGAAACACCACCTTGCTAACTCCCATATTCAGAGCTGCTCTTGAAACAATATGAAACCCTGCATACCCAAATTGCAGAGCAAGCATGGCTGCATGCAGCTTCACCCTTTCAGACACAACAAAATTGCATCTTTGTAGCATGTTGCTTGCCATCTTGATGAAATCCTTTCCACAATTTAAAGCTATACCACACACACAATTCAATCTATCAGCACCAATTACCATAGATCAAATCTAAATCTAGAACTTGAATACATATTCAAATCTTCTTTGAAAGTAGCCCGAAACAAAACCAAAACCTTTAATCAACACAAGCATGATACGTGAAAACTATAACTTGAGCTTACACTATTATTAGACTACTCTGCTGGATTGAATCACAAAACTGCAGTGGGAGTGAAAAGCTTGGTGAAGATTAGTCTTAGATAGACCATCTTTTAAAGAAGAAACTTCAAACTATTGGGAAGATGAAGGTACAATACAATACATCAGATCCATAAACAGTGTCCTTGTTCTCTTCTTGTCTATTACCTATGATTAGACAAGAAATTGAAGCAAAACAGTGAGAAATATTTGGAGTTTGGGATGATGAAAGGTTGTGCTCTAAACTATCATAGGCTCAAGTGATGAGTTGTCATTTCCATGGAAATCATAAAGTTGTGACCGACCAGAGTAGACCCACAACTTGGTCCACCTTTTATTTCAATCGCAACATTTTCTTCTTGTTTATTTCCATGGCCTTGTTTGCCACAACTGGAGTTTCTTCATAGATATGGAAAAATATCAGTAAAGAGCTCCTTTTCTAGCCATTCGGTTTTTCAGTCCTACTCCATTTTGAGATCTCTTGCTGTATAAAATCCAGATTACAGTTGTCTTGTCTTCCTGTTTCTTCGTTGACTTACAATTTTATTTACTATTTCTATTATTTGGTTAGGGAAGAGCTGAGTCTCACCTACTTTGACTGCTTACACATGCATATACGATATATTATATGGGCTCATGTTTGAATAAGGGTTATTAACAAACCACCAGCTTAGTATATCAAAATGTAGATGATTATAAGGTCATTTGAGTTTTAAGGGAATCGTTACTAACCATAAGTTAAGTTTTATGTGGCGATAATTAAAGATATTAAGTTTTATGTGGGGATAATTAAAGATATTAAGTTTTATGTGGGGATAATTAAAGATATTGGTGTAATTAGATGTGGGTGTCAGAAGTTGCTATGAGATTATTGATGTTCTTCTCTTACAAATAATATGCAAGATTTAAGACCTTTAGGTCTGTTTGGCTGCGGGAATATAAAAATGGGAATAGGAATACTTATTCTCAAATAGAAAATGGGGTTACGTATTCCTATTCTTGTTTGGTTCACCTAGAATTTGATGCAAAATTCAGGGACTCAAAAATTTATGTTTTCTAAAATTAAAAAAAAAATGGAATAGGACTACGTATTCTGATTCCACCTATTTAGGTGGAATAGCAAATCCTCATTTTGGGGCCAAAATTGGAATATGCATTTCAATTTTATTCCTATTCCAAATCCGATTTGGTGCATCCAAACAGAGAATTCAAAATTTTAAGAATATAAATATGCCTATTCCACTTGTATTCCTATTGCCAAATGGGCCCTTACTTCAATATAGTAAAGAATAAAATAAAATAGAATGGAAAAAAAATATATCTTAAAGTACATACTATAGATGATCTATATTTACTTGAAAAATAAATATTTTAAATTAAAATTATATAAATATAAAAATAATAAAGAAAATTAATTAATTTGTTTGAAGACTTAAAAAATTGATAATGAACATTTTTTTTGTAATTAGTTAGATTTTTTATTTGTCTTCTAAACTAACAATTAGATTGTGTCTAACTACTTCTAATAGGTTATAAATATCGAATTATTTTAGTCTAAGGCAATCCTACAAGTACAAAATCAAAATTTGAAATTGTAAAAACATTTATTTTTACAAACTAGACCTTCATTTGTCAAAATAAAGTTATGCTTCAAATTCTTCATAATTTAGTTTGACCTTGCTGTTTAAAAATGGTGGTGTCTACAAATGCATTTGGAATTATTTGTACAAGGAGTTTAGATTAGTTAATGATTTGAGTAAGTTTTCCTTTGATTGGTTTAATGATGAGTATGTTTGAAGATGGGTCAAGCAACCATACATGATCTACATATATTGACTAGATGTTGATATAATGACAATGAAATGTAATATCAAGAAGTTACTAGACATTTTTTAATTCTCCATGGTTATCTAGAATGGGTTAGGTTTTTTTCCTTCAAACAAAATCCTCGTGTATATGTTTAAATACTTAACTCATAGGTTGAGCTCAATCAATTATATCATTCACATCCCACTATAAAGACTCAAGTTTAAACCCCCAAATTTGCATCTTGAAAGGGAACCTAAGGTGTGACTAATATAAACTCTTTGTATAAACTAATTTTACCCTAATTTGTACTCATTTTCTCATATTGAGCTATATTTGTAAGCTTTCTTTATTTAAAAAGTATGGCCTTTTCATTCTCAAGTCAATTAAAAAGTTATCAACTTCGGCTGATGAATAAATTTGGACTTGAAAGTGTGGGGGTCAAGTCTACAACTATAAGTTTGAACTAGATTCAAAATGATAAAAAAAAATTGACAATGATAGTTAATGATGAAATTGTATGATCGATATGCATCCTTTAATGTGTGAAGTTAAGCTCAATCAATGCTTTTCTTAGTTGCCATTTTCATACATAAACATGCTTCTTTACACTAATTATTCCATATAGGAGAAATGGGTTGAATTGAATCCAAAACAAAGGGAAATGATGCAAGGTGTCACTTTCATCCTTATATTTAATGTTGGTATTATCACTAGTTGGGAAATATCAAAGCACGTGGGTTAGTAATGAGGTATCTTATATTACACAAAATTAGATAAACACATCACTAATATTATCAGTATAGAAGATAATTATATATATTTTATTTTCTTAATTATAGAGGTAAGACATGTTAACATGTATGTTCACTCTTTCCATTAATGTCAACCTAGTGAAGTGATGTATGAGAAGTGTAGATGAAGTATGAAGAGTCTAATGTGCAAGAGCATAGAAGTTTGAAAGAGTACATTTTAAGTTTGGTATATAGCAAACAATATCTAATGTTTGATATGCAAGAATACAATGAAGCACATATGAGAAGTACAAAGAGTTTCATATGTATGGAAGAATCTCTAAAGCGTGATATGTAGGAAGACATATTTAAAGTCTTGTATTGTATATTTAGAAGATTACTTTGACACTTAGTGATGATAACAAGTCAATATACAGTATATATGGGAGATGGAAGTACGGGTGGGTGGAATATAAAGGAAATACTATTTGACATCCTTATAGGATAATTCTATGCATTCATGTGCATAGGAAGCTCGTAGTGGTTTTTGGTTTATAGTATGTCACTAGTAAATTTTGACCCAATTTTCGATGAATTTTGGTCAAAATTTTGACCCATGTTGGTCGAAAGTGTAACCAAGTAGTACATTGCAATTTTTCTTGTCAAAATTTTGACCAAATTTCAAGTTAGTCAAATTTTTGACCAAATCTTGGTTTAAAATTTCCAAGAATTGGTCAAAATTTTAACCAATTCTAGTCCATCCCATGACTAGAATGCCATGGTCACAACCAAATCTTGGTGCAAAACTTTCAAGAATTGGTCAAAAGTTTGACCAATTCTGGCCCATCCCACGACTAGGATGCCATGGTCACAACCAAAGGGTTGGTCAAAATTTTGACCAATTATTGGTGGAAAACTTTCAAGAATTAGTCAAAAGTTTGACCAATTATGGCCCATCCCACAACCAAGATGGCATGGTCATGACCAAAGGTTTGGTCACACTTTGGACCAATTCTTCGTAGAAAATATTGAAGAGTTGGTTGAAATTTCAACCAAACTAATTTGTTTAAAAAAAAATATAGTGGGTTGCAGTGATATTGAATACCATCAATATGCTACATAGCTACTATAGCAATTTGCTATGTGTGTGAATCTCCCAATCAATGCCTACCCGTGGACTCTCTCTTAGATCATCTTCTTTGATCACTCAACCAACACAATTTCAGAAGAGGCTTGGGAGTGGTTGTCATTCTATAACGTGTCTATTCAATGATTTTGAAGTTGATCTAATAGTGAGCCCTCCTCTAGCATTAGGTGGCTACATGGCGCTTTAGTAATTTTTTATGAACCTATTGTGGCTAATGGGAGATTTGATAATGAAAGCTCCTAGGGACCCTCCAATAAAATCAGTGCTAGTGTTCAAGAAAGACACATTTTCTAGATTTCAAATATTGGTATTGGAATCCTTTCTATTGGAGGACCATGAGGCATCTTGATTGCTATGCAAGGGCTCCCCAAATTTGTCTCTATGCAACTTCATTGGTGTAATTTTCTAAATGGTTTGGCAGTGGTTGTCATTCCAATGTGTTGTTGTGGTTGCCTAAAAAGTGGTTTGAAGGGTGAGCCGTCATCTAGCAGTTGGGCTGCTTATAATGACTAATGAGGGAGCTTTTGTTATCAAAAGCTCCCTATAGACATCAAATGGAGCTATTTCCAAGAATGAGCAAAGGATGAATGCAGTGCCAAATTCTAAATGAAATCAATGACATTAGATCTATAAGAGTAGAATGAAGCAGTAGCCTATTTGCTATGCACAACTCCCTAAAGATTATTTTCTTTCTCACTCCATTGGCACAAATTTAGGAGTGTGGTTCCATAGTAGTTTTTATTCTAGTGTGTCATTGTGGTGATTTGGAAAGTGATGCTAAGGGTAGAGCTTGCATCTAGCACTTGGCATGTTTGTGCAAGCAAATAGGGGAGTTCTATTATGCAAGCCTGATCAAATGAAGCAAAGCTATTGGCACCATCAAAAACCACAAATGAATCATTAAGAGTAGATTCTAAATCCATGAACCATTAGGGCTGTCAAGCTTAATATTATTAGAGAGGCCCTTCAAAGAATCAAACAACATGAGGATGCACATGAAGATCTTCCATGATAGCAAGATTTCAACATAAATGGAATCATTGTTGTGACAATTGCCAAAATTCAAACTCTCATTGGATCACTATATCCATAGGTCAGGTGTCTTCATTGGGCTAATGTATTTGCAAGACATGTGTCTTCATGGGACTATTGTGCTCACAGCTTGTAAGATTTCACCTGATTGCAATAAGAGCTCATCTTGTTGACAAAGGTGCATTGCAATGATAATTTATCATGCTAACATTTGAGAAGTTCATTAAAAGGATTTAGAATAAAGCATTTTCTTCTTATTCATAGATGCTTCCTAACTATTTTCCTAAGACACTACAAATGGTTTGCAGTTGCTACATAATAACCACTAAACATGAAGTCCTAGGGAAGGTTAGCTTGGGCTTCTTTCCATCTTTTCTCTGAAGATAGTTGCACGAAATTGAAAATGTAGCTATAGGAATAAAATTTAACATTCTTTTTACAATATGAGACCTACATATGTAACTATAAACTAGCATAGAGTATAGAGAACTTGCATGACATTTCCCTTTAAAATTTTAATTTCTATTTGAAATGGTCATAACTTCTTCTATAAAATTCCCAAGTTCCATCATTTCTCATTCAAAAAAAATCCAAAAATCATTGGGTCATTAATTTTGTTATTAAATTCTTGACTTCCATCCTAAATTTTTTTAGATAAAATAAGTCAGATATGATGGGGGCCAATTGCTTAAGGAGGGCTCCTAATCTCCTCAACACAACACACTAAAGGGATCATTCCCTAATTTTTCATATAGGAAACGAAAGGAAGCACACAAATAGGAAAAAATTATTACAACTTGTATGCCTAAAATGTAAGCACACTTCTATGAGTCATTATATCCAAGATTACTAAAAAATGAGGTCTCAAATGGCAACTCATAGCTCTCTATTCATGGAGTGCAAGGTTTATAATTGAGGCCCTTTGTTTGACCTATTTTGTGCCCATGCAAGTACACCATGAAACAAGAGATTCAAGGATCAAAATATGCATGTAAATGAAAATGTAAACTAATCTAAAATGATAACAATGCAAGAAAAGAAACCTAATCTATGAAAGGAAATAACAATGTAATATTAATCTATGAAAACAAATATAGATCTAAGCTAATATGAAATGCAAGGATGAAACCTCATGATGGAAGCCATGGATGCATGAGAGAAGAAGACAAGAAGATAGAAGTTCTCCACAAAAAGCTTTAGTATTTAAACTCCTTCAAAAATCCCTCTCCAAATCTGCAACATAACAATAGCATAATAATGGATGTCAAAAATGAGAAGAGGGCTCTCCCTTATAAAAAAATGTGGAGCTAGGAAGCTTCTCAAAACCAATATGGGATAATAGAGTTTGATTCATGTGAGACAAAATTCCACCAATGAGAAAAGAGGAGAAGAATTGAATGAGGGAAGGAAAAAAGAATTTATTTAATTTTCATTTGTTTCATTTCCTTTTTCACGTAGGATTTTATTTAATTAAAAGGGAGTTTTTCTTTTAATTAAACAAGACTTAGGATAAAATGATCAACCTTAGAAAAATAGATAATCAAATTTGATCAAGAAAATTGATTTAAATTGATTTAATAAAATATTGCAAACCATTGATTTAGGAAATTGATAAATTGATCAATTGAATAATGGGGACCTATAGTCTAGGTGACTATTTTAGGGTCATACATTTTCCCCTCTTTGACTAATGTGTGATTGATTTGGGAACAAATGTAGTCAAAGAAAGAAATTAAAGTGTGAGATTGATTTGGGATCACAAAACAACCTAGATGTGTGGTCAATTTGGGAACACATTAGGACAAAGAATACAAATAAATTTTGACTTAAAAAAGTCAAGGATAAAATTGATAAAACTAAATCAATGATTGAAGTTTATAGGTACTGCCCCCTCGTGACTAAAATTGAAATGAGATAGAAGAGAAACAACAAATTGATAAATTTGATCAAATCGAACAAAAGATAAAGTTCTTGATGTAAGATGAAAGATATAAGAATAAAAAAAACTAAGGTAGATCATCAAGCATGAAATATGATGCCCCAAAGTTGAATTAGAAGAAAAGAAGTGGGGTAAAAGAAAATGAAAGATCGAAGTTTGGAAGAGATGAAAAGAAATAGAAAAAAAAAGAAAAAATTTCATAAGAAATAGAATGCTCGAAAATAATCAATTATTTAAGATAGAAATTTTGATTGAGATCACAAAAGAAGATAAGGAAATAAAGATCAAAATGTGACCATGGTTGATTGAAAGTCCACAAGAAAGATGAAGGGAAAACCCTCTCAAACTCATAATGCAGCCTAAAAATGCAAATTAACATGAAGTCTAATAATGCAAGCTACCTAAAAATGCAATGGTGTACTTGCAATAGAGAAACTTTAGCATAGGATTTTGTGTTCGTCATTCATTAGAGAATGTAAAAGAACTTATTTTCATCATTGGGCGATTATTAACAAACATTGAAAAATCACACAATCAGCACTAGTCACAAACACAACTACGAAAATATGAATGTGATTTATATTGGATCGAAATGTGGAAAGATTCTAACATAAGCACCAAAGACATAAAGGTGAAAATGATTGCAATGTTAGCTTACCCAATTTAATGTAGCAAAACCATGCTCACATCAAGGCATAGATGCTAGGATGACCAGAAGAACTATTGTGCAAAAAAAAGTCAAAGATGATGCCTCAAACCTCCTAAGTGTTTCAAGGGGACAACAAGAGACACTTTAGAGTTTCAAGACCACACCCACAAGCAGAAAAAAAATAAAAATATGCCCCATGCCCCAACTCCTCTAGCTATGCATTCCAAAGAGACTTATGAGACAAGGATGCTCAAAAAAAATCAATAAGAGTCAACACACAAAGAAAAGGTCATGATATAAGTCAAGCATTAAGTGTTTGTGTTTAAAAATTTAAGTGTTTTAATTGATACTGAGTTTTAAGGATAAAGATCAAATGCTTGCAAATAGGTAAGATTACATGACAAAATTGGGTAAGTCCAAATCGTTAAGTGTTGAAAAATACTTGATGTTAGGGGTCATATTGAAAAATACAATTGGGATGGTGTTGAAAAACACCATTTGTGAGGTGTACTAAAGACTAATGCATCCAAGAGATTGAAGCGAATACGGTTATGCCCCCTAGATAAAGACCAATTCCAAACCAAGGCAACAAGGACAAGGCATGATGGAGAAAGGCTAAGCGTCAAGCATGCACGCTAAGAAACAAGGGTGCAAAGGCCTCAAGTAGTGCTCATTTCCAAGTTTTCACCACTTGGAATTTTTTTTTTAATATTTCTTCTACCAAGGCATCTGTTTCAAGGTTGTCAAGGTTGTCACCAAGGCACTTTTTCTTTTTTTTTCTTTGAATTTTTGAATTTCTATTTTTTTTCTATTTTTGGAATATATACTTTTTTTGGAGATACATCAAAGTGCCTATTGCTAAGATGGTCATTTTTTTAGGACATTTTTCAATTTTTAGAATTTTCACAATATATCATTTTTTTGGATTTTTGAAATATATCATTTTTTTGTATTTTTTTCAAGATCAATAAATATGTACAAAAATGCCCCTAGATAGAATGAGCATCACTTCCAAGAAAGAGCACATCATTTGGTTCCAATATCTAACAAGGTAGAGGACATGATGGAGCAACAAGCTAATGGATGTGATGGATAAGCAAGGAGTGTATAAATCAAGTGAAATTGATCTTCAAGAATTGACTCCTCAAGAGTATCCAAGCTAGGGAAAAATTGTCATGTAAAGCACATTTGGACAAGAAATGAAAGGCCAACATAGGATAATTCATAAAAGCATAATGTAAAAGTGGGAAAGATGCAATCTAAAGGAGTAGACATGTCAAGAGGCTTCATAGCATTGTATCTTACTCTTTTTTATTAGATCAAGACCAAAGGGGTAAAGAATAGTGAAAGACTAGAATGAATGGAGAAAAATAGATATGAAGGCTAAACATGAAAGGAATGAAAAAATGATCATCATAATATAGCTCACAAGATAGCCCAATGTTTGTGTATAGGTCAACATTGTCAAGATCAAAGAGAGAAGACAGAATGGATGAAAGATGTAGAAGAACTATGCATGATGCTTGATTGTTAGGTTTTCATCATGGTACTTATCCAAGATGCCACAAGGGAGTGGTTTTCACCATAGGAAAAATTTATTTCTCTTTACTTTTGCTACCAAGGTGCCTAATCACTAGGTTTTCACCAAGGCACATTTTCAAAATTTTCATTTTTTTCATTTTTTTTTTCAATTCTTTAATTTTTTTTTGAATTTTTTGGAAGAAGTCAAGCTTTTTAGATAATGTTTCTTGAAAATTTAAACCATGACATGCAAAGGAGTTGAAATGATATGCTCAAAGATGCTGATAGGGAAAGAAAGATGGAAGAAAAAAATGGAGGATATGACTTCATGCAAAGCAAGTGAGATTGGAAAATGAAAATGAAGGAAAGATCAATGTCAACACACACCTTGAAGGGTGGTGAGAAGATGGAAAAAATGTGAATGAATGAATACATGAAGGAATATGGTGAGTGGATAAAAGAGGTTGTGGTTTAAGCACATGAAGTGGAAGAATACTTTTGGAAGAAGATGAAGTGGAATTCTTTGGAAGCTTAAATACGAACTTCAATTGTTGTTCAATATTAGAATCTCTCAAGAGAGACTTTGGAATCCATATAGCCATAGGTTTCTTTTCATTTCTTTTCAATGATTTAGAGATAATATCTTCAATGATGGATTTTGGAACCCATACTTGTCTTATAATTTTTTCTTAGATATCTCTTTTGACTTTATGCCCACATGTCGATTAGATGAGAGATGGTGGTCTTCTTTTTTATATGGATTCTTGAATTGCTTCTTTTTCTTGTATTGAACATTCAGATTACTTCCAAAAGACTTGTGACTTGTGGAAGAAGAAGGATAACATGATTAGTTTAGGTAAGTGTGTGGATGAAAAGGATACAAGGATATGCATCTAGATTGATCTTGTGGAAAGATAGGAGAGGGAGGGACATAAAGACCCAAGATGGATGATGAATTAGGAGAGCTAGGAGGGGAAAGTGAAGGGACATAAGGAACCAAGATGGAAGTAAGATGTGAAGTATTTAGTATTGGTGGGGGAGGTCCAAGGATGGATGTGGAAGATGCAAAAGGGTAATCAATAAGTTCATCAACATCTATATGAAAATCAAGGACATTAGCATCTTTAGAGTGAGCATTAGGATTTTCAATAGGATCATGAACATCTTGAATAGGAGAAACTTCTTTGATAGGAGTACTTGGAGCTCGAGAAGACTTAGGAAGAGTAGAAAGTGGAAGGGAACATGGAGTGGTAGAATAAGAAGATGGAAGACTTTGATCTTGACGAGGATCTTTGGATAGCATAAGTGTAGATTTTTTCTCTTGATTTTCAATAGGCTCAACATTGGAAGTAACAACACTATTTTTAATAACCTTAATGGAAGTATCATCTTTGGAAGGTGTAACTATATTAAATTCATTTTGATTGTCAATAAGCTCAGTGGTGTAAGTAGTAGCTTGATCTTTCTTAGGAGAAGACTTAAGACATGGTGGAATGAATGAGGAAGGGAATAGAGGATCAAAAGAACCATGAAATGGATCAAGGACATTGTGAAAATAATTTGATGACATGGAGGGTTCTTGATCTTGATTTTTCTTTATCATTTTTAGAGTCCTCTTGACATGAAGCCACTCCTAAGGAGAAGGAAGAATGTTGGAATTATGTGGAAGACTTTGGAATAGATGATAGGGGACTAGCTAAAGTAGGCATTATAGTGCATGAAGGATTAGGATCTTTAGGTTTAGCATTATCAAAATTATTTGCAGCAAAGTGAAGGTTAGCTCGAGTTTCTTTAAGAGGTAGCCTTTGAGGATAACTATAGGGAACCAGATGAAAATCATTAGGATCTTTGTTGGATGAAGGATTCATAGAAGATTTGAGAGACTTAGAATCTTTAGGAGATGTATGGATAGTGGAGGAAGTAGAAGATGGAAGGGGAGCATTAGAAAAGAAAGGTTCAACATTAACATGATCTTGCTCAAGAGTGTAATCTTTATTTTCAACATGAGGGTTCTTAGAAGAGGAACTCTTATGCCATTGATTTTTTATTTCAGCACAAAAAAATGCTTTCTCTTCCTCAAAAATGCAGATTTGTCATTTAAGTATTGTTCTTAAAATTTGTCAATGTTGTTTTCAAAATTCAAGTCATATGGATTACCATCAATATCTATTTGTGACTCATCTCCTTTAAGTGCAAGCATAGGACTAGGAGGACTTTTAGGACATGTAGGAATATAATAGTCATCGTCATCATAATCATTGTCACTATAGGCATTATAGATAGGCATATCACAAGACTTTTCATGTTGTTCATTATGGTATGTCTCAATAAGAGGAATAAGACTCTTGGTAGAAGTAGAAGGATAATGATATCATGAAGAAGAAGTAGGTGAAGACCTAGATGAATGATATTTACAAGAATCATGGTAAGACTTGGAATATGATGAATGTGAATGATATTTAGAAGAATCATGATAAGACATAGGAGATGAAGAATGTGGATGATATTTAGAAGAATCATGATAAGACTAAGAAGGTGAATAATTTGAATGATATTTATAAGAATCATGATAAGACTTAGAAGATGAAGAATAGGAATGATATTTATAAGAATCATGATAAAACTTGGAAGATAAGGAATATTTAGAAGAAGGATATTGTGATCTAATCTTGCGTATGATCCTAGCAAGAATGTCTGGTTTCTTCCTTTTTTCAATCATTTTTGTCACAAGGTTACTATCCATATATCTATTATAGTAACAACACTTTTCAAATTCAAGAAGGAGGTCAATTTCATCTAAGCTCAAATGAGGATCCCTAACAAGATATTCAAGATCCATGGTTCTAGAAGAAGAAGAATGAAGAATGGAAAAAGCAAAAGGATGAATAGAAGAAGGTAGACTATATGATAATAGGAGGAAAAGAATCAAGAAGACATGAAGAAGAGGAAGAATAGAAATGGGAGACTAGAAAGACATGGAAGATGAAGAAGAAAGAAGACCAAGAGTCATTTTCATTTGAATGTTGAGCAACATGTAATAGCACTTGTAACCAACATCAAAGAAAAGGTACTAGTTAATAGGATAACCCTAAGAAATATTGGTACCAAACTAGGATAATAAAAGCACACACTTGTTCAAAAGAGAAATGATTAGATAAAATATTGCAATAAGCATAAACCAACATTGCTATAGAAGTGCCCACAACTTTGGTTGAATACCCTAGTACATATGGACCAGGAGGATGATTTACCCAAATTTTAATTAATTAAAATTGAATTTTGATGAAAGTGGATGGAAAAGAGATTACAAAGACTCTCCAAGCATAATATCAAAGAATCCAAGGTATATCTTTCTCAACAAGGATAGTCTCTAACTCGCCAACTCCAAACAAGGTCTCTTGTGAAATCAATGATTACTAATTCAATAGGTCAAAGCACAATAACCCAAGGTGTAAACAAGCTTCTAACAATGGGGTAAGTAACCTAATCTAAACTAGACCATGTAGTGCCTCTCCCATTTGACTTCTATAAGTCATCCTGATGGATGCAACCTTGTTGATCTTTTTTTTGTAATGGGATCATGATTGTGACCCTAAGTGGTCTACACCGTCGAGGTGTTTGGATTTATGTTTTTGTATCAGTTGCTTTGTTTATGCTTTTGACTGATCTATGAGATTATGCTATGATTTTTGGTTCATTGAGGTTTGTGCCAGTGGTTACCAAGATCGATGTGGTATCATGAGGTTGTTCCATGATTACCGTAAAATGTGTGTAGAGATTGCACTGTGTACTATTACCATGCTACACTGGACTAGGTTCTTGTAGCAGTGGGTAGTCATGTTTATGACTATGTTGGATTAATTGTTTTGATTTCCTTTTCTTGTTGTGTTAACAATCATTATTAAATGCTTGAGTAATTTAAATGGATTGTCCATGTTGGATTATTTGGTTATGTGCTGCGAGCATTTACTTTGTTTTATTTTGATCTAAGAGATATCTTTTCTTATGTGATGTTTTACATTTGAGACGACCCGAGGGTCAGATGCTATTCTTTGATTTCAGTATCATAGATATTAGACTACTATGCTATTTAGTTAATCATATTGGATGACGATGCCATTTTGAGATGACAGTGTGTTTTATGATGATATCTGGTTATCTAGTTTTTGGACATACCTCTGATTATGTTATGTGATGGATTTAATGGTATGGTTATTTACTTCATTCTTGTGTTGTTATGCTTTATGCAAACATGAGTGATGTAAATAGATTATTTTAATATAATTAATTAAATGGTTAAATTAGGTGATTTAATGCATTTATTGCTTCGACTATGTTATTATATGAAATTGCACTTGATCATGTTGTTTAGTGTACAGGATTTATATCCCTAGCAGTGGCACATGGAGTTAGTGATTCAACCATTCATATTTTACCAATGTCATCATTATATGGTCAACATATCTTTTATTAAAATGTTTCAATTAAACCTTTTGGTGATTATTAAATCCGAATTCATTTGCATTATGTGATTAGACTAGTAAGCGTGTCTGTGCATTTAGAGGTTCACATTGTCGAGAAAGTTATTAAGGAGATTTATGTGTTTTTGGATTTTTTGAGCTTTTTAATTGATTTATTTTAATTTTTGGTAGCTTTTCTATAGATGAATTCCTATTTATAGGAATAGACTATTTTTGTTTGGGTCGATTCGAGGTTTAACTAGATTGGCTGGTTAAATGCCCTAATCAATTATTCACCCAAAAAGTGAATAAGTATCTAAAGAGAAATTTAATTCCTCACTTCTCACTTTTGAATTAGAAAGTTGGAGAGTTAAACCCAAAATCCTCTTCATAATGATTTATTGTTTTGTTCATTGTGGGAGCTACGAGCATGGGATTGTCGTGAGGTTGGGCTCGTTGGATCTAGCTTGGGGAAACCTTGGATTGCTGCAATTTTTAGCTACTTTTGCGAGATATTTATTTTATGGTTCAAATTCTCATTTTTTCCTTTTGGCTGTGAGGTAGGGCTTTCCTGTTTTATTGTTTCTACTCTGTTTCTATATGTTAGTTCTACCCAGTTGGGCGGGTATGAACATTTCCCTATTTTTCGAGATGAGGGTTTGAGATTTTGGGCCGCTATGCTGGCCATTTTTGCATACAGTGTCTGATTCCTTTTATTTTTGGGGTTTTTGAACCCAAAGGCCAAATGGGTTTTAATTTTGCAATTTTTCCAAAATTTGGGGTTTTCACTTCATTTTGCATGTTGCCCTATTTTCTGAGTTTTCTTGGCACAATGTGGGTCGTAGACCTTGATGATCTGTTTGGATATCATTCAAACCACTTTTGCACTTTTATGTTGCATTGGGATGCGTGTTACATTTGTACTCTCGACGTTGTGTTCAATTGAGTGATTTTATACTTATTATGGTTTCTTTTGGACGTTTGCTTTTGTTTCGTGAACACTAAGATCCGTGTAGAATCTATACTCTCGGATTGAGGCCAATTGAGTGAGTTCATGATGTTTGGTCTTGTTACATCATTGGGATTCATGTAGAATCCATACTCTCAGATTGAGGCCAGTTGAGTGATTTCATGATGTATGATTTTATTGGCTTTGGGATTCGTGTAGAATCCACCCTTCTCATGTTGCTTTCAATTGGGTATTTTTGTTGCATTATGTTCTCATTCTTGTCCTTGTGTTATGATCTTCATGATGGTGGTGTGCTACACACAAGTACATGTGCGTACATTTGTTGAGTGACTTGCGAGGTTCCATCTTCTGTGGTACTTCCAAAAGTTATGATCATTGGGGTTGGGATGGGAGTATGCATGCCCATGGGCACCTATCATAGGATGAGCATGGGTAGTGTAGAGTAGCATCTAGAGGGGGCTTCTATCTCACAGCCTAGTGACCTTAATCCCATAGGGTTGGTGGAGGATAGGAAGTTTTAAATAAGTGATAATTAAAGAAAATGTGTGACTGGTAATAAAACTTAAGATAATAAAATGTGTGTGCAGGGACCTCCATTGAGGAGTTGAAATTGCACGATCTGAGCTTGGGCTTGTCGATGCCAAACGACTCTCCATGATGTCAGCCCCTACTTAGTAGCCTATTGAGTGTTTGACCAGGACCTATACTCCTTGCATTGTCTTAGGTTCTCAGTTGCAGCCATCACACTGTCTAGCATGAGTGTTAGCCTCGAATGTTGTGCTTTATGTGTGTTTGTGGTTGGATCATTATCTCTATTATCAAAATGGGTGTGGACCTACAGGTTCCACATGGTTGGGAGGCATAGCTACCTTCACCATTGCTAGGGACCGGTGTACAAAGACGGTCTTTTGTCCTAGTGTGACTATTGTTAGATGTTTTCACTTGATACTTCGAGTTCCAAAGTATGCTTTCTTGTGATTTGTGCTTTCATTGGGATACTTGTATATCATGTTTAGATGATGTCAGTTTATTTGATGCATTCCCTTATCATGATGTTTAGCATATGATTAGATGATGTTATTTGATTTAGTAGTATATCTATTGCTTACTATTGTTTAGCATGTGATAGGCGATGTTATCTACTATAGGATTATCTTATGCGTTATCACTAGCATGTTAGATTTCCTTATGCTGATATTGTGCATATTTTTAGTAGTGACGTCCCTATTATGACAGTACCGATGATTTGGTCGATGGCCTGGGATGTTACGCATGTGATGTTACTTCTGTTTACTGTGATGGTGCTTTCTGCATGTTCTTTGCTGTTGTAGTTCAGATGGATAGATGTTCATCATTTTGTGTTGTTCTTGAACTCGAGTGTTCATTCCTCAAGCCTTTGTGGATTCAGTACTCCCTGGTGTGGAGGTTCTATGCTCTATTTTGGTCTTTTGTGTTTCTTGAAGTGTTTTTGTGTTCTTTGGGTGATATTTGTTTAGCATGGTGCGACATTAAAAATGTATTGCATGCCCATGCAAACTATGTCGATACTGTAAAGTATCACATGCTTTATTGAGAAATTTTGTACGACACTTGAAGAGTGTCACATGCCTTCTTGAGAAATGTCGTATGACACTGATAAAGTGTTGCACACCTTAAGGAGAACTATTGCCCTCCCTTAGTAAGAAGTGTCACACGATTTTTTGTAAAAACCTGTGCAGGAAAACAACGGGCACTTTTTGTTGTGTTCCAAATTTTTTGAGGGTTGATTTGGCTACCCTTTTGGGTGTTCTTCGACCCTATGCTATTGCATTTTGAATTTTATCGGTTTCTCTTCAAATCCAATTTTTGTGTTTCTATTTTAGTCTCTTGGGGTTTAAAATATATCATTGAAGTATAAGTTGACATATATTTAATTTCTTATACTTAAGATATATTTTAATATATGCAACGAATCTTTTCAGATAAGTTTCAGACCTCTTAGAAATAAGTTAAGGATTTTAGGAAATTTTAGGCCTTCAAAAATCTAGACTTAGCCAATTTTCAATGCTTCAAGATTTTAGGCTTAGCCAAATTTTAAGATTCTGCATTTTACCCTAGCTTGGTTTTTTGTTGATGAGTGGTCATTTCTTGAGCCCTCATCTTGTTGTGTTGGTTGTTGGCTTTTGTTCATGTGTGTCAGTTGGTAGTGGTGTTTGGAGATCTGTTGGTTGCTGGGATTGTGGTGAAGTCTTCTGTTGTGATTGTTGTGATCCTTGTATGATGTTGTCATGTGCATTCATACTTGTAAAAAAAAAAAATTCTTGGCTTGTATTTCATCTTTGTTTCCAAGGATCTACACGTGGGGCATTACAGATCAACCTATGTAGATTGGAAATAATAAGACAACGAAGCAGTTTGATTGTAAAGTCTCGACTCAAAAACTCAGATTTTGTTCATTTTAAATGTCCAACTAGGTGTATCAATAGATTTTTAATCATGAACCAGGCATGCAAGAAAACAATTAGGGATTTCAAGAAAATATCTTCAAACAACGAGCAAGGGACAAAGAAACCTTGCACATGAACAAGAATAGTGTCATAGTATCAATCTAATTCCTAAAACCACTATTGTGTATGTTCTCAAAATGTTTTCCAATCACACACATAGTCCTAGAAAATAAAATTTAGTAACACTATGGTTCTTAGTAATGTTAAACTCTACAACTTTTGCAATCTAGAGTGGGAAAAATCCAATCTTGGTGCACCATGGTTTTGACATATTCTGAGAATTTAATCAATTAGAGATGTTAAGAAGATCTAACAGCCCAATAAAAGACTACACCCATGAGGATTTCTCCCACAAGGACATTTATATAGCTATTGCTACTACCACATAAAAAATGACTATTATCGCTTGAGGTACCATCCACATGGTTGACCCAATAAAGGGAATGTCCACTATGATTTAGCCTTCTCTAATCAAGGAAGACTTACAAAGTTGTACCACTTGGGGACTTAGTTTAGATTCAAGGGTTCCATATTTTTGATGTACCCAAAAGGGAACAGAGAATACTCCTCTAGCCTCTTCACCTTACCTAAACATAGAAAACATGATTCTTTAACATGCTAATTTGAAATCACCTTACCAACTTTTTAGAAAATTCAACAACAAACACCACCAATCTTGAAAGAGAAAGTACTAATGGATGTTAAGAATAAATCCAAGTGGAATAGTGACATAATAACAAATACCCTTCCCTACCTACAAGGGGATTCGTCATCAAGAGGAGCTTCACATGTAAAGCAAGAAAATGAAGTTTAGTCTCTCAAGATCTCTCAAATAGCATTCATAAGGTCTAATTACTATGTGAAACACAGATGCGTGAAAGTAAATCTAGATCCAATTTTAGAGCACCAAATGAAGTGTGAATCTATGAAAGCATGTAAAAACACTCAAGCCAAACACATGAGAGAGTTCATTTTACTTCCAAATCCAAATATTATAGAGATCCAACAAAATACCTGGTAATCCTTACAATATGTCTTTTCTTTGTTGTACCTTTTGTTTGCACTTGAATGCTCACTCACAATGAACAAAGCAACAAGCAAAATAAGCAAACACAAGATATGTAATATATATCCAACTTATGCAAAATTAGGGTTAGATTTGAAAATCTAATTTTTAAAAGTGATAATAATTAACAAATAACCCAAATGAAATCTCACATCATGCATTGATCTATTGTAAAAATTAAATGCAAGTTATTCATTAAATGCTCCTTTTTATTGATTTTTGACCTAGTCATCAAGATTGGACCTATATGATATTAATTTAGATCCAAAACCCTAAATATAGAAAAGTGACCCTTGTCAAAAATTAGAGAGCTTTCCAAAAATGTCAGAATTTTGAAAATATCTTTTCATTTGTGCCCTAAGGAGCCATTTTATCAAAATAGACCACTTTTTGCAAATCAAATTATTGAGCCCTAATATGATCTCTAAAATTAAAACACAAAGAACCAACTCTGTTTAGAATCTAGGGAGCTTTGCAAAATGTAGAATTTTCCAAAAAATTCACTAATTTGCTTCTTTAAATGATTTTTCATTAAAAATAAAGAAAAAATTATAAAAAATAAAAAATACCATGGAAAAATCTAAAATTTGGACTGAAGCTTGTCTAATATATTGCCATCTTACAAAAATAATTTAGATTAAAATGCCTAGTCATTTGGGAGATATCATCAAATGTTTCAGATCTAGGGTTTTTTGTCTCCAGACAAATCTGCACAAGGGGGTTAACTCAAAAAATGTCTAAAACCAACAAGCAAAGGTGGGTTGCCCCACAGTGGGTGCCAAAAATGTATGCCTAAAATGTAAGCACACTTCTATGAGTCATTATATCTAAGATTACTCAAAAATGAGGTCTAGAATGGCGGCTCATAGCTCTGTATTCATGGAGTGCAAGAGTTTGTAATGGAGACCCTCAATTTGACCTAGTTTGTGCCCATGTAAGTACACCATGAGACAAAAGATTCAAGGATCAAAATAGGCATGCAAATGAAAATGAAAACTAATCTAAAATGATAACAATGCAAAGCAATGCAAGAAAAGAAACCTAATCTATGAAAGGAAATAACAATGCAATATTAATCTATAAAAATAAATATTGATCTAAGCTAATATGAAAATGCAAGGATGAAACCTCATGATGAAAGCCATGGATGCATGAGAGAAGAAGACAAGAAGATAGAAGTTCTCCACAAAAAGCTTTAGTATTCAAACTCCTTTTCAAAAATCCCTCTCCAAACCTATAGCATAACAATAGTATTAAAATGGATGTCAAAAATGAGAAGAGGGCTCTCCCTTATTAAAAAATGTGGAGGTGAGAAGTTTCTCACAACCAATATGGGATAATAGAGTTTGATCCATGTGAGACAAAATTCTACCAATGAGAAAATAGGAGAAGAATTAAATAAGGGAAGGAAAAAGGAATTTATTTAATTTTCATTTTTTTCATTTCCTTTTTCAGATGGGATTTTATTTAATTAAAAGGGAGCAAGTTCTTTTAATTAAATAAGAAATATTTAATTAAATTAAATGAGGGGTTTTTCTCTTAATTAATTAAATATGGATGAATTTAATTAATAGAGAGCTTTTCTTTTAATTAAATGGGGACTTATTTTATTTTATTAAAAGGGAGATTTTCTTTTAATTAAACAAGACTTAGGAGAAAATGATCAAACTTAGAAAAATAAATAATCAAATTTGATCAAGGAAATTGATTTAAATTAATTTAATAAAATATTGCAAACCATTGATTTAGGAAATTGATAAATTGATCAATTGAATAATGGGGGCCCAGTCTAGGCAACCATTTTAGGGTCATACACAACTCACCCAACAAGCAAGGTGCTTAGCAGCTGCTGCATAGTATCCACTATCTAAAACACTAAATAATGTACAACTATTATGAATCAATCTATTGTAATTTGGCATTACAACAACTCTTCTAGCTACTGCAAAATACTGGGTTCACTTGGTGCACAGTGTTGACCTTTTGCCTTCTAGACTAGCATATCCCCATACATTGACAAGCTCAAAAACAATAGACTATTATTCTAACAATTATATACTACATAATCTGAGCAACAAAAATCGCAAGTGCCATTATCACAAACTCCACAATGCAGGTTGCACTACTCATTACATCTAGCTACAAATCCACACAAGAACATTGAGGCTTCTTTAGAATCATACCCATGAACAATATTGAGAGTTGATCATAATCTTAGGCTATTAGTACCCATTTAATTTACTTTTACTGAGGTATAACCGAAATGAAGAATACAATTATGCAGGAAAATTATAAATAATATTAGAAAAAAGGTTTATGATGATACTAGTAAAGCAGTCAATTCCAGTATAATTAGGTTCATAGTCACAAGTACCATTTGAAGTGCATGTTCCACAACCACTAAAACCATTAGGACAAGTTCTTGAAGTAATTTTGCTTTATATTAGTTAAGATTATACAAAACAAAGACATTAATGAGGAAAATTTATGGGATAGCCTTATAGGTTTAAGTTTGGAATGGATGAAAGACCCTATCTTGTAGAAAACATAAAAGAGCATGGTTACTTACGTGTGGCAAAGTCATCACCTTTGTATCCAAGAAAAAAATCACACTTTCCATCAACACAATCCCTGTTAAAATTACAGGAATTAGCACATCGACCGTAAATATCTAAGGATATGTCATGACAAAGTTCACATTAAGGAGGGCAAATCAACTCCCTTAAAAAGTAGATTAAGTAGATTTAGAATAGGGATAGGCTAGTGTCATTCCTTGCAAGAGAAGGATTTCTTGTATTTCAAATATGAAAAAAATTAATTGATGAAACAGAAAGAAGAATACTTGGATAGACCATGAGAGAGAATCTAAGATATAACATAATTGATAATACCATAGAAGCTAGGAAACTGGATTGGTCCACCATTTTCAAGGCAAGCTCTCCATTCTCCATCAAATTTTTTTTGCAAATAGTGAAAAAACACTTTAGAATTAAAACATAATTATCATAAAAATTTTAATTTAATCTTGAGAGCAACAAAATCCTTCCTTGCCACAAAACTTTATTGCCCACAATCAATGTATGCTTTATGTTTCCACTGTAGAGAAGCATAAGCTCTTGATAAAGGATCAATGGGAATGATTTAACTAATCATTAATGCTAATTCCAAAAATCTTCCACGTATGTTTTGTTTTCATAATATCAGTTAGATTTGGTAAGTCCTAAATCTACAGGTGTAGTTAGGGTTGTTCAATACTAACAATTGCATCACATGCATTACAATGGCTATGTCAATAGGTAGGTAGTGGTATAGCAATTTACAAATCTTATCCATCACTATCCATTATTTTTAAATGTTCTCACCACAAGCTAATTATTTCTTATGTGTTAACACTAATACAAGTACCATCTCTCTAGAAAACTCAATTATCATTGCAAAATGTTAATCATACATGAGTTGAATGAAAAATACAAAGAAATTAAGTGCAAAAAACATCCAAAATGTCCTTACAGTGTCTGAACTCATCCTTTCCATGTAACATGACATTATCCACACTTCAACTTTTGTACTTTAGCTTAAGATTAAATCCATGCTTGCAATAAATCTATTTTTCCCCTACTCTTTCGAATGTAAATGTTTCACAAGAAAATATTTTGCATACATCAAATTGATGAAAGGAAAACGTTCTCTTAATTTTACTTTTTAGAGTCTTCACAATCAAATATTTAAATGTGCAAAAGAAATCAAATATCAACCAAAAAAGACAACAATTGATTATTCTTAATAGTAGTTCAAAATATATAGTGAAATAGAGCTACTACGAATGGAGTGATTTAGATAAACCTAAGATATTTTCCATCAATATAAGTGGCTAAACATATTTACCCAATAATTTTTTGGTAGAAAATGGACACTATCCTCTAGTCTAGTATATAAAGTCTACCATGTGTTTGAGGTTGAGAAAAACCATGTTAAAACAAAGGATGGAGTCATAGTTACTGATTGTATAGTTGTGATGGCCATAAATTCTCCTCTTAATCAAAACTTGGTAGTTCATGCTTGCTAGTCACCAAACACAATCTATGTTATTGGGTTAAAAGTTCCCAAGGGATCAATTAAGTAAGTTGGAAGAAAAACATTACTTTGGTGCTTATTGCATTCTACAAATATGTACTAAAAATCTTATTAAGATTTACTCCTTGGATGAAATTTGAAAACTCTCTTTTTTTAATGTTGGAATGATAAATTTGAGTGTAACACAAGAGCCAATTGGTGGGACACATATGATCTATATCACTATATCAAAATGGAAGAAAAATAAGATCATGACGTCCTAATTTTTTGATTGATTTATCCACTGGGGCATAAAGTAATAGCCCTTGATGAAATCAATGAGACTAAAAAAGTGAAAGGAGTTCCTAATTGGATGAATAGCTCTATGTTCTCTTCAATACCATCTAATTATAGTTTAAACCAAAATTCCAAGGCTAGCAACACACCTCAGGAAAATTATGGTGCTCAAGTTGTTCTTCAAGGGAGTGCTAGTGTTGTTACAAGGGATCTACTACTGGAAAATGAAAAGAATATTTGTGATGACAAGAGCCCTATGGAATGGGCTATTGATATTTTAAATAAACAATATTCCATTTCAACATGAAATTATATTAAGGAAAAGAAGGAAAGCATTCAAAGTAAATGAGATAGAAGTCATGAAGGCTAAAAAAGAATGAAGAAAGAGGAAAGAGACTATAGGAATTGATAATGCAATAGGCAGGGGAAGAAGTTGAATAGAAGTATGATAGTAAAGAGGAGAAAGATGTTTAGGAACCTATTAAGATAGAGGTTCAAGTAGTTGAAGAAGGAATGGTCACTGAATTAGACCAAGAAGTAGAGCCAAAGGGAGAAAAAATGTCCAAAATAGAGGACAATAATGGTAAAGAGGATAGTGAAAGAGAACCTAAAAATGATGAAGCAACACATTTCCTACAAAAATAAAGAAACATGGAGCAAACAGTTAGCCCTATGGCTATAAATGTTGATGACATTAGTGTAGAAGAACAAGGTCATCTAAAGATTGAACCAGTAAAAGGGGTAATGAAGACCTCAATTTAGGTAAAGGTGGAAGACAAAGCCATTGGAACGGTTAAATTTTTTTATGATTGGACAAAGAATAAGGAAGATTGGACTATATTTGTAGTATTAACCTTAGAACAAAAGGTTGAGGATGAAAAAAAGATGGTGATAAGTTAATTTCAAGCCTCAGACAATATAGATCTTCGTCAAAGAACCATTTGTAGACACTCCTTATACTTTTTATACATCCCTCCTACACATTATATTCATTACTTTATTACATTATATTCATTAATTAACTATTGGTAGATATTTGGAGGGTAAGTAAGTTTTCATTCTTGATTGAAAGATGGTTGAGTGAGAAACATGTAAAATGGAACCCTTAGGGTTTGAAGAGTAGTGTAGGAGCACCATAATAGGGAAGGAGGTCCTAGTACACTAGGAACACATGGATGAGCACAAGGAGGAACATAAGAAGGATCCAATGAATATAAAAGTATGTAGAACCTATAATGTCCTTAAAGATTACATGCATGGTCATTAGTGCCAATAAATTGTAATTGGAGCCAAGAAAATTCAATATGTCTTAAGTTGTCAATATCTCCAAAGTTGCACAAACTATATGACAATTGGGGCTGATTAGCTTATTCTCTTGTGAAAGCCTTCCCCATACATGTCTACTATCCTTGGATTTGACCAACCAATAGTTTATATAGGATTTTATTAGTTTCTTAAATATTCTAACTGCTCCAAGGATCAAAATACATAATGTGCCATTTTTTATTATATTTTAAGAACAATAAGTGATGCAAGAGAACCTAAAACTCAAGAAGCACACTAAGATTCATATGGTGATCCAAGGGAATATAAATAATATAAAGAATCAAGAGACTAATGGAAAAAAAATGGCAAATAGAGAACACACAAAAATATCTTTTTTGTTTTGCATTTTCTCATTTAAGAAATGGTACCTTTGACACCATTTTGTTAAAAAAAAATTGTTGTTGAAGGATCAAGAGTTCTACTATTGAATAAAATAGTCATCATGAGATTTTCAACCCTTAGTTACTAGCTTGCATGAACCTATTGAATATGCTAATAGTCCACCAAACTAAAGTTCTTAGGAAGGAGGTATTGCATGTGCTTAAAGATGAATGGAGAAAATATTTGTAATAAATCCAAATGTCAATCATGCATATATGAAATTGAATTAAGACAAATATTCTACGAGATGGAAAAATATTGAATGTAGGAAGCATGCTAATGTTCTCTATCTATTTGATTGATCAATCAATAAGATATAATTACTAAGAAAAATGAAACTATTTATTAATTCATCAATTTTCTCTTTTGATGTAACATCTGGATCATCTTATTTTGGACTAATTTTTGTTAAGTCACACAAGGTAAATAATTGAATTTCAATAATAAAAGGACAAAGACAACCACCTATATGGAATAAAAGAGATGCTTGTTTGTAGAGTATTAGGGAATTAGGTGTCCTACTCTCTCCATTCATATCCTTGCAACTTTTCTAAACCTCCTAAAATAGAAATTTTCAAATTATAACTCATAAAATCACAATAGAATGCTAAATTCAAGTTTCCTTTTGGTTTTCATAATACATACAACATATTCATACAAAATAATGCTTAAAAAAATCTTCCTCATCCATAAAATTACTTGGTTCCAAATAAAGAGAGAACATTGACATGTATAAGATTTATGTAAATAGTTTTCCAATTCATAATTAGAATACAATTTTTCTAGGTAAAAACTATGGGTGCTAGTTTGATCAAATAAATACTCATTTTTTCCCCAAAAAATTTGTATTCTAATGTATGATATTTACAAATCAAAGATTGAAAAAACATAATCATTTAATTATTGGGTTCATTTCAAGGATATACAGATTGATATCTAGCCTCAAAATTAAGATCAAAATTATTAAATGTTGCCAAAGCTAAATGCACCATTTGTAAATAAAAGGGATACATAGAATACTTTCTATTTCAATTTTGGATAAGTGTAAAATTAGTCACCTCTTACATTAATACCATGCATTGGATTCTAAATCATTTATTCATGTCTTTCAAAATGTCTCTTTACCCTCCTTAAGATATATGTTAATTGGTTTATTAACATTGCATGCCTTCTTTGAATGGATCAATGATTATTACAAAGATTTAGAATCTCTATAAAGATTAGTACCTTACCTATTGGGCAATAAATGCAAGGTGAATCAACAAAATAGATTGATTGGAGAAAATAGAGACAAGCCAAAAATGGAATGCAAAATCAAAGCAAAAAAAGAGTACAAAATTCTACCTCAAATATGCACATGGTAAGTATCCATACCCTAGGCTACTACAAAATGATCATAAAAATCCATCAATAGGCACCTATGTAGAAAAGATGATGTATTTGTGTAGCACCTATAAACTTAGTAGACCGACTAAACTGACATATGTGAGATGAGAAGGATTTTTGAATAATAGATCACATAACATATCTCATCCTAATTATTTGAGATCTCTTGGATCACATTAGTACCACCTTGAACATTATTGATCTTAACCTCTACAATCTTGTCAAGAATACCAATATCCTCTATTTCAACACTATTTTCATTGTTTGGATGGGAAGAAATCAAATCACAAATTGGGCATCCCTCATATAACTCATGATATGGAGAATTTTGTACTAATGCAAATAATGAATCTAGTTTCTAAGTATCAGCTTCTCAGAACATAGGATCATTCTTTATTCTAATATTCTTTTATTATTTTATTAATAAAACTTTAGATTTATTTCTCAATTGAAAATCAAATGGAAGAATAAAGAACATTTGTAACCATGGAATCCTTTCTAGTTTTTAGAATTGTATTGTACAAACAAAGAGTTGATGTAGACACCTTTTCTATAGAGGGGGTCATCATCTAATGATTTTAAGTACTAGCTTGGGATATAGTCATCATGACAGTTAACTCATTGGATTCCTTCACTATATTATTTCCCTTCTTCATTGTTGATATAGTTCCCAAAAATATCCTACAACATAGGGGTGTCTACTTGATCAGAGGGTTCAAAAATAGAATTGATTCAAACTTTAAATGCTCCACAAAACACACATTGTGCTTGCATTCAAATAAGGACATTTATTGATACATTTGTAGATTTTATCTCCAAACCATTCAATGGTTCCTATATGGCTCTCTATGTTGCTCATCACAATGATTCTTCTCCATCAAACTCTTCATGATATTTTAAATATTCTTATTCATGTTGAATGAATAATAAGGATTAGATGCTTGACAATTCATATTCTTTTGCTAGAGCACATCTTTAACTTCTATTTCAACTATACCACTAATTGAAAGTTCATTGGTATCCTTGAAGGTGAAGGACTCCAAAGGAAAATAAGATATCTTCCTTTCTATATTAAAAATCACTTAACACATTAGTTTGAGGTAGTGGAATCTAGGTACTTTACTCTATGTTGTCAAATATTGGTTAAGTAAGATGAGATTAAAAAATGGTATTCTTATTGACTATGTAACTATAATGGTATTGAGGGAATTCTTCTTTAGAAGAACAATAATCATCTATAGGATAACAATACACTTTGATGGAAAATTTAATTATACTTATAGACTACTTTCCAAACATCCCATCTCTAATTGAATCTAAGAATTCCCCTTGAAATTTGTTGAATTTTTTTGCCAAATACTACTAAACTCCTTGAACTTCTATGTTGGATCTTCCTTGTGTGATTAGAATATATTTTTCCACTACACTAATTCATTTCCACATTAGACACAATGAAACATGAATGCATATTGATTAATCTTAAGTTCAATGAGGATTGTAGTATGACAATGACTTGACAAGGAATGATCTTGAACTTGGTTGACTTTAGTAAATTAAGAATCCCATCCTTGTTAGTTAGGATGGAGTTTTTGACATTTTGATATTTTTAATTATTAACATGTGAACTTTGTTGGAATTGAGTGATTTGTTTGTAATAGAGGAAAGAATAGAATCATATCCTATCTTGTACTTTTCAAATATTGACACTATTATTATTCCTATAATACATCTTGATAGATAACTTGACTTAGCTCCTAAAAGTACATTCCTTTAATATTATTCCCACCAATCAAGTCTTCACTCAGCTCCTAAAAATTATTAGACTAAAAGTTTAGTTTCATTAGTATATTGCCAAAGACAAAAACTTGACCAATTTCTATATATTAGAAAATCATTTCTATAGTTATTCCCTTTGATGCAAATAAATCTTCCCTTCTTTACCTTATTCCCACCTTTTAGCTCAATTTAGGACAAAAGTATATTGCCCCAAGTTCAAGCAATTTCTAAATATTCACAAATGACTAAAAGTATCCTATGTTGCCAAATTAGATGTTTTACCTACTGAACCCAAGTATGAAATGTTCCAAATTGGACTTGAATTTAGACGATCCACACATATTATGAAATTTTCCTACTCTTCCAAACATGTAAAATGTGAATAGACCCCTAAATGTGATACGATCTTCATTTTCATTCATTTTACGAACACATGGAATGAAAAATGTAGTGAAGAATGATTTTTTGGACTGGAATTTTAGTTGATTGATAATATAATGTCACCTCTCTTAGAAGGATATTAAAGAGTCAGTAGTGATGGAGCCATATTGTTTTTTGCAAAAAAAATGGCCTCCATTTAAGAGATGATGTTGAAGATCTGATGAAGTATTATGGCCTCATATAAATCTAGTTTTAAGAACAACATAAGTAAACATTTTGTCACCCAATTATGGGTTAATATGCTCATTTTTCAAATTAAAAGCAATTAGAAATGTTATCAAATGAAGGCTACCTTTAAAAATTGCATAATCACACATTACTTTCTCTACTATTGTCTTTGAATAACACTACCAATTTTGAGCACCAAAAGAGAAAGAGGAGAAATTAGTTTAATAAATTTGGAATATGGATATAAGTTTACAAGTCTTTCCATGGTATACAAATACAAAGTAAATGGGTTACCTTGGTTTGGATGCAGTAATGAAGGTTGCTCTAGTAGTCCTTATCAACTATGGTTTGGGGATTTCTATTGGGGTCGAGATAAATGGTGCCAATGGAGGATGTGAGGTGTTTAGAGAAACTATCAAATGACTACTAGAAACTAGAACACTAAGGAGGGCTATAATTACACAATTAGTAAATAGCTAAGACCAAAGACAAGCATATAGTTGTGACTCTACTTGGATAAAAAGTGCTTACCTAAGGTAGTATTATTCTCATGGCTAGAAATACAAAATAAAATCCTTATAGTTGGTACATTCAGAGAAAAAGGATATGTAGGTCCAAGAAGGTGCATATTATGAACCTGCAAATACTCTCACCAATGTTGCAGCTAGTTACATAACAAACTCAGATAGAACTCATCAATACCAAGGTAAATCCTAAGCATGTTTCAAGCTTGGCCTATTCCAAATAAGGACTATTTGTATGGTGTCTTGTGGACTACAACACCATCTATTGTCATATGGGAGTTATGGTAGGAGAGAAATAGATGCATTTTTAAAAATAAAAGCATAGGATAGCAACAACTTACTGACACGATGGATGCTATCATTATTAAGATTATGAATAATAGAATATTGAATATATAAAAAGTGGTGGAAAAGATGACTTACTGGGATGAGAAGATGAGAGGTAGATGGATTGGGTTTAAGATTCCTTGGTATGTTAGTTTGAGCTTCACTTGGTTTTGAGAATACTTTAATATTCTCTACTTAACAAGACCAACCACATGAAGGTGGAAGCTCATCTGGCCTCACCCCCCTTCCCCTAACATCAATCTAAATTACCCATTATCATCTAATTACATACTTCATTCATTCATTCATCCATTTATGAACTATAACATTCAATCAGTACAATCACATAGCATTCATTAGCATGATATAAAATTCATTAATACACAATACTAATCAAGATTTCATTGAAACATAACACTATTTGTTAACATGAAATAAAAAATCAATATTAATACAAAACATTCATAGATAATTACTTTAAAAAAAGTTCTTACATTATCCAACAGAGTTTATCAAACAAGGTTTATCAAAGAGCATTTAAAAAAAAAATTTCTTCTTTTTGCTTTTTTTGCTCTCTTAAGAAAAAGGTTGATAGGGACATCAATATCTTCCTCATTCTCCTCCTCTTGTGGTACATGTAATGTCAAATTATGATGCCTCCTCCTATTTGGAGGAGTAGAAGGCTGTTGCACTAAAGGGGGCTCTATTGCAAGAATAGGTAAATGGGTTAAATTGGCATACTCTTTTTCTTTTTCTAATTGTTACAAGTATTTAATTAAGTAGTACAACATAACATGCATTTTTCTTACCTGACAATGCCACATCATGTACATTAACATTTTGATCCACCACCACGTCAACATGTTGAACACTTGGAACTGCTCTAGTCCTTCACCATGATGTTCAACATTCTCTAAAATATTAAAAAAAGGTTACACATAAAATTTCAATTGAAGATGTTAAATTGTATTCATAATTGCATAATTAATTTCCAATAGAAAATTAATACCTCCACCACTATAATGCACATCATGGCCTTTAGCATGAGTAGGTCCTATGATAGGATATGAAAGTTGCAACGAAATGTTATGTAGTCAATTTATGTTCAAAGCTAACACCAAAAAAGAAATTTCTCAACTATACAATTTGATTTACTTTTCATTTGACCAATTTAGTTATGTCTCATTTGGTGCACTAGATTATTGGGCTATGTTCTTGGCAAAGGTGTGCAACCACGACTTTATAGCATTCCTTCAAGGTAATTTTTTTATCTTCATCCATGAGCTCCACATTGAATTCTATGTCCTATATTCTTTTCTTAATATCTTCAGTCTTGCATGAATTATTTGATTAAACAAAATTGTTTGCAATTCCATTGTTGCTAGTTACAAGTTGAGACTGAAGATTCATATAGCCACTAGAGCCAAGTTTGTGTTGGCCAACCTTTTATAGTCTCACTTTTTTAGCCATTGATGTGTCCTATAGTATATGAATAGTTTGAAACATGTTAGATTATATATTTACAAATATCACTAATTAGTGCATGATTATATTGTACTTAATACTATCATGACATACCTTATTTTTCCATGTGCTGGTTCATTTCCTTTATTATCACATAGCCTTTTCTCCTTTGCATCTTCTACTATTTCATTCCACTCTATTAGTGGAATCATAAGAGGATGATTGTACTTTGGGTTCTCCTTTAGATCCCTTCTATATTGATCCCTCAAAGTCTTTATATGTCTTGATGCTCTTTTCAGAAGTAGGGCTATGTCAAAAAAGTTTTTTCCCAAATAGGTCCTCAAAAGATTTAATCAGCTGATTTTTAAATTTAGAACCCTATTCATTCCACCTTTTCAAAAAATATTTTTTTTTAGATCAATAACTTTAATATAGTACAATAAATGGAAGAAAACAAAAATATTCTAGCAATAATATGAAACTATGTACCTTTTATGTATGTTGGGTTCAAATAGCCTCAATGTCATATCAAAAAGATGATAAAAGAAAGCATTATTTCCTACAAAAACATAAAGGGATTATCAGTCCAAAATGAGTTATGTGTAAGTAAACTAAAATTACACTTTAAATAATAATTTTTTTAAAGAACCTAGAAGCTTTCATAATTTTAACAGAAACATAGTTTTCTTGTTCAACAACAATGTCCCTACAAATGAACCAGTACTAGTCACACAAACTACTATAGGAAATGGATTAGCTTCGGTAGTATTGGTCTCTATTACTCTATCAACTAAAGGTCTATCTATTAATGCACAAAATAGGCACATGAGTATAAATTCCACCCAATAAAAAAACAATGCATGATTAGCACATTAAAAAATATAGAAAAAAAAGGTTTTACCAGTTGTAGTGGGCATAGACAAGGATGTTTGCATGCTCCTTGTTGTTGACAATACACTTGGTAATATCAGATCACCGACTGAAGGAGGCATCTATACTTCACCATGAGCTAAAGAGTACAATATTATTATCAAAGACATTTTCAATAGATAAATAGCAAATGGGATACTAGCTAGAAGCATCAAAAAATAAAAATTAAGTGTTATAATGATGATGAAAACAAACAAGGTTGCACCAATTTCAATTTCAAAATTAGATGTCCTATTTCAACACTTATTAGTTTCCATAAATAAAATCAATGATGAAATAATATTGTAATTATAAGTAATGTTGTAAAAAGAAAGTTCTACTTACACGATGATTGTGCACTACAATCTTCACCATGTTCACCACGCAATGTCATAGCTGTCACATATTTCTATTGAAGAACACATAATATTTTAGATCATGATCCATAAGATACTATAAAATATAAACATCTATTGAACTTCTATTATTTCTTTAGATTGATTACTTCTTACCTTCAAAGAATTGACCCTATGATCCAATTATTTTTTTAGTGCCTCTTTCTCCTTGCTTGTGTCACACTCGATGATAATGTTAATAATTTCATTACTATATATTTGTTTTAGTTGTTGGGCCATGAACATAGGGTCAGCACTAAGGGTGATATCATGTAGAAATGATGCTTGTATTTCATATCACATTTGATTTGTTCCCATTCTTTCTTTTTCCTATCATTTGTGACATCAATATCAGTAAAATTCCATCAAAATAAATCCAAAGCCATAAAGAAAAGAACATAATAATATGACATTTGTTTCAATATAATTTGAACAATTACAATAATTAAGGTTTAATTTTGTTGAAGAAGGTGTGTGAGATGGTGCATCCCCACTTGTGCATGGTGGTCTACCCATGTCACCTTGTGAAAAGGATTAGTAATTATTAGCAATCAGTAGTGAAATGAAAGTATTTGACATGTTGTACTTAATGTTTATATTTACACATACGGTTTTCAAAGAAAAATTTAGTGTAACTAATGTGTATATCTAAAAAATTCAATATCAATATAATTCCATCAAAATAACTCCAAAGCCATAAAGGAAAGAACATAATAATATGACATTTGTTTATATATAATTTGAACAATTATAATAATTAAGGTTTACCTCCATTGAAGATGGTGTGTGAGATGGTGCATCCCTGCCAGTGTGTGGTGGTCTATCCATGTCACCTTGTGAAAAAGATTAGTAATTCTTAGCAATCAGTAGAGAATTGAAAGTATTTGACATGTTGTACCTAATGTTTATATCTGCTCATATGGTCTTTAAAGAAAAATTTGGTGTAACTAATGTGTATATTTGCAAAATTCAATATCAGTAAAATTCAATATTAGTAAAATCCATAATGTAAGAATGTACCTTAGGGAAAAATTCACCCAAGAACTAAGAACTCAAAAATAAGCACAACTGTAGACCAGAAAGGAGTATGATTAGAATATTGATGTATTCAATTCAATATGCTTTAAAGTACACTAGGAGTGCCTATATATAAAGGCCTCTGAGATGCATCTAGAATGGCTAAGAATCAACATCATGATAAGTCATACAACTAGACACATTTCTACCAGATATGGGTTATCCTGCATTGAGCACATAAGTAAGTGTGATGATGAGAATATAAGCCTATAAGGGTGTAACACACTAATTGTTGTAGACAAAATGTGCTAAAAAGGGAGTGTGAATAACTATGTTGTCTACATGACAACTCAGTGAATAAAGAAAACTCTAGCATTGTAGAAACCATGTGCTAAATTAGAGTTGCCTACTTCTATGTTTTCAACATGACAACTCAAAAAGGTACACAAAATCCTAAGTGTCTCACAAAATAAATAATAAAATAATGTAATTTAATCAAATAATGTATTAACCTAAGTAAACTTGAGTAACTGTAAATAGTAAATACATATTTACACCAACACCCCCCCTTAAGTGCAACTTAGGGGAATGCCCTTAAGCTTACGAAAAATAGGATGAAATGCACGATGGTTTCCAACTACTAGGCCATGTTAGGTACCCATGTACATAATGAAATGCAATCTCTCATAAAGTAGAGAAAGAGGGAAAACCTCATGGGGAAAACCCTCCCCCAAAAAGAGAGATGAATATGGATGCATGGATGGATGGAGTAATCAAGACACCCCATTACAACATACATCCAGTATATACAAAAGTGAAGAATGAGAGAGACAAAACCTCATAAGAGGAAAAAGTCTCCCCCATAAGAAAGAAGAGGAAGAGAGACAAGGTAATCCCCGCCCCAAATGAAGAATGCCTATCAATGAAAGCCACTACAAGGAAGAAGCTAGTCCATGAGGGCATAATGATGTTCCTCCCCTTTGGAAGAAACAATGGCAAAGGTATAATCTTGAAGATGTATGGTGCCCCTGAAATCTGCTCAAGTGTCCTTGTGTTGATGGTAATGGTCACCTCTTCCAATTATGCTGAAAAGAATGAATGTAGATTTGGCAAGGATGTTTGTTGAACCTGTTCCAATAAACCATCTATCTCCTCAACTGATAAAGAGACCTTCGACAACTATTGTACATAAGGATCCACAATCATGCCAACCTATGAAGATTGATCATGTAGAGAATGGACATGAGGGTTAGAGTGAGCCCACATAAAAACTGTAGAAGGATAATCTTCATTAAAAACAAGATGTAAATTATCAAGGCTATCTCCCAAATTTGTGGTGTGTGACTCCATGAAAAAACTTGCAATGTCTATCATGTAATCATCAACTAAAGTTGGAGGACAATGTGTACCCTACTCTACTAGACTAATCACTATGGCAATATATGCATGTGGACTAGACTGATGTCATGACCTCTCACTATAATTGTTGATAGAACCCCATGTGTTTGAATCTATTGAAGCACTATCATTGGTGTTACTACCAGTTTCCATAGTGTATGAAGTGCGAAGAGGATTATAGGATAAGTTGGGTGATCTTTCCTCAAAATGAACATCATTCTCCACAAAGATCTCATGAGTCTCTGGATCCATAAGTCTATATGCCTTCACATTTTCATCATATATAATGAAAGTATAAGGCCTAGGTGCTGGTACCTTGCATCCCTTGGAAGATAGGTTTTCCCATGCTGGACAACCAAAGAGTCTAAAGTGACTCACAATTGGTTTTCTACCACACCATGCCTCAAAAGGAGTCTTCTCATCTAGGGCATTATGAGGAGACCTATTTGACTTTAAGTGTTGGATCAAGAGACTTGGCTTTAATCATGAAACTTTCCATGAATTTGAGAGTTATAATCCTTGGTGCTACAACATCTATCTTGTGTAGATTGAATGCAGGTAGATTCTAAAGATCAATTCCCTCAAGTTTGCAAAAGTCCTTAAGTCTTCTATCCATATATCTGTTCTCACTATCCATCCATAGAACCTTGATTGCTTTCCATCATTTATGTTCAACATGATTCTTAAAGGCTTGAAGCTTATGAACCACTTCACTCTTGTGATGAAGAAAGTAGACCCATGTCAAATGTGAAAAGTCCTCAAAAAAAGTAAGGATGTAGCGGCCTTTACTGATTGAAGTCACTACAAAAGGTCTTGCTCATACCATGTGAACCAACTAAAGAACAATTGGAGCTCTTGAAGACTTCCCTTTATCATACTTCTCCTTGAGATGCATATCCACTAAACATGATGAGCTCTCACCCTTAGAAAAGTTAATGTTAGGTAGAACTTTGACCACATGTTTGAACCAAAGTTGCTGAAGAGAGCAAAAGCCAAGATTACCAAACTGCTCATGCCATAATGTGGTTTGTGAAGTAGAGTGAGTCAACAAAGCTTGAGAAGGAGAATTAGGTACAAAGTGGGAAAATGAATAAATCCTCTTGTCATGATTTACTTTCCCCACTACAACCAATGAATCATCTCTAAGACTGCACACCATCACTGAATTTGGAAGGAACTCAACTTTGTAACCATCTCCAAGGTGAATGATTTGGTAAACTAAGAGGACATTGGAGCTAAGATTTGGAATGTAGAGAACATTTTTGAATTCCCCATTTTTCATTTCCACATTTCCTTTCTCTTCAACTTCTATCTTAGTATCATCTCACACGAAGATGTGTAGTAACTATGATTGCTTCAATGAAGAAAAGTCTCCCTTTGAGGAACCCATATGATAGGAGGCACTTGAGTCAAGTATCCATGTCAAAGAACTTATATTGACCATAAGTGCTTACGCTTTTCCCTTTGAAGAGGTTGAAGTTGAATCCTTGGAAGTACTTAGTACTTGAATTTTCTTCTTCTTGAGTAGGTTTTCCAACTCATCAATTCTTTTAGTCTTACAATGATGCTCATCATGATTTGGCTTCTTGCAATATGCACAAAAAAGTTTATCCTTCTTTCCATTACTTCCATTCTTGTTGGAAGAAGAATTGCCTTGCTATGAGGAGGATTGTTGTGTCTTAGATTGTGATTTCTGCTTCCACTACTTCTTTTTGTTGTTGCTAGAACTTTTCCCTCCTTTTCTTGATTTGTGCTCATCACTAGCCACCAATAATTTGGTCTTTGATGTCTTGAGAAGTCCCAAATCTATCAAGTGAGATTGTTCAACAATCAACATCTCTACAAATGCATCAAAAGTAGGCTTCTAGTAAGCACTTCCCATGGTCCACCTATGATTATTATAAGTCAAAAAAAAAGAGGCATACTTTGAAGGTAGCCTCTTTAGGATGTGATGAATCAACTTGTCATCCTTCATGGGATTTCCACAATCTTTTAGTAGTGTCCTATACTCATTGGCTTTGTTGATGTAATCCTGAATTGTGTCAAAGTTCTTTGGATCCAATAGAAGTAAATCATCCTCAATCTAAACTCCCTTTTCTTCATCCACCTTACCATATAATGCTACAAATTTTTCCCAAGCTAGTTTGGATTCCATACAACTGGCAATGTGAAACAAGAGATCTCTATGTACACAATTCTTGATAGGTCTTAAAGCCTATTGGTCTTGTTGTTTCTAATTAATGAGTTCTTTAGCATCAGTGGGTTTGGGAATAGTTCCATCAACACAAAGACTATAACCTTTTTCCATTAATCTACTCCATGCAATATATTTCCATGTAGAATAATTATGTGAAGTTAGAAGTGGACATTTAGGTGAACCCATGATGTAGAAAATGAAAAAAGTATGAAAGAGAGATACAATACACAATACACAATACACCCCCTCCTTTTCACTCAATCAAAAGAACCTCCCCGAAAAAGTTGATGTTAGCACTTTATATGTAGTGCCTGTACAATAGGCCACTTCTCAAAATGAACAAAGTGGACTTTTGATTTTGCTTTTTACAACTACCTTTTGAGGTCAAAATTTGTCACTAAGTACTGTAGCTTAGATGTACAATAATTTTAAAAAGTAATCAAAGCTTACAATGTAGAAAAATACCTAATTCTAAAATTGAGGTTTTTGTCCACACAACCCTAGAATCTAACTACAGATTTGGAAAGTAGACAAAAAATAATGCACTTTCAAAAAAAATGGAACCTATTCTCATGTTTAGGTGAGCCCGTATAGAGCATTTGAAGTTGCAAAATGCAAAATTGAATAGGTATAGTCACCAAAAACTGCAATTTTTGAAAAATCCTTGCACTAAAACTAGAAAAGAACACCACCACTAAAAAGTTTAGAAAATTCTACCCAATTTCAAAAAAGATTGCACCTGATTTGGAATCCAAATGACCAAGTTATGGCCTCGCAAACTTAGGCTGCCAAATGAAAAAGCATTTTGAAGAGGGGTTTGGGCAGGAAACTATATGCTTAAATTGGATAGTCAAACAACCATCATAGTACTTATAAAATGCCTAGTTTTTATGGTTAGATGATTGTTAGATTTAACCTTGTGTTCGACTGACATCAATGAAAAATAGTCGCCTAGGTGACATGGCAGTCTGACTGGACTATATGGCTACTTGCATAGATTGTATAGATCATATAGATGGGTGTAGATGTGGTAGGTTGAGTCATGGTTCATGTGGTGCTAACATGTCTTATGACGTGGTGGCCACTTGGTGTGGGCCCTGTTGATGTGGCACACTCATAGTGTGTCACGTGGTGGAGGTTGAGTGTGTAAGTCACTGAGTTGGTGGGTCCTTGCTAGGCACTATTTTAGTCCATGTGTTGGCATTAAATGCTAATTAGGCTAGATGTAGGTTGAATGGCACATGTTGATAGGCTATGTGGTGGCCACTAGTGAGTTTTGTGTGGTAGGTAGGTACATGAGCTGGTGACTAGAGTTGGCTAGGAACTCTTTAGACAATGGCTCGAAAGCAAGCAATGATAACAGATATATACTGCCAGAAACCTTATGACATCACTAGGGTTATGACATCCTGATGCTAAAAATGCAGGAGTAATAGTTGCTCCAGGAAATGCCAAGGACAGTTGATGTCATATTTTTCTAGCAAGCTAGAATGAAGGTTGATGGTGCCGAAAATAAAAGACTTTAGTCCCACATTTGTGGGGTTTCACACGTGAGGTGTGAATAAAAGTTTGTGACCAAGGAGGGAAATACAAAAGGTCACCAACTAAGTGCCTGCCAAGTTGAAGGACTATGCTAGGTTAGATCCATCTACTACTAGTTGGTTGCGCTACCAGAATTAGCTAGATTATGTGGTATAGCATGCTGATTATGATGATTCTTTGCCAAATAAGGAATATTCTACCAAATTGTAGGACTAGGGTGTGACTGCCCGGTTCTAAAAAAATAATTTCTCTACTAGCCCCATTGGGCAAAAAAACTATTTTTAGAAATTTGCAATAAAATTGTGACAGAAATACAGAGAAATAAAAATCAAATCTAAAAAATCAAATTGTAGATCTAAAAATGGCTATACTCAAATTGCAAATCAGGGCCTTTGAGTCTCAATTTGCAAAAAAAATTTCCTCATGATCAACTCTAGGTTAGGGTAGCCAAATTTATAGTTGATTTGCACCAAATTGACATTTTAGATGCAATAGTGAGGTATCTTTAGGCTCTAGAAACTCCCAATTTTTGTAGTACTCTAGATTCAAGCTGAGGTGTAGAAGCAACAATGGTCTTGAATGGCTATGTGAAGAGGAAATCTCCAAGCTCTGATACCATGTAAGAATTTGCCTTACTGAAAAATTCACCCAAGAACTAAGAACTCAAACACAAGCACAACTATAGACCAGAAAGGAGTATGATTAGAATATTGATGTATTCAATTCAATATTATTTAAATTACACTAGGAGTGCCTCTATATAAAAGCCTTTGAGATGCATCTAGAAAGCCTAAGAATCAACATCATGATAAGTCATACAACTAGGCACATGTCCACCAAATATGGGTTATCCTCCATTAAGAATAGAAGTAAGTGTGATGATGAGAGGATAAGCCTATAAGGGTGTAACATGCAAATCAGTGTTGTAGACAATATGTGCAAAAAGGGAAGTGCGAATAACTGTGTTGTCTACATGAAAAATTAGTGAATGAAGCAAACTCTAGTGCTGTAGAAACCATGTGCTAACAGCTCAAAAAGGTATACTTCTATGTTGTCAACATGACAACTCAAAAAGGTACACAAACTCCTAAGTGTCTCACAAAATAAATAATAAAATAATGCAATATAATAAATTAATATATTAACCTAACTAAACTTAAGTAAGTGTAAATAGTAAATATGTATTTACAACAACACCACCCCTTAAGTGCAACTTAGGGGAATACCATTAGCTTATGAAAACTAGGATGAAATGCATGATGGGTCCTAGCTACTAGGCCATGTTAGGTACCCTTGTACATAATGAAATGAAATCTCTCATAAAGTAGAGGAAGAGGAAAAAACTCATCGAAAAAACCCTCTCCCAAAAAGAGAGATGAATAGGGATGCATGGATGGATGGAGAAATCAAGACCACCTCATTACAACATACATCCAGTATATACAAAATTGAAGAATGAGAGAGACAAAACCTCATAAGAGGAAAATGTCCCCCCCATAAGAAAGAAGAGGAAGAGAGACAAGGTAGTCCCCCCCCCCCCCCACAAATGAAGAATGCCTATCTGTGAAAGCCACTCCAAGGAAGAAGTTGGTCCATGAGTGTAGAATGATGTTCCTCCTCTTTAGAAGAAACAATGACAAAGGTACAATCTTGAAGATTTATAGTACTCCTAAAACTTGCTCAAGTGTCCCTATGTTGATGCTAATGGTTGCCCCTTCCAACTATGTTGAAAATAATGAATGTAGATCTGGCAAGGATGTCTGTTGAACCTATTCCAATGAACCATTTGTCTCCTCAATTGATAAAGAGACCTTCGACAACTATTGTACATAAGGATCCACAATTATGCCAACCTGTGAAGATTGATCATGTAGAGAATGGAAATGAGGGTTAGAGTGAGCCCTTGCAACAATTGTAGAAGGATCATCTTCATCAAAGAGAAGATGTAAATCATCAAGGCTATCTCCCAAATTTGTGGTGTGTGATTCCATGAAAAAACTTGCAATGTCTGTCATGTAGTCATCAACTAAAGTTGGAGGATGATGTGTACCCTACTCTGTTGGACCGATCACTATGGCAATATATGCATGTGGGCTAGATTGATGTCATGACCTCTCACAATAATTTTCAATAGAACCCCACATGTCTAATTCTATTGAAGCACTATCACTGGTGTCACTATCAGTTTCCATAGTGTATGAAGTGTGGGGAGGATTAGAGGATAACTTAAAAAAAAGGAGGCATACTCTAAAGGTAGCCTCTTCAAGATGTGATAAATCAATTTGTCATCCTTCATGAGATTTCCAAAATCTTTAAGTAGTGCCCTATACTCATTGGCTTTGTTGATGTAATCTTGAATTGTGCCAAATTTCTTTGGATCCAACAAAAGTAGATCATCCTCAATCTGAAATCCTTTTTCTTCATCCACCTTACCATATAATGCTGCAAGTTTGTCCCAAGCTGGTTTGGATTTTGTACAATTGGCAATGTGAAAGAAGAGATCTCTATGTACACAATTCTTGATAGCTCCTAAAGCCTGTCGGTCTTGTTGTTTCTAATTAATGACTTCTTTAACATCATTAGGTTTGGGAATAGTTCCATCAACATAAAGGCAGTAACCTTTTCCCATTAATATACTCCATGCAATATCTTTCCATCTAGAATAATTACATGAAGTTGGAAGTGGACATTTAGGTGAACCTATGATGTAGAAAATGAAAAGAGCACAAAAGAGAGACACAATACAGAATACACCCCCCCCTTTTCACTCAATCAAAAGAACCCCCCAAAAAGGATGCTATTGGAACTTTATATGTAGTGCGTGTAAAATAGGCCACTTGTCAAAATGAACAAAGTGAACTTGTAATTTTTCTTTCTACAACTACCTTTTGAGGCCAAAATCTATCAATAAAACATTGTAGCTCAAATGTACAACAATTCTAAAAAGTAATCAAAGCTTACAATCCAAAAGAAGCCCTAATTCTAAAAGTGAGATTTTTGTCCACACAACCCTAGAATCTGACTACAAATCTAGAAAGTAGACAAAAAAATAATGCACTTTAAAAAAAAATGGAACCTATTTTCATGTCTAGATGAGCCTGTACAGAGTGTTTGAAGTTGTAAAATGTAGGATTGAACAGGTATAGTCACCAAAAAATGCAATTTTTGAAAAGTCCTTGCACTAAAATTAGAAAAGAACACCACCACTAAAAATTTCAAGAAATTCTACCCAATTTCAAAAAATATTGCACCAATTTGGAGTCCAGGTGACCAAGTTATGGCCTCACAAAGTTAGGCCGCCAAATCAAAAAGTAATCTGAAGAGTGGTATGGGTAGGAAACTATGTTCTTAAATTTGACAGTCAAATGGCCATTGCAATAGTTATAAAATGCCTAGTTTTGATAGTCAATAAATTGTCAAATTTAACCTCATGTTTGACTAACATCAACAAAAAATGGCTGCCTAGGTGACATGGTAGTCTGACTGGATCGTATAGCTGCTTGCATGGATTGTATGACTAGTACAAATGGGTGCCAATGTGGCAGGTTGAGTCACAGCCCACGTGACCTTGAGATGTCTTATGTGTATCACCTAGATTAGTAGAGTAACATGAACACTGATGTATAAAAAGCATTCTCAATACTAAAAACAAGTAAAAACTTATGATATGATCGATTTGTTATCACTAAAAATGGAGGCAAACCAAGAATGGTAAGCTCGAAATGGTATAACACAATGATGCAATGGATTTGTCCTTAATTTTAGGAATGTATGCTCACAAGTTATGCTTCAAACTTCAAATGGATGGATGGGATGAGTGAAACAAGGTTTCAACAATGGAGTCATGAAGTGATTTTGCCATTATAATGGTATTTTGGTAGTTTATGAGCTCTCAAAATAGCATTATAACTTTGCATAGAAGGTGGATGATTTTAGTGAAGGGAGAGGGTTCAATTTATAGGCCAAGGGCTTGAGGGATGGATGGCTGAGATGCAAGGATGGCAAGATGGTGAGGGAGGGCTAGGATGCACTTAAAGGGGAGCACATGGATTGTGCTTGTTTATCACCAATCAGGGAGTGACACTTCTCACAAGGAGGATGGGTGTGAGAGGATAGGATAAGGGTTGGTCAAAGGCTTGATGAGGGTGGTTGGGTATGTAAGAGTCATGAGTGAGGATGTAAGAGCCATTTATGGTTTTGTAAGAGCATTGAAGGCTTATGGTTGGGATATTTTGGAGGGAGTTGAGATTGTTGACTTTGCTTGGTTTAGGAAAGTCTTAAGCTTACTTAGGGAATGTGACAAGGTTAGGGGGGAGATTAGGCTTGGGTTAGGATTAGATTAAGGATGTTAGAGATGTGAAAGTGGATGGCATTCATGAGGGTGGGTGAGTTAGTGGCTAAGCTAAGTTAGTATGGGTGGATGGGGTGAATTTAGGCCATATGGAGGATTAGGGATAAGTTAGGGGCTATTAGATTTGAGGGTTTTATTAATTAAATAGATTTATTTAATAAATGAGGGTTTTGGAGTTAGATAGGAGAATAGGATTAATTGATAAATAATGGATTATTTGATTTATTAATTAGGACTATAGATGATTAATTAAATTAATCAGCTAAGGGATGGCAAAGGATTAATTAAATAGGAATTTAATTAATGATGCCTTTAGAGATAGCTAAACAGGATTACCAAGGTGGTGTAATCTGATTTAGGTGTTTACATTTTGCCCCTCTTTGACATAGTGTTGAGACAACACTATTTCAAAGAAGTTCGAATGGAGACGACATGAGGAAGATGTTTTAGCAACAAGGTTGCCCCAGTCTTGGATAAGAAGAGGAGAGACTAGACTATGAGATGCTCCATCAAGAAGGCGGTGGAGAGAGAAGACGAGGCTTGATGGCTTCTTGAAAAATACAAGAATCTAGGATGAGCAAGGAGACTTAGAGTGGCAAAGAGAAGGGGTAGAATTAACTCAAACTCTCACTATGGGAGAAGGATAAAGGGGAATGAGATGCACAAGAGGAAGGAAGCTCAAAATTTTTAGGAAGGTGGAGGATGAAGGAGCAGAGCGTTATAAAAAGGAATGTAGGATAGGGAGAAGGATGAGGGGATTATGGAGATGGAGGGAATCCATTGAAGCGGGTTGAGCGGAGGGAGACTTCAAAGAGAAGGACCACCACGTAGTTGAGCATTAGATTTAATATAAGAGTGTTGATTAATTGCCAAGGTTACCAAGAACAACAAGGCCTTTTTACCAATGGTCTAGAGGACTGACGAATGGATGTAAAACAAACATGTAAGGATTGCCCCAGCATCTCACATGAATCCCAAAGGAAGCAGCGTGGAAGAGATATTGGGTAACCCACAAGCAAAAAAGAAAAACAAACAAAAGATGTAGAGGTGTGATTTAGCTAAAGGATGTAGTGGAAGAGCAAACCAATATGTGCGAGGTGTGCAAGATGTTGAGCAAGGATGAATTGGCATGAAATTTGGAGAGATACGATGATACTACGTTAAAAAGGATGCACAAACTGATGGATTAAGATAGATTACAACAGGACAAGCTTTTTTTTGTTCATAGTTTGGGAAATGGGAATGTTTTTGAAGGGGGGGAGGACCAAGAGGGGTAGTTAGGGCACTAGGGGGGCTATAAGGGGCTAGAAGGGGGCCAAGAAGGTTCATTTGCACTCAGAAAAATGAGGAGATATTGTTATGAGGAGCTTTGCATTGGAGATTACGATGGCAGGCTGTGGGTGACCAGAGCACCGGGCAAACATTGTGCAACAGGTATGAGTACGAGAGACACCAGATCGATCCGTAGGGCAGAAAACCTTGTCTTGCTTTTGCTTTGTTTAAATTTTATTGCATTCCTGCAAAAGTGAAAATGCGATCCCGCAGGCATGAGTCCGGCGGGAATGCAAGTGAGATCAGTAGGATCGCGATCTCGTGATAGTAGCTTAGCCGTAGAAGACTAAAAGGGGTAGCAAACATTTTGAGTAGAATCACAATCTTGGGGTAGGAGTTTCTGCGAGAGCATGGGAATACAGGCGGGATCGCATTCCCCCGAAAAGGAATGCAAGTTAGGGAGCGAGAACGCATTCTTGTCAGCCAAGGATGAGAAGAGGGGAGGGTAGGAAAAGGTGCATTTCCATCAAAATATAGTTCAACAAGAATGCTAGATGGGAGTTTGGCAGGGAAGCAGTATTGAGAATGCAAGTCAAAAGGGATGGGAGAAGAGTCAAAAAGGTGCGATCCTGCGAGAAGATAAAGCGATGGGAATGCAAGTTTGTTGCTGCAAGAACACGGTAGAAAATGAGGAAAGGAAAAGAAGCGAACCCCCAAGGAGATAAGCTGGCAGGAACATGGATTTGGGAGCATCACAAAATTGCGAGTTTGCGGGAATGCGGCTGGGGAAACAAAAGGATGAGAAAAGGGTTGGGATGGGTAAAGGGAGGGATGGAGGAGGAAAAACTAAGATAGAAAGACTGATATCTGACTAGTTTTGTGGTTTTGTAGTGGTCACTAGATGCGTTAGTATCACGAGAGTGGTGAGCGGCAGTGCTACGTGCGGGAGGGATGTTGACGTCAGCAGACTAGATGAGGATTGAGGTGATCAGACTGGGGTACTTGGCGAGGTTGCCCCATACTCAGACTTACATGGCAATGGTCACAATGCTGTGCGAGAGATGGCACAGTGAGATGGCAACATTCCACCTGTCGATGGGAGAAATAATGGTGACACTAGAGGATGTGTATCGGATATACAGATTGCCAGTACGGGGGATGCCAGTCATGGTGACAAGAGAGATGACAGTGGATGCGGTCGTTCAGAGATTGATGGGGCCAAGAGTTGAGTATAGAATCTGGCAAGGATAGTTTGCACTGGATGAGCATTTAGATTAGGTGGCGGCAGAGAGGAGGATCTACTTTTATGTGTTAGGGATGGTTTCGATGTACATTGCCCCAGATGTAGGTGGTACATGAGTGACACTGGCACTAATTCCAGTGGTGATGCAGATAGTAGATGTGGGGCGCCCAGTGGCATGGAGTTCTTTAATGTTGGCTGAGCTATACCGAGACCTCCACCAAATAGTGTACTAGGGTGGTAGCTGATAGGGGAGGAGCATTGGGTTCCCTAAATTGTTATAGGTGTGGGCTTGGGAGCACATTGTCGTGCTGAGGTTGTTGGGGTGGAGAGACAGACAGGTGGAGGAGCCAGCGGCATATAGTTGGGCCGAGCCCCTGACATACCATCATATAAATTTAGTAGATTACTAGAGGGTGGCCATTGATGAGATAGAAGTAGTGGTGTGGAGGCCATATATGAGCCTAGGACTGTGGGCTGAGGAGGGAGAGTAGCCACCGTACACCATATTGCTGTGTTTTGTGTTTGGATGGTGGGAGTATGTAGTAGAGCAATATAGGCCAGACAGGGCACTCTGACAATTTGGGTGGCAGCAAGTGGCTCTAAGAGAGCCACATTGGTATCAGCAGGTCACACGTGAGCCAGTGTTGGTGTACAAGCCATCCTTACAATGTGATAGGCTATTGAGAGCATGGCTAGAGTTGGAGCCACAATAGTGGGTTTGGTTTGGGGGGTTAGCAGATGCGGGCTCTACTCAAGAGTATCAAGACACATGGGTGCGGTCAAGGTCGATGGAGAGAGCACAAGGGACGAGGGCAGCAATGGTGGTGGGCGAGCTAGCTCGAGCAGCCCGACAGGGGCGGTATGTGGCCAGAGGATTATGATAGCGGACAACAGTGGTTGCCTAAGAGGAGGAGCCAGCTCTGTAGAGGAGGAGGGTTGAGGAGAGGGGAGCTCACCCAGAGAGGAGAGAGAGGGAGCTGCAGGAGGTGTCGGAGAGAGGAGGAGAGTAGGGGGCAGAGGGGCAGGGGCCGTAGAGGCTAGTAGGAGGAGATGCAGGGAGATCATCTGCCCAGGGAGGAGATGATGGATTGGTAGGGTGTTATGCCTCATTATAGCAAGCTCTTGAGGTCGTTAGCTAGTTGCTTCAGGATACATAGTAGGAGCAAGATTAGCTCCAGATAGAGTGTGATCAGTTCAGACAGGAGTAGGATGTTGCGCAGGGGCAGGTGGATAAGATAGGACTTGAGGTGGGCAGACTCCAAATGGATCTAGGGTAGAAAGAGGGTAGGCTAGAGGTGGTGAGCCTAGAGAGGTAGGTAGCACAGGGGAGGTTGGATCCACTGGTGGCAGAGGTGGTGACATTGAGAGTGTAGGTAGCAGTGGGAGGGGGTTTGGATGAGCTTAGGAGACTGTGGGCCAAGGTGGAGGATCTGAGGGAGAGGGCTAGATTCTATCAGGGCAGGTATCATGCAGTGGTGCCAGCAGCCTAGATTGAGCATTATAGGTGACTGACTCAGTCAGGTACAACAAGAACACATACAAGGGTGTAGGGTGGATGGGACAGTGGATGGAGCACTAGGGGCTCACAGAGGGTAGGCGGGTCTTAGCACATAGGGCATAGTCACAGGACAGGACATAGCTAGAGGTGAGACACAGGGATGGGGAGGGATGAGGCAGAGAGCTTCGGGACAGGAGGGGGATTGCTGAGGCCACCACCTCCACCACCAACATCGCTAGGGGCAGGGAGGGAGGCAGAGCAGTGACTAGTAATAAGCTAGATTTTTGTCATATGATGAGTATTTTTTGCAGAGCAGCCATTTTTGGGATACATGGAGATTTTTGTGCGGGCTTAGACCTGTTTGTATGATATGGACATTTGGACATTGATGGACTATTATTCTTTAATTCTTTCATTGATATATAGATATGATGATTCTGGTCTTATATGTGTTATGGACTAGTGATGTTACGTATAGGGTTTTGATACATGTTGGATAGATAGTGATGTTTTGCAGATATTGCTGACGATTGGTGATTCAGGAGGATATGTGCTATGTTTTAATGATTGTGCTAACAGTTTATGATGAAGGATGTGATTTTTGATGACATTGTGTATAGGATACAAATTGATTATGATGTGATTTTAGCTATGATAGTGTAGATATGATGTGTTTTTAATCTATGATATCAAAGATGTGATGTGATCCTTGATGACATGATTTTATTTATGATGTTGTAGAGGTGATGATGATGAGATTTCCTATAGTATGATAGGTTTTTTTGGTATGATGTTGATGATGTGATGTTGCTCTATGATAGATGTGATGTGATCCCAAAAAATTGATTGCTTTGGAGAGTATTTGATATGATGCTGTATGATGATAAATACAAATGATAAATGTAAAATGAATCACCGACTAATAGGATAACCAATAGATTTATGATACAAAAAATGAATATAATGTCATGACACTGAGCATATGTTAACACAAACTAAAAAATGGATCAAAGATTAAAACAAATAAATTGATAAAATAAAATGAAAATACACACAATGAAGTACAACTCTTAAGGATGAACATTTAATGCTAAAATGAAAACTAACCTGATGAGAAAGGATGATAATGCTAAAAGAAATTATAATTAAAAATAAATAAATAAATGAAGCACAATCTAATGATGAATGACTATGCTAAAATGAACCATAATCTAATGATGAATGACTATGCTAAAATGAACCTTAAGAGAGAATAGTGAATTTATGATACGCTAAAAGAACACAAACTAAAAGGTACATCTATGATTTATGATAATCCCGTGAGAATAGCATAAGAAGATCAAGTATAATGATATTTTGTGATATGATAAAGGATACAAGTGATGATAAGATAACATACGAGATTGTTTATTAGATGCAAGACAAATAATGATGGTGGAATAAGATAACCAATGTTTTGACATATGATAGCATTTCTATGATATGGAAAGTGATCATATGAGATACTAACTCTAAGAAGAATAATGTTGGAAAAAGAGTAACCAACAAACTCGCAGTCAAGAGGATAGCAAAGATTTGAGAGCTAGAATAGTAATTTATGATAGGGATCACATCATGACGAGAGTAAACAAGTTTTCATGTTCAAGGCTTTGAATCAAATGATTCAGAGGATGTAAAAAGTGATAGGTCAAGGGGGATGGGTGATGATAAGGAGGAGGATACCAGGGTTTCTAAAAAAATGAGATGCAGGGGAAACTTGAGCATGGGGTACTTCGGGAGGAAGTACCACTATGTAGTGTAAACACTTAATTTGATATAGGATTGTTAGGGATCTGCCAAGGTTACTAAGAAAATCAAGGCCTTTTCCCCAAAATTCCATAGGACTGACTCAAATAGGCACACAAGGATTGCCCCAGCATCACACATGAGTCTTGGAGAGATCAGTGTTGGAACGATGTTGGATGATCCACAAGCAAACAAGATTACCCAAGTGCATCATGTTTTATCGAAAGATGAAAACATGTTTGAAATATGTAAGGATAATATCAATTGACTCTTAATCAGCAAAATATTGTGATCAAAACCAACCTCCTTAGGTGCTCCAGTCAAAACACGCCATGATATGAAATGATCATGGCAATCTTGAGGAGGAAACAACAAAAGGTACGTGGAAATGATCAACCAAAAGGAGAAAAATAAAAAAGATTCTGCAAAGCGAAAAAAAGAAACATTTGCCAAAGAGATCAACTGACAAGCTACTAACGGGTTGCAAACAAGACCTGGATAGTATGTACAGGTGAAACTAGTTAAGGACATGGGAACTTGAGACTGGATAGCAAAACATAGTAGGTATATGCATGATGGGGAAAAACTCAGGATGAGGAGATAGCATTGTTAGAATACATGGTTTTGTTGAGGTGGGTTTATGTAAAGTGTGATTTATGTACAGGGGTCCGAATACTACTATATTCATATAGGTACGGTATATGGGAGACAAGGGTTAGTGCAGGGGGTATGAGACACATGTTTACATGGGTAGTATATGCTACATATGGTAAGGATAAAAGGCATGTGATAGGGTAGATCTAGGAGAGTACAATGGTAGGGTAAATCAAGTATGGTACATGGGATGCTATAAATGAGATGGGGTATTACACAGTGTGAAGTGCTAGAGGATGATGTTTGCAAAGTATGGAAAATAATGAGAGGGAACACCTTGGAAAAGTAGGTGGGAGGAGTGGTAGGATATGGAGGGGCAGTAAAAGGGGTGCGTGTCGATAATAGATAATGGAAGAGCTGTAGTACACCTAGTGCCTATTTTCTAGGTTTTCACTAGGGACCTATCCAAGGCGCTTGTTTTGCCAAGTTTTCACCATTGGATGCTTGATTTTATGCCTTTTTCCTTTCCTTGATTTGCAAATTTTATCCTTAGGCATATAATTTCTTGAGGTGAATAATGTTGGTAGGATCATTTAGGACTTCACCTTCAAGGGTAGATAATTGGTAGGCTCTTGAGCTGAAGGATGTCGTGACCACATAAGGACCAAGCTAGGTGGGCTCGAACTTGCCCTTCTTTTCTTTGTTGGCCTAAACCTTCATATTCTCTTTAAGGACCATGTCACCTTCTTGAAAACTACGCAGATGAACTTTCCTATTGAAATTGCACTTGAGGCAACTTTGATAGACCATGAGATGGTCATAGGCCTGTTGCCTTCTTTCATCAAATAGATCAAGTTGAGTAAGTTGAGCCACTCTATATTCCTCATCAGATATTTGTCCTCGGAGAGAAATGCAGAGTGATGGGAGTTCAACCTCAATAGGCAAGACTGCTTCAGCACCATAGACCAAGGAGTATGGAGTTGTACCAGTGGCTATATGAAATGAAGTGTGGTATGCCCATAGGGTGGGATTAATTTGCAAATACCAATCAAAGCCAGAGTTATTGACAACTTTCTTGAGGATTTTGAGAAGGGTTTTATTAGTTGCCTCAACCTGACCATTACCTTGTGGGAAATATGGGCTAGAAAAGTGGTGATGTATGCGGAGGGAAGTGCACAATTCCTCCATATTTTGGTTTTCAAAATTACCTCCATGGTCTATGAAAATGGTTGTGGGGATGCCAAAGTGACATATAATATGATATAATATAAACTTGGACACCTGAACTCCTGTGGCAGTGATAAGGGGAACTGCTTTGACCCACTTAGTGAAATAATAAGTGGCGGTGATTATCCACTTGTGCCCTTCTAAAGAAAGTGGCACAATAAGACCAACAAGATCAAATCCCCAACAGGAAAAAGGCCATGGTGGTGCAATGAGTTGCAAGTCCTATGCTAGAGCCTAGATTAAATTAGCATGTTGTTGACAAGGTAAACATCATTTCACAAATTCACATGCATCTTGTTCTAGAGTAGGCCAATAATATCTAGCCTAAAGGATCTTCTTTACTAGCACCATCCCAATCGTGTAAGCCCCACAAAGTCTAGCGTGTACCTCTTTGAGAGCCATTGCAACCTCATTTTGATCTAAACATCGAGAGAGAGTATCATGATAACCATGATGATATAGGGTTTGGGCGATGATAGTGTAGCGGGAAGCTTTGCAAATAAGGTTTTGGCGTTGGGTTCATGTGAGGTGAGGAGATATGATACCATTTAGTAGGTAAGTATGAATTTCATGCTACCATGGAGATTGGGGACCAACCAAGATACATACCCATGTTGATGCATCATTCTCATATGCAGGTTCATGCAGCTGCTCAACCAAGAATTCATAATGCGTAGCTTCGCACGACATTTCCAAGAGGGAACCAATAGTAGCCATAGCATCAGCTGCCTTATTCTGGAGTTGAGGTATCTATATGAACTAGATTTGAGTGAAATGCTCCTTCAGTCGATCAACCAGGTCTTTGTAAGGTAGCAGCTTGTCATCCTTGGTCTGATATTCATTCAATGCTTTCTTGATGATAAGCTAAGAGTCACCATAGACCTAAAGCTCTATGATATTCCATTCAATTGCGATCTTGAGTCCTTCCATAAGGGCCTCATACTTTGTAATGTTATTGGTACACCAAAATTGTAGTTTGTAAGATTTAGGGATATAATCACCTTGAGGTGTAACCAAGAGTATGCCAGCGTCGGAGCCATGAGAGGTATAGGAGCCGTCAAAATATAGCTTCTAGAGTGATGGTGTTTCTATCAAACAGAGGTGTTCATCGAGAAATTCCATGATGAGTGGGTGATCTACAATTAGGGGTGCATCAGCCAAGTGATCTGCAATAGCTTGACCTTTGATGGCCTTTCTATCAATATATTGAATGTCAAACTCACTGAGAAGCATAACCCATTTTGCCAGACATCCAGTGAGTACTGTACGAGAGAGCATATATTTCAATGGGTCAATCTTAGATATTAGTTGCATAGTATGACTCAACATGTAATGATGCAACTTCTAGGTGTCAAATACCACTGCTAAGCATGCCTTCTCCATTGGCGTGTAGTTAAGCTCATAGCCCACTAATGTTCGGCTGATGTAATAAATAGCTCTTTCCTTTCCTGCATTGTCAAGCTATGCTAGAAGAGCACCTAATGCTATGGGAGTAGCTGTGATGTATAGGATGAGTAGGTACCCTGTAATATGAGGAACCAAAATAGGTGGATTAGCTAAGTATTACTTGATGAGCTCAAAATTGTGCTGGCAAGCTACGTCCCATTTGAAATTTTGATTTTTCTTAAGCAAGTGAGTGAAGGGTTGACACTTATTAGCAAGCTGAGAAATGAATTGCCAGACTGATTAGAGTTTTCCTTGCAAAGAATGAAGGTGCTAGAGTGTCTTAGGGGGAGCCATATCCATGATGGCTTTGACCTTCTTAGGGTCAATCTCAATACCATGCTGTGACACAATGAAGTTGAGGAGCTTTCCTGAAGTAACATCGAAGACACACTTCTTTGGATTTAGCATGAGATGATATTCTACCAGTTAGTTAAACACTTCCTCGAAGTGAGATAAGTGATTCAGAGCATTGAGAGATTTTACTAGAACATCATCTATGTAATCCTCAAGTATCTTATGGATTAGGTTGTGGAAGATGACCGTCATTGCATGCTGATAGGTTGCCCTAACGTTCTTTAACCCAAATGCCATCATATTGTAGCAGAATGTGCCCTAAGGTGTAGTAAATGCTATTTTATGCTGATCTTCCTTTGCTATATGAATCTGATTATATCCAGAGAAACCATCCATTAGTGACAAGAGTTCATGACCTACAGTGAGATCCACAATCATGTCAATATTTGGCAATGGAAAGTCATCCTTTGGAGAGGCTTTATTAAGATCCCTGAAATCAGTGCAAATTTGGATATCACCAGAGGGCTTGGTAATAGGTACCATGTTAGAAATCCATTCAAAATAATCCATTGGTTGAATGATTTTGGCCTCCAATAGCTTCGCTAGCTCTGCTTTGACTAATAAAGCCACCTTGGGGTGCATTTTTTGAAGTTTTTGTTTGACGGGTTTGGCCCCTGGATCCACTGCCAGATGGTGCACAACTAGTTTGGGGTCCAACCCTGGCATATCCTGATATAACCATGCAAAGTGGCCTATATTTTCATGGAGGACTTCAAGAAGAAGCTCTGCCTGTTCAGAGGGTATAGAGGCTACGATGTATGTGATATGTGGTATCTCTGTCAAATTGATATTTATGGGCTGAGTTTCTTCTATGAAAACAGAAGATATAGGAGGTCGATGCTCCTTTGGGGGGAGGATGAAATCTCCATCCTCAGGTGCCTCTGAGAGGTTTTCACCGTTGGATACATCCTTTATTTTTGTTTCATTTTTTGAGTCACCCAATGGCTCTCCAGAGGAGTTTTCACCATGGGATATTTTTCTTTTATCTTTTTAATTTTTTGTTTCTTTCAAAATTTCATTTTTGCAACTAGAGATTTCCTCCTCCCTGAAGTAACTTGTTGGATCTAGCTTGTAGACATATGCTGATGATGGAGGTGGCCATTTATGTGGCATTTCTGCCCCCATGAATTTAAGGAGCGCCTACTTGGTAGACAACTTGTCAACATGAATGACACTTGGTTGGTCCCAATCTATGAGTTTGGGGTGAGTGAGGGGGAGGTCTATGAGGTTCAAGGATAACTGGTAGAGCACAGAGGCTTCGAGGATTATTTTGTCAAGGAAAATATTGTCGTAAGCTTTCTTTTCAACTTCCTCAAGGATGTCTTCAACCTCAATGACAGTGTTTTGGATGTTCATAAAGGCGTGGCCTTCTGTTGTAGTGCCCCTAGTTTCGGGGAGTCCATAGCCCAAGCCTTTGGTCTTCTACCCTTGGTGTGCTTCTATAGGTTGTCTCATACCTAATTCCTGGCAGCCTGAACTACCTCCTTGATAATCCCATTACTCTGTGGCCAAGTGATGTGACTAGGGATATTTCTATTTAAAGGGATCAAGAAGTGCTTCACTTTTAGGAGGTGGCTCCTTGTATAGCCATGTGTTAATGTCTGGTGTATTTTTTGTTCCATCAAGGATACCTTTGGTGACAAAAGTGGTAGGGCCCAACTGGTGAAGTTGAGAGGTAGCTTCTGGTATAGGCCCTTGATGTATTGGGTGTCCTTGAGTATGTGGGTCAAGTGACTATACTCACCACAACCTTAGTAGTTGATCTTAACCATGGAGAGAGTAGAGGCTAAAATAGTGTCTGGATTGTGGTAGGTACTAGAGGAGCTAGCCATGGTGGTGCCAATTTTGATCCCAGGATAGTGATTGGTTTATGAAGCTTCAACCACATTGCAATAAGCAAAGGGTTCAAGATCTGCATGGATGGTTATCTCAGTGCCATTATGCAAAAATTTGATGCACTGATGATATGTGGATGGAACGGCCTTCATGGCATGAATCCATGGACAACTAAGGAGGATGTTATATGAAAGATTAAGATCAACTACATGACAAAGTGTTTCTTGAGTGACTGGGCCAACCCTGATAGGGAGCAAGATGGTTTCTTCAGTAGTACGCTCCAAATTGTCATATGCCTTGATGGTGATCACCTCATTGATGATATTTGCTTCAGTATATCTTGCCTACTTGATGAACTTTAGAGTACATAGGTTGAGAGTTGATCCATTATCTATCATAACATGCTTAACTACAAAGTCAAAAACCATGATAGCTATGCGGAGTGGGAGGATGTGATCGGGTTCAACTACTGGGATATCAGTGGTTTTGAAAGATAAGGCATAGGAGGCCGAAATATGGCCAACCAAGTTGTGAAACTCAGTGGCATTAATGTCAAAAGGGACACGTGACTCATGTAGAGTACTGTCAAGGATCTCTTGATAAAGTGGGCTTGTTCATAAGAGATCCAGGATGGAGATTTGGGCTGGCATGTTTTGAAGGTGTTCCAGGATGTTATACTATGGCCCTAGTGAAGGTGATTCAGATGGAGATGCTTGAGATGGAGGTGGTCATGCTAATGGAGGTCTGATTTGCATGGATATAGGTGGGCCAGCTATATTGAGTCGTGTCCAATGGGTAGCAACTACACACTGAGTGTCTGGGCCTTTGATATTGATGACATTGACAAATGGTTCAACTTGGGATATGCAACCAATTAATCTACCATAGCCTAAATATGCTGAGGTATAATTCTAAGACGTGTCTCAGTTGTCACCTTTTTTACCCAGAGCTTTGTTAGGTTTGTTGACAGGAGGGTTTGCAGGTGCCTTTCCCAGGTTTGTGTTATGAGGAGGGAAAGCATTTTGATACATCATTAATCCTACATTAGGTGAGGGTTGTGCCCCCATTGTGATCTCCTTTCGATCAATGAGGTCCTGTACATAATCCTTAAGTTGCATGCATTTAAGGGTAGTGTACCCTTTGACACGATAGAATTTACAATATTCATTATCTTTGTACCAGGATGCTCTAGACTAATTGGGTTCTAAGGGTTGCATTTGTGGGTATCGAACAACGTTATCTTTGGCCAATTTTTTGAAGATTATATCAAGAGGTTCCCCCAATGGGGTATATGTTCATGGTTGCCTCTGAAAATGGGGTTTACTACCTACTGCTAATGTGATAGCATTAGTTTGATTATGAGGAACCTGTATTTGCTGATGAGTTTGCACGAGTGGTTGGTGGTACAGAAAAGTTTGTTGTTGATAAGTTTGTTGTTGGCATAATGTGGTGGGAACATTGGTAGCCACCCCAAAAATATGGACCTGTCGAGTGTCAGTGGTGCCATCGATCACTGTGTTCTTGTTCTTGTTCCAATATTAGGTTTTGTCATTATTTGACTCACAATCCTGGGTATTTTCCTTGTACAATCTGATGACACCGTCCTTAATGAGACCTTGCTTGAGGCCCATTCCTTTTTCTTTGATGTCCTTGTATGTTTGCAAATAGTTCACAATCATGTGATGAGTGAGGCTAGCGTGTGCGTTGTTTATGAGCATCTTGACAAGATGACGCTCAGGGATGGTGCAAGAGATCCTTGTTGTGAGGATCTGCCAATGTTGCAGGTACTCTATAAGACTTTCTCCTCCTTTTTGTTTGGTGTGGACAAGGTCCACTACAAATAATTCGGTCTCAATGAGATGGGTATATTGAGCAACAAAGGCCTTAGAAATTTTTGCAAAAGTTTTAATAGTACCTTGAGGGATGCAACAGAACCATTCCAAAGCTAGTCCTGCTAGGCTCTTGGGAAAGAGTTGCATGAGAAACACATCACTATAAGATACCTCTTGAGAATGCATATATAATTCCTCAACATGTGTGACTAGATCACTTTTCCCCCTAAATTTGTCAAACTTGTGGATCTCGAAATGTTTAGGAAATGGGGTCAACATGATAGTCTTATCAAAAGGATATGGGCAATAATTTTCAAATTTGAAGGTCTTGGTGTCTGTCCCATCCTTGAGGGCTTTGAGGGTATTTTTCATTTCTTCCCATTCAGATTTTACAGGTAGAGGAGTAGGTGCCCCCGATCCAAGTGCCCTTGGTGGAGTGGATGCCATGGGTTTCTGGAATGTGGGTTGTGCATATTGTTGCATCTGCGGAGGTGTGTGTGGTAGGTAACTATGAGGCTACTGCCCTATGAGGTAGTTCTATGTGGGTGCTTGGGCATACTGCTAGTGTAAAGGTTGTGCCTGGAATAGTGGTAATGCAGACGATGCTTGTGCCATGCTCTGGGAATATATACCATGCCCAATATATGTAGGTTGTGTGCCTGCTTGAGAGTAGGATTGATTTGGAGTAGGCACAAGGTAATTAATATGTGGAAAAGGGTTTACTGTAGAGAACTATAGTGGCAGTGGATTTGGGCTATTGCCTAAAGGTGGCACGAAGAAATAGTTGGTGAGGGGTGGGATTAAATAGCTATGTGAAGCATTGGATGATAATGTAGAAGGTGTGAACGCGACTGTAGTGCTAGGGGGAAGACTAATGATAGGTGCCTGTGCTGTAGCAAAATTCCAAGGTCCCAAAGGAAAAATGGTTGAAGAGCTTTGGCTAGTTACAAAGGGGTTGATAGTAATGTTTGGTGGGATGGAGGATGAGGTATTGGATGCTAATGGTGGTATAGTGGCAAATGGACTAGATGTGATATGGGGTGGAAACGAAAAGGTAGTGCTGCTAGGTGCAAATGGTGGATTTGGTGGAGCAAAAAAATGGGTGGTGGAAACATATGCAAATGGTATACTTGAAGTTGGTTGAGATATAGTATGCACTAATGGTTGAGTGAGAGTGGGATGAGTGTTCTGTGGAATGGGAACTGACACTTGGGTCGAGGGGATATTTGGATTTTTTGCTTCTACCTGAGGTGGTTGCCATCCAAACAATGGGTGAGTAGGATCTTCTATGCTGATAGGTGGTGGATGTCCAAACTCAAAGACACCAACATTGTCTCGTAAGAAATTTTCCATGATGGTTTCCTTTTTGTGATCTATAATGGCATTTATGATAGTAGCATGACCAAGTTGATTCATGAAAGCCTCAATATCTATGGATGATCCTGGTTCTTTTGGGATTTGTGGTGGTGGGTCTGATGGTGTCATGGATACCACAGAGTATAGCTAAGCTCAAGATGTGTTACCACTAAGACTAGGACCCATGTCTATTTTTCATGTTTTCCTACCAAAACATGTGGTGGGTGGCATGAAAGGATGCTTCTCCTAAATGTAGTGAGGGATGATATTAAGGTTGTCCAAATGATATCATGCTAAGTGCAAGAAGCTTGTGTGTTCCTAAAATATGAATGTGGGAAATGTGATGGTGATGCAAAAGGTGCAACCCTAACCTTTGGCTCAAGGTGATGTCTGACACCAAAAGCAACCTATTCCTAACAAAGTATTGTGTTTTGAGGATGCTCAAGATGATGAGACATGTGATGCAAAAACGTTTCTAAATGAGTGAGAAAAAAATGCTAAGATTTTAACAATGTAGATGGAGGATTCTTCTTCAATAGCCTAAGATGAGAGGAGATGGTCTGATTTCAAATGCTTAGCTGGGATAGTGCAATTCCTAGATGAGAGACTAAACCTACAAGTGTGTAAGTGTGTGTGGAAAAAGGAAGGACCTAATCAGAATGAGTAACAATAGAGTTGTCGATAAGGCTTGTGTTAACACCACGTTGAAGGGTTAGGTTTTGGATTTTGTAGTCCCATTCTATTTGTGATGCTACTTCAGCTTTGTCTTTCTCAATTTGATCCAATTTGGCAATCTTGGGGTTGGGCGTATGCTTCTTATGCTCTACTTCAATTTCCTTGTAGGCTAGTATTTGAGGAAGCTTAGCCTTCTTAAACTTAGTCTTGGGATGGCTTGACATGAGATATTTCTAAGGATTAAAACTCACAACTGTGGGGTTCTTTTGGAGGCAGTGACTATGCTAAGTATGCCCTATGCTAGGATTGACCAAATTTGGCAAACATTCATTCAACAAGTAAAAGATAAAGCAATAGATAAGAACAACCAAATAGAAGTTTTGATTCGCAAAATGTGATACTTGCGCCAAGGAGTGTGTATGTTTTACAGATGTTTCAATTAGTCACTTCAAACACATTAACATCCTAGATGGTTGTCTACAAGGCTGACAATTGGTTTAGCTAAGGAGTCCTTGATATACCCAAGGTACATGAGGCCCAAATCCATAGATGAAACCAAAAAGATGTCACATAGCCGAGAGAAGCGGTAACCCACTTCTCCTCTTTCACTTCTCAAGGCTATAAAGTTCCTTGAGGCTTAGCTCGAGTGACAAAATCTTGATCTCAAGAGAGGTGTCTTTGGATTCACCTCTCAATCTTTATACTCCGTCGGAATGCTAGAGTTGAGGTCATCCCAAGGGGTGATGAAATCCCCAAGCAGGCCACCTAAAATTTAAACAAGATTTTGGATTCTAATCTTATGCACCTAAGATGGTCTTGAAAGACGATAAGGGGAGAGAAGGCTTGGATGATCTTGGGCTAAAAGAAAGAGTTCTTTTCCAACTGATGCTTAACTTTTCTGATCTAGACCTTGCAAGGACTCATGTTTAAGATGCAATGTTTATTCCAATTTTGCAGCATCAACAAAAAGAAAATGTGATTGAAGAATGAAAGCAAAAAGAAGAGTTCGGGTCAACACAAGTAAACTCGTGAGCTTGGAGGCCCTCCATGTCAAGTATCGATTGATTTTCTTTAAGGCATTCATGATTAAGTGTGAGTTTGTTTTAAGCCCAAAATAAAGATGTGTAAAATACGATTGTCAAGCGTGCACCTGGAGGTCCTCCACGTCAATTGATTTTTTTTCAATTTTAAGGTCTAAACTTGAAGTGTGATCGATCTAATCTAGATTTGTGGATATTCACAAAATCTTATAAGTTAAGATAAATCCTCAAAAAAAACTAATTAAGTAGAATTAGATTGGAACACTTAACACCTTTTTTAAGTGGACCCTTCCCCATATATGGCGTTGATATTGCAACCAATGGTTAAAATGATGGGTGGTTAGAAAAGTGGTGAGTCCAAATGAAAACCACTTAATTTTATTTTTATTGATTTATGTTAACTTAACAAATTTCCTAAATGTTCAAAATTAAATTAGCTTAAGTTTCATGCAGAATTGAAAGTTTGTAGTTGTTCTTTTTAAGCTCCAAAATGAAATGTTTGATTTGTGGGGTTGTTAGACATACAAGTTCATTTTTCCAATTTGTAAAGAAAAATGACAATGAATTAGACCCGACCAACAAAAATGACAACGTTCCCGTAGAGAAAATATAAGAAAATGTGTTCCCGCAAGGGTAGCGTTCTTGCAACGTGGGTTCGCGATCCCGCTAGAGTTTTCCTTTGCGGGGATGCATTCCCGCAGGCCTACCAAGGCACAGGAATGCAAGGAAAAATTGGTAAAAGATAAAATAAAAAACTAGGGAGCTCATTTTGAATAGAGCGATCCTGCTGGTTTGTAATTTTTACAACTTTCTCGCGACGCAGGAATGCCAATCCTGCGAAAGATAAATTTATTACAATTTTAGACTGTTAAAAAACAAGGGTGCATTTTCGCAAGCAGGAATGACGATCTCAATTTCTCTGAGGTGCATTCCCGCTGGAGGATTCATCGGTGGGGATGTAGAGAAAATTGTATGGCTGCATGGCAGAGTTATTTTATGATGAACTGTGAACTCACTGTCATGGGATCACGTTCCTGCTGGAGAAATAGAAGCATTCCTGCATCACAAGATCGTGTTCCTGAAGTTGCGGGGATGTAGAAAAAGGTTTTTTTCAAGCATTGACTGTGCCAAAACAACTAAGAGGGTTGTATGCGCATTCTTGTGGTGGTCAATTGTACCTTGCAATCAAAAATCACAAGATGAAAACACAAAAGTTAAGGCATTCAAGACTAGTTTTTCATGGAAGGCCAAAACATAAAAACAAAGCATTAATGAAGATTTAAAATGACCCTTGCGGGGTCCCATCGGGCGTGCCAAAATGTATCACCTAGATTAGTAGAGTAACAGGCACACTAATGTATAAAAAACACTCTTAATACTAAAAAAAAGTAAACACTTATGATAGGACCAATTTGTTATCACCAAAAATGGAGGCAAACCAAGAATGGTAAGCTCCAAATGGTATAACACAATGATGCAATGGATTTGTCCTTGATTTTAGGAATGTATGCTCACAAGTTATGCTTCAAACTTCAAATGGATGGATGGGATGAGTGAAACAAGGTTTCAATAATGGAGTCATGAAGTGATTTTGCCATTATAATGGTATTTTGGTAGTTTATGAGCTCTCAAAATAGCATTATAACTTTGCATGGAAGGTGGATGATTTTAGTGAAGGGAGAGGGTTCAATTTATAGGCCAAGGGCTTAAGGGATGGAGGGCTAAGATGTAAGGATGACAAGATGGTGAGGGAGGGCTAGGATGCACTTTAAGGGGAGCACATGGATTGTGCTTGTTTAGCACCAATTAGGGAGTGACACTTGTCACAAGGAGGATGGGTGTGAGAGGATAGGATAAGGGTTGGTCAAAGGCTTGATGAGGGTGGTTGGGTATGTAAGAGTCATGAGTGAGGATGTAAGAGCCATTTATGGCTTTGTAAGAACATTGAAGGCTTATGGTTGGGATATTTTGGAGGGAGTTGAGATTGTTGACTTTGCTTGGTTTAGGAAAGTCTTAAGCTTACTTAGGGAATGTGACAAGGTTAAGGGGGGGATTAGGCTTGGGTTAGGATTAGATTAAGGATGTTAGAGATGTGCAAGTAGATGGCATTCATGAGGGTGGGTGAGTTAGTGGCTAAGCTAAGTTAGTATGGGTGGATGGGGTGGATTTAGGCCATATGGAGGATTAGGGATAAGTTAGGGGCTATTAGATTTGAGGGTTTTATTAATTAAATAGATTTATTTAATAAATGAGGGTTTTGGAATTAGATAGGAGAATAGGATTCATTGATAAATAATGTATTATTTGATTTATTAATTAGGACTATAGATGATTAATTAAATTAATCAGCTAGGAGATGGCAAAGGATTAATTAAATAGGAATTTAATTAATGATGCCTTTAGAGATAGCTAAATAGGATTACCAAAGTGGTGTAATTTGATTTAGGTGTCTACATTATGACATGGTGGTCACTTGGCATGGGCTTTGCTGATGTGGCACACTCATAGTGTGCCACATGGAAAAGGTCGAGTGTGTAGGTCACTGAGTAGTGGGTCCTTGTTGGAAACTATTTCAGTCCACATGTTGGTGTTAACCACTAACTAGGCTAAATGTGGGTCATGTGGTGCATCTTTACAAGCCACATGGAAACTACTAGTGAGTTCTGTGTAGTAGGTAGGTATGTGAGCTAGTGACTCGAGTTGGCTAGGAACTCTTCAGATGGTGGCCAAAGAGAAAGCAATGGTAAAGAATATATCTCCAAAAACCTTTTGACATCACTGGGGTTATGACTCCCTCATGCCAAAAAAGGTAGCAGTCATAGTTGCTGTTGGAAATGCCAAGGACAATTGATGTTGGTTTTGTTGTCAAGCCAACATGAAGGTTTATGGTGCCAAAAATAAAAGACTTTAGTATCACATTTGTGGGGTTTCACACTTGATGTGTGAATAAAATTCTATGACCATGGAGGGAAATACAAGAGGCTGCTGGCTGAGTGCCTGCCAAGTTGAAGGACTATGTTGGGTTAGATCTATCTGGCGCTAATTGGTTGCATTGCTAGAATCAGCCAGATTATGTGGTACAACTCACTGATTATGATGATTCCCTTACAAATAAGAAATATTCAACCAAATTGCAAGGCTGAGGTGTGACTAGATGATTCTACAAAAAAAAAATTCTCTTTTAGCTCAATTGGGCAAAAAAAAATTCCAAAAATTCCAATAAAACTGTGATAGAAATACAAGGAAATAAAAATTGGATCTTAAAAATTAAATTGCAAATCTAAAAATGAACATACTTGAATTATAAATTGAGGCCTTTGGGTGTTGATTTGCAAAAAAAAAAATTTCTCATGATTGACTTTGGGCTAGGGTAGCTAAATTTATAGTTGATTTGCACTGAATCAAAATTTCAGATGCAATGGTGAGGTTCGTTTAGGCTCTAGACACTCCCAATTTTTGTAGTACTTTGGATTCAGGCCAAGGTACAGAAGCAAAAATGGTCTCAAATGGGTATGTGTAGAGAAAATCTCCAAGCTTTGATACCATGTAAGAATTTTTCTTAGGGAAAAATTCACCCAAGAACTAAGAACTCAAACACAAGCACAACTGTAGACAAAAAAAGAGTATGATTAGAATATCGATGTATTCAACTCAGTATGCCTTAAAGTACACTAGGAGTGCCTCTATATAAAGGCCTCTGAGATGCATTTAGAATGCCTAATAATTAACATCATGATAAGTCATACAACTAGGCACATATCCACTAGATATGGGTTATCCTCCATTAAGCACAGAAGTAAGTGCGATGATGAGAGGATAAGCCTACAAGGGTGTAACATGCAAATTAGTGTTGTAAACAACATGTGCTAAAAAGGGAGTGCAAATAATTGTGTTGTCTACATGACAACTCAGTGAATGAAGCAAACTCTATTATTGTAAACACCATGTGCTTAATTAGAGTTGCATACTTTTGTGTTGTGAACATGACAACTCAAAAAGTTACACAAACTCCTAAGTGTCTCACAAAATAAATAATAAAATAATGCAATATAATAAAATAATCCATTAACCTAAGTAAAATTAAGTTAGTGTAAATAGTAAAAATGTATTTACATGAACACATCAAAATAACTCTAAATCTATAAAGAAAAGAACATGATATTATAATTACTTCATTACTAAATATAAAACAATATCAAAATATAAATTTCAAACTTCAGACCACAAACTAGACATTACTTTGATGATTTAGTCAATCGTATTCCAAATTCTATAGATGAAGTGTCATTCTTTGTGGCCTTGATGTTGTCTCCTCTTTCTCATTAAAAAGATATTTTTTAATAATTCGATACTTATTATTATTATGGAGAAAGTGCCTAAATTCATCAACACCTACTTTCCTAAACTTCTTGAATGATGAGATTTCATCTTTGGACCACAAATCGAACATACAAATCTTCCTTTCATCCAAAGACCTAAAATATCATACACAATTATCATGCACAACTTAAGCATACAACAATAATGTGTAAACACTATAATAAATCAAAAATATGTGACCTTAACAATATAACATACCACAAAAATGAATTAGCCCAAGGGTATCATGTATTGTCCATACAAGCATTACACAAAATTTAAATTATCTTTGTCCTATTAGTCTAGAGATGTCATACATAGTGATTTCATTCCATAACTTTAACAACTCACCAATTAGGGGCTCAATATATACTTTCATATCTTTAACTTGGCACTTACCTAGTAATTGAATGAATAGAAATATTACATAATTATTATGACCATTTTCATGCACTATTTATAAATTAATTTAGATAATTATTAAATTAAAAAAATACCTAGCACAATTATTGACAATCTATGTGCTCCCTCTTGATGGAAATCCAAGGAGGAATGTTATTTTTAATAACAAAAATATGCCACATTGAGTAAACAGATCTCATATCTCCAAATGGATTGACATCATCTACTGCCAATGAAAGCTTTAGATTATAAAGTTATTTTAAAGTGTGATCATGTTTCTTCTATCTCTTTTAATGCAAAACCATCTATAGGCATTCGTATAATGTCATCTTGACCTCTATTGCATGCATGGTAATCTATAAATTGTGCCAAGCCAATGCACCTAAATAATTGTTGAAGACATGGAATAATAACAATGCACCAAAGATCTTTGTGAGGCACCTATTTTGTAATTCGATCTGACCAATATCTACTAATATGACAATTAGGGCATTATATTGCAAACTCATGTTGTTTGTGATATAGAATGTGATCATTGAGACATGGATGTATTTTATGATACTTCATTCTAATTTGATTCATAATGGTAGATAATTCTCAGTACAAATGAGACAAAATGTTTGATGGTGGTAACAAAAACTCACCTATCAACCTACAACGAAAAATATGCATTGTTAATATAATGAATAGTAATGGTATGCTAACATTGAAGATGACAAAAATGACATACCTTAGCATACATGATATTGCTACATTGGATAAACCATTCATAACCTTCAAGTTCACCAACAACACTATAGCAAATAGAAGAGTTATTTGGGAGCCTTTGTATAGGGGCTCATGTGCCTTCTTAAGTAAAGTTATATTAAAACCATCTTCATCATCATTATCATATGTGTTAGTACCATCATCATCAACATCTTCATCACCTACACCAATAGCATCTTCTTCAATCATGTCCTTTGGCACATTATCATCTTCTTCCATAGGAGTGTTATCCTCAACTTGGATATTCACACCTCCATGTTCCTCTTGTAGGAAATCCACATTTAGCAATGGAAAAAAAATTGAGGCCCCCTTCAACATGACCATGTTGCCTACAATGACTCTAGGCTATTGTGATTAGAATTTTTTGACTCTTTAAGCCCTTACACTTTTTACAAGGACAATTATATTTATCTTTTTTTCTTCAAAATTGAGACCACAATGTAGTCATTTTCTCATTATTTTTTTCCTGGTTCATATTGTCAGGCATGGTCTTTCTTCATAGGAAAATATATCTGCAAAAATATTGGACATGTTGTACTTATTTATATCTACACATATGGTTTTGAAAGAAAAATTTGATGTAACTAATGTGTATATCTACAAAAATATTATACATGTTGTACTTAATGTTTATATCTGTACATATGCTTTTGAAAGAAAAATTTGGTGTAACTGATGTGTATATCTACAAAAAAAATGGACATGTTGTACCTAATGTTTATATTTGCACATATGGCTTTGAAATAAATATTTGGTGTAACTAATATGTATATCTATAAAAAAAATTAGACATTTTGTACTTAATGTTTATACCTACACATATGGTTTTGAAAGAAATATTTGGTGTAACTAATGTGTATATCTGCAAAAAAATTGAACATTTTGTACTTCATGTTTATATTTGCACATATGTTTTTGAATTTTTTTTTTTGGTGTCATCAAGAGTTGAATTTTTCTATGAAAGCCCTAGTTTATTCATACTTGTCCAAAAATTGTAAACTTTCTTTTACATGTTTTGATGGATTAGTGCTCATATTAAAATTCAACCCTTTCTCTCTACATGATTTAGTTTATAACACAGATCTTTTGGACTAAAGTTTATTCTTGGCAATTGTTGAATCCATATCTTTAGCCTTTTTAATGGTTGTCTTTAGAGAGTTAGGACTAAGATCTTTTATCCATCCATAAATATCACCATCAACCTCCTCTATGTTATATAAGTGGCCAATATTGATAACTTTGAAAATCAGCAATATAGGTTTCCATTGAACAAAATTGTTCAAACTAAGCCAACTTCTTAAAATGATGTTTAGGGTTGAATTTGTTAATAAGCCTCTTAATGAACTCTTCATAAGAGATACTCTGATCATGTCCCATTATGATCATTTTGTGGTGCTACCAATCATGAGCAATAACAACCAAGTGAATAGCAACATATTTAAATGGCCCGATCTTCTAGCATGGGGATAAACCAAAAGTAGTTATACATTTTTTGAACCCATGTTCCTGTCATTGTCTTACTAGACACATCATAGTAGAAGAGGATCAATTTCCAGCCTTTTTTTGCAAGTCATTTTCATATGGTCTTCAACTCTATAAATTAGTTTGGAACTTCTAGGGACTACCACTTTCTCTATTTCTTCAAATATCTCTACTCTCTTTTGCTCAAAAGAAACATAAGAAAGCATGATAACCAACTCTTATACCATTGAAGTAACACTACTAGCCTATGCCCAAAATTTAACCCTTTCCCTCTACATGTCTATATATATTTTCAATATGTGTATGTATGAATGAACTCAAACCTATACCAAAGGGGAAAAAATTATTGAACTCATGTACCAAAACTAGAATCTAAATTGGAAACTTAGATGAAAATTTAATCATAATTTAAATACTCCATTTGAGTTGCGAAAAGAAACATTGAGGCTTCAACATCCAAAATCAATCACCATGATGTAACTAAAGTAAAAGGATGATGACAAGTGCCAGCTTGCAAACTTACTAAAAATTAACATGCTCTCTGAGGTAGGGGCTCAAGTTGTACCACAAGTCTGTTATAACATGAAACCAACTACCTATACACATAATAAGAATGCCAAAAATATCTTGTATCATCTTAGACACTCATTGACCTTCTATTCTCCTCCTTGGTGTTTGACCACATTATTTAGGACCTAGGGCCCCTGCACCACTTAGCAGAGATCAAAAGTTTTTTGTTCCTAAAGATAAATGGATCACCATAATTATTTCAATGGTGGACACAAATAGGAAAATGCTACCCTTTGATCATGGGTCCCACTTATGTGCTTGTACTAATAGAAAATGGATAATTTAGGGTAAGAACTCAAACTCTTAAAAACCTCTATCAACACCTCCATCACCTTACAACCTCCTAGATCTTTATTGACACCATATCCCAATAATCTTCCAAAAGGATTAACTCTTAGCCAACTAAGTGATTTCAACCATTAATAGGTTCTACATACTATGGTGGGCTTCAAAATGCCAATAGAAACTCTTACTATTAGACTCTCCCTTATAACCTATCTTGGAATGTAGGGTAAGAACTCAAACTCTTAAAACATCTATCAATACTAAAAATAGAATCAGATATCGATTATTGAATTCTTTTAAATTCCAAAACCTTAGGCTCTAACTAATTCCTCAAAGAATATCACTCAAAGACCCTAGTCTATTCTATTTGGCATACAACCCTCACTCAAGCTACAACTCTTGACATTCCAAAATAACTCTACTGAATGAACTTGAATACTTCATTACCTTATTAAGGTCTTCCAAATTGCTAGTATTTGGGTTCCCAATGATTGAGGAGATCTTTAAACTATTAAACCCTCTATTGCTGATAGTTTCCTTTCTAACCACCATGACTGGTTCCTACACTCCAATAGTTTGCCTTTCCTTCTCTCCCAAATGGTTCTTTAGTATCTTCTAATTGAAAGAAACCCTTAAACATTCTTGCAACTCCTTCACTTACCTTTGTCACATCCATAAATTGTTGATTCACTATGTTATTCTTTCTAATAGTGGGAGTTTTTGATTCATGGCATCTCCTTTACAAGAGATCAAGATATTGTGTTTGAACTCATAAGAAGGAAAACAAAAAAACCAAAAAGAACCTTTCAATCTTCTCAACATTCTCCAATGATAATATGAAGTTATCTATTCTAAAAACACATGTAACTTGCTGCAATGTGTGAACACAGATTACTTTTCCATAACAATGATGTTATATATATATATATATATATATATATATATATATATATGTATATATATATATATATGTATATATATATATATATATGTATATATATATATATATGTATATATATATATATATGTATATATATATATATATATATATATATATATATATATATATATATATATATATATATATATATATATATATATATATATATATATATATATATGTTTCCACACCTTCAATAAATTTCATAAATAAGTTAAATAATCATCAAAACCATGAGATAGTAAGAAAGAACATACTATTGTAATCAAATACTTGAGCATGCAAATTTTACTATCTAAGAAATGAATACAACAAAGTATTCTCATAACCCATGCTATTAGGCAAACATGTGGCAATGATAAAGATAGTTTTGCCAATAACATATGTTAGGGAACTTGAAAAATCATTACAACCACAACATCAAAGATAAAATGCGAAGGAAACATTCAAGCATCAATTGTACTCTAATAGATTGTAATGCTTCTAGGATAGTCAAAAAATGGATTTTCTAAAAAATCCTTACAAGATTTTATACAAACCTCCTCAACCTTTGCCAATATTCTCCCAACCTATGCTCAAATTAGTTCTTTGGAACTGGTCAAAGTTGTCTATCAAAACATAAATAAGAGTGAAATTCATTTATATATTCTAGTTGGAAGTGCAATGGTAAACATGTTGGTAAAATGGGGAAGCATGTACAAGGCATGTGAACTATTTGAAAAATGCTGTTATATATATATATATATATATATATATATATATATATAACAGCATTTTTCAAATAG